>JANBPO010002302.1:0-600000 GCA_024336825.1 Amorphophallus titanum | reverse complement strand
TCAAAGCCAATGTGCCATCTCCCTAAACACTTAGAGATAACCCCTCACACAATGAGGAACTTGTGATGCGGGAGCTTATGGAGGAAAACCTTACCATCCCACGCCTCACTTTCTTTGATCCCTTTCATCCCACCGAGTGAGAACCATGGCACCAACCTAACTCCTTCCCCTCCTACTCCACTGTCGACCACCCATCACCTCCCACACCCACCCCCACAGAGTAGACTATGGGCCTAACTAATGGACTAAGACCCAATTGACACAAAACTTAGATAAATAACTCCCAAACCAAGGGACTTGACTTAATAAAAGTAAAATTACATAGATATGACTCCAAAAAAATGAAGAAAAATACAAAATGTGACCAGAAAAATGATGAACTCAAATTTCTTGATGCTAATGATCATCCAAGTCTCGAGCGAGAGAGAATTGGAGAAGATGTCCCCATCAATAGGGGTGGCTGCCCAGTCCCCTATTCATCTGGCCTCTAGGCGGCCAGGGGGATAGCCACCGAGGCCTATCTGTGCCTCTGGGTGGGCGGCCACAAGGTTGGCCACCCAGCCCTGTTGGGTGGCCAAAGGTCTAGCCGCCCAGCACTCTGGGCAGCCAACACCTTGGCTTCCCACCCCCCTTCAGCCCAGGGGCGTGGCACTTCGTGGTTTAGTGTTCCGGAATGTCCGTAGGAGGGGTGGCCTTGCGGATTTCGTGTCTGAGTGGTTCTGCATGGTGTGTTGGTTCTGAGGTATTAACGTGGGCCATCCCTGTCAGCTAGTGGATTGTGGACAGTCTTTCGTGTGTTGGGCTACTCATATCGACTGTCCCCACGAGAGTCCCGTGTCTGCGGAGGGTGTTCCCATGTAAGGGTTGTAATCGCGGCTTGGTGTCTTTGTAGGAGTCATGGACCGTAGTCCTTGTGTGCCTGTCCTATGCTTTGGTTAGTCTTCTGTGAATCGAAAGTCATGGTTTAGTTGTCTGGTTAGTGGTCCTTGGTTCTCATGCTAGCGAGCCACCTCGTGGTGGTTTAGTACCGACCAGTGGTACTCCGGTGGTTTCCGTGGTTGCAGTGAGTTCTCACCCTTGGTGACTCTACCCACTAGTCATAGCTGACCTGGGCCCATTTGTGTGTCGACCCACTTGGGAGTGGTGGAGGCTTGTCCCGTGTAGAGGTTTGTAGGCTAGTTACCTGATTGCCACTTGCCTTTATAGCCTGAGTCTGGCTAGGGGGAAAATCGACTAGAGGACCTGACCTGCAGTAGATGGTCAGTATGTGTACATGTAGTCAGGGGTAGTGGACACATGCTGATGAGCACGACCTCAGCTAGTCCTTGTTCTGTGGTACTGTGTACTATGTCTCAATTTTCTCCTGGGATGAGTAGGGAGACACGTGAGACTGTGGTGTAAGTCGTCGAAGGATACTTCTGGTCTCGTTGTGAGTGGGGTAGTACTCCTGTCACTTGAGAGGTTTCAGTGCGGGCTTCTCCTTAGCGTAGTTCCTATTTTGGTGACTCGGTCTATTCCATTTTGTGTGGCCCTTCTGGCAGTCAGGCTGGTGTTGCCTTGTGTGCATGGGAATGGTTCTTTCGCTTGTTTTAGTTCGGGATTGAGAGATTCTCCCAAGAGTGTTGGTTCAGCATGTGGCCGTGTGGCCTTGTCTGTGGTTCCATCGGCTAGGATGGACTATCCGACCATGAGTCGAGGTTATGTGGAGGGCTTGTGTGTATGTTCCCTCTATTTACCATCTTGGGGTTCCAGTCACCATTGTTGTGCATACCAGTGTTATTGTAGTGTTGTTGCCGCTATTTCTCTTTACTTGTTGTCTCTATGCCATCCATGTTTACTATTTTCATTGTAGCAGGGTTCCGCGGGATCCCTACTGAGCCAATGAGATGAGACTCACCCTCTGCTTTTCAGGTGCGGCGTTCTCCTCAGAGTGGAGCATTCCAGTCAGAGGTTCGTTAGTTGCCAGCTCGCCAGGTTGCCAGGGTATGTCCCAAGGTAGTGTACATTTCTTTTCCCTAACTGTACTTGTGGACTGGACTCTATAGATTATTTAATTGTTATAAAATATAATTTTATTTCTAGTGAACTATAGATTAATTCTATAGATTCAGGTTTGCTCGATATCTGGATTCTGGGTCGTTATAGATGGTATCAGAGTGAGTGGTGTGGACGTACATGAGAATTTGAGATATTACAGTGATCAGAGTCCATAAAGTCCAGTACAGTCGGTAGTTGGCATAGGTTTTGTGTTTCTTTACCACTTTGCTTCTCGTGTGAGAGCTTGTGGGCGCTGTGTTGGCATTGTGAAGGTAGTTTTACTTTCATCAGAATGTTGGCATGGGACCTAAGGAATGTGATGGAGAGTCATCTTTCTTCGAGGTGGTGCTCCCAGTTGTGCAGTGTTGGGCAGAGCTTGCTGGCAGGCGTGAATCTGTGGTGCAATGTTCGAGATATCCGTGGCGAGATCAGGTGGCTGATGGGAAATTATTGATTGTGTAATGGCCGCAAATGTTCTCTAATGGAGATAAATGTCACTTGGGACATCCCATCTTGAGGTTTAGTCAGCCCTTGAGGTGCCAAGATTGTGGGTTGAGGTGGCGGAATGGATGCCCTGATTGAGAGAGTGCTCGGGGCGAGCTGAGGATTCCTTCCTAGTGAGCTGTGTTAGTCGAGCTTGACTTTCTCTCCTTTCTTGTGGCGTCATTCTGAGGTAAGCTTGGGAAGAGCTATCTTAGTAAGTCCTTAGTCTTGCATCTGCTTATGAGCGAGTTGCAGTAGTTCTATACCTGATTTGATATTGTTTGGCGGTGTCTTGGTTTTAGACCTAGATTGTGGAATTGGGGACCATTATGCACCATGTTTGATGTGCCGTGCGAGGTGGCAGTTGAGATATGAAGGTTCAACAATGGATTTGGGACTTAAGGATAAGCTGAGGCAGGTGCTTATTGTGGTTCATGTTGTAGCAGCTTTAGAGGTGGATATATTGAGGACTCAATTGAGGATGGGTTTGCGTCCTGTGAGCTTGGTGTCCTCGATGCTTTTTCTTCACCACTTGCTAAGTGTTGGTGTGTTTCTGACTCTGGGATCAAAGATGGAGATAGGAAAGGAGCTTGTGGCAGTGGCTAGCTCAAGTGCTTTGGCAGCTTGTGATCGGTAGTCGACATGTTCAGTCTTGAGGCGTGGTGAATTACAATTTGATGAATTGCAATGGCGTCGGAAGATGTGCTGAGATGCAGATGCCGAATTGTCTGCGATGCCTGTGCATGTTTGCTTGAGTGCACAGCGGAAGCGTGGTGGGCTTATAAACCACAGGTCAAGGATCGTAGGGTCAGAATATTCTGACCAGTCGAGTGGATTGCTTCCTCAGTGTGAGATCATCTCGGCTGTGTGAGCCTTGATGATGTTGGTTTTCGTGCCATTGCTTGAGACATTATGCTTGTGGTGTTGGCAAGTTAGAGAATTGGGAAAATATGACAGTCGGTGTGCCGGATGAGTACCCTTTCTGCATTTGTTGGAAGTTGTGCTCTCAGGATGGAATTGTGATCTTAGAGATGTATTTTATGAGAGACGATTGTGGGTCCTTGTTGGTAAGCTGAGAGCGATTGGTAAAACTAGCTATGTGGTCAGCTGTGATTATGCCCAGAAGTGACCCAGTTTGTGGTTCTGTCTTGTGGTTTTGTGTTGAGAGCAGAGCCAGGGATTAGCAGGTGTCAATTATGACATTGTATGATGGATATGCTTGTGGTCTAGTGATGTGGGATGCTATGCGAACTTAGACTCTATGCGATGATATGGCTAAATTCACAACTATAACCAGTAACGACACAATTATACAAGCAACGTTGGCTTGACACCTAACGTTCCCAAGAGAGAAACTACGCATGCAACAAGCAACACAAGCTCGTAATCGTCTCCAAGAGAGGGAAGCTGATAAGTGTCTATTTTTTATGATAATTCATTACATATGCACCATTTTATGTGTAGAGTAGTGGATGGCAGCTCGGACTCTAGCATTGTAGTATTGAATGAGGCATCACTGATATTCTGCGGCTCAGATACTCAAGATCTCTCGGATCTCCCTCGCCATATCGAGGTTCTCCAGCAATTTCTACTTGTTTACCTCGGGCGAGAAGTTGATAACTCAGAGAGAGGGGTTCCCGATCTCTAGCAGAATCACAGCTTCAGTGCCATACACTAGTTGAAAAGTGGTTTCGCCGGTGGCCGTTCTGGGGGTAGTTCAGTGTGACCAAAGTACACTCAGTAATTCCTCTAGCCAGCTGCCCTTGGCCTTGCCAAGCCTGGTTTTTATGCCTTTTAAAATAGCCCTGTTGGCATTTTCAACCAGTCCGTTGGCCTGAGGGTGGGCCACCGAAGTGAAGTGCTTGCAAATTTTTAGGTCGGCACATCTGTCGGTAAAGTAGTGAGAATCAAACTACTGACCGTTATGGCTCACAATCACTCGGGGGATACCGAAATGACAAATGATCGACTTCGGTGATCCTGGCAGTGGCCTCAGCTTCAATCCACTTTGTAAAGTAGTCGATGGTGATGATGACAAACTTCTTTTGGGCCTGAGCCATAGGGAATGGCCCCAGAATGTCGATTTCCCACCAAGCGAAGGGATATGGCTCGGTAAGAGTAACGAGCTCTGAGGTAGGCTGGTGGACTAGATGGTCGAAGCGTTGACATCGGTCGCACCTCTGCACGTAGGTCGAATAGTCGCGCTGAAGGGTAGGCCACTAGTAGCCTCGCCAAAGTAAGATCCTGGCAAGTAATCTTCCTCCCTGGTGCACGCCGCAGATGCCTTCGTGAACCTCTTGAACAGCTTGGCCAGCTTCGTCGGCACTAAGGCACTTAAGGAGGGGACTGGAGAAAGACCTTCGGTACAAGGCGTTGTCTAAGATGACGAAGCACCGGGCTTGGTACTTCAATCTCTAATCTTCCCAAGGGTTAGAAGGCACCTGGGAGTCTCAGAGCCAGGAGACGTAAGGGGTCCGCCAGTCGCTTGGGGTAGCTGGGTCAATGATCATGAGCTCGGCATCGATGCTTGGTCATTCTAGCTCTTTGAGGAAGACCGAACGGGTACCTTCAGGGCCGAGGGAGGAGGCCAGGCGAGAGAGGGCATCCACTCAGGAGTTTTCCTCCCTAGCTATTTGAACTACCTTGAAACTCTCGAATAGCTGGGCTAACCCTCGGACTGTTTGAAGGTACTTAATCGTAGGTGCTTCCCGAGCTTCGTAGTCACCGTTGACCTGGCTAGTGACCAGCTGGGAGTCAATGTGAATCCTGACTCACTCGGCCCCTAGTCGTCGCTCCATCCTGGCCCCCTTAATGAGGACTTCATACTTGGAGGCATTATTGGATGCCTGGAAGTTAAACTTCAAGGCATATTGTAACTCCGCTCCTTCGGGTGACTTGAGGGTCCTCATGCGGACAATGTCTCTACCTCGATCGGGATGGTGCTCTCTGCGATGAAGTCCGCGAGGGCCTGTCCCTTGATGGCTGCACGGGGGCCATAGGAGATGTTGTAGGCCCCGAGCATGATGGCCCATTTGACCAGGCACCCCGAGACTTTGGGATGAGAGAGAATCTTCTTCAAGGGTTCACCGGTCAACACGACAATAGAGTGACCTTGGGAGTCAGGTCGGAGGCGCTTGGCTGAGGTAACCAATGCTAGCACGAGTTTCTCGATTGCAGGGTACCTTCTTTTGGCCTCGTTGAGTACCTTGCTAGTGTAGTAGACCGGCCTCTCGGCTCCCGCATCATTTCAGACTAGGACCGAACATACGGTGGAGGGAGTCACTGGGAGATATAATTTCAATGCTTCGCCTGGGACCGGCTTTGATAGTACCGGGGGCGAGGCCAAGAATTCCTTGAGATCTTCAAAGGCCACACACATCACCAACCACGGATTGACCTGGAAAACACCATCTAAATCGAAGGCGATCAAATAACTCCTCACTCTAGAGCTACACTACACACACTCACTTCCATGATAACAAATCCACTGGTCCACGCCTTCCACACAGCATCAGCCACACACTAGCTCCTTCATGTGCCACACACGACAATTCCAGGGGAGAAACTAGGGCAACCAAAGTCTCCATTCAATAGCCTTTGGCTCGAAAGACTTGAATTCTCAACCCCACCAATGTCGCTTAACATAATGCCTAAACAACAGCATGCCAAATGATGCCAACTTCATGGCCAACGCCACTCCATACCAAAGGCCAACCTCCCCCCTTAAGGTTAGCCAACCAACCTCCATAACTCTACTCACCACCAGGGTATCCTCAGACCTCTCCTGGTATCGATCCTGGGCCCGTGGGCTATGGGCCCACCATGCTTCTGCTGCACAACTCTACACAAGCTATCTTACCCAAAGGAAGATTCCGATGCTCGCCATGGGACAACCTCCAACTCCATTGACCACATCCAGAAAATAGTGCAAGAAACTCTAACACCTTAAATATGGAGCATAGACTTCCACACTCAGTCTGGCAATTCACACGTTGAACCAAAGTGCTAAGCCCAACTCACACCGGAGAAAGTTGGGCACCAGCTACACATCGCAACACATGTTACCCGACTGGTAACTAGACTCCTCTTGTTACGGCACCAACATGCCATGCCAATAAGAAAATGAGGATGTGGCTCCACTGCTACTACATAGGATACCACCTCGAACTCCCGACACCCACACAGGGACTCACAAACACTATTTAGACATGACGGGAAACAATGAAATCTGTAGAAGTGCACCAAAACACAATTGAAACATCTCGAAATTATACCTGCCACGAGGTAGAACACCTCCTCGCTCCCCCGACTGCACATCTCGTAGACTCAAAAGTCCAACCTCGCCATCTCAAAAGTCATTGTGGCTACTGGGACAGCCCTTTCGGGCCACCACGTGCCAAAAGTCCTACCTGACTGCACCTGCGACACCTCCCAACATTAGAAACGACCTCTAGAGTCTGGGGCAGAACCCAAACACACACTTCCCAAAACATGAAACCCAATAGGGAATCACAAGGAATGCCATAGACAGACAAAAAGCCAAACGAAAAATGCAGCCATACCTTCTATACACAACACCTCAGCCAGGGTCAAAATAGGGTCACTCACCTCCCCAAGCCTCGACAAGGCCACCAAAAGAATGATCATCACTGGGGTGGCGGTTGGGGGAACTCATGAAACTTGTGCCCGACCTAGCCGTAAAATAGCTCCTCCGCTAGGGGCAATCACAAACTAGGTGTCCTGTCTGATCACACCAGAAGCACCTCGGCTCCACCATAGCCATTTCGCAAGGATGGCCCACATGAAATCCGCTGCACCTCGGACACTGCCCTGGTTGCTCTGACAGGTCATGCCGTGGTCACCTCGCGACTGGTTGTTGCATGGACTCCTCTGAGGCCTGCGCCTATCTGCTCTTGAAGCACCTACTCTTGCGCTTATCGCTGATGCCTATGCTCCTGGCGTCTCCCGACACCTCTACAAACCGCCTGCCTATGCCTCCCCTTGCCCTGTCAGCGACGACCATAGACAGGGGTAGAGGATGTAGCTGGTTGCTCCTGAAATGCTTGAGGGAGACCCCACTGTAATTGCATCACCCTAACTTGCTCCTGGGCACGTAAAATGTCTACCTCCAAGATTGTCATCGTACAGAAAGCCACCTCCACGCCGGCCACCCCAGATGCCATGAGGGTCAAACAAATCTCTGGCCTCAAATCGGTGATGAACTATTAAGCCAAGAACCTTGGACCTGCCATGGCTGGCGGATCTCACGGCCATTTTTGTAAAGGCAAGAATCCCCTTAGAGAATGAGAAGAAGAAGGAGATCCCAAAGAGCAATGTGTATTGCATGAGATTTATTGAGAAATTCATGCATTTCAAGACAGAAGGGGACACAGTATTCAGGAATTTACCTGGCCATCTACCTGCACCACCACCACAGCAACAAGAACATCCCACTCAGCATGAGGAGCCCACAGTGCAAGAAGATCATCATGAGCAGCCCGCTCACCAGGAAGATATTCTGGGAGCTGGAGCAGAATAGGTATAGCATGAAGCTCATCTGGAAGAAGAACACCAAGCTGGCATTCACAGATTTGAGCAGCACCAAGAAGAACTCCATGTGGACCATGCCATGGATCAGCAGCAGCATGCCCCAGAGGAGGCTCATCCTAGGATGATGATGGGGTTCGGTATTCAACCTTCACTGTCTCCAGAATTAGAACCCAGGATATTTGGCGAAGGGGATGCTCCTCCAGAATTTCATGCAGAGGCCTCCACCTCTAGAGGCACAGCTTATGGTGCAACTGAAGGCCTCATGGGTATTAACCCAAATCTCATGAAGTATCTTTCTACTCAGTTTGGATACATGAATTCCTCATTCTTGCAACTTGACTTGCTCGTTGAAAGATTGGAAACAAGAATCATTCACAACGAACAAGTATGGAATAGTAGATGGGAAAAATTTGTTCGTGACAAGTACAGGTCAGATGGGCATTCTCATGCCTTTATAAATTCATTGCTACATGTCTGTCATAAAGCTGGAGAAGTTATGAAGGAATTGAGGGGCATACACTTAGAAACTCAAGAAAAGACCACCCACATGCCAACACATGCCTATGACATCTGGGAAAAACAAAAATCCATTTCTAAGGCGTGTGCCACTCTCATTGACACATCCAAACAAACTGAACAGTAAGTGACTATTGCCACTGACAAAACTTTGCAAACTGTCACTACAACCACAACAAGACTCATGGATGCAACCACAAGGATTGAACAAATTATTTCAGATGTCAGGATAAAGAAAATTGATGACTCCATCCATATGCAAGGAAAAGTTCATGAACTTGTCACTCTGTCCACCAACACTGAAAAGGTAGTTCGTGCGAATTCAGGCAAGGCAGCTCAGACCTCCACCACTGTTGCAAAGAAAATGGATGTTGTTTACAACAAATTAGATATGGTGGGGGATGAGATAATTGAGATGATTAGACTACACAATGTCTAGTTTCCTGATAATCTTGAAAACACCGGAGATGCCTTCTACCCACGTACCACTGAAGCAACTTCATCTGATGTCAATGTACTGGGTTCTCAACAGAAGGCACAAACTGAACACATCTGTGAGATGCTCCATCAGTGGCTCCTAGACATAAATGCCAATATCAATGAACTCCGTCGGTTTGTCCAACAAAGAGATGCACTGCTTACTCAGAAAGTGGATGCCCTAGCTGCCACCGTTTTCCACTTACAGTAACAAATTCAAGGTAGCAGCTCCAGTTCCATGCCTCCTCCTCGACAACCCCCTCCTTGCTGATGACAAAGGGGGAGATGACTGCATCTGCATCCTATGGAGAATGTTGAGAAGCGTCATGTATTTCAAAGGGCATGTAGTTAGTTCCATGTGCATATCTGTTGCATTGGCTAAGGCATGTATAAAATATTTTGTGGTTGTGATGTGTTTAATGAACTCTTAACTATGTATGAACTGTTGTGTTGTGTGAACTATTTTGTTGTGAATGAAAGGAAAAGTTTGAAATTGCAACTAACCTTTGTTGTGAATGAGATGCTTTTTGTGTGAATGCCCTTGAATGTTGCATGGTTGCTTGTACTTAATGAATCATGATTGTCATCATCAAAAAGGGAGAGAATGTTGCGAATGTCTCTCATCAAAAGGTACACATTCAAAGCAAATTCAGAGAAATTTTATTCCTTATGTCAAGGTAGAAAGGATATAAGATATCTCGTCCCTTGGTCAAGATACAAAGATTACCTGAGTGTCAAAAAGGCTTTCTTGAAGCCATCTTACAGACATGTAAGAAAGAAAAAGGAGATTCACTCCTGCCCTCAGCTTTCCATGGTAGGAATAGACGACCTTCACCCTACATACTTGTTCCGAGGAAGCGGACCAACAGAGGAAGACACCTATGCTAGAGAAGAGGGACACCTCGCATCCCTTTTAATTCCCAGAAGTAGACCAACGGAGGACACTGGAGCAACACGACCCACCCATTACGGAAGCCGACCCGGCGCACTGGTCATGTTTACAAACAGAAGATGAGGTCTGCCACCCCATCTGATGCCCTCTCTCGGTAGTAAAACACATCCCTCAACTCGGGGAAGTGCCTCGTTACGTACCTACAAATGTAAAAAGAGGCGGTTACAACTACACAACCATAAGGTGACAGTGGAAACAAACGAAGGAGAAGTGAATACAAGGCCACCCGTCATCCTCTCAAGGATGAAACCTGTCTGGTTCAAGAAGTAAGACTCCCTAGCCGGTGTACAAGCAGTTGACCTTCTCCAAGGCCTCATGCCAGCCGTCCAAGTATCCGTTCCGATATTGTTCGGAGACGGGACCGTTCGCCCCTGGCTCCGGCCACGGCCGCCAAGGCACCGGGGGAGGATCCCTCCGGAGAATCAAGGGTTGGCGGCGGACCTACAGGGATTCATCATCTGATGAAGTGCCAGACTTGCCCGACGACATCCTACGAGAAGACTCTCTTCAAAGCTCACTACTCCAAAGATGGTCTCAAGGATACCCCGAAGGCTTCTATTTATAGGGAAGTGGAGTCCCCGGAGGCACAAGGACTCCTACCGCCTCAAGAAAATCTCCAGAAATCGAAGCGACGGGTCTCCAAAAGTTGCACTCCTTCAAAGTCCCCTCAGAAGCGTCGTTTCGTATATCTCACAGCCGTTCGGAAAAAGGGAAATTGCATAGAGGAGGTTTTGAGATTTGTAAAATGAAGGAAAGTTTTTTATTCCAAAATTAAAGGCTTACAAAAGAAGATTTCCCACCTAGGAAGAAGCAGAGGAAAAACATCAAAATGAGCGAGTCAGGGCACCCTTCCAAGGGTGTACCACGGATACATCATCACGTGCCCCAACCTTATCAGGGTCACGTGCATCAGTCGCTCCAACGGGAGGTGAGTCCTCGTCCAGATTCACCACCTGGCCTCCTTCCACCGAGATGCCCGTAGGTGCTCGCTCCCTTGTGTTCGACGCCGGTGTAGGTTCCTCAGCTCCGGCCACCTCAGGATCCCCCTCACCGTCATCGGCCTTCGGGCCGTAACGTGACGAAGGAGGAGGGAGGGGCGGGTCCTCTCGATCGAAGCTATCCATGGTGGCCTTCACAACGGCGCTCCAGCCCTCCCGGAAGTCGCGATCATGGGCCGACCCGTAAAACTCCAAGGCCACCTCCGTCTGCTCATCTCGGTAGGACGAAGAAGAACGGAACTGTGATGTCCCAGATCCTTATTGGGTCTTATTGGATCCTATTTTTGGGTCCCGGATCTATTTTCTCGGAGTGTCCGACTCTGTTGTGTCTGAAATTACGTTCCGGACATCTTTCGTGTTCGGATCGGTGCGATCTGGAGCTGTTTCGGAGGCTCGGAGGGGTTCCGCGGCCTTTTCCACGCGTTTTTTCATTTTTCGGCCCAGATTTCGGCAAATCCTGCGGAACTCTGCTGCGGGTGAACTGGGTCGTTCACCCAGTCGTGAGTGGTACCGTTGCGATCGGTGCGTTCCGAGGATCATAGAAATGTAAAGCAGCCAAAGATAGTTTAGCACATCTGTAGGGGCTGGCTACAGAGGTAGCAAGTTCGTTAGAGAGTCCACCTTCAAAGGAATCTATAGATTACGGGACCTCTAGCGACGAGGAGCTTCCAGAGGTGGGGTCAAGTGAAAATACTCCATCAACCTCTTATGGGAGTGATCTCCCAGCCTTCAGCCCAGCATGGCTTACGCCAAGCTCCCTTATTGGCCCGAGTCTTCCTCTAGGGGAAGGTGAGGTTACTTCAGGCTTGACACACCTGTCGATAGAAGCTCCTGCAGTGACCGAGTTGGGCCTTGCGCCAGTTGAGGTGAGCCCCAAATTTCATTTCGTTTCCTTATTACTGCTGCCTGCACCCTGTAATGTGGACTTTAACATGTCCTTTCTTCCTTTGGCTTGTTCACTTTACGAAGGATCCCATTATTCCCACAGGGGTAGTTCAACTGTCAGAGAGCGTAGCAACATCGCTTCCTGCTCCTCAGCTAGAGTCCTTCATGTTCTCCCCTGGTGAAGGTGCAGTACCTTTGTGGAGGCCGCTTGCGTTGCGATTTCCAAGCGGGTACGTCAAGATAGCAAGCCTCAATGAGCCTATAAGAATTCCTGGGCTCGCCCATATCGTAGAGCAACAACAACCTCCACCTTTGGCCATTGAACAAAGGCCATCAAATGATATTACTGATGCTGGGGCAGCACCATTGGCACTTCAGGAGAAAGAGACTGTCGAAGCAGCTAATCTGGTGATCACTGGCAGAGTGGAGCTTGAACAGACTATTCAGAAAGAAGAGCATGAGGAATCCTCTCCTGCCAACCTAGAGTGCACTTCTGACTCCATGCTTGAAATTTCTAGCTCTACGCCTGAAGCCAGGGGTGAGCCTACAACTATTATTCCTGCCTTGCCTACACCTATTGAGGAGAGTAGAGAGGAGTTGGTAATAGCTTCGAAGGATATGGTAGAAGCTTCAGGCCCGTCAACGACATTGCCATCCTCTTCATTGGAAACCTTTGATGAAATCTAGGCTGATATTGATGGCAAGGTAGCATTCCACCTCCCTGAAGCAGTGCCCCTTGGTTTGTCTTCTCCGGATGATATGGTATGGCAGAACTTGGACATGTTGCGCTACGCTGAGTTCACCCACAAGGGCCTAACTTATTTGCAATTGCGGGGCATAGCAGAGCATAACACCTTGGTGATTCATGCCTAAGAGTGCCCCATGAAAGAATGGGCGCAATGGGTGCTCTTGCTGCTGAAGTACGTGAATCGAAGAGAGCACCTTGACCATGTCCTGACGGACCAGATGACGGACTTGAAACTTCAACGAGCTGAATGTCAGGCTGCCCTCCAATCATCAGAAGAAGCCGAGCATCAAAAATGGGAAAATGTCGAGGGCACTACTTGTCACATCGATTCCTTGTGAAAATGAGTGGCAGACCTTCAGGCTGGACTTGCCCGGGCTGAGGAAGAACTGGAGTGCGCTGAGCAGTTTCGAATACAGAGCTTAAATGAAGTTGCACTGGTGGAAAGGCAAATCCCTTCCTTTCGAGAAGAGTTGATGAGGCTCAAAGCTGAGGAGCCTCACTTGCAGGAGCTGGTCCGCTACTCAACTTTAGGGATCTTGGAGTTTGAAGACATTTTTCACCGTCCGGCTCAATAGTTAATTAGTCATCATGTTCCTTTATTTCCCTTTTTTCTTTTTTCTTTTGCACATTTCATGCATACCGGGGGATGCCCCATGATATCATGTATTCCTATTTTTGGTGCAATGGAGTTTCTTCAATTTCTGCCTTATATACTTGTTGCTAAATCACAGCTTTTTCTTCTTCTTCCTTCTTCCTCATTGCAAATCTGGATAGAGGTGTGTCACTAATCCATCAAGCCTGGGGCATGATACTAATGTAGTTCCCCCATTTTGGGCATGATGAAAAAAAAGAAAAGAAATATAGAAATTGAGAAGAGGAGCCACCATTGTCTTCCTCCCGTGATGGGAGCTTGAGGGGCGAGAAGCCCTAGGCGTGAAGCCTATTTCTCCTTCCCCAATCTCTACTGTTTCTACGTAGCGCATTTACTCCTTGGCCCCACGAGATTCCCACGTTGCGTTTTCTTGTTTTTTTCATTCCCGTGTTCGCACCCGCCGCGACCCCACGCCCACCCCACGTAACTCCCTCTTCTTCTTCCTCCTTCCTCCCTCCCCAACCTTTGCGTTTAAAGTTCCACCCCCCTACGACAGCCGAGCTCGCGGCTTCCCCATCGCCGGCAGCAGAGACGGTGGATCCCACTGCCACTGACGCTCCCCTCCCGATCCCCACCTACGAACAACGGACCAGGATCGCTGCACCGGCCACCGTCCCGGTCTGCAACCAGGCAGCGACCGCCCACGCCACCACCCTCCTCCCCAGTCATCTCCCTTCCCTGCAGGCGGTAGCAGCGGTGACGAACGACGCCACCTCTCCGCCACACACCAGGAAGGTCGGCCGCCACCTTCTACCACCGTCGCCGCTGCCTGCTAGCGTGGCCGCCCTGCTACCGGTCGCCCCAGCCGACCCCTACTTCCCGCCACCGCGACTTCCCTCCACCGCTGGTAACCCCTATGGCAGAGCCGGCCGCGTTCACCACCGTCACGGCCTCTCTCTCTCTAGCAAGCCACCTCACCACCGCGGCGGCTCCCCTCCCTGCACTTCGGTGGCCAACCGAGTCACCTTCCCCCCCCTACTCGCCGTTCCTGCCGGTACCCACCCTGCGCACCCACTACGTTGGGAAAGCTGCCATTGCGCTTGCGCCTTCCCGTCGCCGACTCCTACTTCACGTTGCTCCACCGTCGCGGCCACCTTCCCCTGCTGGCCACTCGACCGCTACTACCGCAGCCGCGCGACCACCGTCGCCACTGCTGTGCGCGAACAGCGGGCAACTGTTCTGTGCCCCCACACTCCCGCCGCGATCGTCAGCCACAGCCGGCTCCACCAACGCGGCTGCCGACCGCCCACGCCACCGATGCCTGCGGCAGTCAACGCTGCCCTCCCTGCCGTCATGACAACCACGCTAGAGGCCGCCCGTCTCCCTTCCCTCACAGTCTACGCGGGCACAGTTTGATCCTCACTCTTCAGCGAGTAGGTTAGTGTGAGAAGCCCGCTCATTTTATTTGCTCATTTAGTATCTATGTCACATTTGCTGCCATGAGTGATTTAGGATGCCTAACCCAATATTTTATATTGCTATCGGTTAGTGAGTCGTAGCGTTTTCCCATATCCCGAAGAGCACCGATTTGTTTACATTGCCTATGCGTGATTGATACCCTAGGCCATGGTAGTTCTACCTACCGACCGGTTCGATGTTTCTCGCTGCGAGGGACGGGTTCTTAGAGTGTAGCTACTGTTATTTTGCATAATCTGTCTCTTAGTATTCGAGTACACGTCGGGTTATTTGTCGTTCAATTGTAACGCGTTTGTTGATCTCATTAGTCGCCTAGTCGGGTCCATTTGAGTACACCGTCTCGCATCAGTTATTAATATCATTTCCACAAATGTTCCAAAACTTACACTCATTCATGTTGTCAATTATTAAGGGTGGAGAGGTGTTGATGAAGATGGATGATTATGATGTGAGTATCATTTTTGGAAGTGGAGATGTACGTTGTTAACTATGCGGAAGATTGTTATTGTTAATTCATAAGTGTGGATGAGATCAATTAATTAACATCTTTATTATTGTTGTCAATAATTTACCAGTGTTAATAACAAATTTCAAGGGAAAATTTTAATAGCTACTTATTATTAATGATGATAGCTGACAGTCCTTTGGTGAATATATCAGCCACTTGGTCATTTGTTGAACAAAACTTCAGATTGATCTGTGCTTTGTCAATCATCTCTCGAATGAAATGGTATCGGATCTCCACGTGCTTTGTTCTCCCATGAAACACATGGTTCTTTGACATTGCAATTGCTGATTTGTTGTCACAGAAAAGTTCAGTTGCCTCCTCTTAAATTTGTTGGAGATCTTCGAGGAGTCTTCAGAGCCACACTGGCAGGCAAGTTGCTGTTGTTGCTGCAATATATTCAGCTTCACTTGATGACAATGCTGTTGTTGACTACTTCTTTGATGACCATGAGATAGCACCTGATCCAATGGTTAAGACATAACCTGAAGTACTTCTTCTATCATCTTGTGAACCTGCCCAATCACTGTCAGTAAAACCAACTAATTTAAAATTAGAGGTATGAGAATACCATATCCCATAGTCCACTGTTCCAACTACATATCTCAATATTCTTTTTACTGCTCCAAAATGTTGTTTTGTAGGACAATACATAAATCTGGAAACCAATGTTACAGAAAAGGCAATATCAGGTCTTGTATGTGTCAGAAAAATAAGACCTCCAATCAAAGATCTGAAAGTAGTTGCATTCACTTCCCCAGTCTCATCTTGCATATGTAACTTCTCATTGACATTCATGGGAGTGTTCATGACTTTACAATTCATCATATGAAACCTCTTAAGAAGATCTCTAGCATACTTTTCTTGAGTTAGAAAAATGCCATATTCATTTTGTTTGATCTCAAGCCCAAGAAAATAATACATCAGTCCCATATCAGACATTTCAAAACTTTTCATCATGCATTTTCTGAATTCTTCTATTAAAGTGCAAGATGTCCCGGTGTATATAATATCATCTACATAAACACGCACAAATAGAAATTCATCCATACCTTGCCTTTTCATGTAGAGTGTAGGTTCATTTAGACTTCTTTCAAAATTATGTGCAGTGAGATATGCATCCAATTTGTTGTACCAAGCCCTCGGGGCTTGCTTAAGCCCATAGAGAGCTTTTTGAAGTTTATAAACTTTCTTTTCTTTGCCCTTCACCACAAAGCCTTCAGGCTGAGCTACATACACATCCTCTTCCAATTCACCGTTAAGAAACGCGAATTTGACATCAAATTGATAAACAATCCATTGTTTTTGAGCTACTATTGCAAGAATTGTTCTAATGGTTTCAAATTGAGCCACGGGAGAAAAAGTTTCTGAAAAATCAATACCTTCTTTTTGCGCATATCCTTTTGCAACAAGGCGTGCTTTGTGTTTCTGAATGCTCCCATCAGCATTGTATTTGGTTTTGAAAATCCACTTCAGTCCAATGATGTTCTGGTCTTGAGGTTTGTCAACAAGCTCCTAAGTCTCATTTCTTTCTATGGCCTTCATTTCTTCACTCATTGCCTTTTGCCACTCTTCTTTATTTTCTACATCTTCAAAGCAAGTTGGATCTAAAACAGATAAGGCAAAGTTACACGAATCATAAATTTCCTTCAAAGATTTCTCCTTCCTTGGTGGTTCCTCATCATCTGATTGAGATTCTTCACAATTTTCAACATCATTTGACTCTGGCAGCACATTTCTCAATTGTTGTCTGCAGTCATTCCATTCCCAACAAGAATTTTCATCAAATACCACATCACGGGTAATGATCACCCTCCCATTTAGAGGATTATAAAGCCTATAAGCTTTAGATTTAGGACAATAGCCTATGAGTATGCATTTTTCAAATTTTTTATCAAATTTTTGATTGCTATCAGACTTAATCAATGCATAGGCTATAGACCCAAAAATCCTTAGATGGCTTACTCGAGGCTTGCAACCTCTCCATGCCTCATATTGTGTTCAGTTTTGCACGGCCTAGCCATCCCTAAACGCCATCTAACAATGTCGGAACAACAATATTTGAAGTGGTTGTAGGCTCTGACTAACACGATGCAATCAGATATACAACAACGTGGCTTGTGAGATGATTTTCGTATTGACTATACGAGAACGCTAGCGGCTAAATTGATACTTCCTTGTAGGATGATTAGTGATCTCATGTAGGATTTTTCCGACATAAGCAAACAAGATTATCGACCGATCTTTTGTTCAATCGCGTAACGGATCAATTCCGCATTCGTCTTCATGTGCAATTTCTCAAGTGTACGGGTGCGGTATGTACTTACCGTTTTGATACTTAGAGATAATAAGTCAGCGATCTCGGTCGAGCTATATCCTGACGCGATATGACGCAGGATTTCAAACTCGCGGTCAGACAGCAAGTCGGTCGGTTTTTGGTCTATTGGCTGTCCTAAATCCGCGGCAAATTTCTCAGCCAACTCGGGGCTTATATAGCGCCTTCCTTTGCATACCTTCTCGATAGCTTCAATAAGCTGTTCGGATCGTCCATTTTTCGAAACGTAGGCCATAGCCCCTGCCTTTAGAGCCCGCACGGCAAACTGATCTTCGGCATACATACTAAAAACGAGAATCGGCAGGGCTGGCCGCAGCGCGTGAATATGCTTCAGAAGATCGAGCCCGCTACGGCCAGGTAGATCCATATCTAGAATCGCAACATCCCAGTTCTTACTTTTGACAAGCTCTATACCTTCTTGGAAGTTATGTGCTTCGCCAAACGTGGCGCCGCGAAACTGATCGCTCAGAATGCGGCCCAGGCCTTGATGGATAACTGCGTGATCGTCGACAATGAGTATCCTCATGCATTAGCCATCTTTGCAACGGAATTCTGAACCGGAACGCTGACAGTAACGGTCGTCCCATTCCCTGGAGAACTTTCAATATGAAACATGGCATTGATTAAAGATGCACGTTCACGCATCCCCACTAACCCCAAAGAGTACGGACGAGCGAGCACTTCGACAGGAAAACCGATCCCATTGTCTTCAATAGTGAAAATAACCCGCTCTGCGTTCGCTGCAATCGTCACGGTAACGAAGTTGGCTTGAGCATGTCGGCTCACATTCGTCAGGGCTTCCTGAAAGATGCGGAAGATCGCGATCCCCTCGTCGTCGCTGATAGGCAAGGATTCCTCAATTGAATTGATCGCGCAGGCGATTCCGGTTCTTCTTTCAAACTGCTCGCAATCCCATTCGATTGCTGCCCGAAGCCCTAGAGTGTCCAGGAGTTGAGGGCGAAGCTCTGCCGATAAATTACGTACGTTCACCACAGCGGCTTCTATCGTATGCATTGATTCAAGAACCATGGGAACCCATGGAGCCTTGGGTGTGCTATGTTTATGCACGATCCAGTTCAGATCCATCTTAATACCCGTTAGTGCCTGTCCCAACTGATCATGTAACTCTCGCGAAATGCGCAGCCTCTCTGTTTCAGCAACAACTTGAAGACGACTGGCTAAAGCCCGCATCTGCTGCTCACTATCAGCTAGCTTCATCGTGCTCTGCTCACGTGCCACCATTTCGCCTCGAAGGTGCAAACCTAGCAGGCCCGCTCCACAAGCGGCAATAAAATTTGTGAGGTATATATAGGCTATAGTTACCCGGATACTGTTAGCAGATTTTATGGACCACGCTGCCTCCAGCGATCTCTCATAGATCCGAAGGCTGTTAATCTCAGTACGAAGATCGCTCATCATAAACAGGCCAGGATCCGATTCTGACACGCGCTTGGCCTCAGATACCCAGCCCTGCCTGTCCAGTTCCATCGCTACTTCTAAAGCGGCGATTTTTTTTCGCTCAATACCATATAGAACTGACATCTTCGCCTGGGCTTTGGGATCGTCTGCGACTAGGGAGTCCAGCATAGACATCTGCGAATCAACTTGCGACATGGCTTGGCTGTACGGAACTAAATATCTCGGGTCATGCGTATACAGATAGCCGCTCTGGCTTGTCTCTGCGTCGTGAAGAAGTTCATCAGTGTCCTCGAGCTGCAAGAGAACTTCGCGACTGTGACTTAGTCTCGATTGATTATCGACCTGCACTCCTAGTTGTCGTCGCGTCAAAAAAGCGTTAGCAAGCAGCGCGGCCAGAAGCAGCAGAAACCCGATAGGAATGCTGGAACGCCTAATTTTTTGTAAGCGACTTCTTAGGTCCATGAATACGCCTCACAGGAAACTGGCGTGCGTGGCCCGTGGATCGCTGGCCTGCTCTATATCAGCGTTTGAAATATAGTAGCAACGCTTACATTTTTTGTGTATTTTAGTCCTGGCCCGAGATATTCCATCGCTGAAGACACCGTGCAGTCAATAGTTCGACGACATGCAGATGCCAAGGGCTATTTAGCACCTCGACCTACCAGAACAACCTTTACCGTTTCTATTGCTATCGCGCAGTCCAGCCAAAGCGATGCGTGCCGTACGTAGAAGAGGTCATACTCCAATTTTCTCTTCGATTCTTCTATCCCTGCCCCGTAGTGATATCTCACTTGCGCCCATCCAGTCAGTCCCGGCAAAACTGCATGTCGCAGGTTGTAGAAGGGCACATGCTCAGTTAAGACAGAGCAGAACGCGGGCTGTTCCGGCCGTGGGCCTACCAAGCTCATGTCACCACGAATAATATTAAGCAACTGTAGAATCTCATCGATTCTATACTTACGTAGATATCGTCCTAACCGCGTAATACGGTTCGTCTCCTCAGTTGCCCATTTCGCTACTACAGTAGCGACGATCGGCCTCATCGTCCGGAACTTAATAATTGGAAACGGCTTTCCGTAGCGCCCAATGCGGTCCTGAACGAACAGAATGCTCTCGCCACCCTGGCTCCAAAGAATTATCGATACTATTGCGATGATGGGCAGGGCCATTATCAACAGAAACGTAGCTACCACCAAATCAAAAGCGCGCTTGCCTTTGGACAGATACGCTCCCGCTTCGTTACTTCCTCCAAAAACACAATTTTCCATGGTCAAACTATCCACTAGAACTCGTCCAGTAGATCGCTCATAGAAAGCGTGTGAGTCTTCTACCGGTAGCCCGTGCATCTTCCATCCTAGAAGGTGTTTAAGGAAATCGGCGCGTCTATATCTCCCGTTGCAGACAATGACTCTATCAAACTGCATCGCTGGATTGAAGGCTGGCGAGCTGTAATCGTCGATGGCCGCCGGGTTCATGATATGGGTCACCTGCACATTCCATTCGGGATGCTCGCAGATGACTTCATGTAAATCTGCCGTCTCCTCGCCAGAACCAAGTATTAATGCCCGCTCATGCTTCCGAGGAACGATCGATAGCCGCATCGTCACAACTGTAATGAAAAGTGCCGTTGTGAAACAGAGAATCTTTGAAAGGGGAAGTGGATACTTGACCAGGACGGTCCAACCGGCTGCCAGCAAAAGCAACATCCACGCAAATGCACGCATAGAACGCGCAAACATTTCCCTAAGGCGCCGTACAACCTGAAGGTTATACAGATCGTTGTAATACACCAACGCCTGGCACACCAATCCCGCCGCCATCAGGCGTAATAGGGTCCACGTCGTCAGGGTAAAGCTCTTGGACGAGTCCATTGCCAGATCGGGGCCCAAGAAAAGCAGCGGCGCAATAATGACGAGACAGAAAAAATCCGACGCGAGCAATAATGCCGCGCGGGGTGGAAGCTCTTTGCCACATATCGTTGCCATCTTTGGTCTCCTCCTATCGATTTACGGGCTGGCTCACTCGCTCGAGCGCCTGCTTCAAAACTGTGCAGACATAATGAATCCGCTGCGTGCTTAGTTCCGGGTAAATCGGCAGCGAAAGAACGCGTTCTGCGGCGCGTTCTGCTTTTGGTAGATGTCCCCTTTTGTATCCCAGATGTTGGTACATCGGCTGCAGATGAAGAGGCACCGGATAGTGCACGGCTGTCTGTATCGATGCTTGGGTCAGCTCAGTCTGTAACTCCGCACGACGGTCAACCTCAATTGTGTATTGATGGAAAACATGTGTGCTTCCCTTCATTATTTCGGGGATACGGACTCCCTCAACTCCTGATAGCTCCTTTGTATACAAGGCAGCTTTCTCAGCTCTTAGAAGGTTCCAATCGTCTAGGTGTGGCAGCTTAGCACGGAGTATCGCCGCCTGAAGCTCGTCCAGACGACTATTCCACCCCTGCACCTGATGGTGATACTTCTTCTTCGATCCGTGGCTTCGAAGCATTTTGAGGGTATCGGCGTAATCCTGATCATTGGTGACGACCATACCTCCGTCACCATAGCAGCCAAGATTCTTACTTGGAAAGAATGACAAACAACCCAAGTCACCCCATGATGCCACGGGCGCTCCACCATAAGAAGCTCCTAGCGCTTGTGCAGTATCCCCTATAACGACCAAATTATGTCTTTGTGCTAATCCCAAAAACTTATGGTGTTGCTATCATCAAAACCACAGTCATTCAACCATGCAGACTCGATGCAGTCATTCAAACATATAGACTCATGTGGAAGCTTATAGTGTTGCAATCATCAAAACATACATCACACCATCATCAAAGCACAAGGGGCACAACACTAAGTGTTTGCGCTGAAAGGTCAGGTCGACGCACAAGGCTGACACATTGATGCTGGAGAATAACTGAAAGCATATGCTGTAAGAACAGGTTGATGCATCAAGGAAGTGCATCAATGCACCAAGTCAAAGGCCAACATTCCAAATATTCTACTCAAAGGCTCTATCTTCACTCTGCACCGACGCTACAGAGGAGTGCATCGATGTGCTCAGCTTGGAACCAGAAATTGGAAACACAATAACGTCAAAGCATCAAAGTGCTGCATCGATGCACCAAAGGTCATGCACTTGAAGACAACTATCTAAGGGCTACCTATCTACACCAGGTCAACACACAAGGTTAAACACATCGATGTAATAGAACAATCAAGAGTGTATGCCATAGGGACAGGTCGATGTATCAAGTAAGTGCATTGACGCACTGAGCCAAAGGTCAGTACATGAAGCACGTTGCCTAAAGGGCTATTTGTTTGCACTACATCGACGCTACACTGTAGTATGTAGCTTCAAACATCAAATGATCCTTGCAAGTCGATTCCGTGAAGGTGCCTCGACCTGCCTTCATGGTATGTCGAAGCAGTGTCACCTCTAGCAAGGTACGTGATCACTTAAAGGAATCATGTGCGTTCGAGTTCAATTGATTCAGATGTGTTCCTAAGGCACCTGCGGTATTTCTAGGAGACTCTAGAAGGAATAATATTCCTAATTAATAGATGGACCAATGGGATTTCAGTTAAATAACTCTCTTATCCACTTGGATTTTCGAAGCCCCTGTTTCCTATAAAAAGGTCTCACCCTCAAGTAAAATAGCAGGAGGAGTTGTCATCAAGAGCAGCCATCATAGCCATTGAGAGAGAGCCTCAGCCAGAGACAGATCTGTAAGGGAAAGAGCCGCAGTTGTGAAGAAGAAAGGAGAGTGAGAAGAGGAAGAAGAGAAAAAGAGTGAGAACAAGAGCAGTTCCAGATATAAAGTTCGAAAAAGAATTTGAGTGCAGCCGGAGCTACAATTGAAGATCTTTTGGTCTCATCAGTTCGTGGATCAAATCCAGAACTATCGTGCTCCTTAGGAGCTACATTTTTCTCTGTCTTGTTTTATTTTTGTTGTTGTTCATTTTTTTATTTTCCTTCTTACTTTTTTGATACCTTATCTGGGGATCGGGTTCCTTTTGTGCTTACAGAAGAAGGGAGAAGTGCCTTCTCTAGGTTTCCTCTAAAGGTTCAGAGGAAGAGAGGATCGTCCTCTGGGTCGTGAGCAACGGGGTGTTGTTCACAGGTTCCCTTTGTGTTCGCAGAGGAAGGGAGGCATGTTCCTCTGGTCACTATTGAGGTAGTGGGTTTTAATCTAGCTTGGTGCTAGATCAGGGGTTGAGGGATTTATCGCCCTCTAGTTCAGGCTATTCGTCAGCATTTTGTCAAAGACTGAGTCTATATCTTGCGATTTGCAAGGGGAAGCCTCGCTCAGGTTTGAGTGACGGGTGGATATAGAGCTGCGAGGCAGATAGAACCACCTTAAAAATCCAGCGAGTATTATGGCTTGGTGTTGTGTGGTTTGTTCCCTATCTTCCACCTACCCTTTGCAGGTTGGTGCTTGAGTTGTTTTGTGACGACCCAGCATCCGGGCTCGGGTAAACCCGAAATCACTAGGATCCTGTGTCACGCCCCGAGTGCGGAAGATTACCCGGGGGTCGTGATGAGTTTATATCATTCATGTCAATCAGAGCGTAGTGCATTCGACACAAAGACATAAAGGAAATGCCAAATCCTACTAGGACAATCATAACCTTAGTTATTTCTACTAATAACTTTTATGTCCTAGCCTAATAAAATAAAAGCCAACAACCAACTTTTGACTTGGCTAAATAAAATAAAATACTTTGACTAGGTGGTTTAATAATACAAATACCACCATAGTAAAATATACACAAAAAATACATACTCAATACACATAAATACGTACTCAGGATGCCGAGTCTTCGAGTGAGTCTCCGAGCCACAAGTTCGGTGATGTCGGGACGGTGCGGTGTCGGCTCCGAGTAGTGGGTCCGGTAGTGGGCCCAATGTCCCCACCATGGAATACCTTTGTGACCGCAGAAGGTGAGATGGTTCTAAACTTGTGGGCCTTCCACTGGGTTTCAGGCTTAACCATTGTGGGCCGTGCATGCTAGGAGGTGGCACTAGATGACCTCCACCGCAGCAAGACCGATGGTTTCGGGGGATACCAGATGTCTCATAGTTATAGGTATCTGATGAAGACCTAGAGAAACCTGGCCTGAGCTGGTAAGGAGAAGCCAGTGCACACAGACCAAATCACCCTGAAGGTGTAGGTTCGTCATTTTTATGACAACCCTTTCTGCTTCTATGAAGACTTTGCCAAGGAGGGGGTCCCCCTGGACCACCATATGCAATTGAAGATAAACATCAAGCGGCATCCCCGGCATCTATATGTTCTAAGACAAGGGTGGAACGCGCACAGCCTTCCAGATACCACATACTTGACGGCATATCTGGCATACTGGCTAGCCACGTTCATAGTCCCTCATGGAGAGGAAGGCATTCTTCGTGCAGAGTTGCTCTACCTAGTATACCTGTTAGCATGAAGGCAGAGGTTGGCTTCGGCTCCGGCAGCGCTGGCCAATATCTACCACTCGCTGGGGGCTTTGAATGCCCATACTTCCCCAAGGGAGAAGAGTGTGTTGCTGCCAACACACTATTTGAGTGCCTGGGCGGGGCTATTGCTCCCCGGATCTGCGACGACGACGGAGGTGGAAAACCTTGAAGCGTTGTTGATTTTCCAGTTCATCACCCAGTTAGAGGAGGACACCTTCACCCAAATGACTGCGGCACACCAGAAGCTAGCTTTTCTCCCTTTGAGGGATGGGGAAGGACTGAGCTTCGACAATTGCTCGCTGCAGGCTCGCTCGTATGCTATGCAGAAGGGCGACAACGTGGTGTATAGAGTGTCGAACCAGCACGACCGGGCCGCCCCGGTCTTCATCAAGTGGGTCCAGAGCGTGGGGCCTAATGTTCATGTGATGCATCGAGAGAGCGTGGCCATCTTGGAGCCATATCACCCGCACCGCTTTGCGTGAAATTTAGGGTATGACCAGTTGTTGCACCCATAATTATCTCGAAATATTTCGAGAATGGCGTAGCACCGATATCGTTGGACCGTGGAGTACCTCCGCGATTTAGGATCTATCGACTCGATCATACAATCACAAATGGAGCCGCAGCAAGGAAGATTAAGGGGAAAATACGCATGCGCACCTGTCAGAATAGCCGAGCAAGTGTATCGCACGGCACCGACGAACGCAGAGATTCCTCTCCAATCAAGCAGCGCACAACCAAACAACAAACGAACGATCCTCCACTCCCGCATGAGTCTCCACCGACGTATGGCTGCCACGCGGCGAAGAATGGGCCTCGTGGAGCAACAAATGATGGATAGCAGCTTCTCCTCAACCCTGGGCGACAGGAAAAATCCCAAAAAGGTGCAGAGAGGGGCCAAAAGGACTGCCCCGGGGCCAAATGACCCCGCTGGCCCCCTTGAGAGTGCGATCGACCTGGGTGGGGGCCGCGGCCACCCCGCTGGAGCCCAGCGGGGTCAACCGGCCCCGCGCGGGTCGCGACGACCTTACAATGATATGACTCAAATAAAATGTGAAAATGACATGACTCGACTTAGAAAAATATGACGGACACAATGGAACCTTGACGATGCGCAATCCGAGCTGTGGAAAAAATGTGAAGGGCGAGAGATGCCCCCATCAGATAGGCTTAGAGCTCCCTCGGGATAGGTGGCCTGGCCGTTGAACCCATAAAGGGTGGTTCGAATCGGGCGGAGCTTGGATGGGTTTTCACCCCTCTTAAGGAAACATTCGTACAAAAGGATATCAGGGGCACTACCAATGTCAACTAGTATCCTATCTACGTTACAATGGTTTATGGTAGTCGATATTACAAGAGCATCATCGTGCGGGGTAGTTACGCCTTCCAGGTCTTGGTCAGAGAACACCAAGGCCTACTGCTCACTCGTCGGTGGGGCTTTGGGGGGCTTAGAGGCCCTACTCGCCCATTCAGCGTGACACTTCCTTCCTCAGCTACTATCTCCTCCTGATGTCGCGCCGTTAGAAATAACATTGATATGGACTCCGCAGGGTTGATTGTCAATTTCTTTTGGGGGGATGTCGCGATCCTCCTTCTGCTCGGACACGTATCGTGATAGGTGCCCTTGGCGGACGAGACGCTCGATCTCATCCTTGAGCTGATGACAATATCCAGTATGGTGTCCATGATCATTGTGGAACTGGCAATGCTTGCAGCAGCTGCGGCACTTTGGGTCGGTCTTCATAGGCTCAGGTTGGCAAAGAAGGCCCGAGCCCTTAATGTCCTCATATATCTCATAGATGGGGGCGGATAGGGGCATGTACCGCTCGAATTTCTGAGGGGGCTCCCTGTGGTCTCCGTCTTGATTCCACCTTTTCCCCTGGCCTGAGCCCTACTCGGATGGTCGTTTCCTATCCCCCTCTCGACCCGAGCCCGTTGCACTGCGGGAGGTGCTGACGACTTCTTCACACTCTGCATGACATAGGGCTAGGGTCACCAGATCGGCTATAGAGGTGGGGGATGGAGGACTAGCTCTTGCCAAAGGTTCTCATCACGAGTTCCTCCGGTCAATGCGGTGATGGTTGAGGCAACATCCAGGCAAGGGATGCGTAAGGCTTTTGATTTAAATTGGTTTATATAAGCCCGTAGCTTTTCCCCCTGTGCCTATTTTAGTGCCAACAACCCCACAACTGACCTTGGAGGGCCGTTGTTGGCAAAGCTCTCCTTAAAAACCCAC
Source organism: Amorphophallus titanum (assembly GCA_024336825.1). NCBI lineage: Eukaryota > Viridiplantae > Streptophyta > Magnoliopsida > Alismatales > Araceae > Amorphophallus > Amorphophallus titanum. Next base: position 573,337 of record JANBPO010002302.1, on the reverse strand, counting down.
CCGAACTATCGAAAGTCGCGGATGCTGTCGGGGGCGAGTGCTCGGAACCATGCTTGAGCACCCTGGACGAAGGTGGTCACGAACACTCGGCGCTTGATGGTGTCGGAAGCCACGTGCAGATACATCAGGGCGTCGAAACTGTCATAGTGGTCGGTCGGGTCTCCCTGGCCATCATATGACTTGAAGGTCGGCAACGAGACTCTAGGGGAGATCTCGGCCTTTATGATTTGGTCAAAGAACGGGGATTGCTCCTCATCCTCCATGGTGGATGTCTTCTGTAGGGTGCAGAGGGCGCGCTCTTGCTCTGCAAAACGTCACTCAAATTCTCACAGCTAGAGAGATAACTCCAGTTGGCGCTGAGTTGAGGGACTATGAGGGCGCCCCTGCTGGCTACCTCATCGTCCCTTGGGGGCATCGATCTCCGGGAGCTGCTGGTGCATCCCAGACCTTTCTCTCCTCGAAGTGGAGGAGGCTTCTTGTTCTGGGGGAGGGGCTTGCGAAGGTCCTCCTGACTTGTTGCGTGCAAGCCAACGTCCCCGAAGGGTGAAGCGGCCTCCTACTGTTTGCTGGGAAGTTCCTCCACGGGGGGGGGGGGGGGCACATTACCGGGGGAGTCGTGACTTAACCACCCAAACCCCCGGGGGCCAAATTAAATAAAACCAGGAATACAATTTTAAAAGTTTTTCTATGTTGGTTTGTTCACTGCTAGCCAACCCATGCTGAATGGCGACCCGTAGCGATGGATCCTCCAGCTCAATTGGCACCACAGCCTCTTGAAGAGGCGTGATCTTGCATCGATCCTGAGCCGTGTGATGTTGGGATAATCTTGATCTTGATCACCACGTCTGTATGGACTGCAAGGTAGGAAATAGATCAGGGGTGCCCATGGATGGATCCTTGGGAAAAACCCTCAGATGCTTAAGTCAGCGAATCAGGTAGAGCACAGGTGCAGGGGGAGATGGTAGGAGGAAAAAGGGGCACGAGATGGCTCTCCACCATGAAGTGTGGTGGTTCTTGCTCAGGACACTTGCTTACCTCCCCGGAGGGCCTTCCAGGGTTTATATAGCGATCCATTTCACGTAAGAGCCCAGGGAGTTGAGAAGATTTTGGAGAGTTACGTCCTCATCGTGGGCTCTTTTATAGCACAAGGACTCTTGCTCTCCCTTATCCTTTGGAGTTCCCTACTCCTTGGAGTTGCGTAACGGACGCTTGGGTGAGCTTTCGACGGTCCGTCTGAGCCTGGGATGCGAGCAGGGGGTCTTCCCGAGTGGTTGGTGCGTAGCTCAGATAGGGCATTTTGGGCCCCTGTAGGGGCCTTCCTAATCGACCTGTCGCTCGGTCATTTAGACCCGGGGGCCGCCTAGGAAGTGCTGGTCAGAGTGGGTTTTGGGCTTGGAGTAAGTGGGCCCAGAATGGGGCTGTCACTTTGGGAAGCTGGGCCTGGTTCGGTCATATTAGACCTAGTAGGCCCATGCTCTTGGGCGGTAGATTTTTCCCATCTTCACTTGCCCCCCCTTAGTCCCGAGCCAGAATTGGACTCGGGCGAGTAGCATATATGGGAGTGACGTTGGTGGCTCGAATGGGGTGGGAATTTTCTCTCCGTTAGGGGCCATTTAATGTGGCTGTCCTGGGAATACACCCGTGATGATGACTCTCTTGAGTCAATGCGAGGAGTCCCTTCTTGGAGTGTGGAACGTCACACTACCTCCCACCAAACCGATGGGAGTATAAACACCGCGCGGGTTTATGTTCTGTCCCTCCTTTGTTTAGGGTTCTATCTCCCCATCACTTTTGCATTTTGAAAAGCTCACGCACCGTGAGGGGGGGCTGGAGGAGCAGATAATCGCAGAGGGCTTCGCGGAGGTAGCAGAGATCGCAACGGCGGTGATTCGTCAACTTCCACCTCCTCCTGAGTCGCCTGAGCTGGGGTCTTCTTCCTCTTCCCCTTGTTCTTCTCAGTCGGCCATGGCAGAGCCATACTCCGCTGCTGAGGAGTAGGAAGCCGATCAGGGAATGGGAAGTTTGGTGCCGCAGCCTGAACACCCGATGCATAGTGAGTTGAGTGAGGATGAAGTGAAGGCAATGGAGGGGCGCTTCGGACTGCCTTGGCAGCATTATTTCTCCCTGGCCCAACTTCAGGAGTCCAACTTGGATACTCGTTCGAGCCTCTTCTGCACTTTCCTCTTGGCTTGGAAGTGCAGGTTCTGTCTTCCTCTCCACCATTTTGTCATCCAGTTGCTTCAGTCTTACCAACTGGCTCCTGTCCAGTTGGTTTCCAACTCGTACACCTTCATCTTCTCCTTCATCTTTCTCTGTCGCTCGTGTGGGCTTGACGTTTCGCTGGACCTCTTCCATTCTTTTTTCGAGTTGATGGAGCACGCCCATGCGGGCAAAGGCTTCTTCTATCTCCAGGGGAAGAGGGGAAGGAGTTGTGTGACGCTTACTGCCAAGGATTCTTCCCACAAAGGGTGGAAGACCCAATTTTTCTGGGTAGGCTCGTCGAAGGGTGGCGTCTCTTGGGGTTTTCCGACGGTGCCCAACTTCCATCCGTCTATTCCTCCGAAGCAGGTGGCTGATCAACCCAATGTTTCCATTGATGAATCTACCAAAGAAATCAATTTGGGCACCAAGGACGATCTGAAGATCATTTTGATAAGTGCCAATTTAACGGATGAAGAGGAAGCTACTCTTGTGGCTGTTCTAAGAGAGTTTCTCGATGCTTTTGCTAGGTCTTATGAGGACATGTCGGGTTTGGACCCATCTTTAGTTGAACATCGTCTGGTTCTGAAACCCGACGCGCGAGCTATCAAGCAGAAACTAAGGTGGCTTCACCCAAAGCTCGCACTCAAGGTCAAGGAGTAAGTAGACAAGCTCCACAAGGCCAAGTTCATCAGGATAGTTTTGTATCCTCAATGGGTAGCTAACATCGTCCCTGTTATAAAGAAGGACATAGGGTCCGCATCTGCATAGATTTCCACGACCTTAATCGTGCTTGTCCAAAGGATGATTTCCCTCTTCCACACATAGATGTCTTGGTAGACAACACTGTCGGCTTTGAGATGCTTTCCTTCATGGATAGCTTCTCGGGGTACAACCAGATCCACCTAGCGAAGGAAGACCAGGAGAAAACATCCTTCACCACTCAGTGGGGGACCTACTACTACGTCGTCATGCCTTTAAGTCTTAAGAACGCAGGGGTAACTTATCAAAGGGCAATGATGGCGATCTTCCATGACATGATACACATTTATATAGAAGAATATGTGGATGATATTCTGGTCAAATCCAGGACCAGGAGCGGCCACGCTGAAATTCTCTGGGCTATTCTCCAGCGCTCTCGGGAGCACCGACTTAAAATGAACCCCAAGAAGTGCGTGTTCAGGGTTTCTTCAGGGAAGCTTTTAGGGTTCATAGTCAGTAAAAGCGGAATTGAGATTGACCCAAACTGATGTGACATAACAATCCCTTGGACCTAAATTTTTGCAAGCAACCGGTCCGAACGGTGGACTCACTCGAGCGAGCTCACTCGCATGGCGCACACAATTACCCGTAGGCCAATCGACGATGGTGGAGAGGGTCCGAGGTTGGACCTCGCCATTCCGGGGGTCGGCTTAGCTCGGGTTGAACCCCTAAGGGGCTGGGATTCCCAACTCCGTGGCCGGCCAACATGCCAAGGGCGTGGGTTATGGAATACCTCTCACAACTTGCTCCGCGGTGGACACTCAATTTGATTGAGTATGAGTTCGGGCACTCACCTCACCGACCGACGGCACTAAAATGATACTAAACCAGCAAAGCGAAAACCAGTGAGGAGGGGAACCAGACGCTCACCTGATCAGTGTGAAGACACCGATCCCAATCGAAGACGTGGGTGAGTCGGGAAGCGTGGGCACATGTCGGTGTGCTGCGTCGATGAAGCTTGACCTGAAAATAAAATGGATACAACACTACTCCTCACGCCGGAGGGGGTTCTTCGGGAGGGGGTTAAGGGGTTACAGCCAAAACTACCTCCACGCAGAGAGGGGCCTTTAGCCCGCCAAGCGAGGGGAGGGGAAAAGACTGAACGAAGATTAAACAGATGGATGGCGTTGGTTCTACCCGCTTCTGGATCCACTGGATAGCGGGATGAAGAGGGCACTTCCACGGACACTCCCGAACTCCAAATGACCTGAGACTAGTGCCAAAACTCTCCCACTTGACCCAGGAAGACGCCTGAATTTTCTTGACTCACCCGGAGAAGGTCTCTGGCCAGTGCTAGATTTGGAACAGAACCAAACAGTTCTGGTTCTGGCTGCTCACACGGTGGTATTGCTGGAAGAAGAAGTCGCCACGGATTGTCACGAACTCGGTTGGAGGCAGGACTGGTACTGACATGACCGTGGATGAGCCTTCTTTCATATGGGACTGATGGCAACCTCCGCTGATGTCGGGGATGATCGAACTGGCCAGAATGGTGGGAGTGGTGCAAATCATATACCACTAGAAAGGTCGTCCAGAGTTCTTTCCAGGTGTGATGGTTTCGTCATTATCGACACCCTTGATGCCCAGAGAGTCCATTCTCCCCCGAATGCGCAGGATCACTTAGGCAAAGAACCAGAGCCCCAGAGAAAGTTTGACCATGGCCACTCCATTGCAAGTCTGGGTGTCAAACTTGGCTGAGAGCTTCCTATACCAGTCATCTGTCATCCCCAGGAAGCAGAACAAGATTTGGACTTCATCATCAGGAGTTACGAAATTTCTACCCCAGGTGCGCAGATTAGCCCAATCAGGGCCTGAACAGACAACCCTTCACTCAATGGGCTCTATCTCTCTACTCCAACTTCCTCTAGTGTTATTTCTAGTCGCGTTTCGAAGAAGACTCGTCAACGGTTCTAGAGACTCCAGCCACGCTCGATTCAGAGGTCAGGAGTGCTCGTGGCGGCCTCTTCTTCCTGCTGCTGAGGTACTTTTGTAGTCTGAACCAGCGAGTAGAGTCACTGTTCACGGCCCTTCCCCGACCAATGTCGGCCACCAGAGCTCCCGCAAAAAATCAGACCTCTTCCTGGGTCAGTTAGGGAAGATTTGCCATGGGTCTCATCGAAAAAGGAGTTCGGGAGCTACCACAGCAGTGACAACATTGCCCATCTGTCCCCTATTCTAGAGAGAGGGAAAAACCGACGTCGACCGTTCGTTTAGTTCCTAGTCATCTCTTCCCTCCACCGCCTGGCCGGATTACAGCTCCTCCCTGCGTAGAGGTAGTTTTGGATGTAATTTTAATTAATCTCTACCCCGAGATCCCCCTCCTGTGAGAGGTGTAGTGTTATACTTCTCTAATTTTCAGGTTAGAGCTACACCGGCGCAGTATACGGGCGTGTACCCATGCTTCCCCGCTCGCCTCGTCTCCGACCGAGATCAGTGTATTCACACCGATCAGGTGAGCTAATGAACACTTCTCTTTGCTGGTTTCCTTTGCTTAATTAGTATTGCATCTTAGTGTCGTCGGTGGTAAGAGAGTGCCCGATCCCGAATTGGCTTATATTTGAGTGACTATCGTGGGCGAGTTGTGAGAGAACCATTACATCCCACGCCCCCGGCGTGCTGGCCGCCCTTGAGAGCAGGCATCCCTGGACCCTTGGGGGTTCAATCCCAAGCTAGCCAATCTCCAGAGCAGTGAGGTCCCACCCCAGACCCTCACCACCATTATTGGGTTGCCTACGGGCACGAGTGTTCGCTTAGCGGGTGAGTCCGCTCGAGTGAAGCAATCGGTCTGTGAGTTGCTTGCTTGCTAGGTCCGAGGGTCATTTGGTCAGTCCCCAGGTCGTTTCACATTAGTATGTGCAATCTTTACTTCTTGCACGCGCAAGGTCTGTGCAAGATAGGTTTTGGCTTATTATGTTAGTGCAGTGTTTACATCTTGCACACACGAAGTCAGTGCAACTCTCAACCCCACTGCCATATCATGTTGGTGCATCTCTTAGCTCTGCACCCAGTTCAAGCCTGTGCATAGTCTTAAGTCTAAGCACATCATCTTGAATTACTAGAGAATATTACCATGCTTGCTATGTGAATAACTTGAGTCTGTGCATATGTGATCAAATGTTATATTAAGTCTATGCATTTCTGTTCTAATGCCTTATTAACTCTGTGCAACTCTCTATTTTTGTCTAACTGTCTTAAGCTGACTAAGAGTCTGATGTTTTGAAAGGACACTTGTTCATTAAATTTAAGGAAGGCACGCGATCTAAGACTGAAGGTTGAGCTATGCTCTTGACACGTGGAAAGCTGCCAAGCTCAGATGCTGCCATGTGGCCTAGGAATATCAGATCTGGATGAAAAGCTTGCACGGGAAATGTGGTGACCACGCGCCCTTCTCTCTCCTCCACTCGGCATCGCCGAGTCACCCCGGGTTTTGGGTTGAGTGCCGGGTGAGTTGGCCGCCGATATCGGCCCGTTTGAGTTGCGAGTTGTGCTTGCTTGCCTAGGTCCGAGGTCGTGTCACATCAAGGCGGCTTGATTCTAGCCTAGCTGGGGGCCGAGATGGCCGATTTGTTTGCTCGGATGGACTCGGAGAGGGAGTCTCTGTCCTGGGCCCGTGGCGTGTCCGACCGAAAGATTGCACGCTTGACTTTTGACCTTGAGGACCTTCAATGGGAAGTGACCTCGCTCAGGGTGTAGGCAGAGTCGAGCCAGAAAGAGGCTCGGGAATCGACCAAGTGGCTGGCTCAGGCCTGTTATATGGTTGGGCTGGAGGATAAGCTTCTAGACATGGAGCGCAAGGTGTAGGCCGAGTGCGATGAGCAGTGGAGGGTCGAGCATGAGGAGCTCGAGGGCCAGATCCAAGAGGTCGATCGGCAGCAGGCAGAGGCCGAGGGTGCGCGAGTCGAAGCCTAGAAGAGATGGTCTGGGGCGGAGCGGAGGGTAGCCGAGCTTGGGGGGAAGGCAGAGTAGGTCGGGGCGGAGGCACTCGAGCAATATAAGTGCTCGGAGGCTTATCAGGCAGCTCTCCAGAGGGTCGCCTTCTCTTACTATGAGCCGGGCTATCGTGGGGGCCTACGGAAGGGTTTTTCCCAAGGCTTCCACCGAGTGATCTTTTTGGCCTATGAGTAGGAGGACGTAGAGCTCGAATTTTCTTTCGGGTAATGCTATGACTCAGATGAGGATATTACGGATTCTTCCTTCCTGACGTCAAGCGAAGGTGGAAGTCGGGGTGCCTCGGTTTCGTCTGAGTGACCGCCAACTCCGACAATCTCGGGAGGGCATGCGGTCGAGACAGTTCTCACGCAGGTGGGGTCAGTGTCTGAACTGGCCATCACCGAGGGTGCTGGGGACGAGTCACCTGGTGTCGAGGGTCATTCATCTACCGAGCTCCGTGGTGGGCTCGAGGCCTGATGTATATTTTTTACACTTTTTCTCCTTTCTTTAATGTAGCCATGTAAAAAATCTTTCTTGTGTATGTGATGGCGGTAGTAGTAAATGTTGAATTGACTGTTCCTTACCGCCCTTGGCGTAATTTGACTACTGTATATGTAGTTGTTAGAAAGGCATCGATTTTTTCTGCGAATATCTCGCGTGTCAATTGGTCAGGCAACTGGCGTGGCACTGGCGCCTGTCCGTCTTCCCAGGTTTTGAATGACTTGCCACTTCACGTGTTTTCATCAAAGGGGGTGTTGGTGGAAAATGAGGTAACCGCCTTGGGGAAAGGGTGTTTGCCTTTCACGCTTCTTCGAGGGAAAGTCATTTAAGGCAGCAGCTCCCCATCGGCCTATAAAAGGCCCCGAAGGGTGTTTCCTCCTCTCTTCATCGCTTAAGGCCATCCCTGCAGTTCCTCTCTGCAAAGTATTGTGCTATTAGTCTTGGTGAAGCATGGAAGGCGTTTCAGAGGATGAAGATGTAGACTACAGTAGGGGGGACGTTCCTGCTTCTCCAGTTCGAAAGAGTGTTCGACGGTCGGCGGGCAGCTCGAAAGAGGGTTCAACATGTGGTGGCACGTCCTCTTCCTTCTTTTAGACCACCGATACTACCTTACGAGGGAGGTAGAAGTGGACAGATGGGGGCATCCAGCACTGCACCCTTCTACTATCCCCGCTCCCCCTATCCCTTTCCCCTCCCCTCTTTCAACCGTCGATCCCATCGGTAAGGGGGGAAGCTCTTCAAGCTCCGTCCTCACCTCTTCTGCTCTTCAACTAACCTCTTTTCCTTTTTCTTTGAGTCTACGACCCACTCCTTTCACTCTTCAGAGGATGCCTTCTACCATCCTCTTTTTTATCAACACCAAGAATTGCCCAAGCAGAGGGAAGAAAGGATCAAATTAATCAGAACAAAAGATTCTTATGAAGTCAAAAATAGAACTCTGTTTCAAACTGTGGCTGATGCCAGAAGAAAGGTGCTCCTTCGATGTATATCCATGGAGGAGGCTTAGACGGTCATGAAAGAAGTCCATGTCGGATCAGCCGATGCTCACTAGGCTGGGCTAAAAATGAAGATTGAAGTCAAGAAGCTGAGATATTACTGGCCAACTATGTTTGATGACTACTGCAAGTATGCCAGGTCATATCATAAATGCCAGTAGCATGCTACGATCCAAAGAAGACCTCCAGCTCATTTACACCTAATGACGCCCAATTGGCCTTTCACTTAATGGGGCACCGATGTTATGGGTCCATTGCTCGCATCTTCGTTGAGATGCAAATACATTATGGCATCAACAGACTACTTCTCCCGCTGGGAGGAAGCTATGGCTCTAAGAGAAGTAACGGGAGAAATCATAGTCAGATTTGCCCGTCGAAACATCATATTCTGATTCGGCGTGCCCGATCAGATTATCTCCGACAATGGAAGCCACTTCCGAAACCAAAAGGTCTACAGATTGGTCGATAAATTCAAAATTGATTGGAGGATGTCCACTCCCTAAAACCCACAAGCAAACGGGGTAGTGAAAGTCTTCAACAAAACACTATGCACACTTCTTGCCAAGACGGTCAGCTCTAGCAAGAAGGATTAGGAAGACAGGATGTATGAAGCACTATGGGCGTACCGCACCACGTACAGGACCCTGACAGGTTGCTCACCATTCTCCTTGGTGTACCGCTCGAAAGTGATCATCATGATAGAACTGGAGATACCCTCACTGTGAGTGGCGATCCAACAGGAATTGGTCAAAGATGGCGAAGTAAATATAGAAAGAAGACTGGAGGGGCTCTCCGATTTGGAAGGTCAGCAGCTCAAAGTCCAGCAGAACATACAGGTCTACCAGACCCGTATGACCTGCGCCTTTGACAAACTGGTCAAAGAACGTGAATTCAAGAAAGGAGACCTAGTTATGATCAAATGAAGAGAAGTCATGGCAGCCAATCCCAAGGGCAAATTGAATGAAAAATGGACAGGACCATATGTGGTCCAAAAAGTCTATGAAGGCGGTGCTTATGTTGTCATCAACCACCGAGGCGAGTTCAATTTCCGCCCCTTAATGGGAAACACCTGAAGCTATACCATGCACTGCTTCCCCAACTCGACGATCAACTGAAACCAATGCCCCACAATGAAGAAGATTCCATCATGGAGCTTTTTGCATAAAACACCAGAAAATTGAACTCGGCGCCCATGGCCCTCCGAGGCCTCAACCGAGCAGCATGACTTAGGCCTTCTATCTAAGCCAGTTAAACCCAATTCCATTGCATTGACATAAACCCAATGTCAACGATACTATCATACCTTTGTGATCCGGTCCCACTATGATCAAAACAAAGAAGAAAAAAGAAGACGAAGAAGAAGAAAGAAGAAGAAAAAACAAGGAAGGAAAAAAAATATAAGAAAAAAGGAGGGAGGAAGAATAAGAAAGAATGTGATACCATCGCCGAAAGCTCCAATTTAGGCATTTCGTCTGGGTCGGAAGAAAATCGAAGTCCTTGCACTAATGCAATCCCAACATTGACGAATTCACCTTAAGCGGCACCCTCGCCGAAAGCTCTGATTTAGACCTTTCGCCTGGGTCGGAAGAAAATCGAAGTCCCTACGTTAATGGAATCCCAGCTTTGATGAATCCACCTTAAGCGGCACACTCGCCGAAAGCTCCGATTTTGACCTTTCGTGTGGGTCGGAAGAAAACCGAAGTCCTTGCATTAATGTAATCCCAATATTGATGAATTCACCTTAAGTGGCACCCTCGCCGAAAGCTCCAATTTAGACCTTTCGTTTGGGTCGGAAGAAAATTGAAGTCCTTGCATTAATGTAATCCCAACATTGATGAATTTACCTTATGCGGCACCCTCGTCGAAAGCTTCGATTTAGACCTTTCATCTGGGTTGAAAGAAGACCGAAGTCATTGCGTTGGTGCAGTCCTAGTATTGACGAATTCACCTTATGCGGCACCCTCGCTGAAAGCTCCGATTTAGACCTTTGGTCTATGTCAGAGAAACCTAAATTTCTTACGTCGATGTGATCCCCACTTCGACGAACCACTTAACTCAGTACCGAAGGCCTTTCCGGGGCCTCAGTCGAAGAACACGGCCTAGACCTTCCATCTAGGGCGAATCAAACCGAATACCCTTGCATCGGTATAGACCCAATATCGATGAATGTTAGCTTGATTGGCACTTGACACCTGGTCAGGACTAATGGATACACTTCATTGCCGAGGACACCCCCACAAAGCCAAAGATTCTCCCAGGGAAATAAGCGGCACCCGTAAGCCCCGCTCTCGCATCCCTCGCTCGCGACACCTACGAGTGAGGGGCATTTATCGGTACTAAGAAAAAGGGAGAAAAGAAGAAAAAAGAAGAAATAATACAAGTGGGCCATCATCTACCACAAAGGAGAAAGAAAATGGAGAAAGGGGAAGGGCCAAAAAAAAAGGGTCAAATGGGCCGAGCCAAAATGGGCCATGCGTGAGCAATAGATAGGGAAGAGCAGAAATTTTCAAAAAAAAGGAAAAATAAAAAAATTGTGAAGGCAAGGAAGGAAGGATGCACGGGGTTGACTTTCTTCTTCTCATCCTCACATGCTCCTCTGGGCATTTGTTGACCCACTCCGCCCTCCCCCTCTCATGCAAACATTCAATGCTCAAAGCCACACCGACAGTCGCGAACATCCTTCCCATTTGCATGGCCAACAGAGCACACGCTAGCAAGAAGGGCCCTCGCCGTGTGCCCATGGCCCGCCACGTCCTTTGGAGCAACAACAATAGTGGGAACAGTGACAATGCAACAGTGGTGACAATAGCAACGTGTAGTAGCAGTGTCAGCAGCATGGTGATGGCAGCGGCGCAGGCGTTGACACAAAAGCCCCGACGGGGCTCTTGCCTTTGAACAAGGGTGTCGGTACCCCTATAAAACCCCAGTAGCAGCAAAGCCTTGGTCTGGTTTGGTGGGTAGAGAGAACGGGAAGGTGGAAAAGAAGGAGGAAAAGAAATAGCTCAGTGGCCTTTCCCTTGGGTTTGGACAGGAAGTGAGGGAGGGAGTGAGAAGGTGGGGTGAGAGAAATTTCTGTAAAAGGGGTAGGCTCTCCCCATCCCTTGTATGTATTTCCCTTCTCCCCATTTTCTCCTTTTTCTTGGCGATGCATGGGGCTTTCATGCCTAGGTTGTAAACCCGTTGAAGAAGCAATAAGTGAAAATAAGGCTTTTACCCAGATCCTTCCTCCATTTGTTTTGTTGATTCCCTAAACTCATCCCCTTCCTTTAAGTATGCATACATAGATATACATGTGCGATGTTTGTTTGACATTAATCCGTCTCTCCTCCTTCTTCTACTCTCCCTCCAATAGTAAGATAAGAGAAACCCCCTTTTTATTTCTTCAAAGCCACTCATTCGGTGATTTTTACCATGATGGCCATCGGCCCGGGGTCTATCTAAACCCATAGATATGTCTCCGAGGTCACCAACCATCGGAATCCCAATACTCGCCTCTTTTCGATTCTAGATTCTTAACCACTCTTGGATTACTGGGGGTCCGCTTCGTCATAGCGTGTTCCTTGGTGACTCCTCTTTTGAGGGTGGATATTCAAAGCCTTATACAGCGATAAAAAAAGGGAAGAAAAAGAAGTGCACATCTCGGTGATGAGTTCGTGGTGGCCCGTGGACCGGTGGGGTCCGTCGTAGGGTAGCCCTCAGGATCTCCACCCCCACAATGGGTGACGAGGTGTTGTCACTTTCGCGCATACCTCGGGGATCACATCACTTCGCGTGTATCCCTTTTTGTTTCGGGCCGTCAGAGTTCACTCCATAGGGTGCGCCCCCATTTGCCCCCCCTGACCCTCTGGGTTAAGGGGAGATGCTGTTAGATTTTCATCGGGCGATTTGAAGTAATAATAAGGGGATGAAAGCTAAACAAACTGTATAAAAAAATGGAAGAAGATGAATGACAAAAAAAAGATGTACAGGTCGTTTAAAAAAGGGGGGGACAGTCTGAAAAGTTACACTTGTTGCATCCCCTAGTTGATGTTTAGTGTATGGTTTTAATGATATCAAAATGATTATATTTGTGTTTGTATGTGTTTCATTGAGCAACATGTTTATATCTTTATTGATGAGTTGAAAGATGACTTCAAGGCTCACTCTTGAAAGTCATTTGAATCTTTGGTATTTAAGGAACTAATGCTATATTTATCTTGACTTGTAGGAACAAAATCCATGGCTCATGATTGAAACTCAAAAGAGTCCATCAATGAAGTTCTTATTGAAAAAGGAAGTTAACTCACTCATTGCATTAGCCATCATTCCCTTGCATTGCAGCCCCCCCTTCTTGCTCCCTTGGCCATCATAAGGTGGCAGCTCCAGTGGCAGGTCGCAGGCAGACATCAGGGGATGTGGAAACTACAGCTTCTCCAGCACTTCCCCAACTCTTCTGAAGGCAAAACATATATCACTGGAAAGGTCATCCAGAGGGATTTTCAAGCGTGGTGGTTTTGTCTTCATCCGAGCACGGAGCTGCCCGTGAGAGCGATTCTCCCCCGACTATGCGCAAGCTCTCAGACAGCAAACTAGAGCCCTAGGAAAGTTGCCACCACGGTCACTCCCTGGAAGACCTGGGCGTGCAACTTGGCTGAGGGCATCTTCTACCCGTCCTCTATCATTCCCAAGAAGCAGAGTGAAGATCGGACCCCGACATCAAAAGTTCTAAATTTTCTTCCAAAGTCACGCCAGGTTGGTTTCTCTGTTCCAGAACAGACCCACCTCCACCTTTTTCGCCAGCCTAATCATCCCCGACATATTCTAGGCTGCTGTCAGTCCCATCTGAAAGAAGGCTTATCCACAGTCGTTACGGTACTAGCTCCGCCTCCATCCGAGTTCAGGACTATCCGTGGCGCCTCCATCTTCCAACAGTAACACTCTGGGAGCGGCCAGCAACAGCATTGTTCAGCGCCGTTCCAAGACATGCACCAGCTAGCGACTTCCTCAAGGTTAATCCAGAAAATTCCAGTGACTTCCCGGGCCAAGTTGGAGAGTGTTGGCTCTGGTCTCAATTCGTTTGGAGTTTGGGAGTGTCCGTGGAGGCATGCACTTCGACCGGCTATCCTGCGATTCCAGAAACTAGCAGCACCAACAAGGAGCTCGACAACTTAAGTTTCTAGCACCGTCCCCTCCCCTCGCTTGGCCGGTGGAAGGCCCCTCCCTGCATGGAGGTAGTTTTCGTTGTAAACACTTAACGCCATAAGAACCCCCCTCCTGCGTGAGGTGTAGTGCTGTAACTATTTAATTTCCAGGTCAAGCATCACCGTCGCGGGGTGCGGGTGCGTACACACGCCTCCCTGCTCGCCCTCATCTCCGAACGGGACTAGTGTTCTCACACCAGTCAGGTGAGCGACTGGTCCCCCCTTGGCTGGTTACATACTTTACTCATTTAGTATCGCCTTGAATGCCCGTCGGATGGTGAGCCAAGAGCCCAGACTTGCACACCACTTCTAGTGTGCCCACTGCGGAAAGCGAGGGAGTGCCACCCCAAGCCCACGCCCCGGCGTGCTGGCCCCCACTTGAAGTTGGGAATCGCAGACCCTTAGGGGTCAGCCTAAGCTAGGCAAGACCCTTAGAGCATTTGGGTTCCACCTTGGACCCTCGTCATCATCGCCCGGTCACCTTCGGGAGATCGTGTGCACCGTACGAGTAAGCCGTGTGCGTAAGTTCATTGTATTCCCTATATGCTTGCTGGTCTAAGTTCTTGGCTCATCATTGCATCCAACTTCATCCTAGGGCTGTGCCACATCAAGTGTTATCAGAGTGGTCATAGACTTATCCTCACAAGTCTAGTCATGGGCATCTTCACACTAGGTCAGTCATAGGTGCACACACACACCCGTGCATAGCCCACCCAACTTTGCATGGACATCCGTAGTGGAACCCACTATCAATCCAACCCATCCTCTTCCAATTCCACCATGAATCCCAATCCCCAAGGGAATCCCACTCCCAACGAGCAAGAGCTCCCTGATCACATGAGATTTCTAGTGGAGGGTATGACTAGTTTTATGGGTCGGCTTGATGACATAATGTCCCGACTTGAACAACTTGAGGAGAATAGGCCTGTCCCAAGGGTGGGTGATAGGAGGGAACCACCCCCACATGTGGAGCCAGCCATAGGAGAGCTCAACCTTGACCACCCTCAGAGAATGTGAGAGATGAGAGAGAGAAGGGTGGGGTGGGTTTGGTTTAAATAAAAAGAAAATTAGAATATTTTTCTAATTTCTAAAAATTCGTAAAATGTGTCAAAAATGCATAAATTTAGAAAAATATGCAAAAATGGTCGAAACGATCCTCGCGAAGAGCACATCGCAACTGCATCATCCGCGAGTCGATGAACTGAGAAATAAACTCACCGTAGGGTTCCGTAGATTATACGGGAGAAAAACTCACACAAAAAGTAAAACTCAACTCGGGAGCTACAAAGGTGATCCGAAACTCTCCCAAAAGGATCCGAAAGACCCAATAGAGATCCGGGATGTTACAGCCTCCCCTCCTTCAAGAAATTTCACCCTCGAAATATAAGGACTAGCAAGAAGGAAGAAGCAGGGAAGAACAATTCGACGGATATAACTACAAATCAACACAAATCACGAGAGATATAGTTCAGAGGAACACAGTTAGACCACAATCACGAGTACATGCTCAGGAGTGAGTATGACACAAGTGAACACAAGTTTGACACCTCCAAAACAAGGCAACGTTGCTTACGTCTCGGGACAAGAGACACAACTGCCACGATAACAAATCACGGATAATGAAATGACAGACACGGCAAGCATCAGCTTACATAAGGAAACACAGTCCTCACAGCTGACAGCTCGACCACCTCATCGGCTCCAGTGCTCCAAGGCGAGGGAATACCTGGCACACGGGACGCCAATGACAGATTTATCGAGAAACAGAAATAACAACACAACAGCACCTGTAGGATTCCGGCTCCGTACAACACACAGAATCATGGAACACATCTGCAAGCAAGGCCACATCAAGGCACGACAGCAGCTGATCACACGACTGTAGGGAACGAGTCATGCATCGAGTAGCTCATCAAGAAAGACCCACAACACGAGAAACGACACAAAATGACAATCTCAAGGGATACATCTCAAGGACCAAGATAAAGCCTCGAGAGCACAACACCCAAGAGAAAAGAAATGCAGAGTAGAGGGTACTCAATCAGCAGGAAAGTCGACATATTCCCCAACACTCGCAAATGCCGGTGCTAACACAAGAATCATACCAACAACATCACGGCAATAGACGACATCAAGGTACATGAAGCAAAGATGAAGTCACATCGAGAAGAAGCAAACCTCTCGACTAACGAGAATCTCACAACAACGATCCTCGACCAATGGGTAGCCAGCCCACACGCTTCCGCTGCGCACTCAACAATGCACATAGGCATCATAAAAGACTTTGGTATCTGCATCTCAGCACACACACGGCGCCATCGCAATTAATGAGAATCGCAACGTGACACGCCACGAGTACTGATCCAGCGAACAACTGATCAGAAGGAGCCTAAGTGCAACAAAGGAGAGCACCCGCAGCAGCACAAAGCACAAAGAAAGATGCTAATCTAAGCTTACCTTCGCGTCCTGAAATGACAAATGAGCCTTCTCAACACATCGGCTGTTGGACACGGCACGATGAACAAGGTACGCTACAGCTCCCAACACCATAACGGAGTCCAAAGCTAAGCAACCATGAAGCAAGGAGCAGATCAGGCTCAGAATAAAGCGGTCCACACTTAAGCAGACATAGGATAAGGGCATTACTAAGATAGCAACTCCAAGGCCAACCACGAAAGACTCTACCAGAAGGGATGAGAAGCAATAAGCTCAACCAGGAAAGCTCGCCAAGAAGGGAAAAATCCAAGCTCGCTTGAGCAACTTCTCAATCATGAAATCTCGAGCGCTTCAACAGAAGCAAAACACATTAGGAGCTGAACAGACTCAAGCTGGAGTGACCAAAATAATGTAAAAATGTCTATGGCCATCCAACCAAAGCTAAAAGTCAATAGCGACTTGTGATCATATAGTCGGACCTCCTCAAAGTGATGCAGGCGATCCGAGCCAAAGAGATCGTTGTGAGATGCCCTCATCACATTGGGGATAGCAGAGAGCATAACGCATTAGGGCTGCCCCGTTACAGAGCATGACGGATTAGTCCTAGGCTGTTAAGAGCATAACGGACCTCCTGGCATGCGCTATACAATGCATGGTGCTCCTCCAGTGAGCCGTTAAACCCTCTAGCACAATCCCACGCTTGAGTGGTATAACGGACCACTAGGGGTGCATCGTCCAAAGTATGGCGCATCTCCCTTGTGCCGTTATAGTCACCTGAACGTGTGTTTTTATGAATTAAATCCTCAGGAAACTATGGCGGTCTACCTCAGGCGTGTTAAGGCCACCCGAACGTAGAAATTTCTCAGAAAAACCCAGACCATAGCGGTCTATCGCTGGTGCGTTATGCCACCGGTGATTCCATAGTTTTAAGGAGCATAACGGACCGATAGTGGTCCGCCATGGAACTATAACGCGCCGTTATTCGTGCGTTATACACATGACGGCCTCTGGTAGGTTCGCCATGTGAACTGGGCGACGAGCGAGTTTCACTTGAAACTGCGCCGCCTCCCGGTCGATCAAATCGACAGGTTTAGCTACAAAACCTGTTCAAAACTCAAAACTAAACATATCCACAATGCATGCAGGTCCATAAACGCTCAAACAACCAATTAAAATGTATTAAAATGATTAAAACCCACCTTTTTACCTAAAATAGGGTAAAGCCTAAAAATTAGCATAACTAGGCCAAACGGCCGTGCATGGACATGCATGAGCTATGGAAATGATCCTAACGAAGTAATGGAACCATCCCCCGACCTCAATCGTCCCGAAAATCACGTTACGGTCACATGCGGGTGAAGTTCACACCGAGCTCCACTCGCTCCATTCAGCTCAACCGACCCCCGAACTGCGCGATGGAGGGCATGGGGTTATCTTCGAGCTGATGCATTAGCAGGGTGAGGCCGACGGCTTTTCTTTGCCCAGATCTCAATCCAGGCACCTTTCGCTTGTTGTATTTGGAAGGTGGCGTTGATCACCTACTCGATGACCTCGGGTGGTAGCTCTTGATAGGCTAGAATACTGGGACTGGCATCCGAAGACGTGGGCATAGTTTGATGCCTTATTCGGGGTTGCGAAGGAGGTCTACGAGGAGTTGGTAGACTGATGCTGGCATCCGAGGATGTGTGCGTGGTTTGATGCCTTTACAGAGGTGGCAAGGGAGGTATCTCCCGTTGAGCTAGTATACTGGGGCCGGCATCCGAAGACAAATGCGCGGTTTGATGCCTTACCAGTGGTGGCAGAGTCTTTTGTTGAGAAGTGGCCCGGAAAGCATGTCTGACATCCTGCTCCCCGGCCTTGCCTTTATGGTCTGGCTAGGAGCAGGGTTGGGCGACAACCGATGGCATCCTTGGATATTGTTGCCCCTAGTAGACGCCCTAGTTCTGCATGTCGGGTCAGCCATGCGATGGTGGCCCCAACTTGTAAATCGACGTAACTGAAAACTCCGAAGATGTCTTTCCTATCATCTAGGCTGGGTTGCAGGGTAGGTGAGGAGGACCTGATGGCTCGCCTGCTAAGAGAACATGGTGTGGTCGGGCTGAGACCTCGCTCTGCTTCTACTTTCCCTTCCTATCCCCAGATGCCGGAGACGGAGTGATGGGGGCATCTCTCGCCCTTCACATTTTTTCCATAGCTCCGATTACTCTTCGACATGGTTCCATTGTGTTCGTCATATTTTTCTGAGTCGAGTCATGTAATTTTCATATTTTATTTAAGTCATAAACTATGTAATTTTCCTTTTATTTGAGTCCAGTACCTAGGTATAAGGGTTATTTACCTAAGTCTTGAGTCGGTGTTGAGGTTGAAGCATACTGCGCAGATTATCAAGACCTAGGGGGCGGATGAAACCCATTCGGGTAGGGTAGCCAAGGATAGAATTCTACAACAGATCGAGGGGCTTGACCACTTGGAGGAGGCAAGTTTATTGGACGGGGACAATAGGACCCTTTGGGACTATTGAGGTCATAATTTGTCTTTGGGAAGAAAATCTACTGGAGGCAGAGATTCAGGGACAGGTGGATTGAAGAAGAGGACATGAACACTGCTTACTTCCAACGCATTGCATCAGGGAGAAGGAGAGTCAACACCATCTCTTCCATTAGAATAGGGGAGATGTCTTTCTCTTTAGGTGAGCACATCAGGTGTTTGGCTAGAGACTTTCACTCTAGGTTATTTTTTGAGGAGGATCACTTCAGACCCTCGATAACATATGATCTTCTCCCTTGTCTAGAGGAGAGGGAGGCTATTACTCAGAGCTTTTTAGAGGAGGTTTGGCATGTAGTTTCTCTTGCAGGGGACAGAGCACCGGTCCTAGATGGCTTTCCATTAGCTTTCTTCCAGTATTGTTGGGATGTCAACAGTGTTTACTTGGTGACACCTATTAGGGAGTTTCAAGAGGAGGACTCACTTGGGCGGTATTAATAAAATCCTCATTGTCCTTATCTTTAAAAAGTTGGGAGCTTAGGATTTCAAGGACTTTAGGCCTATCAGCTTGTTGAATGGTACTCATAAAATCATCACCAAGTTGCTTGTAGGGAGACTAGATAGTCATGGTCAGGCTGGTCAGTTGCTATCAGGGAGTCTTCATGAGGGGCAGACATATACAAAATAATTTTTTGGTGGCCCATGAGTGCTTGCATGTCATGAGATCACAGAAGAGGAAATGAGTAGACTTAAAGGTAGATCTTGAGAAAGTTTATGAAAGAGTTAATTGTCTTTGCTTCTTCGATGTGACGAAGAAGATGGGCTTTGGGGATACATGGATTGGCTGGATCTGAGGTTGTATTTTATCTGCTTCCTTTACGGTGCTAGTCAATGGAAAGTCTTCTACATACTTTTATAGTGGTAGAGGGCTCCGACAGGGAGATCCTGTGTCTCCTCTCCTTTTTGTTTTGGTGGCCCATGTCTTTAGCAAGGTGTGGAAGAGAGCAGAGGCTGCACTTTTCATTAGAGGTTTTTAGGTGGTCATAGGGGGTCCTACAGTCACCCACTTGCAATATGCCGACGATATTATCTTGTTTATGACAGAGGGTGAGCAACATCTTTATGTGACTAGACTTCTGTTGGAATTGTTGGAGGAAACCACCAGCTTGAAGGTTAACTTCAACATAAGCTTGCTTGTTGGGATTAATATGGATGATTTGTCTCTCCTACGGACGGTGCACATCTTAGGATGCTAGATTGGTTTTTTCCCGTTTCATACCTGGGCCTTCCCTTGCCTCATGGCGTGTTGTGGTGTGCATATTGGCTCCCTATTGTTCAGAGGTATGAGGTTAGATTGGCCAGTTGGAAGGCTTGATTGTTGTCGTATGGGGCAGATTGGTTCTTTGCAGATCTGTTCTGGATAGCCTTCCTATCTATTTTTTCTCGGTGTTTTGGATCTCGAGGATTGTACTGCATATGATTGAGTCCGTTTAGAGGAGATTCTTCTGGCATGAGAGTGGAGGGAGGTGTAGGGGATGGCATGACATCTGGTGGAGGAGAGTGTTTTCTAGCACGAAGCAAGGGGGACTGGGGATCAAGGATGTGGGAGCTTTTAATTTGGCTCTCTTGTGTAAGTGGCTTTGGAGATTGATGATGGGTTGTGGGCGAATCTTGTCAGGCAAAGGTATTATAGCAGGAGGAGGGTTTGAAACTGACTCTACACCCATTTCCCAAACCTCCCCTATCTAGCGCGCCATTTGTAGACTTGCCCGGTTGGACTTGTTGAGAGGTGGGCTTGGCCTCTTGTGGCTTGATCTACCCATGTTGAGCCTGTTAGAGAATCTTCTTAGCAGCCTCTTTCAGACGCCGCCTTGCCATAGAGTTCCCCTGCACATCGATCTCCCCTCTCTCGATGAGGACTTCAATGCAATCTCGGACTTCCGGGCATTCCCGGGTGGGGTGAGACACCCTGGCATGATATTTGCAATAGCGGGAGTGACTCTTGGTCGTCTCATTGTAGTAGGAAGGCAGATCATGTGTCAGTACCCGACCATCTTCTACGAGCTTGTCAAAAATCTTCTCAGTATCCTCCTTGGGGAAAGAACACTGATGAGAGGGCTGCCACCCTGGGTATCACAGTGTGGATTTAGGTGGCTGGGAACTGACTCCCTCCTCTTGCGGCTCCGGGAATTGAAAAGCGGTTGAAGCATGTATGACATTGACGGAGAAATGAAAAGTCTCCTACACATGTGGCTGCGGTGGATTGACCAGGAATTCACCCATATCAGCGAGGTCCTTAAACGGTTGGCAGTTGTGGATGATGTGACCTACCACCTCATGGTATGGGCAATAGCCCTGATGAAAGGCAACGCCTGGTGCCTACTTCATGGGCGATGGACTAATCAGTCCCGCTCGCTGGCACACGAAGAAGATGTCTAGGGTCTTCTCGCGAGGGAAGGAGTATAACTTCTCTGGCTACTCGCCTTTGGGTGTATCCTCCTCGCCTTCAGATGAATCCGAGGATTCCTCAGAGAGCCAACCCCTGAGCAGAGCCCAACCAGTAGGTGATACACCTGCCTCCCGTACGTGGGCTGGAGCTAACCCCCTGGCAAATGGGCCAAAGGGGAAAGTGACCAATTGTTGATCAATGCTCTCTAGGAACTGTAGCGGATGCCTCTATTCTAGTTGCAATTGTCGGATTTCCCATCGGATCTTCCGAATAGTCGTCCGCAGCGCCATACATTCTAGGAGTGAAGGGGGAGCAGCTCTAGGACCGGTATTGGACTGTTGGTTTGAAGGCCTGGCCTCGGAGGCATTGGAGCTCGAAGCCGTCGCCACTATGTAGACCACATTAGCTGACTCCAAGCGTGAGGTTGTGCTGGGTCGACTGCATGGCCCAACATATTTATCAGGCCCTTTTGAATGAGCTCTTTTGCTATGTTCTTGAAGACATAGCTGTCCCCGATGGTATGACCCAACCTTCAGTGATACACACAATAGGTGGGATCCTTTGTCTTGTCTACCTCTGAGGGCTTTCTAGGATTCGGCAGAGTGATGAGCATCTCCTTCATACACAAATCGAAGAGCATCTTAGTGTGCTCTTTCCTGAAGGAATAAGACGTCTTCATGCGCTCTGCTAAGAGAGACGCATTCGCCTTGGTATCGGGTTTCTTGCCATTGCCCTTTGACTTTCCTTTCCCTTTATCTCCATTCGTCGGGGAGAAGTCTACAACATTTACCTCCTTACTGTTAGCCAGACGGTCTTTGGAGGATTTGCCTTTTGCAGATGCTTGTGCAGGGTGATCAGCGAAGAACATTTCAATCTCCGCCACCACTGTATTCAGCTAGTCAAAGCTCCTGATATTTGAGCCCATAAGCTTTTCACTGACTTCCGCCGACAAGCCCCTGCGGCAGATGGTGATCGCGTCCTTGGGCGTTGGAGGATTATCGCAACGCATGTTGACGTCCCTCCACCGCTTGATGAAGTCCAGCGCGGTCTCACCTTTTTTCTGCTTGAGGGCACAGAGTTCTGCCAGGGAGACTTTGCGTTCGGTCGTCTGGAAACGGTTGACAAACTTCTTCTGCATGTCAGCCCAATCAGCTACTGAATTGGGCTTGAGCCTTGAATACCACTGGAAGGCGATGTCTGTTGCCTCATTCGGCGAACGGCCAGGTGGGGGCTGTGGGACGCAACGGATTGGGAGGTCTTCTGGGTACTGGGCCAAAGGCTTGGCACTGATGATATGTATGGGCATACTGGACGCAGTCTGCGTACATGGTTGGCCAGTAGAAGTCTTTAAGCTTGATATTGTGCTTCATTCTATCTCCAGCCTGGTGCGCACCACACAATCTGGAGTGAACTTCGTGCATGATAGCTCGAGCCTTAGCTGGGGAGACACATCTCAAGAGAATCGACTTGTCCTTCTCGTGGAGAAGTTGGTACAAGGAGTCGCCAATCAGCTCATATGACGCTGCCCGGTGGAGTAGCTGGATCCTTTGAGCTCAGTTAGGAAGGAGCCACCCTTTCTTGAATTTGATGATAGGTTTACGATAGTCTTCATCTTCAGGAAGAGTGTTTTGAGAGACCGGAGTTGCCTTCGAGTGAACTTGACATCAGTCTTCTGTGCTTGACAGCGATGTCGAGCTCATCCTCGAGTGGGAGCTTAATGGCCGTGGCCAATTTTTCCAGGGCATCCGCCTAGGCATTGCTGCTTCTGGGAACATGTTCTATTTCAAAGAAATAGAATTTTTAGATTAGTCTGACGATGGCAGCGTGGTATAGAACCAACTCCGATTTTCGGATGTCGTAGATGAAGAGGACTTACTGGAGTATTAGCTAAGAATCCCCGTAAGCTTTAAGGCATTTGATGCCCATATCAGGAGCCATCTGAAGCCCGATGATTAGAGCTTCATACTCGACCTCATTGTTGGTTAGGAATTTCTTGAGGGCGCTAGAGTTGTACAAAACTCCACCCTAAGAGGTCAGGAAAATAATACCAGCACCCACCATAGCGGATGAATCTTGGTTGCTTCGAGTAATCCCTCGGGAAGCGCCATCGAAGTAGAGCTCCCAATAGGGTATATTAGCTGTATGGGCATCCTACTATTGGTAATGCAAGACATCTCTGGTCTGTTTAACTGGTGCTGGCGACTGGGAAGCAAGGGACTCCTTGTTGGGGAGTTCCATGTTGAGAGGTGAATCGTCCAGTACTAGATGGGCTGCCAAGAATTCAACTATGCCTTGTCCCTTGATGGCTTTCCTGGGAACATAGGTAATATCATACTCCATTAGCAAGAGAGCCCATTTCCTCAGTCGACCTGAGAGAACGGGCTGCTTGAGGTGGTACTTCAGGGGGTCATGCTTGGATATGAGCTCGACCTGAAAGGACAGGAGGTAATGCCGCTGCTTCTTGATGGTGAATACCAATGGCAAGCAGACCTTCTCCATGGGGGAGTAGCGGTACTCGGCACCGATCAGTTTCCGACTGAGATAGTAGAGCAGTTGCTCTTTGCCTTCCTCATTGATTTGCACCAATAGAGCCCCCAACGAAGCATCCATGGCGGTGATATAAAGTATGAGGGGTTTACCATTGATTGGTGCCCCCAGGACCGAGGGAGTGAGGAGGTACTCTTTGATTTACTCGAAAGTTGCCTGGCACTCTGAGTCCCATATGAATGGGGTGTCTTTCTTCATAAGCTTCCTAAAAGGTAGGCATTGACAGGAGAGGCTGGAGATAAACCTCTGAATGTAGGTTAGTCTTCCTTGAAATGACCTAAGTTCAGTGAGATTGCTGGGTGGTGGAAGCTCCCAGATCGCATTGATCTGGCTGGGGCCACCTCAATTCCCCAGTACCAAACGATGAACCAAGAAACTTGCTGCTGGATACGCCGAAAGCGCATTTCATGGAGTTTATCTTGAGCCCATATTGCCAGAGACACTCAAAGATCTGGCGTAGATCGCGTAGATGGTCTTCCCACCTTTTAGTCTTGATGGCGAGGTCGTCGACATAGCATTCGATGATATTATGCAGCATCTCGTTGCATCACACCATCATCCAGTCTTCCTATGAGGTAGAGTGTTGGGGTGACTTTCTTAAGGGCCTAGAATGGCAAATAGACCTGAGACTTGGCACTCTGTCGGTTCGGGAGGAGTTCTGGTGGTGTTCCCCTCCTATGCTCTTTGAAAGGGTCATGGAGGGAGGTATCTTCTTGGCTCAGCTGGGAACCAAGATTACCGACTTCGTGGTGCGGCTGGTGAGCGAGGAGAGGAGCTAGTCCCAGGTTCGCACCGAGTCCGACCATAGGATTGGTAAGTTGACATCCGAGCTTGAGGTGCTTCGACAGGAGGTGGCCTCACTCCGGGCGTGAGACCAGGCGAGTCTGGAGGATGCTCGGGCACAGGCTGAGCAATTGTCCCAAGCTTAGTATACGGCCGAGCTCAAGAGCAAGCTCTTGGAGGAGGAGTGCCAAGCCCATGTAGAGTGCTCGAGTCAATGGGCGACCGAGCGCGAGGGGCTCGAAGGCCGGGTCTGAGAGACTGAGTGGGCTAAGGAGGAAGTCGAGGCGACGCGGTCCCAGATCGAGGCAAGGCTGGCCGAGGCCAAGATGAAGCTGGTCGTGGCCGATGTGAAGGTGGCCGAGCCGGGTGCGGAGACGGTCGAGCGATACCGGAGCTCGGAGGAGTATCAAGAAGCTCTGAAATAGGCTGACTTCACGTGTTACGAGCCAGGCTATTGTCGAGGGCTGTGGAAGGGTTTTACCCAAGACTACAGGCGGGCAGTCATACTGGCTCAGGAGCTATCCTCCGACGAGCTCCTCTTCCCTTCCGGGCAGCACTATGACTCCGGTGAGGATGGCTCAGACTCTCAATCATTGACGTCGAGTGAAAAAGAGCCAAGCGAAGGTGCCTTTACCTCGGTGGAGGAAAGATCGCCAACTCCGGACGCTTTGGGAGGGCGCTCGGACGGGGTAGTTCCCATACAAATGGGGTCAGTGCCCGGGCCGGCCGTCACTGAGGATACAGGGGGTAAATCTCCGAGCACCGAGGGTCCTCCACCCGTTGAGCTTCGCGAGGGGCCACAGACTTCTCAGGATTCCCCTATCTCCATAGATTAGGGGAAATTTGTACCTGCCATATTTTGTGCCTGCCATATTGTTCCTCTTTCTTTTCTTTTGTTGCAATTTCTCACCGGACTTGGTAATGTAATGATTTTCTTTCTACGTAACGGTAGCAATAAAAATATAATTGACTGCATGATACCATCTTTAACTGAGTGGATCTCACCGTATCGGCGGTTGCCCAGTCAGAGATTTTGTGCGATTTGAGGTCGAAAAAGTAGGCTTGCGTGGTGGCCGACTGCGGAGCTGGCGTCTTTTCGTTCTTCTATGCTTTGAATGACTTTCCATTTTTGCATATTCCAACAGGGGTTTGTGGGTGAGGTAGCATGACTACTTTTAGGAAAGTACGTCTGCCTCTTGCATCTTTTCGAGGGAAGGTTCAATTAAGGTAAAGGTCTCCCCCTCTAGTCTATAAAAGGTCCCGAAGGGCACCTCCTCCTCTTCACGCCACTTAAGGCTTCCCTTGCACTCTTTGGCTTCCTCCTTCTATTCTCGCGAAGCGGTTGTCTGCTAGGGTCATCTTCAGGTGAAGCATGGAGGATGACTTTGAAGATGAAGACGCCAGAGGTTGTTCGGGTGCTCCTGCTACTCTGGCATAGAAGAATGGTTGGCAATGGGCGGATGTCGTACAAGAAGGGTCGACGCATACCGACGGGCTCCCTTCTGGCCTCTGGAGCACCCCCCTCCAAGGGAAGGGGGAGGGAAGAAGTCATTACTCCTCCGTTCTTTCACCCCCACTCCCCCTCTCCCACTCCCCTCAAGGGAGTGGTTATTCTTTCTCCCTCTTCTGCTCCTTTGTTCTTCGGCCAACCTCGTGCTCGCCATTGCCGAAGTGGTACTGAGTGCTGTTCGTCAACCTGAACTCGTTACTCTTGGGTCCCGCATGTAGCCCTTTACCTCCCTACGTGGAGTGGGCAGAAATAATCAGTTCTGTAATTATTAATAATTATTATACCGAGAGTACGGGTTTGGCCGGGGTCATCTTCCCCACGCCCAGAGCGTGGAGGTACACCCACTGTCCCCTTGTAGTCATAATTACTTACTTTCCTAGTATAGTTCTTACTGCTGCTGCTAGAGAGCATGCTAGGATCCTAGCTCGTACCATTCAATCACTGCTGCGAGAAAGAGAGCGAGACCCCTCCCGTGACCCGACCTAGGCACGAGAGAGAGCTTGACCATCCTTGACTCGCTGTCGATTTCTCAACCGTGCAGGTCCGTATGCTTCCCTTGCTAGGTACGACACGAGCTTGCTAGAGTCCTAGGTGTGCATTCCCAATTGGAGTCGAGTCTGCGCGTCTCGTCCCGCATCAACGCCACATGCCTCTTCTTGTTCTGCCTCGCCGGACGCAGAGGTCGTATTCACCTCGCTCTCTCCTTGGATCCTGACTGGCGGGCCTGAGGGGCTCCCTGGCGCGGAGAGGCATAGGGCTGCTCCGGGCTCCTCTAGATAATCATTATAGATAGCTCCAGCAGGGCCCAAAGTGACTGCACCTTCAGGAGCCTAGCGCTGGATTGATATCATGTGGACTCCTCTCCCAAGGCCGCCTGTCGCATGGGGACGCGGTGGGGCCACCACATAATCTCCCATTCTGAGCTCATCCCTATCAATCAGGTCCTGAGCAATGTCTTTGAAGACGTAACAGTATTTGATGGCATGGCCCAGTATCTGGTGGTAAGGACAGAACAGCGGGTCGCCACTTCTTCGGGCATCTTGTGGCCTTTTGGACCTCGGGAGGGAGACTTTGCCGTAGTGATAGGCCCAGTGAAAGATCCCTCGGGTCTTTTCCCTTGGGAAAGAATAGGGTTTCTGCAGCTTCTCTGATAATGTAAGACCTCGCCCGATCGGACGTCCGGCCGAAGAGCTTGCCATGTTCCTTGCTTCCCTCCTTGACCGCATGGAGGTATCAGGGCTAGTGTCCCGAGACAAAGGGGCACCTACATCTCGCGGGCGGAGGAGACCCTGAATCAGATCGGCCACAAGTGCCGTCAGTTTGACCAGTCATGCCTTCAGCACCTCGATCTCTTGTTGTTGCCTATGATATAGGGCAAACATGACAGGGTCGTATTGGGGAGGCCCCGAAGCGCAGCCCGTACCACCACTCCTTACTTCGCTGACGGACGGGGGCGGGGGTCCCCCGATGTTGTGATCCTTTGAGGTAGACCCCTCAGAAGAGGGGGAGACTTTCCCCGTGCGCCTGCGATGGAGAGGGTTCCAGAGGAACACTTCTTCATCTTGCTCCTCTTCAACTGGAAGCGCGGGATGTTTATTGCGGCGGGCTTCCCGCGGATCTGCAGCTTTGGTGGGGTCACCACCGGACAGAGCCAAAATTGATATAACGTCAGCTTCGTAATAATCTTCTATTGAGAGGCCCAAACCGGGGTGCTTGGTGATTTGCAGCAGCCTCCGATCCAGGTTCGGCGGGTTCCACATTCTTTCAAACATTTCTTTCCAGCTGGAGAGTTGGTAAAGGGGAATCCTCTACTTTCTGACCACTCCAACCGCACGGTCAGTCATGTAAGGGAGTCCCAAAATTGGGATGTGTGGGTCATGTAGTTCGTCAGGGAGTCGGCAATCATCATCTCCTCTGACTGGCTTCTCTCCGGCCACATAGAAGATGGTGGGCGGGCCTTCAGGATTTGGCACCTCAAAAGTTCTCAACGGCTCGGCCGCTTGGCAATCAATTTTTATTACAGGCTTGATGATCCCAGGCGGGATTCTGATATCCTCTAGCAGGTCTTCGAGGCAAGGTGTCCCCGGTGTAGGATAAATGGCGAGGGGAGCCGCCTTAAATACCCCTTCTTCTTTTGTAATAAATGGCACATGTGGGGGAGCCACATAGCTTGGGGGTGGCAGAGGAAACCAGTCATCTGCCCCTACTTTCTTCTTCCCTTTGTCCTGGGCGACTTTAGGAGCTTGCTTCATCTTCTCTAGGTACAGATTGGCATCCGACAGGTGACATTCGAACACCTCGAAAGGGTGGAGGTCTGTAAAGATTCTGACTTCCTTCCCCTCACAGGGGTACTTGATGCATTGATGCAGGGTGGATGGCACCACCCTGTTCTGGTGTAGCCAAGGCCGGCCAAGTAGTGCCTTGTAGGAGGTGTTGGAGTTGATCACATTGAACTGGACCTTGGTGGTGAAGTCGTCGAAGGTCAAGTTGAATCCTGCGACCCCCATAGGCACCTCGCATTTCTGGTTAAAGCCAGCGATCTTGACATTTCTGATCTCGACCAGCTGTACGTCGAAGTAATGCTTCTGGTACACCCTGTTGGGAAGTATGCTCACTGCTGCTCCCGGGTCAATCAAGACTCTATTGATAGGTTGTCCATTCAGCTGCCCCTTCATATAGAGCGGCCTATTGTGGCTGCAGGTGGGCAGAAGCATGTCTTCCTCTGTGAAGGCCACGGCCACTTCAGGTGCCGTCTCTGCCAAGCAGGCTTCAATGTATGCCAGCATCTGGAGTGCGGCAATGATGGCTTGTCGTGTCTCCTTATCTAGAGACAAGATCTCTGAGATGATGAACCGGGCCGGGAGCTTCTTAAGATGTCTGACTATTCGGTCTGCAGCCCGGACCTTGAGCAGCTTCATCTCTTCAGTCTTGCTGCGTCGGCGCCCACCTTGGACCTGGGGTACTGGATCGGAGGGTGCCTCCTCCACCAGATCTGGTGCGGCTGCCTGAGCTTGCGGGACCTGCTGGGCTTCCCCTTTCTCTCGCATGAATTCGGCAAGGTTCGGGATGCCGTCAAATTCTTCTTCTGACTGAGGAGGGGCTGCTGCTGGGGGAGCTGGAAAGCCACTTGCTTCTTTGTTCAGCTGGGGCCCTTGGGGGAGCGACTGCCTTTCTGTTCAGGCCAACATGAACTCAGTGAATGAGGGAGTGCCCTGACTTTTGGGTTCTTCAGGATAGAGACCCAACGGAGGAGGGATCTCCGTGCCTCGGGCCCTGGGCTCAGGGACCTGATATGGTTGCTCTCCCCTGAGCAAGATGTTATGATCAGCCTGAGGAGGGCATCCCCATTTCTTTCCTGACCTGATGACAAATTGGGAGGTGGACGCTTCAGCCTGTTTTGGTTCTGATGGTTCATAGGGTAGCGCTTCTTCTCCTTCTTTGAGAGAAAGGGCAGTGTCAAACAACGCCGAGAGGGTGTTGCAGATAATGATGACTTCCTTCTTCTTCTTATTTTTGGGCCTCCTCCTCTTCTTCTTCTTCTCTGCGGTGGTCGATGGCTGCTCCTGGGGAAGTTCACCCCACAAGGGAGGCTCTTCTTCCACATGGGTCTCTACTTCGGGAGCCAGTTTGAGGGACTCGAACTCCTCCTAGGAGACACATTCTTTCAGCTCGACAGGCCGGATCTTGGGCTGTTCATAATCTTCGAGCCCATCAATGATGGCTTGGAGTCTTTCGACAACAAGACTAACCTCTTTATGCACCCGCATCGGGATGTGCTCCTTCTTATTGTAAGTGGGCTACCTTATGACTAGCCGAGGGGCCATATCATGCCACACGGGGTTGACCGGTGGTGGTGTTGGTCGGGCCATGACACCCCTCATATGAACCTATGGAGTGGGCCGATGGGCCCGTCTTTTCCTATTCTTCTTCGGCGCGGATTGCCAACCTCCTTGGTCTTGAGCCGGCGTTGTGACAAAAACTTCATAAGTAGCTCGGGTACTGGCCTCTGCCCCACTCTTCAGGCAATTCCTGGTACAGTGACACCATGTTGACGGTGGAAGTCAAGTTGGGCCTTTCGTGTGGCTGCGGAGGCTCCACCTTGTGCTCCCCCATCTCCAGCTCCCCATTCTTGATCAAGGACTCAATGACATCCTTGAAGACGTAGCAGTTGTCAATGGTATGCCTGAGCATCTGGTGATAATGACAGAAGTGAGGGTCATCCTTCTTTTTCAGGTCACCGGGCCTCTTTGGTTCTGGCAACGTGATCTTGTTGTACTAGGTTGCCCACTCGAATAGGAGCCGGGACTTGTCTCGGGAGAAAGAATATAGTTTGTTCCTCATTTTCTCTCTCAGGGAGGGACCTTCCCGTCATTCCATGGACCTAGGCGGAGGAGGGTTGGCAGCCCATTTGGCCTTCTCCTTCTGCTTCTCAAAAGTCTGGAAGTCCAGGAACCTCTGGTGGCATTGGCTTCTTCTCGACCTATCTAGCTCTCTGGCCTGACGCAGCCGGGGTGGAAGAGTAGCGGGCAAGGAATGACTCAATTTTAGCCACTATGTTGTTCAGACGGTCAAATGTCTTGAGACAAACAAGAAAAGAGCAGAAGAAAAACAATGGAGAGGGCCAGAACCTCTTCTCTCCTTCTCTCTCACTCACCCTTCCTCTACTATTCTCCTCTTATGGGCTCTCTTCTTTTCTCCTTTTTTTTTTCTTCTCAAATGGGAGCAGCCGGAGACAATGGCCGTCGGAGTGGCAGGAAGCCCGGGGGATGGAGCGTCCCTTCTTCTTTTCTCTTCTTCTCTTCTTTTTTTTGACTCCTCCTTAGAGTGTTCTTTTATATGAGAGCCTGCCCCTTCGTGGCCAGATCGGCAGCAGGGGTCAATGGGGGAGTCTTCGAAGCTTCTGCTCCGGTCACCTTCGCCGTTTCTCATTTTGGGGTGAGCAACAGGCTGGCAGCACCATCGCATTCGAGGTTTGCACGAAAGGGGAAAGCTTCGAAACCCAACCCACTGTGCGCCATGTATCCCGGGCAAAGACCTCCGGTCGTTGAGAATGCCCATCGTTTAATGTCCATTCGTTTTGTTTCCTCCCGCCGTTACCACCGGATAGGTGTACAGTGCTGCCACCGGATCAAGAACAACCGGAAAGCCACCGGATGGGTAGCCAAAACCAGCCACCGGATGAGGAGGCTTGGGAAGCCACCTGTTCAGCGGCAAGAAGGCGCCACCGGTTAGTAAGGTGGAAGTGCCACCGGATGGAGAGCTCCGCCACCGTTTCCAGAAGGATATATGTCACCGGATGAACGGCCTTGGACTGCCACCGGATGAAGAGATGGATGCCATCGGATAAAGAGATGGATGCCACCGGATATAAAATGTTCCCACCGGTTAACAATTTCCCACCGGTTAAAAGTTTGTAGAGCCACCAGGTATGAGGTTTGGGGCACCACCGTATATGGTGCTGCCGCTGCCACCGGTTATTAAGCTGCTGCTACCCACCGGATATACAATGGGGTTGCCGGCTATGGAGAGTCTGTTGCGGGATATAGAGTTCTCCCGCCAGATAATAAGACCAGGCCCCTGCCATTCAAGTCCTTTGCTGCAAGGCATTACTAGGAGCTCGTGACAACCGAGATGCCAACCCCATCATCTTCATTGCATCCTTGCAGTAGCTTAAGCTAACATCATCCTTCTCCCAGTCAGGTGCAGAGAGCAAGTTTACTGATGTCAGTCCCTTCCAGAGACCCTCAGATGACGGGTTATTCAAGTAAAGGCTTCGATCTGAGCATCTATCCTTCTTGTGAAGACTATGGTCCTTCATATCGGTGCTTGAGTCCTGAAGTCCCATTCCCTGCTAGCCAAGGTCATTTGTCAACATCGCTTTCAGAAGTGTAGAAGCCTCATCCCCATTGTTTCTTACTGCTGCTAAGATATCCCCAATCAAACTTTCATCAGCCCACCCATGCATGCCGTTTCAACCCTTAATGGATGTCAAAACATTAGTTTCGATGGCAGTCTGATCAATGGTTCCATCACTAGCCTTCTTACCATGATTACTACCATCCAAATTTCCTAATTTAGAGCCATGCATAATAGATGGAGAATCCATACGGTAGGGGGGTTATGAAAGCGATCCGGTGGAGGCTTCTTGGGTGTGATACGGTGGGAGGTTTTGGGTGGTGGTCCGGTGGGACTTTGGTGTGTCATCCGGTGGGGAGATTTTTGGTGATCCGGTGGGAGGTAATGGAGTGTGTTGATCTGGTGGAGGGTGTGCGGACGGGAGGTGATCCGGTGACGCGTGAGGTGGAGTGAAACGGTGGAGTGGGGTGGAGGTTGATCCGGTGGGGCCTGAGGGCGCCATCCGGTGATGGGTCCGAAGGGGTGATCCGATGACGTGAAGAGCCACCGGATCGGGGTGAAAAGAGACCGGACGGATCTCACCTTTCTCTCTTTCTTTTTGTTATTATTATTATCGAAGGGCATAGTGGGTTGGTAGCCCGAGAGAGCGTACTAAGACCGAACCCAGTGGGATAAAAGGGAGCCGAAAGGCTACTCAACGTGCTATGGGAACATCGGTGGATTGACCTTGGACTGAACTAGGACCGAATGTGATTGGAAACTCATACTGATCTGGCCCTAAAGTAAAGGAAAAGTAGACTCAAACATGACCTAAGACTCTTACCAATATCTAATATTTGGCGGAGATATTAATCCGATGATCCAACTCACGCAAGGCTGTCACCTTCCCAGTAGGCATAACCTATCATTCTAGCAACACCTTTTCATATACCAGATATAGGAATGGAATGCAACACCAAAGCCAAGACTACCCTAGACTTAAACTAGCTCTGATATCAATTTGATGTGGGACGAGATGTGAATTGCGAACTCTAGGTGGTGATGCGACTAAATAGACAATGCGACCAGTAACGACACGAACAACAAAGCTAACTTGACTAGACACCAAAGAGCTCCAAAAGAGGAGTATGTGTCCTCAATAAGAAACACGAGCTCACAATCGTCCCAAAGCGAGGGAAACGCATGGATCTGTGTAGTTGAGAAATCGACAAAGAGTCAAGGGTGGTCAACTCACTCATGTGCTCGGATCGAGTCACGGGATGGTCACGCCCTCTCTCTCACAGCGATGATTAAATTTGAGCGAGTTAGGATCCTATCTTACGTACGATAAGCGGCTTCATGAACACATACGGAACAAGCAAATGCGAAGAGGAGGGGTAGTATGTTTACCTCCACGCTCGGGGCGTGGGGAAGACTCCCAACCACGACACATAACTCCCAGTACAAGTAAATAATCAATAATTACAGACCCAAATCTGATGCCCACTCCACGCAGAGAGGTAAAAGGCTAAACAAAGAATCTGGGAGTGCCGAGCTTGGGGTGACGGGTAGTATGTCAGACTCTATGGGACGGAGGTGATCTATTGGTCCGGTCCGGTACTATTCAGATCTATAAGACAGCAAGCAAGTGCGGCCAGTGGGATGATGGCCTCCGGACATCTTCTGGTTGCGACAATTGGCGAGGATGTTGTCGGGGTGTCCCTTCGCGATCCCTGGATCTGAGCCGATGTGCCGACTAGAGATCTGGAATAGAGATCTGTCTCTTAGCCTTGCAACTGGACAGATCTGCGTGACTCACCAAAAACGATCGCTACAGGCAGATCCAAAGCTGGATCAGAATGAAACCAGCACCGTTGCGAAGGGTGCTTGAAGATATACAACTGATAGGAATTTAAGATTCATCCACTATACTGATTCTCTAGGGAAAACTCTGAAATAGGCATCTTGTGCAGGCAGGGTATGTAGGGCAGACTGTAACCTACCCAAAGATGGGTGTTGACTGGGGGGCAAATGGGCTTTCTGGATCAAGAGGTGGACATAGATGATAGAGGAAAATGAGGGGGTCATGCTCACCAAATTTGGTGGCGATCAGAGAAGGTTTAGATGGTGGGAAAAATAGTTATGCAGGGTTCTGTCACATAGATCTTCACACCAGTAGACTGCGCTGAGTGGGAAAATGGTGATGGAAGGGGGATCAAATAGAGATGGATCAGAGTGAAAATTGAACTGGAGAGGGGGAAGGATGTGGGGAACACAATATGGTGAGATGGAGGTGATCTGACTAGAGGAAGGGGGCATACTAACTAGAGCTTTCGGGTTTTGTCCTACTACAAATAGATCTGGAGAGACATGGAGATGGTGGCTCGTGGCGGCTCGATGTCGACGCGGATGGCGGCTGCGGTGGCCGTGGCTGGACGTCACACCCAGCGGAGATGGTAAAGCTTAGAATCACTCTAAGGAAGAGGGCGTCTCACCCAAGAATTTGCAACCGTCTCAGCTTCAAAGCTTTTTATGAATTTTATTATTACTATTATTATTATTATTTGTCACATTTGGAGCATGCATGGGAAGACGAGCCAAAAGGGCTGAAGGCTGGGGAGTGATGTGTCACTAGAAGAGGGCAGGAGCGCACCGGGTAGGGGAGTTTATAGTGTACCAGGTGAGGGTTAAAGAGTGTACCGCTGGGAAGGCCGCCGGGCTAGAGGGCAAAAAGGGGTGCACCACCGGGGAGTGTGCCGGGCTATGGTTGCAGCTGGGCTGTGCCGGGGAAGCTTGGGGTTGAGTGTGTCGGGCAGGGCCATCTAGGGGGTGCCGAGGAAGCTTGGCTAGGCTGTACCGGGTAGGGCCAGCTAGGGTGTGTCGGGGAAGGGCGAAGGTGCGCCGGGCAATGGGTGAACGGGCTGTGCTGGGCAAGAGGAGGGCTGGGTGTGCCGGCCTGGACATGCCCGAGGTGTGCCGGGCAAGGTTTGGGTGGGGCGTGCCGGTGAAAGGCGATGGTGGGCGCACCGGGCAGGGGGCAAATGGGTGAGGCGGCGTGCCGGGGAGGCCTAGCCAAAGGTGTATCGGGCTAGGGGGTGTACAGGTGAAGGCGAGGGCTGAAGTGTGCCGGGGAAGGCCATACTAGGGTGTGCCGGCGAAGGGCAAAGATAGACTGCGTCGGTGAGGGGGCTGGGGCTAGCTGGAGGCGTGCCGGTGAGGGTTGTGAGGGGTCTGCTCCTCCTTAGCTTCTTATGTCTTTCCTTTTCTTCTCTTCACTGATTTTACGCAGTCTGCATGGGTCCCCTCCTCCTCTTCTCATAGTCATTTTCCTTTCTTTCCTCTTCGCATGATGAGTGTTCAAGTTGTGCGGTTATCGTTTAGTCCAGTTCTATTCGCGTCGTCCGTGGTTCCCTTGTCTTGGTTGAAACATTTTACCATTATTCATTTCGTTTGTTTGTTGCCGCCTTTGGTCCTTTAACTTATTATTATCCCATTTGTTTGTTGGTCCCTTTGTCTTTGTCATATTATTATTTCTAACAAAAATTCTGCAGCATCTCCCCTTGACCCGAGCGTAAGGGAGATATAGGGAATGCGCCCACATGGAGTGGCGGGACCCGACAATTGGAGGTGGGCGCCCGAGAGAAGCAACACCTTTGATGAAACCTCGGAAAGTCCGGAAGAAACAACGGACAGGGGACCTCTCTAAGGCTGGCTGAGGGTGCACCGGACAAGGAGGAAGGACTAAAGACTGATGTGCCGGCCAAGGAGCCTAAAGGGGGCTGGAGAGGTGTGTCGAGCTAAGAGAGGTCAGGGTGTGCCGAGCTGAGGGGCACCAAGTGTGCCGGGCAAAGAAGGCACGGGTGTGCCGGGCAGAGAAGGCATGGGTGTGCCGGGCAGAGAAGGCGCGGGTGTGCCGGTGAGCGGGTGAGTCAAGGGTGTGCCGTTAAAGGCATATGGAGGGGTAGTGCTCCGGGCTAACAGGATCGAGGGTATGCCGATGAACGGGGGCATGGGCGTGCAGGGCTGAAGGGGCCAGGGCATGCCGGACTAGCACCCCGAGGGCGTGCCGGGCTGGGGTGGCCAAGGGTGTGCCGGGCAAAGGGGCACAGGGTGTGCCGGGTTAGGTGGGCAGGGGACTGTGTTGGCCAAGGAAGCTAAAGGGGGGGAAGAGTGCACCGGGCTAGGCGGGCAGAGGGTGCTGGGCTAAGGGTTTGAACGGGGAAATGGAAGGTTGGTCTGGGTGTCCCGGGAGACAAGAGGGGCAAGGATCAAGGCTGGGGTGTTAGGCTTGCAGGGCTCATGGGGAGGGAGGAACAAGCTTCCCCTTCAGGCCAAAGACCGGACACACGATGAAGGATCATACGGGGGAGATCAACGGGCAAGTGGAGAACCCAAAACGCCAAAGAAGAATGGAAAAAGGGACCAGCCCTCACATCCTCCACTCGGCATCGCCGAGTCACCCCAGGTTTTGGGTTGAGTGTCGGGTGAGTTGGCTGCCGATATCGGCCCGTTTGAGTTGCGAATTGTGCTTATTTGCCTAAGTCCAAGGTCGTGTCACATCACTTCTTGCTCTGGCAGAGGGGCTTGCGACGGTCCACCTGATCGAGTGCCAATTAACTGCTGCCCCTGGAGGATAAAACGGCCCCTTGCTGTTTGCAGGGAAACATTCCCATAGGGGGGTTCATCCCGGGAAGTCGTGAATGCTCCTCCCTGGTCGCCTGGGTCCTCATTAGATCAATGAGGCTGTCCAGTTTTACGTTGAGGGTTTGGAGGGGGTCCGCACTCCCGATAGGGGGTTGCCCTTCTACCATGGGTGGGGGTAGGTTGCCGGTTGGGTCGCTGGTGTGAGGGGGGGTGTTCTCCGTAGGATGTGACGGTGCACCCTCCTCTGTGGCTGGAGTGTTCCCTCTGTCGTCGGCGGCCCTCCTGCTAGAACTCCTTCGCACAATGTCGGCTATTTGTTTGTTTCCCACCGACAACGCTAGATGAAGAGGGGTTATCTCGCGCTGTGCTTGAGCTGAAGATGATGGCCACAATGCTGAACTGTAAGAAGGGGAAACAGGTCAGAGGTGCCGAGGGATGAATCCGCGTGGTAAACCCAACGATGCCTAAGTCAGTAGGGCCCTGGTGCAAGGAGTAGAAGGAAGGGAATGAGGGCGCGAGATTCCTCTCCACCAAGTGCTGAAGTGGTTCCTGCTCAGGAAGTTTAGGCTAATCGTGGCCTTACCATTCACCGGAGGGTTTCCCAAGTATAAATAGTGGTACGTTGGCTGCATGACTCCTATAAGCGGAAGAGTTTCAGGGGGAGTTACGTCCTTGATGTGGGTTCTTTATAGCGTGAGGACTCTTGATCTCCCTTATCCTTTTGAGCTTCCTGCTTTTAAAGGGCTCTCAACGGCCATGCCGAGAAGCTTTCGTCAATCATCCCAAGCAAGGAGCGCTAGCTCTATCAGAATGCTTAGTGCATGGCTTGGGTAGGGAATTTTAGGTCCTAAAGGAGCTTTTCCCGATTGGACTGACGCTCGGACTTCCGAGCCCAGAGGTCGCCTAGGAAGCTCTTGATTCCCAGTGAATTATTGGGCTTGTAGTAAGTGGGCCCAGAAGGGCTGTTATTTAAGGGAGTTGGGCCTCATTTGGTCTGGTAGGACATCGTTTGGCCGCACTTGTTTGGGATGTGAAAATCCCCCTCTCCACCCCCTAACGAAATGCATTAAACCATCATATGTGACATGAAGATCATGGAGAGGATTAGACTAATCGATTATGAAGCACAAGAATTGCAATGACTAACTCCCCCTGACTTATTGCATTATGCTCATGAACATCTAGACTACTCTAAGTGTAGATTGATCTAAGGTACTAGGTAGAGGACTAGCCTCAATGCATAGCATGGGTTTCCAGACGGATATGATCCGTCCTTCTCCCAGCATGCCATTTTATATACCTCTGGGTCATTCATGACAAAGTGATGTAAATGTAGTCCTATCAGATTTTCAGTGAATTATGCTAAGCATATGCAATTGTAAATATGTGTGCATGTCATGTATGCAGATGAAAATAATGCGCAATAGATTCTCAGTGACTATGTGAGATATGCATCATGACATATACAAACATTTAACACATGCAGTTGTCATATCAAATATCAGTCACATGCAGTTCAGACTTTCAGAAAATGAGATTCAATTCACTCTCAGCCCAATATATGCACAGATAATTCAGCATATGCATTTGAAGACTTATGAAGGACAATGTAGATAGTCAGATTCAGATGAGAGCATGTATGCATGAATGCTAATTAATAATTCGTTTTTAATTAAGTGTTTGGTTCGTTCATCATTTCACTATTTTCCTTAAACAAAGTAAAATCACATGTGTTTTCCAAAAGACTCCAAAGTTTTTAACTCTAAAAATCTCTTCTTCCCTGTGGATTCGACCCTTCTCACCACCATATTACATCTTTCTTTCATCTAGTGTGAGTTGGGATTTTAAGATTGGCACGCGTGTTTTTAAATGATGAACTTTCACGTTATCAGAGGGCCTTCAGATGTTGGTTCTCCTTCATAAGAGTCTCAAGAGTCACCTCTTGAACCTCATTAGCTAGGGGAGCATTATTGATCGGCTCCACATTAACAGGAGTGGCACGATCCCCAATGAGAACTTCCTCCACTCGAGCCGACATCTGAGGCCCGATAGAAGTGTCAACTTCGCTGACCGGAGCCGGCGGTTGAGCTGGGTGACGCGACCTCCTGAACTGAGATATAGGCTGGTTTAGGTCATCAGTCTATGCCTCAGACTGATGCCCGATGGCATAGCCCGCGAACACCCTAATCGCATCATTAAGGAGTCGGACCATCCGCTACTTCTGAGAGTGCCTCTTGGGGCAGACGGGTGCCCCTAGCCTATCGAAGATCGAGGTACGTTGCAGTGGAGTCTCCATCACGGCATCAACCTAAGGAGAGCTCGGAGCTAGATGCTGGTGAGGCCCCGAGCGAGCTAATCTCTGTCTCTGCCTATGCAGATGAGAGGCGTTGGATGGCTAGGCATCGTCATGCAACGCGGTTGTAGGATCAATCGCATCTATCTTGGCGGCGCATCTCACTGCCCAGAGGGGGTTTCTAAGGTGCGCCCGCCGAATAGCTTGATCTTCCTCCGGAGTAACCCAGATCCGTCTCAAGTCTAGTTGTTGGTCTCCCTTGCTACTTTCTCTCAGACGAGACTTGGGAGCCCAGGCATCGAGCTGGTGCGGGTTCCTCCAGGCCACTGCCAGGGTGCCTGCCTTTCTGACTTCCACCTTGTCCTGCTGTGTTTGCCACAAGAGGTTGAAGCAGTTCGCAGTGGGGACCGTAGAGACGATCCGTTCTGGAGGTATGATCGGTTCGCCCTCGTTGAGGCGAATCCATAAGTCACTGACAAGGATGGTCTTGTCAGAGTTGCTGGTAGCGACGAGTCGCTTACCCTTACGGCCATGGCAACACTTCTTCTGGGGAGCCGAGGAAGACCCCACCTCGAGGTGGTAGACTGAGAAGACCCAGCCTGCGACTGCTGGCGACACAAGGCCATCAGCTGGAAACACTGGGATCGGCCCCCAAGACACGAAGTCTATGGTAGAGACTGATGACTGGGTGACTCGGGTATAGGCTTTCGCCTGAGCCGATAGAAGTGTTGACGATGCTCGTGACAACGCGCTTGCACCGAGAACCGATGAGGCTGGGGGTGCTGGAATGCCGATGACCCGAGGTTGTGAGCCCATACAGGGCACTGGCACGATCAAAGGGAGGAGTGAAGAGCCTCCGACCACCGTCGGGGTTGCCGGCTCCCACCGAGGAAGATCTGTATTGAGAGTCGGCGTCACTGAGTAGCAGGGGATAAAACCCAGTGGTGGAGCTAAGAGGCCCGAAGCCCGACGCGGAGGACCTATGCCGAGTACGGGTCTGGTAGGATCCCGAGGTTGTGCCCCCGATCTTGGTACTGGGGGGCCTCAAACTGGGCGTTGAAGGCCCGGGTTGGCCGATGGCTCTATAGAGGTTCAGGTCAAGAGGCCCGAACGGAGTGCTGGGGAGACCTGCCCCTGGGTCAAGGAACCCGTGTGGGGGGCTGGCTGAGCTGGTGCTCGAGGTTGAGCGCCCGAATAGGATGCTGGGGAGCCAGGCAACTTAGGGTGGAAACCCATACGGGATGTAATAACCTGATTTATTTGAGGAAGAGAGTCCTCATGGGCATAGGAGTGATCAAAAGAAGACATGGCTGTGGCGGAGTCGAACAAGGGATTGAGGCAGGAAACGAAGTGAGGTTTGCCCCTAGGGGAGGATCCTGAGGGACGAAGGTAATTCCACATACACTACGACCACAGTAAAGGAAGAGAAAATAGGCAGTTCTAATCAATGCCTAATGCATACAAGGCAATCAAAGCCAACACACAATGGAGGGGGTAGATGAGAGAAGAATCAGCCAATTACGCAACAAGTTTTCAAATGATGCACATGATTTTTACCGATTTTCCCTTCAGAGCTTTAGTGGATTTAATTAGAATGCAAGTTCGCTCGACCGCTAGGCGCCTGACCTGGGTAGGAAGGGGGGGACTAGCAGACTCTATGGGACTCTCAGTCTCACGTATGCGGACCCTAGACTGAGGGTGGCAACTGTACAACCAGCCCGACGTCCGTGTAGGAATCCACGACTCACGGGGACTTACGGAGGCCCTCGGCAAGGTCCCGTAGTCGGCTCCAAGGAATATGGAGACTAGAGGAAACCCTGTTCCGGTAGGAATGTAACTACTGATGGAATAATATGATCCTATGCACACTGGAGTGCATGCAAGAGTCTAGCCTAGATCTAGCAAGTAATGATCAAAACACGTATGAATAAATGAATACGACAAACATGCAACAATAAATAAACTCAGGAGAGATCAACACCCAACAGCATGGAACGAATGTAATATGGCAATCTAATCAAGGCTCTAGTGCACTGTAGCACAGATATGCGGTCTTATGAAGACCGCCCAGGGGGATAGGCGGTTCGTGGTGAACCGTCCAACAGCAAGGGGTGACAATAGGTGCAGAATAAAGATGAAACGAGCTGGCAATACGAAACAAATAACTGAGCCACTGGTGAACGTACCTGGGTGGGCAGCCTGTCACAAGCCGGGCAAGTCCTGGAGCGACCTTGACACAATCGCAGATAGAACAATGCAAGCAGGGGTACGTACCTGTGCCAGGAAGACAAGCGGCCGACTGGTGGCCGCAGAAGGGAAGAGCGGGCGCTGGTTGGCCGTAGGAGGTAGCAGGGTCCCAGAGTGAATGCGGTTGGGGATGATGAAGGGCGGTCGATCTCAATCCGCACTACCTATCAGGCGGCCCTTAAGGGACCGCACAACCGCCAGAGAACAGAGCTGTGAAATGCCAGCCAGCGACCTGCGACAACTCGACAAGAACAGAGACTAACAAACTCAAAAGAATGGTAGGGGGGTCAGCAAACACCAACACGATGGGCACTAGGCGTCCCACCGTGATCATCAGAAAGACTGTTGATTAGAAAAATGACTTTTCCTTTTCAAAATGCCGGCAATGGAATGAGATCACCCTTTTACTCCTCCTGGCTAGAGAAGCATGATAGGATGAATGAACCGAAAGGGTGGGGTGAAGATAGAACCTGTGTAATCGCCACCCAAGACCCCGGACGCGATGGACACGTTGTGTCTTGGGAAATGAGGAGAGACACTCGCCTTTGCCTAGCGCTGGGAGGGTGAGCGACCGATGAAGGACCACCTGTAAGTTGTACGGCTCTCTGTAGGCCGCCTACCAGTGCTGGAATGAAACACGGGACGAAGCACGCCGGTGGTGGTACGGTTCCGGGGCAGCCGCAGAACGAAGATGAACGGCTGCTAGATAGCCACCCAACATCTTGAACGGATGACGATCGACCGCTCCACTCCACCTTCCTCCAAGTCGTAGGACTTCAACCTCCACTCTCTCCGACCGGCCAGAAAGAGTGGGCCTCGTGCTGGATAGCTGCTGACCTGCAAAACAATGTGCGACCAACAAAAGAAAACCCAGATTAGCTTCACGCGGTGTAGTATATGCTAGAATCTAGAGCTAAAATGTTAATTACTTAAATATTACCTTCATGTTGATACGAAGATATCTATTGGGCAAGTGTACTCATTCCTACTTTCCAAACTCTTCAGGAGACTCTAGTGGATCAGATTCGGATAATGTAAATGGCAGATCCGAGGACGAGAGTGAATGATGGACAAGAGGAGCCCTAGCGTGTCAAGAGCCATGAGTCTATTTGTAGTCAATGAGAAGACATGATTATGTAGTTTTGTTTTTTCTTGAGTCTAGACTTAAAGGAGTCAAGTGTCAATGTAAACATTGATTATTATTCAATAAAGTTGAAATTTTATGTACATGACCTTTTTCATTCTTCTTATGTGTGCATGTTAGCACTCAGATTATCTTGCTAACTTCAGCCGTATTGCCGGTTGTTCACGTTTCTGACTTAATTTCGCTGCATATCTCAGGACATGAC
The DNA here is from genome assembly GCA_024336825.1 of Amorphophallus titanum. NCBI lineage: Eukaryota > Viridiplantae > Streptophyta > Magnoliopsida > Alismatales > Araceae > Amorphophallus > Amorphophallus titanum. Next base: position 531,193 of record JANBPO010002302.1, on the reverse strand, counting down.
ACAAGTGCTAGGTACATCCCCGGCTCTAGCGAGCTGGCATTACGAATCTCTGCGTTGTGCCTCCAAACCTTGAGGAGGAATTGCTACACCTGAAATGAAAGGGGTGGAGCCTCATTTCAGTGGCTTAATAGGGGTCTCGTGCATCCCCACCATAAAACAATGACAATAAATAGTAGCGATAACAACAACAATAATAGTAGCAATCGTAGTAAACATAACAACAACAGTAAAGAAAGAAGGCGAAGTAAACATAGTTCTCTAAGCCACTCCTATTGGCAAAGAAAGGAAACCCCAAACTCACAGTCGGGACCATCGAACCACCAGTAAAACTACGGCTACGCTACTAAAGGAAAGCCATGACATCCCTATCGTGAGGGCCTGTCCTCACAGACTGAAGCCCAACCAAGGCCACGATGTCCAAGGGTACAGTCATGACCTCACCATCGTGGACCCTACACGGTCTACGGGTGAAACTTCGATTACTCTACCAGAACTCTAGACCTCATCGTCAGGAAATGTACACAAAAATCACTCAAAGAACCACGTCTCACTAATGGAAAACTAAACCTTAAGTCATGAGAGTCACGTGTAGCATGACAGGAGAACCTGCCCAGTAGAAGGAAGGCCGGATGCGTCCACTGATAACTTAGTCTATGTCTTGGGTGTCTCCCTACTCACCCTAGATGGAAACTGAGACATCGTATTAAGTAACCGAAGACAAGGGTCTAGTCAGGGTCGTCCTCATAAGCACACGTCCAAAGTCACCGATCATGTGTACACACACTGACTGACTACATTGTGCCAAGCCCTCTAGTTGGTTTTCCTCACGGTCTGAACTTGAGCCGCCACAATGGGAGGCCCTACGGCAACTACCCTAAAACTATCTCTCCCGGGTCTAGCTCTCCACCACTCCCAAGTGGGTCGACACCCGCACGCCCAGGAAAGCTGCGACTAGTGGCGGGTCACTGAATGTAAATACTCTCCGTAGAGAGGAAACACCAAAGTACTAACGGCTACACATTCACCCATCGTGAGGATCGTAAAGTATCGAGTGACTTAGTGCCACCAGACTCTAGACAGTCAACTAGACCTACTAATCCAACGATCCTTGAGTCACGTGACTTAGGCCAAGACCATTGTACAATACGGCTATCACGCCCTGAGCTTTTGATATAGCGGAAGCATTTTCGGGATACGTGAATAGTCGACATGGTAAGCCTCTTGCAAGTAAGAAAATCAGAGCGCAAGATAATCACACATAATGAGACTTTACAAGTAATTTACTCAAAATTCTAACTTTATTTCATAATAATAATGATCACCAGTACATAAGACCATAACTTCTGACATTCTTACATCATCTGACTCAAGAAATAGAAAATTACAACTCGACTTGACTAGACATAATTATGACTAAGGCTTCTCTCATTCCATAAACCATCAATCGCTATTTTGTTTTATTTTTTTTTAAATTTTTTATAATTGAGATGCTGGTTATTAACATATGCTTGTTTTTTTTTGTTGTTTTGCAGGGGTTGATACGGACTCACATTTCTTGGAGTCAGGTGTTGGCCGCATACCACGGGCTGCCCGACTTCTAGAGGGCGAGGGTGGAGGCGATGGGGTTCGGACCTTTCCTCAGCATCGAGCCGGTACATCCCGACTTGATTTTGATTCAGGTTCTGAGGGAGAGGTGGGATCGAGCTAGTCGGGCATTCTTGATGACCTCGGGACACATGGTTCTGAGCTTGGAGGATGTGACGAGGATCACCGGGTTGAGAGTAGATGGATCCCTGATGACGGCTTTGTGCCACCAGCAGTCGCAGGTTGGGTCTTCTCGATCTACGACCTCGAAGCAGGGTCTTCCTCGGCTCCCCAGAAAAAGCATCGCCATGGCCGTAAAGGTAAGCGACTCGCCGCTGCTACCAGCAACTCCGGCAAGACCATTCTTGTCGGTGACTTACAGATTCGCCTCAACGAGGGTGAACTGATCATACCCCCATAACATATCGTTTCTACGGTCCCCACCACGAACTGCTTCAACCTCCTGTGGCAAACGCGGGAGGACAAGGCAGAACTCAGAAAGGCAGGCGCCTCGACAGCAGCCCGGAGGCACCCGCACTAGCATGATGCCCGAGCTCCCAAGTCTCGTATGAGGGACAACAGCAAGGGGGACCAGCAACCTAACTTGAGAAGGATCTGGGTTACCCCGGAGGAAGCTCAAGCTGTTTAGAGGGCATGCCTTAGAAACCCCCTACGGGCACTCAGATGTGGCGCGAAGCTAGATGCGATTAGTCCCACAATTGCGTTGCATGGTGACGCCCATCCATCCTGCGCCTCTCGTCCAAATAGGCTGAGGCAGAGATAGGCTCGCTCTGGGCCTCACCAGCATCCAGCTCCGAGCTCTCCTCAGGTTGATACTATGATGGAGACTCCCCTGCAACGTACCTCGATCTTTAACAGGCTGAGGGTACCTGTCCGCCCCAAAAGGCGCTCTCAGAAGAAGCGGACGGTCCAGCTCCTTAATGATGCGGTTAGGGTGTTCGAATGCTATGCCACTGGGCACCAGCTTGAGACCCAGACCGATGACCTAAACTAGCCCATATCTCAGTTCAAGAGGTCGCATCACCCGACTCAGCCGCCGGCTTTGTTCGGCAATGTCGGCACTTCTGTCGGGCCTCAGACGTCGGCTCGAGTGGAGGAAGATCCCTCTGGGGACTGTGCCACTCCTGTCAATGCAGAGTCGAGCAATAATGCTCCACCAGCTAATGAGGTTCAAGATGTGACTCTTGAAACTCTTATAAAGGAGAACCAGCATCTGAAGGCTCTCTTGCAAGACTTGCTTCAAGAACGCGACCTTCATCCTCAACCACCTACTAGGCCTCCGACTGAAGCACCAGTCCCGCTAGGTGGGCAAAACGGCGCTAACAATTTGGCTGCGGCCAACCAAACCCCGACGGTGATCGGGTTTGGCACGCCCATGGCCGAAGCTCAACTACGACCATCCAACACGCCAGTGCTAGGGAATCTTATGGCACAGCGCCAGATGATCGAGCGGATCATTGAGGCCAAGCTCGCCCAGTTTTGGGAAGGGGTCGCAACTATAGATCTCTACAGTGTCCCCTGCCCATTGCATCACCAGCTTAAGAAGCTTCTCCCAGAGTACGCCAAACCATCAAAGCTGCAAAAGTTCGATGGGCAAGGATCTCTGCATGAACATTTGGCCTACTACATTACGGCCATGGGCGAGCTCGCGTTGGACGAATCCTACCTCCTTCGCTATTTCGCCACCTCACTCACGGGAATGGCCTTCCAATGGTATTCTCGCCTGAAGTCCAACGTAGACTGGATGAACTGGGGCTGAGTGGGGTCGTGGGACTACCGAACTGGAGGGAGGGTGTGGCCCCCAAGGGGTTCACCCTCCCTGGAGCGTGCGGCCGCCCCCAGGGCGAATTGGCCCCGGGGCTGGTCGTAACCCCGAGGGATGGCCCTCGGGGGTCTTGTTTGGCCTTCTGGAGGTGTCCTTTGATGGACACCAAGCTTCGAGAGACTAGGACGGGCCCGTGGGGGCCGTTGTTCCTTGAGTCATTGTAGTCACTCGCAAGGTGTTCGGGTAAATGCCTGACACACCTCGAGTTGCCGAACGACTAGGGTAGATGACTGAGGGGCCGTACGGCGGGCCTTGGGTTGAAGATAGGAGCTCGTGGGAGCTAAGAGGAGGCATTTTGTGGATGTGGGTCATGCCTCGGGCTATGTGTCACATTGCACGGCGGAAATGCAGGGTAGCCTCGGGTTGGCCTGAGTGCTAAAATTAAGTGGCTTGTTGTCACATGTATGAGCATCGGGGTTGGCCCTAACTTGCTAGGGGGGTCGTTGTGGGACCCAAATAAGGTGCTAGAACCACGGGGTAGTCCATGGTTTGGTGTAGACGGCCTAGAATACACGCACCCACAAGGTGTTCGACAAAATGCTGAACACACCCGTGCGAGCCGTATACGTATGCGGTAGGCCTCCAAAGCCTGTGGTTGACTATGTTAGGTCTCCCTTTGACCTTGGAGGGTTGCCAGAAGTGTTTCAAGGTGGGCCCTCGACCCTTTTCACTGGGTGCCACGTGGCATGGCTTAGCGTTGGGGCGCCCCCGAGTTGGCTCGGGAGGTGACGTGAGATGCGGGGAAAGCCCGCATGTGAGTGGTCGGGGTTGCCCCTGGGTAGTTGCTTGTGTCATCGTGTGTCATGGCAAGTTGGTCAGGGCCCTTGTAGGGACCCACAGGGTTGTAGAAAGGGATAGGTAGTGCATGCCTTAAAGGTGTTCGAGGAAATGCTCGAACCCTTATTTCTTGTTATCTCACTGGGAAATAGTTCGGGTACAACAAATGCCCCCCACCGGGCGTGCGTCAGAGGTGAAGACGAGGGCGGATGGCCTGTGAGACCCCTATTTTGAACTGCTATAGTTGTATTTTAACACTTCATGTGCCTTTACTTTGCTATGTTGTATATGTTGATTTGCTGGTGTTCTGACCATTTTTTGTGCACCCTATCTTGCAGCTATGGCACGCTTTGGTAGAGATGGGCAAGTCCCGAGGCATGTGACTCGAGAGGAGGATCATTGGGTGTGACAGACTGAGCGATAGATGCCCCCTCTGGGCATGCTAGTGATCACAGTGGCTGGTGTAGAGCAGCTGGACCCGGGCCATACGGTAGTGGCTGAGGGTCCGATTGGTGAGAGAGCAGCTGGAGCCGAGGCCATGGAGGTGGCCAGGATTCTGGACGTGGATGGTTTGTACAGCTACGACCTGAGCGGAGGCTATCCGTTGGAGTTCCCCCTGGACCGTCACTTGTTTGAGTTCATCCGAAGCTATGTCCCTCCTAGCATGGAGGAGGGTGACTCACAGATTCCAGGGGCCCATCGCCAGCTTGAGCGGGCTATTTTGATTGGCAGGGATAGCCTGCATGGTGTAGCCTTATACAGCTACCCGAGCTTCTCGGGGGACTACTGGAGACAGCGCCAGTTTCCCAGTGTTGAATGCCTGGGGTTCTTCGGTGTGGTGAAGCAGTCTGGAGTCCGAGTTAGGCTGATAGGCCCCGCTAGCTGGGATTTGCACGGTCACCACCGCACAGAGACAGAGGGGACTACTGGATTGGTGCTGGAGCCCGCTGGTTCGCAGTATGCTGGGGAAGGCTATGATGATCACATCATGCTGGATGGAGTCATGCGACAGACTGTCACTAGCCCTTTGGGCCTTATTCAACTGGCCCATTAAGGCTTACAGGACTCAAATAGACTTAAATTAAAAGAACCTAACCACTATTCCGCATCAAGAAAACTCCATGGCCTCATGGCGTGGGGAATTCACCCAACCATACTGATGGGGCTGCCGTGTCCCCATCACCCGCCGACATGTTCCCCGTCAACCCAAGATCGGTGCTCTCGGATCCGTTGTCTAGCCTATTACCTCCCTGCATGGAGTGGGTCGTAAATTCACTACTGTAATTAATTTTTATTACTGTACCGGGAGTTACCGGTCTTGGTCGGGACGTCTTCCCCACGCCCCGAGCTTGGAGGTACACACGCCACCCTACTCGTCTTGCTTGCTTGTTCCGTATTTATTCTTAAGCCGCTACATGTGAGCATAGTAGGTTCCTAGCTCGATCAAATTTAGTCACCGCTGTGAGAGTGAGTGTGTGACACATCCCGTGACTCGATCTGAGCATGTGAAAAGAGCCGACCACCCTTGACTCACTGTCAGTTTCTCACTCGCGTAGATCCACACATTTCCCTCACTTAGGGACGTCCGCAAGCTCATGTCTCTTGTTGAGGACATATCCTCTTCTTTTGTAACTCTGTTGGTGTTGAGCTGGTCGCGTCATTTCTAGCCACGTTATCAAATTGGTCACGTCGTCACCTAGAGTCCCAAGTTTGCATCCAATCGGTACCGAGTAGCATCCCGTCCCGCATCAAATTGGTATCAAAGCGTGGTTGAGTCTAGGGTAGTCATCATAACGTGGTCTACGTCTAGGGAAGTCTTGTCCAAGGTGTTTCACCTCAATCTTTTATCTGGTATATAAAAAGGCATTGCCAGAACGATAGGTTATGCCTATTTGGAAGGTAGCCTCCTTGCGTGAGTTGGGTCTTCGGATCAATATCTCCGCCAGGTACTGGATACGGGTTTGAGTCTAGGTTCTCCATTCCACATTGGTTAGTGCATTCCCGCCTTGTGTCATTGCATGCCTACTTGTCTACTAGACTGCAATCAACTTCAACACATGTCCATCATGTAGTCTCCCCTTCCACAATTTCCCATGGATTCCCAGTCACCCAGACAATATCACTGGTTGCATAGCACTCATGGGCTTGAAAACCACCCATCTTTTTCAATAGACCTAAAGCAACGACCTTTGATGGCTCCAAGGTCCCGAGCGACTACCTACATTGGGAAGCCACCATGGACAAATATTTTGATTGTTACCCCATGTCCGAGTCCATGCAATTCTCTTTTGCTAAGGAGAGGCTTTTGCATGAAGCCAAGGATAAGTGGAGATGCATTGAGAGCTTGAGAGACATTAGGCGGCAAAGGCCCATCAAGACCTAGTATGACATGAAAAATGAGCTTAGAAGAACCTACCTGCCCTGCCCAGTCACCTCCAACCAAGAAGATCGAAGTCAGAGACAAAAGGTCGAGCTTGTAGATAAGTCTAGGTCCAAGACTAGGCCTAGTGATTATGGGTGAATCGACCATGAATCCCCTAACCCAAGCCCCACCTTTGCCGAACTCTTGAAAATCTTTTTGGATCGGGTGGATAGGATGTGTTCTCATATTGACAAACTCCTACCTAAGTCTAAGGAGGTCATGGCCGGTAGTCACAACCCGGTGCCATCCCAAGGTCCTCTTCCCATCATAGAGGACGTCCCTTCCCCATCTGAGGGAGATCCTTTGTCACAAACCTCACCATCCAATCTTCATCCGGAGTCATATTTGCTTCCCAAGGGTGAGCTAATTATTGAAGAGCCACTAGCTAGTTGGTTAAGGGAGGGTTTATTTTCGAATGTCACGATCCCTTGCTACCCTTCCATAGAGCCAGCATTACAGGTAGTGTCCACCACCTCTTTTAGCACCACCTTCAAAGAAAATCAACAAAAGAAACAAACCATGTCACTATCATGTCATCATGTACAGGTGTCTGGAGTACAAAATTAGGCCACTCCCTCTGGCCTATCACTGTCCCCTCCTCCCTCCTGCCTCTTCGATGGCGGAGCCATTGCAGAGGTCACACCCTCCTCTCACTCTCGACGGTGACAATCGCCCTCCTCGTTCCTCTATCACTCAGAGGAACTGGCAAGGTACCACCTGACAGAGCCATGCGTGGCCTGGCTCCCACTCGGAACTCCCTGGCTACCACTCAGGGCCGCTCCGCGGCTGCCACTCATCCTGCTGCGAGTTTGGAAGCCCTCCACGATGCCCTCTAGCCTCGCTGCTTGAATCCAAGTGAGGTCTCGCTCCTCGCAGCAGCACTCTAGCTCGGCCTGGTAGTGCTCTGCCTCGGCCAGAGTGCACTCTGCATTGACAGCTCCGGCCCGAAGTCTCTCCAGCTCGGCCTGAGTACGCTCTACCTCCACGGCTCTGGCTCAAAGTCTCTCTAGCTCAGCCTGAAGAAGCACTATCTTGACTGCATCGGCCGGCCGACTCTGTGCCAATACCTCTCGAAGATGGGCTATCTCTCCATGAAGACGGGCCACCTCCCCCTCGACCATGGTCTGACTCTGTGCAAGCTCGCCCTATAGGTGAGTCGCCTCCTCCCTCACCCTGGTGCTCTCCCCCAAGGCGGCCCTCAGCTCTGTCACCTGCATACATTCATCATCATCATTAGTCAACTACATTTAATATAAAAGCATAATTCACAAAGGGAAAGTGTAGTGCAGTACCCTCTCAGAGAGTGCTGTCTCGACCGCCTTGGCCCACTCTACCATCTGCTGGAACTCCACCTCCCGCTCCGCTCGATCGGCTTGAGTCTGTGCTAAAGAAGAAGGAGCGCCTGCCCCCTGCCACTGGGTCTCCTCCCCTCACAGCATTTATAAAACTCCAGGTCAGTCACCGAATAATCATATAAAAGTGTATAAGTTGAGAGTTTTAAGTTTAGGAAACTCACCAATAGGGCCAGAGCCTGTCGGGCCTCGTCCCGCTCCCTGATCATCGTGGTAAGGAGCCCCTGTAGCTCTGCTAGCCGCCCCTCTGGGTCGATCTACATTTAGAAGACTAAGTGTTAGTGCATCATGTAGAGGTCATAAGCATAATAGATAGAGTTTAAGTTTAGAAGTCGTACCAGTCGGTGGGCACCCCGGAACACCTGGTCCCGGTAGTGTCGTGCATACGCAGTGTAGTACGCTACATCGCTCTCTGCTCGGATGGTCACCACCCGCCCGAGCGCTGTCCAGTCTACCACCTGAACGACGTTTCATGCCGTCCAATCGAATGCCACTACTAGACCCCTCATGGTCTGCGTGACGTGTTCCCCTGGCTTCTTTATCGTAGGGAACTCCACTACTGGCTGATGGACCCCGATGGTCCTCATCACTAGTCGAAAGTAGAGTGGCTCCACCACATTCATGCAGTGAAGCCACATGTCATGCCCCGAGAAGGCCAGGGTCCCAACCACCCAAGGATGGTCCTCCTGCCCCTCCTCAGCGTAGGGCGTCCACTGTACCTGCAAAATAGGAAATTACATCAACATAATCATATAGAATTGCATTTAATTAAAGAGTCTAAGTTTAGAAGCGTACCGACGTGTACGGTAGGGAGTCTAGATCGTCCTGTAGCTCCCGAACCTGTCTCCGGACTGCCACAGTCTCCTGAGGTGCGGTCCACCTCTGGGCAATCGGCAGGAGTCTCGGTGGGTCTCCTCGCCTCTGCCTAGCCCGCGTAGTCGCACGTAGGCCCAAACTTGCATCACAGCATCGTGTCAGCATCTAGGAAACATATAGAACTTGCAAAATTAAGTCTAAGGTAGGAGTCATACTTGGAGTAGGGGGGAGAAGCCCCCAAGCATGGTCCGAGAGGCCATCGAACTTAGCATGTCAAAGAGAAAGGTGAGGGCTGTCACTCCCCACGCATAGTCGCCTACGTGGTCGGGGTCCTCGAGGAGGGGAAGGAAGTGGCAGCTCATCATGTCCGCCCATGTAAAGAACAGTAGGCACCCGAACAGCAGCATCAAGAATCATCGCAGTACTCTGTCAGCCTCTACTCCTGCCTCCGCTGCAACCCTCGGCCTCGCTAAGTCCACCAAGCGCTGAAGATGCTACTCCAGCTGCTCTCCAGTAGCTATCCCCGCTCGTCGCAACCCAAGGCAATCTTGAAGACTCGCCTGGGATAGGAGGGTCGACTGCCACTCAGGGCGCCGTAGCTGTAAGCCCAGCAGCCAGTGTGTAACACCCTCAAATATAGCAAAGTTGTACTCTATATTATCGAGGCGCCTTTTGAAGTATCGGCTCAATTCTTGTAAAGAACTCCGAAGTTAAGCGTGCTTAATGGGGAGTAGTATCGGGATGGGTGACTTGCCCGGGAAGTCCTCCATTCTGGAGCCGATCACTGTTAGAAAGGGACAAAATCGTGAGGCCGGTAGGCCAAAGCGGACAATACCTTGACGGTATAGAGTACGGGGCGTGACACATATTGATCTGTTTGGACCAAGGAGAACACACAGCTTGGGTGGAAAATTATATGGGTTTGTGATTGTGGATGACTTCTCAAGATTTTGTTGGGTACATTTTCTCACTCATAAAAGTGATGTCCTGATAGAGTTTGAAGCATTTTACAGGTTAGTTCAAAATGAAAGGGGGTGCTGCATCAAGGCCGTGCAGAGTGATCATGGTAAGGAATTTGATAATCATGAGTTCAGTAATTTTTACAGGGCTCAAGGATATATGCACAACTTCTCTGCACCAAGGACCCCTAAGCAGAATGGAGTTGTTGAGAAGAAGAACATGACATTAATTAAAATGGCCAGGACTATGCTGAATGAAAACAACTTGCCGAGATATTTCTAGGCTGAAGCAGTGAACACTACTTTCTATATAATCAACTGAGCCATGGTAAGGCCACTGCTAAAGAGAACACCTTATGAGCTATATCGAGGTAAGAAATCAAACATTTCTTATTTATGACCTTTTGGCTCCATTTGTTACATCAATAATAATGGTAAGTTAGATTTGGCAAAGTTTGACCCCAAGAGTGACAAGGGGATCTTTCTTGGGTACTCTGTTGGCTCAAGAGCCTATCGAGTGTATAACTTGAGAACTCTTGTAGTTGAGGAAAGTCCCCATGTTATTGTTGATGAATCATCATCCAAGGGAACTAATGAAAAATCTATTTTGTAGGTAGAAGAATTAGAAGATGATGATACGGGAAAGATGGTAGAGAGAGTTGAGAAACAAGGAGTTGAAGAACAACAAGAAGTTGGTGGAAATCAGGAAAATCAAGTTGAACAGTAGCTACCAAGGCAATGGACTTTTGCAAGGAACCATCCACAGGAGAATGTCATTGGCAATATAGAAGAAGGAATAAGGATGTGATCCTACTTTAGGGAAGTTGAAAATCTGGATTACATAGCCTTACTTTCACAATTTGAACCTCACACCGTAGAAGATGCCTTAAAAGACAATTCCAGGATCATGGCTATGCAAGAAGAACTACACCAGTTCCAAAGGAACAAGGTGTGGTTCCTCATGCCCCGTCCTAGAGACCACTCAGTGATCGGAACAAAATGTATTTTTTGAAATAAAACAAATGATCAAGGGGTGGTAACTAGGAATAAGGCCAGGCTAGTAGCCAAAGGCTATAGCCAGGAGCTAGGGATTGATTTGGATGAGTCTTTTGCTCCTATAGCAAGACTCGACGAAGTGAGGATTCTTGTGGCATTTGCATGTTATAACAGTAAGCAAGCCACTGCACAGAGAGTTTTAGATGGTTCGGTCTGCTACCACAGACCTACGTCCATCACCCACCCAAAACCTGAGTGAGGCTTACCTTGCACCAACCAAGAAGCAAACTCAGTCTACAAACAACGGCTGCCAAATAGCTTGTGACTGAGGGAAATAAATCTCTCAACCTAATCTTGCTTCCACAGGACCAGCACCCTAGCTCTGCTACACCACAGTGCTAGAACCAGAGGACGACCTCCCTTCCTCTGAATCCTCAGAGGGAACCCATGAGTGACACCCCGTCACTCACAATCAGAGACCGTAATCTCCCTTCTCGTGAAAACCCAGGAGGAAAACCAGTGAACAACACCCTGTTGCTCACAACCTAGAGGACACGTCCTCTCTTCCTCTAAGTCCACAGAGGGCAAACCGTGAGTGACACCCAGTCACGCACAATCGGAGACCCAAGTCTCCCTTCTCCTAAACACACAGGAGGAAATCGATTCCCAACAGGGTATCGAAAGAACAAACAAAAATGCAAACAAACAGGGGAAATGAAACAAACAAAAGATAAAGTACATATAGCTCTCGCAGGAGCAAGTTCAGTTCTAAATCTGATCCAGGAACTAATGAACATAGATCTTCAAGGAAGGAGCCACTCCACCACCTTACTCACTAGGAGGTGAATATTATTAATAAAAAGAGATAACAATTACATCAAGCGGATGCTAGGCAATCCTAGCTTATCCAATCGAGCAGCACCTTTAACAAAGTTAGGTAGCTCATGTTTGGAAAAAAAAAAGAATTACACTTTGTGGAGCAGGCTAAAGATGACTTGTTAAAGGTGCTTGTGACTCAGTAGGATGTCGCCCGAGGGGCATCACAATGTCTTCCCGTCATGTGACAGTGTCGAGGTCGGGGTAGCAGGGGTGCCGTAGGTACCGTTGTGCTGGAGCAGTTGGGTGTCACCAAGGTCGAGGTGACCGAATGACGTAGGCACCACTTGTCATTGGAGCGGCCAGGCGCTGTTGAGACTTGAGCGGTTGGACGGCGTGAGCATCGCCATGACTGGAGTGACCAAAAGTCGTTGAGCTTAGGATTGTCGGGTGCCATGGGCACCGATGGGACTGGAGTTGTTGAGCGATCGGGCGCCGCAGCTCCCGATGTGATTGGAGTAACTGGAAGTCGGGCGCCGGGGGTGTCGTTGTGACTGAGGCAGCTGAGTAGTTGGGCACAATGGGCCCCGATATGGCTGGTAGTCGGGTGCCGGGGGCACCATTGTGACTGAGGTTGTTGAGTGGTCGGGCGTCGCGGGCCCCGATATGACTGGGATGGCTGGCAGTCGGGTGCCTGGGGCCCCGTTGTGACTGGAGTGGTTGGCAGTCGGGTACCGGGGGCACCGTTGTGATTGCAGTATTGGGAGTCGGGTGCTAGGGGCACCGTTGTGACTGAAGTGGCTGGCAGTCGGGTGCCAGGGGGCACCATTGTGACTAAAGGAGCTGAGTGGTCGGGTGCTGCGGGCCCCGATGTGACTGGAGTGACTGGCAGTTAGGTGCCGGGGGCACCATTGTGGTTGAGTGGTTGAGCGATCAGATGTCGGGGCCCCCGATGTGACTGGAGTGGCTAGCAGTCGGGTGTCGGGGGCACCGTTGTGACTGAAGTGGCTAGCGATCAGATGTCACGGGTCCCGATGTGAATGGAGTGGCTGACAGTCAGGTGCCAGGGGCACCGTTGTGACTGAGTGGTCGAGCGATCGGATGCTGTGGGCCCCGATGTGATTGGAGTGGCTGGCAGTCATGTGCCGGGGGCACTGTTGTGACTGAGTGGTCAAGCGATCAAATGTCGCGGGCCCTGATGCGACTGGAGAGTCGGGTGTCAGGGGCACTATTGTGACTACATGAGCTAAGTGGTTGGGCGCCGCGAGACCTTGATGGTTGTGCTTAGGGCCCGTTGACAGAGGCAGGGGCCTGGCGCTTCATCTTGCGTCAAGACTTGTGAAGTATGCCCATTGTCTGAGTAACAACACTGAGGGCACACTTATAGAGGTAACACCAAAGTGGCGCACGATCATCGAGATGGGGAAACAAGCTGGGCGCTTCATTTGAGCCATGTCTGATGGTACACGATCATTGAAACAGAGACTAGGCAGGGTGCTTTCATCAAGCCACATTTGTGTCGTGCACAAAGGTCGAGGTGAAGATTGAGCAGGGTGCTCTCATTAAGTCACGTCTGTGTCGTGCATGAACGTTGAGGCAGAGATCAGGTCGGGTGCCTGGATCAAGCAACGTTTGATGGTGCATGATCATTGAGGCAGGGACTAGGCAGGGCACTCTCATGAAGCGGCATCTGGGCCATGCACAAATGTCGAGGCAGGGTCGAGCAGAGTGTCCCTGTTGAGCAATGTCTGGGGGCACATGACTATCAGGACAGGGCTCGGGCAGAGTGTTTTTATCAAGCGACATCAGGGTCGTGCATGAATATCGACACAGGACCCGGGCAGAGTGCTTTCACCAAGCAAGATCTGGGGTCGTGCATGAAATCAAATTTTATAAATATCTTCACCCACCCCTTCTCTCTCCTCTCACTCGACACACACTCTCTCTCTCCATCGCGCTCTCTCTCTCTTCCCCATGTTCTCTCTCCTCCACTCCCATTTGCTCGGTTCGCTGTCCAAACGGACGTCGGTCGACGCGTGGGAGGTACCGATGGAAAGGGCTCGACGCGAGGATCGCGCCAGTACCCTTCTTCCCTCGGATCATGGAGCGTGAAGACGCGTGCGAGCTAGAAGATGACGCGGCCCCCGTTGCCCGATCGGCACCGATTCGCGGTCTTCACCGCCCAAAAGGTAAGGGATCGGACTCCTCATCTCTCCAGGAATCCGTTGACATCCTTTGCGTCGCCATCTATCATCATCTTCCTCGATTTTTGTGCATTTCTTCTTTTGAGAGATTTTAGGGTTTATTCTCGATTTACATGCCACTCTCGTTTCTGGGTCAAGGCGGCTGCTGATCGAAGCCGGAGAGGTACCGTCGAATTGGTCGCGTCGCAAGGATCATGTTGACGCCCTCCGTTCCTCGATTCGCGGAGCGTGGATTCGAGCCGGGTCGGGAGGCGCCGTTTCTCCCTCTCGCCGGTTCGCTGTCAAATCATCATTTTCATCAAATTCCAGGTAGGGGGATGGATACCTTATCTCGCTAGGACACCGCCGGTATCACTTGCACCGTGATCCGACGCCCGTTGCCTCGTATTATGTACATAATCTTGTTTAGTTTAATTATTAATCTTTTAAGCGTCAAATTAGCTTTTAATTGTTGAAATCAATTCCACGGGCATCGTATTTCATTTCTAGTGGCATGCTTAGGCTTGTGTGATTGGTATGGGTTGGTAGGTCTGGCAGGTTTTGTAATCCACCACGTCCCCCGTCAATTTCGATCGGTCGAGAGGGGTTTCCGATTCTGACCTCCGGAGTCCCGAAACCCAGGTGACATAACGCACCTGCCCTGGTGCGTTATGCCCCTTTAACACATCCTAGAGATGTGTTATGTCATTCAAGTTTGAGTTTCCTGTGGATTTCATGTTCGGGTGGCTTTAATGCGCTTGCCCCGGTGCGTTATAGTCCTTTGTGTTAACTTAAAGGTCCGTTGCCTTTAACGCCCCTGTTCCCATGCGTTATGTTTTGTATGGTGCTCCTGTCGAGGTGTGTTATATGCCGTAGTTTCCTGTGGATTCTATCATTCTGGAAGGCATAACGGCCTATGAGAGGTGCGTTATGTCCATTATAACACCCCACCCTTGGTCCATTATATCCCGTCATCTGTGCGTTGTGTGCGTGTCAACTTTAACGCACCCGTTTCAGTGCGTTATAGTCATGTAGCGCACCCTCCTTGGTGCGTTATAGTCCTGTAGCACACCCTCCTTGGTCTTTCCCTGTGGATTTCTTGAGTTCTGTGAAGCAGAGGGTCCTGCCCTGGTCCGTTATGGTATATAATGTGGGGTTTCCAGTCCGTTATATACCTGGAGTTTTCAAAAGCTTGCATGTGTAATTTCTAAGTAATTCATGTTCTATGTACGCCATATTTAAAATATTTTATATACTGTGGCATTCTTCTACACCCCATAAGAGCAGCTTTCTCTTTCCTTGTGATGGAACCACTAGTCATAGCCTGACGACTTTCGTGTCGGCCCACCCGGGAGAGGTGGCGGGACATTCCCATTATACGATTTGTAAGCTAGTTTTCGTGGGCCCTCTTGCATAGTCAGTAGCATCCTACTGGGAGGGAAAACTAGTTAGAGGCCTAGCTCAAGGCGATGGGTCAGTGTGTGCACACGTGATCAGAGGCTTGGACTGATGTCGACGGGCGTTACTCTGATTAGTCCCTCGGTGCGGTACTTGTGTTGTAGTGTCACACGCTTGTCCGTGAGCTGGATGACTGAGAAGAATGGAGGCCTTGTCACCTTCAGAGGAAATAAAAAGGGTAAAATCATCGGGTCAAGTAAGGTAGGTAAGTGTACTACCTGTTCCATAGAAGAAGTTCTACTGGTTGATGGTCTTGCATATAATCTACTTAGTATCAGCCAGCTCTATGATAAAGGACATAAGATAGTCTTTGATTTTCATAATTGTAAAATCTTTGAACTTGACTCCGATGTAGTGTGGACCCACTTTTGGTTAAATCTATTGTTCATTCGTTTATTGAGTTCGTTTATTGGTTTATTAAGTGCGTGGGCGTGCCAATCACAAAGTGACTATTGGGCAAGTGTATAACATGTTTAGTTCTTTTATTTTGATGATGTCTCACTATGATTCATTAGTATGGATTGATCTGCATTTGAGAAATGTCAACATTCATGCATTTCAGGTCAAGTCCACACCAGCAACAAATTATGTCTGCAAAGATAGAAAGAAATCAAGTAAGGCACGTAAATTGAGGCATTTGGTTCCACAAGCATCAAGGCTGAAATGAAGATTCATGATGGCACAGAAATCAAGGCACTGATAACACAAGGCAACAGGTCCTACAGAAATCCATGAAGTCAAGGTCAGTGCAATTGCTGAAGAAAGAAAGTATCACAAGAGAAGTGTCGACTCCAACCTCAGATGTGTCGACACTGTAGCCATTCCTCAGCAGACCAAGAAGGACCAAGGTCGATGCTAGTAGGCCAAGGGTAGTGACTAAGGTCGATGCTAGCTTTGCCTTCAAGCTTTTGAAGTCGATGCACATGATTAGAGACTGAAGACTAAGGCCGACGCACCTTTCGCTAGCGCAAGACAAGTCCGTGCATAGCTCGACAAGGTCCGTGCATAGCACAAGCAAGGTCCGTGTAACTCTGCCATGAGGTCTGTGCGCACTCAAGCCAGTGTAAGACGAAGTCCGTGCATGTCTCCCATGAAGTCGGTGCAATGTTCTAACTCAGTGCAAGTATCCCCAGCGAGGTCGGTGCATATCGCCTTCAAGGTTGATGCACATCAGCTAGCGCAAGCAAGGTCGGTGCATATCGTCAACAAGGTCGGTGCATATCAGCTAGCACGCTCCATGGTCTGTGCATGTTTGATTCAAGGTCTGTGCACATCTTCAAGGTCGGTGCACATCTTGAGCAAGGTTGGTGCACATTCAAAGCCAAAGCAAGACGAGGTCAGTGCATGTCTACTTCAAGGTCAGTGCATACTTCGTCAGCGTAACATACAAGGTCGGTGTGCACATTCTTCCTTCAACACTAGAAGGTTCGTGCACAAATGAAGACAATGTCTGAGCACGTTGATGAAAGTCTGTGCACGTTTACCATCTGGTAAGATGAAGTCTGTGCAAGTAGCTTAAAGTCCACATCAAGGTCCGAGCATACTCAACCAAGGTCGATGCACATCTAGTCTGTGTAAAACCAAGGTCGATGCACATGGTGGTGATATAAACTTAAGGTCGATGCTACCTCAGTCTCAGAAGAACTAAGGTCGATGCTACTTCTGTTAGCTACTGCTAAGGTCAATGCTACTTCAGCTAGCACGCAAGTAAGGTCGATGCTACTTCAGCTAGCTCAGTAACTAAGGTCGATGCACATGCTCACTAGTGCATATCAAAATCTACCTGTATTACTGTTAGAAGTTGGTGCACATCTTCCTTGTGCATATAAGGTCGATGCATATGCACAATGGTTGCATACCAAGTCGATGCATGTTTAGCCCAGTGCATATTAGGGTCGATGCACATTGTGCCATCCCTGATCCAGCGTGCTGTCACATTGGTCCTGTTGGGTCCCGTAGTGCAGGAACACGGTTCTAGAGGGGGGGTGAATAGAACCTTCTGCTTAAATGATGTCCAAATAAAGCCACCTCCTTGGACCAAGAAAGGGGCATCCCTTCCACATGTGTAAAAGAAAAAACCCATCCTTTCACACTAGATCACTCTTGACCCATTCAATGCCTAAGAACCCACCTAATAATCCAATAACCCAATAACCCAATAACTCTAGCCCAGTAACCGATAAACAACTACTATTGTCCACACATGGACTACATTGGGCCCAACAAGGCCTGAAAGCATAAAGAGAAGATAAGTAGCTTGATCGACGTGTCCACGTCCTCCTCGAGCCAAAGAGACTCCGACGTGTTCGCATTCCCGGCGTGTACTGCGGCATGTGTCCACACCATTTCTCCCTGGGTGGGAGGAACTAGACCTCCTCGAGTAAGGGTCCGATGCTTGAGCTCTCCGCGTGTGATCAAGGCGTTGTTCGTCATGGGGCGTCCTCGCCAACGCATTAAGAAGTGTTGGTAGGCTCCATTCCTGGTGGTGGTCACCTACTAATCCAGTATACATTCTATATGCTCGTGTTATTGTAATGGGGCTGGAAGAGGTGGACTCTCGGGTGGTGTGTCACTTACAACAGGAGGAGAAAGCCCAAAGGCTCACTAGGGATCACCGTGGGGTCCTGATAAGCTACCAGATTGAAAACATTGAGCGTCGAACTGATACCATAGTCATCTAACAGTTCAATAATGTACACATTTGACCCACTCATTTCATGACTCAGACGGGCTGGCACCATGGGCCTGAAGTTTCTTCACGGTCTCCGAGGGGAACCGTTCAGGTATGACCCTGATCATGACTACTCTCCCTTTCAAAACTCACAGGCACGTCGGCGTGCATCAGCTAACTCCTTATACATGCATTGCTGGCCTTTTAGACTCGACACACAAAGCAAAACAGACTTATAGACTCTGGAATGAGGGCAGATGGAGAGATACAACCTAACAACTTCCTATGATTGACGACAAACACAAGGGACACACTAAGGAAGACTCGATAAGACTATGGACACCGTCTACACACACCAAGTGTAAAGATAACCTGACTCACAACTTGATGCCATGAGTCTTAACCCTCGTCAACCATCTCTGGTTCGAGAAGACTCAACCTCGGGTATGGAAGTGTGGGAGGATCAGGAGGCGGGTGATGGGAAGGTAATCTGGACGTTTGGTGTGAAGCACGAAAAAAAAGAAGTCTGGATATTGTCTCTCATACGCATGGCAGAAATTAGACCATATTCCATCAACATAGGGCATTGATAGCAGTACGGTAGCCACAAGCGACTGCGCTACCGTAGGAGAGATGGGTAAAAGTGGGATGGCTGACTACATGGGGTTGGCAGAGGGCACATCCACCATGGACAAGGTGGGCGGGACAGGCAGCTCTGGGATGACCGGTGGGGTTGGGGTGACCTGTGGGGTTGGGGTGACTAGCATAACGGAGTTGTTGGCTGGTGCCTCACCCTGGCCCACTTGGCACTCTTTGGGATCACTCTCTAACCCCTCAACCTTAGCGAGGTACTCCTCGGCCAACTCCTAGTCAGCCTTATAACTCACTGGAATAAGCCTAGGTAGGGCATCCTCCGAATGGTTTTCCTCTAAGGTAGAAGAATGTGAAGGACACTGATCGGAGAAATGGCTAATCCCACTATAGGGGGCCACAGGGGCGGGCTCTAGGAGTGGTGGAGGGCGTGAGCCCGGAGGCGGAGCAGACCGCTGGGGGTGGGTGGCTGGCGACACTGAGGTGATCAGATGAACGCCATCAGGGAAGATGAACTCGCTAGGCAAGTGAGGTGGGCGTAAGGTGCAGGTTCTTCTGTCCGGGTCAATGGTCGCTCTCCTCACTTCCAACCAAGTTTTCCCTAAAATGATGCATGGACCAGCAAGTGCGCCGATCTTGCACCATGCTCCGAAGACATAGGAGTCTTATTGTCTAGATCGAGTCCATATAATTTTCTATTTTATTGAGTCTAGTAGATCCGATTAAAGGATGAATTAGTGGTTGTAATTGAATATTTTGATTACCAATAAAATAGAAGTTGAATTTGAGTAAATACTTGTGCAATTGCATCTTTTGTGTGATTGTATCGCGCTCTGATCATACTTGCTTGTGAGAGGCTTACCATGCCGGCTATTCGCATCTCCCTGAGTGAGTCTTTCACTGTAAGTAAAGGCTCGGGGCATGACACCAACACTGGGCAAAGATGCATCGACCTATCCCCAGTGCTATGCACTAATATGCATCGACCTGTTCACAGTTCCATGCATAGATACATCGACCTGATCTTGTATGGTTGACTTGTACCGTCGACCTTACTAGGTAAAACTGAAGTAGCTGCACCGACCTTAGAGTTCACATGTGCACAGACCTTGTAATGTCGTAGGCAAAACATGTACATACCATGTAATGTTGAAGGTAAAACAAGCACAGACCATTTAATGCTGAAAGTAAAACATGCACCAACCTTCACTTGTGCTGGCATGATGTGCATCAACCTTGGTATTGTGCTGGCATAATGAGCATCGACCTTGGTCTTGTGTTGGCACAATGTGCATCGACCTTCCCTTAGTCCTGGCATAATGTGCATCGACCTTCACTTGTGCTGGCATGATGTGCATCGACCTTGGTCTTGCACTGGCACAATGTGCATCGACCTTCCGTTAGCCCTGGCATAATGTGCATCGACCTTCACTTGTGCTAGACTGATGTGCATCGACCTTGGTCTTGTACTAGAACAATGTGCATCCACCTTCCCTTAGCCCTGGCATAATGTGCATCGACCTTCACTTGTTCTGGCATGATGTGCGTCGACCTTGGTCTTATGCTGGCACAATGTGCGTCGACCTTCCGTTAGCCTTGGTATAATGTGCATCGACCTTCACTTGTGCTAGCATGTTGTGCATCGACCTCAGTCTTGTGCTGGCACAATGTGCATCGACCTTCCCTTAGCCCTGACAAAATGTGCATCGACCTTCACTTGTGCTGGCATGATGTGCATCGACCCTAGTCTTGTGCTGGCACAATGTGCATCGAACTTCCCTTAGCCCTGGCATAATGTGCATCAACCTTCACTTGTGCTGGCATGATGTGCATTGACTTTGGTCTTATGCTGGCACAATGTGCATCGACCTTCCCTTAGCCGTGGCATAATGTGCATTGACCTTAACTTGTGCTGGCATGATGTGCATCGACCATGGTCTTGTGCTGGCACAATGTGCATTGACCTTCCCTTAACCCTGGCATAATGTGTATCGACCTTCACTTGTATTGGCATGATGTTCATTGACCTTGGTCTTGTGCTGGCACAATGTGCATCGACCCTTACTTGTGCTGGCATGATGTGCATCGACCTTGGTCTTGTGCTGGCACAATGTGCAATGGCCTTCCCTTAGCCCTGACATAATGTGCATCGACCTTCGCTTGTGCTGGCACAATCTGCATCATCCTTCCTTTAGCCCTATGCCTAATGTGCATCGACCTTGGTGTCATGCTGGCACAATGTACATCGACCTTTCTTTAGCCCTATGCCTGATGTGCATCGACCTTCCTTCATCCTTGTGCCCATGTGCACTGACCTTCCTTCAGCCGTGTGCTCATGTGCGTCGACCTTCATTTGGCTTTCTGCCTGATGTGCATCGACCTTCCTTCAACTTGGTGCCCATGGGCGTCAACCTTCATTTGACTTTGTACCTGATGTGCATCGACCCTCCTTCAACTTGGTGCCTGTTGAACCCCCTCCTCATGTTTAATTTCTGATTTATTTTGATGTTGACTAAATGGATGTTTGTAAGCTGAAAATGATAAATGTGTGCAGGGGAAAAGGAGAACCTAGATTTCATGGCTTCAAGTTTGGGCAGTGTACCAGGCACTGCCCGAATACCAAAGAGATAGATTGGCTGCTATGGAGTTCGGAGAGGTACTCAGCATCGAGGTCACCCAAGTGGACACAACGCTGATGTACGCTTTGCACGAGAGGTGGGATCCGATCAGTAGAGCTTTCATCTTCCCGTGGGGTCATATGATCCCCACATTGGAAGACATGGCGAGGATTACTGGACTGAGAGTGCATGGAGCAGTAGTGACGGGCTACACCTACACTGACTATCGTGAGCTGGCATAGGAGTTGCTCGAATAGGATCTGATGAGGCCGGGGCATCATTCATCCCAGCTAGCATGGGTGACGCTCCAGGAGAGCCTGGGGCTGAGGGGAGCAGCGATCTCGGTGGGAGAGTTACCCGAGGAGCACATAGGCAGAGTGGTGGAGTAGGTCCGGCCGAGAGTAGTGACAGAGCCAGGACCGGAGGGAGATGTAATCTTGAGGTGCTTCCTGATCCTGCTGTTCGTGACACGAGCCGATGGAGTGAGCTGCAGGCTCCTTCCGTTACTGAGAGATTTGGATAGAGTAGGAGGGTTTGCTTGGGGAGCAGCTATCCTAGCCTTCCTATTCGAGTCACTCAGCACGACCAACCGGTAGATGATGCTGGGCGGCTTCTTGCCTTTCCTTCAAGTAAATTCTAGACTCTAAAATGCTTTCAATTCATTGCTTATGATTATGATTCTACTTGCTATGTGCTGATGCTGACACTGACATTTATGTAGATCTGGTGCTTCCTCTACCTTCCTGGGATTGGGCGAGGGACGGAGGCACACCCAGAGAGAATCCCCATTGCGAGACGGTGGGTGGTTGCCAGGGACATGGGGTCGATCAAGCGGTTGACCCGGGCCATCCAGGACGATATTGACTCATTCCCCTATGCATCAGTAAATTTCTGGACTGAAACTCTCCCTAAATGCTCCAAAATGCTTCTACATGCTTCTACATGCTGACATGGACTTGATTGCTCTTTCAGGTGCGCTGGACATCGTACCGGGACGAGGGGCATGACGGATAGCCATGGGTGGAAGCAGCCCTGGCGTACAGAGGGCGAGACATCTGGCTGCATTGTATCAACATCATCGAGCCTCTCCACTATCGCCTGATCATGAGGACGCGGGGAGTGCACCAGCCCGAGGTGGAGTTCCCAGGCAGAGACGACGAGCGCTACGGGAGGTCCTCGAAGGGACTGAGCGGCGACGTCGACTGGAGCATTCGAGTGGCCGACCAGGTTCGGGACTGGACTCGGAGGGGTCAGGTGGTGAAGACCCGAGCAGACAGTGACAAGGCCTACCTGAAGGCCTACACCCGCAGAAATGGCGACCAGGTTTTTCGTTGCGTCCGACGACCTGTATAAACTTCTAAACTCATACCTTTTCTATTATTTGAAATTATTCCTATATGCACTGACATTGTAACTTACTATATGCAGCTAGATCCTTAGGGCAGAATAGCTGAGCTCCAGGGACTCCTCCATGCCACGATCCAACAGAGAGATGAGTACAAGGCGGCGTTGGAGCTTCTGGTAAGCTTAACTAAACCCTAAACTTAATTTATGCTATGCTTGACTGACATTGACTTCTAAATGCAGCGAGCTGAGGGAGTGCAGTGGGCGGGACCTAATGCTCCATCCTTATCTTCACATCCTATGGGAGGCAGGGCGGAGCGAGACGTAGACTTCGCTCGGGTAGTGGCTCAGGCCGAGGAGGCCGAGGCCACCCTTGCAGAGCGGGTAAGCAAATAACCTGAGTTCCCTTAGACTTCTATGCCCTTATGCTTATGCAAATGCTGAGACTGACCATGATGAAATATGAATGCGGTTTGGGGTGAGTGCCGGGTGAGTTGGCCGCCGATATCGGCCCGTTCGACTTGCGATTGTGCTTGCTTACTTAGGTTTGAGGTTGTGTCACATCAGAAGGGAACCAGAAGAGTTGCTCCTCCTACAGACAGGATTGATAGCGGAAAGAGAGAAAGGTGGGAGGCGAGAGGCGAGAGCAGGGCAAGGGTGCGATGCCTGATGCCCCCACCCGTCCGCTTCTACCTTCCTCCGAAGATAGTCTCAGTGGTCCAGAAGAAGGGAGACGACATGCTACAGCATGTTGAGCCCTCTCCCAAACTGCCCGTCGACTATTGAGCACTCTTCCAAACCGGAGTAGCAGGGATCTCCCCCCGCAGTCTGCATCTTCGTCATCTGAAGCACCTTCCATGTTTCGCCAAGACCGACAGCTCAACACTTTGCGGAGAGGGAGAATTGCGAGGGATGGCCTTAAGTGATAAAGAGAGGAAGAGACACCCTTCGAGACCTTTTATAGGCCAAAGGGGAGCTATTGTCTTAAATGACTTTCCCCTCGAAAAAATGCGAAAGGCAAAAACCCTTCCCTTGAGGCGATTACCTCGTTTCCCCCTCAATGGAAACATGCGAAGTGGCAAGTCATTCAAAACATGGAAAGATGGACAGGCGCCAGCGCCTTGCCTGTCGCTTGACCAATCGGCACGCAAGATATCTGCAGAGAAAACCACCACCTTTCCAAACCACTACAGATACAATGGTCAAATCACGCCAAAGGCGGTAAGAAGCAGTCAATTCAACATTTAATATTGTCGTCATCATATAAACAAGAAAAATTTTTACATAGCCACATTAAAGAAGAGAGAGAAAAGCCAATACATCAGGCCTCCGGCCCATCGCAAAGCTCGACAGACGGAGGATCCTCGGCACCAGGTGACCCTCCCTTAGCACCCTCGGTGATGGCCGGTCCAGACACTGACCCCACTTGCGTGGGAAGTGTCTCGACCGCGTGCCCTCCCGAGGCCACTGGTGTTGGCGATCGCTCGGACAAAACGGAGGTGTCCCGACCTCCCCCTTTGCTCGACGTCAGGGAGGGAGAGTCGATAGTATCTTAGTCTGAGTCATAATGCTGCCCGAAAGAAAACACGAGGTCCTTAAGCACCTGGCCTTGAGCCTCCAAGACAGCTCGATGGAAGCCTTGTGCGAAACCCTTTCACAGACCCCGACGGTAGCCCGGCGTGTAGTAAGAGAAGGCGGCCTTCTGGAGAGCCACCTGGTAACCCTCAGAGCACTTGTATTGCTCGAGCGCCTCTGTTGGCCTAGAGAGATGGCGGACAAGAAGGGGGGTTGAATTGTCCCCTTGCCGAGATGGCGGATTTTAAAAATCTTACTTACTTAAATATAATGGAATTACGATTAACAATGTTAATAGCCTAAGCAGACGTGAGATCTAAAATTTCTCTCGATCTTTCCGATCTCACACAGCTTGACAAAGCTAATAACGATTCAATTCAAACCAAACATGGATAGCAGAGGTAGCAGTGTGTGATAGTGTTGTGAATTAAAAACCTATATAGTGAACCTGTGAATGAAGATAGAAGACAAGGACAATCACACAGGCAATCACACAAGACACAATGGTTTTTAGGTGGTTCGGGACCACGACGGGCTCCCAACGTCCACCCCTCACCCAACCGGGTGAGGCTTCACTTCACACTACAAAATGTAGCAACACGGGGATGAACCCCAACCACACACGCTGCTTCCACAGTAATGTCCACACACAGGGACAAGTCCCAACACGCTGCCACTGCAGCACACACATACATGTCGGGGAACACACCCCGGACACAAAGGCCACACAGAGACACAGCTCCGTCCACACACAAATTAATATTCAGAGTTCGTGAACATAAAAGGATGCTCGAACTCAATCCAATCTCGGGTGTGTGGACGACCCGAGCCAAAGAGAAGTAGCGGTGATGCCTCCATCACCTATAATAGCCCGGTGTAGCACCGGTACGTGTACAAAGCAGCGGTCACTGCATACCTAATCCCAACTCGATCTAGTAACACCCTGTAGTGGTGAACAATCCCCATCAGCCACTCAGTAGCACCCTGGCGGTAGTAGTGTGACGGGATCACCGCCCAGCGACCGTACCACCTAATGACGGCCTACCACATAACTCCATATAGGATGCTGTGGTCGTCATAGCCCTCTCCACCATACTGCAAGCTAGCAGGCTCCAGCACCAACCCAGCGGTCCCCTCTGTCTCTATGCGGTGGTGACTGTGCAAGTCCCAGGATGAAGGGCCTAGTAGCCCAACTCTGACTCCAGACTGCTCTGCCAGTTTGAAGAACCCCAGGCACTCAATACTAGGAAACTCTCGCTACCTCCAGTAGTCTTCCGAGAAGCTCAGATAGCTATAAAAGGCTACACCGTGTAGGTTGTCCCTGCCAATCAAGATAGCCTGCTCAAGCCAGTGACGGGCCCCTGGAATCTCTGAGTCGCCCTCCTCCATGCCAGAAGGGACATAGCTCCTGATAAACTCAAACAAGTGACAATCCAGGGAGAACTCCAACGGGTAGCCTCCGCTCCAGTCATAGCTGTACAACTGTCTGTCTCTAGAATCCTCGTCACCTCCACGGTCCCAACTTTGGCTGCCCTCTCACCAATCGGACCCTCAGCCACTGCCGTATGGCCCCGGTCTAGCTGCTCTACACCAGCCACAGTGATCACTGGTGCGCCAAGAGGGGGCATCTATCGATCAGTCTGCCACACCCAGTGATCCTCCTCCTGAGCCACGTTCCTCGGGACTCACCCTTCTCTACCAAAGCGTGCCATAGCTGCAAGATAGAGTACACAAAAAAGGGTCGGAACACCAGTAAATCAACATGTATAACACAACAAAGTAATGGCACATGAAGTGTCAAAATACAACTACATCAGCCTAGAACAGGGGTCTTACGGGCCGTACGCCCTCGTCTCCACCTTCGACGCATGTCCCGTGGGGGGCATTTGTCGTACCCAGACTATTTCCCAATAGAAGGACAAGAAATAAGGGCTCGGGCATTTCCTCGAACACCTTCTAGGCATGGGCTACCTATCCCTTTCTACAACCTTGTGGGTCCCTATAAGGGCCCTAACCAGCTTGCCGTGACACGCGGTGACACAAGTAACTGTCCGGAGTCAACTCCGGCCACTCACATACAAGCCTTGCCCGTATCCTACAAAGCCGCCTGGAGCCACCCGGGGGTGCCCCGACGTTAAGCCACGCCATGTGGCACCCAGTGAAAGGGCTGAGGGCCCACCCTGAGACACTTCTTTCAACCCTCCCAGGGTCAAAGGGAGACCTAACACAGTCAACCATAGGCTTTGGAGGCCTATCGCACGCGTATACGGCTCGCACGGGTGTGCTCGGCATTCTGTCGAACACCTTGTGGGCATGTGTATTCTAGCCCGTCTACACCAATCCATGGGCTACCCCATGGTTCCAGCCCCTCAATTGGGTTCCATAATGACCCTCCAGCAAGTCGAGGCCAACCCCGACACTTAGACATGTGGAAACAAGCCACTTAACTCTAGCTCTCAGGCCAGCCCGAGGCTACCCTGCCAACCCGCCGTGCAACGCAGCATGCAGCTCGAGGCATGACTCACGTCCCTAAGATGCCTCTCCTTAGCTCCCACGAGCTCCCCTCTTCAACCCAAGGCCTATCTTGGGGCCCCTCGACCATCTACCCAAGTCATTCGACAATCTGGGGTGTATCGGACATTTACCCGAACACCTTGCGAGCGACTATCATAACCCAACTTGATTTTGAGGTATCTCCTTGCACCCGGGATGGGAGGGTAATCCTGAAGGAAGAAGTGAAGAAGAAAAGAAGAATAAATAGAGGGAAGAATGAAGAGAAGAAGAAAGAAAAAATAAAGGAAATTTCATACTCACTTGATTTGCAGAAATTCTCCCACTGATGTGCCCTGCAATCTCATCAATTCTGGTAAAAGCCACCTTGGACTTCTTGGACGGGCGTTGCATGGCTCTCTCCATTGCTCTCTGTTCCTGCAACAAAGCTTCTGCAGCAATAGAGTTTCCTGCGGTTTCACTATTGAATGCATTAAAACCGAGCCCATCAACCCCCCTTTTATATAGTGTTTCAGTGTAACCGGTTGCAGTAGCAATCGGGGATGGAAGTTCAAGTTGGAATCAGAACAGGAGTCTCTGTTGTTCGCTTCTGGTAAGGGTACGGAATTTCAGTCAATTGACGACATTATCATTGGCGTCAGTAATTTGAACAGTGCCCGTCTCAGGGGCATCTTTTTTGTAAAACGTCTCCATGAAAGGCGTCATTCAAACTAAGAAGAGTCCTTTTCTGAATCAAACACTGAATTTGAATAACGGCATTTTAAATGTCGTCAGTTGTTTAGCTAACGCCTGTTAGAATGGGCATCATTTCCTGAAGCAATCCATTTCCTATTCGAACAGTGACTATGAATAGCGCCATTTATATTGTCGTCATTTTTAATTATAACGCCTTCGAAGAAGTCGTCATTTGTTTGGCGCCCTCTCATGGATTATTAGATGAACTTGTGCATTCTTGATCATATTTTGATGAAACTGGTTGAGCTAATGAATCTTTGAGCACAGGAAATATAGGCCATTCTCTTGGCGCTCACTCCTGGTCTGGTAACATCATGTCCTGTACTCCCTCTGTATGCATTGTTAGTATATGTTATTTATTCTATTATAGCATATCAAGGACCTTGTGGTTCTGATAAACCTAAAATTTGAGTTCCCCTTCATCAAAAATAGTGATAGTTCCAAGAGAATCCTAATCACACGGATAAGCCGTTGAGTCATCCAAGTTTGGGACGATGGTTCCGCTTTCTGAGTTGATGCGTGGACAAACTTGGTGTCAGCTTAGAAGTCTGGATTCTTGACCAAATCTGGATGGTTTAGCATATTATCCTTGATTATTTTTTTACTTTTTAATTTATTTTAATTTTTCTTTTAGCCCAGGATGCATCATGTAGGTCTTTGAGCTTTAACGATGAAATCTTCATATTATGCCGATAATGAAGTTCACTTTGGTTTTCCAAAGTTGATGAGATATTTCATTCCAAACCAAGTATTGCCTTCTCCATGAAGCCGCTAAGGCTGGTTCCTCGATAACATTTATTCGTCGAATTCCTATCTCATTCTCTTTATTTTTCTTACACTTTCACCTTGGTTGCAACACCTCCACATTGGCTGGTAATCGATCTCAAATGGTGTCTTTCCTGTCGTGCTCTCGTGCACATTTTCATTTAATAGCTTAGTTCCTTCATCCAGCGTTCAATACTTTCGAGTAATCATCCAAGGTTGTTTCATTCAGAACCCTGAAAGGTTTCTATGGCTTAGTGTCAGAGGCGTGTCACATCACATCTTGGCATCTACTTTTCAGTCCGTTCTCCTTCATCCCGCTTATTGCACTTTCGCTTCATTTCGTCTCACTCCCCTGCAAAGCAGACGCCAAGGCGGGGCAGCTGTAGACACGTCAAATTTGATGCTAAGTTGGCTAAATCTCATGTTACTTTGTGACAATCAAATTGGACTTCAATATTTACATAATATGGAGTTTTTGTACATTTTTATAATTAACGGCTTTATCAAGGGCGTCATTTATATTAAATAACGGCACTCTAAGGGTCGTCATTTTATTGAGTAATCAATGGTGACTATGAGGAATTTCTTCCTCCCTTGTGCCTCGGGGAAGGGACCCAGTATGTCCACCCCCCACCAGGCAAATGGGCGGGGATCCATCAGGGCATGTAGTTGTGTAGCCTGCTGGTGGTGTAGGTGAGAGTATTTTTGGCATTGAGGGTACATGCGAACATAGTCAAGGCAGTCTTGCTGCAAGGTAGGCCACCAGTATCCTGGTCGGATCAGCATTCTGGCGAGTGCTCGCCGCCCTATGTGGCTCCCGCAGAGTCCTTCATGGATTTCTCAGATGGCCTGTTCGGCCTCCGTAGGGAATAAGCACTTTAATAGTGGGGCTGAGAGGGAGCGGTGATATAGCCTGCCATTCACCATTGTGAAGTGGGCTGCTCTTGCTCGCGTGCGTCGAGCCTTGGTGCGGTTGCTCGGGAGCTGTTGCCGAAGGAGGAAATCCAAGAGGGGGTCTATCCAGGAGGGCTCATAGTCGATGGCGTTCACCTGGGGTGTTGGCTCGTCTATGCTCGTCGTCGATAGTTCTTCTATCAGGACCGACCTCGAGCTAGAGACCGTGGTGGCTGATGCCGAGATAGGGCATCTGCGTAGACGTTCTCTTCTCGTGGGATGTGGACCACCTCGAAATGGGAGAATTCCTTTGCCGTGGCCTTAGCTTGCTCCAAGTATTTAACCATGGAGGGTTCGCGTGCTTTGAATTCTCCCTTTACCTGGTTGGCGATGAGCATGGAGTCACTATATGCTCGCACGCTGGTCGCCCCCAATTGTTTCGCCATGCGTAGCCCTGAGAGGAGTGCCTCGTATTTGGCTACGTTGTTCGTGGTCAGAAAGTTGATTCATAAGGCGTACTGGAGCTCGAGCCCTTCTGGTGAAAGGAGGACCAATCCCGCTCTGCTCCGCGCGACGCAGGATGATCTGTCGGTGTACAGCTCCCACGTGGGCCCGGAGGGCCGCTCGGGTGAGTTTTCAATAGGTATGGTGCATTCAGCTACGAAGTTGGCGAGAGCTTGAGCCTTGATCGCAGTCCTCGGGCGAAACTAGATGTCAAACTCCCCCAACTCGATAGCCCATTTGATCAGCCTTCCCGAGGCGTCCGAGTTTAGGAGGATTTGTTGGAGTGGTTGGTCAGTGAGGATGACGACTGGGTGAGCCAAGAAGTATGGTCACAGCTTGCGAGCGGCCGTGATGAGTGCAAGGGTGAATTTTTAAGTTCGCGAGTACTAGAATTCTGGGCCTTGCACTGCTTGACTGACGTAGTAGACGGGCCTCATAACCCCTGTTCTTCCTGTGCGAGCACAGCACTCATTGTGCTCGGCGTCACAGATAGATACAGGAGTAGCTCTTCTCCCTTTTGTGGCTTGGCGAGGACGGGAGGGGTCGCCAGGTAGCGTTTTAATTCTTCGAAGGCCTGCTTGCACTCCTGGTCCCAGTCGATCTGCCCCTTCTTCTCCGATGCTTGATTGGATTGCTTGATCAACCAAAGGAAGGGGAGACACTGCTCGGCGGCTCGGGATAGGAACTGAGCCAAGGCAGCGATGCGACCGGTGAGGCACTGCACGTCCCTCACTCGCCCAACTCACTGCATTTCTATCACTGCTCGGATCCGATCGGGGTTAGTCTCGATCTCTCGATGGGTAACGATGAAGCCCAGGAACTTCCTTGACCATACTCCGAACGCGCATTTGCAGGGTTAAGCTTCATATTGTATCTTCTGAGCGTGGTGAAGGTCTCCGCCAGGTCTCCCAAGTGCTCAGCGGCTTGGAGGCATTTCACGAGCATGTCGTCGATGTACACCTCCATGTTACGGCCGATCTGCGAGCCGAACATGTGGTTGATGAGGCGTTGATAGGTTGCCCCTGTGTTCTTCAACCCGAACGACTTTCAATAATCACATAAGGTGGGGATTTGATCACCCTTCCTTGGCCCACAAATCACAACTCCCCGCATCTCTACATTAACCCAGGCCCAATAAAAAAAATCCAGTAGACATTTGCCCTAGGGTTCACATTGAAACTTGGGCCCATTATCAATTTTGAAAACTGGTATCTAGGCTAGAGGTCCAACGGCAAATGCCTTAAGCAGGCTTGTGGTTACTTAATTAGGTCCTTATGAGAGTAGGGGGAGCCTCCCACAACCCCACCTCTTACTTAGCCAGTGGAAGATCTTGATAGTGGACTTGAGTGGACTTGGGATGATTTGTGAGAAATCTCACTTTTAGGTCTAGGTCGTCTATTTGGTCATAGGTCAATTTTTTGACAACTTGTTTGTGGCTGTTAAAAAAAATATTTAAGTCTAAAAAAAAGGAAACAAATTTGTTTGGGTTAGGCTCACTCCTTAGGATCAAAATCTTTAACCTTAGTTTATGCAAGGGAGAAGATCTCAACACCCTAATTTAGTTGAGCCCATTAGTGAGATTAAGCGATTCATCTTTAATCAGGCCCAAAATCAAATCCAACCTATGGCTGAACAACACCAACTCAGGATACCCAAATAGATAAAGAAATATTTTATTCCCTCTAATTATCAGCCATCCACTTACATCCAATTTCCTAACGTCCCTGCCATGCAATATGAGATCAAATCTAGCACCATCCAGATGCCCCTATCCTTTTACGAGAAAACCAATGAAGACCCCTATAAACATTTGGATGAATTTTTGAAAATTTATTCCACTGTGAAAATTCAAAATTTCACAGATGATGTCCTCCGCCTGAGCTTATTCCCTTTTCCACTTAAGGGCAAAGCCAAGCATTGGCTTGGGACTATAGGGAAACTTATTGGGACATGGGCAGATATGCAACATGAGTTCCTTAAGAAGTTCTACCCCATTGGTAGAACTAACACTATGAGACGTGCAATCACAGGATTCACGCAACTCCCAAATGAACAAATACATGAATCATGGGAGAGATTAAAAGAACTACTCAGAAAATGCCCACATCATGGGCTTTCCAAATGGCACATAGTGCAAGCCTTATATGAAGGCTTGGATGATCAAGTTACGCAGATTGTGGATGCATCGTGTGGTGGAGCCTTTATGAGCAAAAGTGAGGATGAGGCTTATGATTAATTTGAAATGTTGAGTGAGAATTCAACCAACCGTGCTTCCTTATCCTCATATGAGAGAACCATTGGGCCCTCTAAACAGGTTAGGATATATCGTGTAGAGCCTGAAGCCAGAGTGGATGTGAATTTCATCCATCAAAAATTAGACAAGGTGGATATCATGACCCAAAAGATGGAGCAGGTTGATATGTTGGCCCACAAGTTAGACCACCTCCTGGCCCAAAAGAAACAAGACACTACCACCCCACCTATGTCTAACCCATACTCGGACCCAACACACCATGAGGTGTGTGATTTATGTGTTATCCTGGACCATCATGTGTCCGATTGCCCAATAGCTACCCAGTTACCACCTTTCATCTAGGAGCAAGTCCAAGCAGCTCAGGGGTTCACTAAGCACAACTATGACCCATTTTCTAACACCTATAATCTAGGCTATGTTGCGATTGGTGCACTGGATTCAGAGGGGGGGTGAATGAATCCCCCTTCTAAAAATTTGCTCGAATCAAGAAGATTACTCGATTACCAATCAATCTGTAAGAGGTCTGCGGAAAATTAAACGATTG
The DNA here is from genome assembly GCA_024336825.1 of Amorphophallus titanum. Taxonomy (NCBI): domain Eukaryota; kingdom Viridiplantae; phylum Streptophyta; class Magnoliopsida; order Alismatales; family Araceae; genus Amorphophallus; species Amorphophallus titanum. Next base: position 498,978 of record JANBPO010002302.1, on the reverse strand, counting down.
ATCACAAAACTTGTTCTTACAACTCGAACTATTGATCACTTGACCTATAAACACAATCACCACAGAAATCTTATGAAGAGTTGATCATGCCTACGCATTCATCTAGCGGAATAGAAGGAACAAGCAAGCCAATGCACAAGAGTTTTTAAGGTGGTTCGGTCAGCCAGACCTATGTCCATCCCACACTCAAACCGAGTGTGGCTTCCCTTGCAATCGCAAGAACCGCAGACCTAGTCTGCAACAAACGCTGATACACAGCTTGACCAGGGGAACAGACTCCCCTTTTCCTCCAACCCGGAGGGCAACACTAGTGACACGTAGCCACTAGAAACCAGAGACGAATGTCTCTCTTCCTCCAGACCAGGAGGGAACCCACAGGTAGCAATCCACTACCTGCTAACCGAAGACACAAAGTCTCCCTTCTCCAGAGTCCACAAGAGGAACCTCGATCACACACCAGTGAATCGGAACAAACAAAATTTGAAGAAGAAAAGAAAACAAAAATAAAGATCGGAACACAGCGACTGAAAGCTGTAAAAGATACAATCAAATGTAGCTCTCGTCTGGAGCTGTCTGGCCTGGATCTAATCCACGGTCCAGTAAATGCAGGTCTTCAAATCACTCTCTCTTCACCAGCTCTCCCTCTCTCAATTGATCTTTTTCTCTGTTGCTGCTCTTTCTCTTCTGTAATTGCTTCTGTAAATTGTCTACACTCTTCTTCCATAAAAGCTCCCTTTTATATGACCCTCATAGAGAGTGTGGGAGACACGCTCTATTCCTTTGGAGTCTTCCAGAACGCGTGAAAGTCTGTCACACATGTCAGAGGGTTGAATCCTCGAATCTCGAGTCCTCATCATTGGTGGACAGTTCTTCCAGCGGGTCAAGAGATTCCTGCTTGAGTGTAGAACATCAATGGAGCAAGACTATCACCTGCACGACAATATCTCGTCTAAAGCACAAGAACATGCACGAGGTACTTCTTTTAATGAGAAGGACACGCATGCAGAAATTTTAGCACGAAGATGGCTCAAGGAAGTGCACGAGGTATGATGCTGAGGAAGAAGACAACACGAGGTCTGGTAAAAAATAACACGAGGTATGGCTTTTGAAATCAGCTCGAGGTAAGACCTTCGAAAAGAAAGCACAAGGTATGCTTTTTGAAAACAGCTCGAGGTATGCATTTCGAAAAGAATGCACGAAGTGTGCTTTTTGAAAACAGCTCGAGGTATGCCTTTCGAAAAGAATGCACGAAGTATACTTTTTTAAAACAGCTCGAGGTATGCATTTCAAAAGCAAAACCTGCACGAGGTATGCTTTTCAAAAATGACGCAAAGTATGTTTTCAAAAGTAAAACCTACACGAGGTATGCTTTTTGAAAACGACACGAAGTACGTTTTCAAAAGTAAAAACTACATGAAGTATTAAGACTAGAAAACAACACGGGATATCTCCTCGTTAGTGCAAAAACTGCACGAGGTGTAAAACTTGAGGAGATGACACGAGTATGCTAAAAGATGCACGAGGTAGATTTTTGACAGAATGCCCCAAGGAATGGAAAGGTTGGAAAAACAGCACGAAGTATGAACACTATTCATACTCAGATTATGAAGGATAAAAAAACTGCACGTGGTAGAAGACTTGGGAAAGCAGCACGAAGTATGAACATTGTTCATACTTGAAGAGTGAAGGACAGAAACTACACGAGGTAAAGGACTACACAAAGTATGGACTTCGTGAAAGTCTTCGTGAAACAACGACCTGACAAATAGAAAAACTGCACGAAGTAAAGAACGACATGAAGTATGGACTTCGTGAAGACTTCGTGAAACAACTACCCGACAAACAGAAAAACTGCATGAAGTAAAGAACGACACGAAGTATGGACTTCATGAAGACTTCGTGAGACAACGACTCGACAAATAGAAAAATTGCACGAACCACAACAAGTAAAAATCAGCACGAGGTACTACAGTGAACGGAGTATGGCTTAAAAGGAAACAAGACCTGTTGAGGGTTTACACAAGATATGCACGGGGTATGCAAGACTTGACTAAGGCATGTTTGAAGAACAACAGCATTCACGAACTACAGATCAGACATCCTCGTACGCTATTTGCTTCTAACAGGAGAAATGCCCAAGCAGAAATTTTGAACCATAGAAAGCAATAGTTTCATTGACTATATAAGCATAACCTCATTGGCTCATGGTGTTTGCCAACATCAAAACTCAGGGACGCAACACCCTTGCCTTTGCATTAGCGTCCACCCCACGCTGATGAATACATTGTCAAATGCACATCTGTGCGCTAACTCGTAAGCTGCTTGGAATCGAAAGCCATATTTCAGTCCATGAACAAAACCTACATTAACCACTTTTGTCTAAAAAAAATGGGACTTAAAATAGAGGTGTCTCGCCGAACTTGTTCAAACATCCCGAATAAGGGCACAAATGGCTATAACCCGGCTATGGTGAAAACCTGAAAGGACACTTCGAGCAAAAAAGGGTACCACGCCATGTAAAAACCAGAAAGGGCGCGTGGATAAAAGTAAGAAGGGGTTGGGTCCGACGAAAATTCGAAAGGGTGCTTGGGTCAGTAATGTGGTAATACAAAATTCACATTTTCTTTAAACCTGTGTTCTCAACCCATCCTCGCAAAAATTCTGAACAGGACGCACATCATTGTAGACGCAATTGAGAGAAAAAATCAAAAAAAATAAATATAACATTTTTTAAAACTCTCACGTTTCTCTCTCTCCCCTCACCCTCTCTCACGCGATTGACTCTCCCCCCTCTCTCGGGCTCAGTTAATCCGGGCGATTGCAGGAGGCGTGGAGGGTACTGCTGGGAAGGTCTCGACGTGAGGATCACGTTCACGCTAACCTCGTCTCGATCCGCGAAGCGTGGAGGTGGGTACGAGCGAGAGATCGGCGTGGCTCCATTCAGCGGTTCGGCATCGGAACGCCAGCCTTATCGCGCAATAGGTAGGGGGATGGATTCCTCACTTCATTAGGATTGCGATGGTACCCCATGCGTCGTCATCCGACGCCATTTTTCTCATTTTTTGTGTAATATACCATGTTATTATATTTTAGCCTAATTTCTTGAAATTAATTTCATGGGCATCGTCTTTAAGTTTTGATGGCATGTAAGCTATAGAACTGTCATGTGGGCTTGGTAGGTTAGTTAGAATTTTGAATCCCATCGATTTGGGTCGACCGGGAGGGGTTTCCACCAAGGTTCGCCCGTTCCTGCCACTACGGTAATGGCACGGACCTCTAGAGACTGTCCTGTAGTCCGCGATTCACTCCACACCTCTTAAGACCATTGGAAGGTCCACAATGCACCGTTTAGCCCTTAGTGCGGTACACTCTTGACCGTGCAGTCCCTGTAAACAATAAGGCAGTGATGATTGAACAGCCAACCCTGGTCCGTTCAAATCCCACTGCGTGGCATGTCGTTCGACCACCCCATGAACCCTTCATGCTTCGAGCGGTTAGTCCCAAGCCATCTCGTCCATAGAACGGCTGACCTCTGATCGTCCTGTCCCCAGAACTCTGCATTGTATCATTGTGAAATGGCACACTTAGAACTGTTCAGGCCTATTGAGCGGCCAGTCGACCGACCACCCAGTCACTAAGCGGCTGTGTCCCATCCGTTTAATTCATGCAGATTCTAATTATTAGCATATTCATGTTATTATGCATTTAATTGATGCATATTCGTCATGTTTAATTTATTTTATAAACTGTGGCACTTCTTTACATCCCGACAGAGTTACTTTCTCTTTCCTTGACATGGAACAACTAGTCGTCGCCCAGCGACCTTAGTGTCGGCCCACCTGGGAGAGGTGTAGGGGTAGTCCCGTCACATGATTTTTAAGCTAGTTCCGTGGGCCCCGGTCCAACCGTAGCATCCTATGGAGGGGAAAACTAGCTAGAGACCTGGCTCTAAGCACGAGCCAGTGTGTGGCTGACACTGACGAGTGTTACTCTGACTAGTTACTTAATTTTGGTACTGTTACGCCTCTCGCTTGTCGTGTTCTGAGACTTGTGAGTTGATTGAGACGCAGTGTAAGTCGTTAGTGGATGCATCTGGTTTTACTTTCTGGTGGTTACCTCCTTTCTTCCCTCTCCTATCACTTGGTTAGCTAAAGTCTATTCTATTGGTAGATTTAGCTCCTGATGCTTATATTTAATTTAAATTAACTTATAGTTAGCTATTATAAACTGTTTAGATAGGTTTTACAGCTTTACTATAATTGTGTTTAAATTACGCCAATGCATGTTTATTTTCATAAATGCATGCTCTAATCGTCTTTGCATGTTTGTATGTTTAGTTGCGAGGTAGGGATCCGCATGACCCCTACTGAGTCTGGCTATGACTCACCCTTCTTCTTTTAGGTGAGCCGCTACAGCCGTCACCCGGAGCTTCTCAAGTTTTTGACGACCGTCCTTAGCTGCCAACAGTAGTTGCATCTTCAGACTGTTGTAGTCCTTTTTATACTTTTGACCGGGGTATGCCCCGGGTAGTTGTACATTTGGACTTTTGTTAGTTATGGGACTTATTCATTTATGAATCTCTGTCGATTTTTATTTGCGTTGTTTATCATCGGAGTGGATTCCCCCCTGTCTATTCTCCCCCTATCTTTTCTTCCCTAGTGGTTTAGTCTCCTTCGAGGGATCCTTGGTCTTCACCCTCGTCCACCTACCATGGAGGGGGGAGTTCCTTCTTCCTCCCTGAGAGCCCAAGCCCCAACACCACCGTCGGTCCCTATTCCCCAAATTGCCTCAAGCTCCCAGCCCCTGGCATCTCCTCCCCTGGCCGAGGCCTCTCTTGCCAGCTGAATCAAACCCCCAGACCCTACGGCCTTCTCCTTCTCATTGACCTCCAACTACCCAGCCTTCACTTCAGTGGTACACCAGTCCCTTTGCATCCCCTTCACCGGCACAGTCTTTGGCCGGTATACCCTCAGCCCCTTTGGCCTTCCTGGACAGTATGCCCTTGAGCAACCCTTCCCTGGTACGCTCCTAGCCCGGCACAGCTGCTCTGGCTGGTACACAAGCCCCTGCACCCTTTCATCGGCATAGCCATTGGCCGGTACACCCCCAACTAGCCATAGAGAGCCCTTCCCTCCATCGGTTTCCTTGGGTTTTTTGATGTTTTATCAAAGGTGTTGCCATCTTCGGACGCCCACCTCTAATTGTTGAGTTCTGCCACTCCATGTGGGCACATTCCCCGTATCTCCCTTACGTCCGGGTCAAGGGGAGATGCTGTCAAATTTTTATCAGAAATAATAATATGTTAAAAGACTAGAGGGAGCAACAAATAAATGAAAGAATTAATGATAAAACACTACAACCAAGATAAAAGAACTAGGGGCAACATGAAGAGGACCAGATTGAATAGTGGCTAAACTCCTTGTACATTTGTACTATAAGGAAAGAAAGAAAGAAAGAGAAGAGAATGGTCAAGAGACAAAGAGAGGGAGCCCTCATGGACTCTACAGAAAATCAATCAAAAACGGGAGGAAGGGAAGAAGAAAAGAAGAAAAGAAAGGCCTTAAAGAGATAAAGAGGAGTGGGCCCTCCAAGTGCTTCCCCGACACACTCTGTGCCCTCCCAATCCTTTCACGGCACGCCCTTAAACCCCTTTGCCGACACGCCTTTAATCCCCTTCACCGACACACCCTTAAACCCCTTCGTCGGCACACACCTAACACCTTCTTCGTCGGCACACTCCACCCCATTACTCACCGGCACGCTCATGTCCTTCCCCAGTGCACCCATCTCCATACAACTCCAACCCCGTGCGTAACCTGCATGGACCTTGTCCCCCTGCATGGACTTCACCCCCTTAGCAGCTCCAACCATGTGCACAACCTACACGGACCTTGTCCCCTTGCATGCACATGCACCGACTTTGGTCCCCACATGCACGGACCCTGTACAGACCTCATTCCTGTAGCTGCACGAACCTTAGACTCCCAGTTGCATGGACTTTGAGACCTCGTGTGCATAGATCCCACGAAACTTGCATGGACTTAGTCCGAACCTGCATAGACTTCATTCTTCAACCCCGTGCAAAACCTGCATGGACTTCGTTCTTCAACCCCATGCATATGCACGGACTTCATTCTTCAACACTAGGCACAACCTGCACGGACTTCATTCTTCAACCCCGTGTGCAACCTACACAGACTTTGCTTGAACACTTGCGTGGGCCTTGATCGAAATGTGCACTGACCTTGCCCTTTGGATATTCCACAGGTGCACTGACTTGACCTGCATGTGCACTAACCTTAGTCTGCATGTGCACCGACCTTAGCCCATGTGCACTGACCTTAGTCTACAAGTGCACTGACCTTAGTCTGCATGTGCACTGACCTTAGCCTATGTACACTGACTTGGCCTGCATGTGCACTGACCTTGCCAGCATGTACACTGACCTTGTCCTTGGCATATTCCATAGGTTGATTTTTCCCTTCATGTAGAGGGGTCGATTATGACACGGAGGAGAGAGCAGAAAGTCTTTCTCCGTGAAGGTGACGACGGTCGTAAAAGCCTCATACGTGGCAGCTTTTATTTCTACTGCGTGTGCTTCGTAGACTTCCGGCTCTTGAAGCATCTTGATAAGGGTTTTCGATAGATCTTTACTCCAAGTGATGGCTTCCCAGATTGTGATGCTCGCAGGGAAACGCTTCATCTGGTGGAGGACCTTCCGGTCAGCTCGAGCTCGAGCATCCTCCAATGATGGTAATATGTCAGGCTGGACCTGCTGTGAGCTACTGCGCCGCTCCTCGTCAGGGAGTTGCACCACCTTGCCCTTGGAAGAGGGAGGCCAATGATGGCTCTTCCGAAGACGGCTAAGGGACTGGTCCATCCTTGCCGGATGGTCCTACTTGTTCTGCAGGGCAGGCCGGAGCTAGTGCTAGGACTGGAATGCTAGTGACAGTCCCCTCGACACCAGTCGGGTCGAAGATGCTGGGTTGCCCCAGGATCTCCACTGGTGGGATCGGGGCAGGTTGTTCTCCTCGGAGGAGGATAACCCGTTCGGGATCGAAGGTAGACGGGCGGAGAGACGGCTCAGGGACTCTTCCGCGGCCTCTGCTACATCCATGACCGTGACCTCGGCCACGACCGGTGTGCTCTAGGGCTGGTTGTGGTCTGTGTAGAGCCGTAACCCTTTGTTTGGTTCTGGATGCTACCGGCTCACCTCACCGGGAAGCGTTGATATTATCTGGAGGTGGGATGGCCACCATGTTGTAGGTGCAGCCACGAAGCATCTATTCCAGCTATTCCATGGTGATCTCCTTGTCCTTATAGAACAAGGTGAGCTCTTCCGGAACGCGGAGGGTTTTGCCATCCTTGACCTTCTGGATCATTTCTTGGACCCAATCCCAGAGGCGAGCTTGTTTCTGCATGTCTTCCCACGGGATGTTATTATCGAGTGGGATAGGCCCGGTAGGGCGAAGAGGAATGTATTCCTCCAAGTTGTCGATGAGCCGCTATAACCTCTCGAGAGGCGTCAGCTGGGGACTGTAAGGCAACTGCTTGTTCGACTTGCTTCTTGAGCCGCCTTTTGAGATTCTTCCTTCTATTCCCCTCCTGTTTCTTGGCAATGGCCATCTCCAGGGGAGTAGGAGGAGGAGGCACTGGGACTAGAGCTGACAGGTCCACACAGGGATACCGTCGAGCCGATAAGTTTGTAGGGCAAGGTCGGTGACTCCTCTTTGCTCAAATCTCAACCCAGGCACCTTCCGATTGTTGTAGTTGGAAGGTAGCGTTGATCGCCTGCTCGATGACTTCGGGTGGTAGTTCCTGGTAAGCAGGGATGCTGGGACTGGCGTCCGAAGACGTGGACGTGACTTGTTGCCTTTGCCACGGTTGGTGTGGGAGCTTACCGAGAACCGGTTGACCCGTACTGGCATTCGAGGACGTATGCGTAGTTTGATGCCTTAGCCACGGTGGTGGGGAAGGCTTCCCCTGTTGAATTGGTGTATTGGTGCCGGTGTTTGAAGACATGTGCGCGGTTTGATACCTTAGTTGCGGTGGCTGGGATTTCTGCTGAGGAGGGGCCTGAGGAGCGTGACCAACATCCTGCTTCATGACCGGACCCCTGTGGTCTGGCTGAGAATAGGGTCGGATGACACCCGATGACGTCTGGGGGCCTTGTTGCCCTCGGTGGCTGTCTTGATCTCGCGCGTTAGAGGGCCTTTGTGATGGCGGGCCCGACCTGTGAGCTGTAGGGAGAACCTAGTTCGGCAGAGCCAAGGTCTCACTCAACTTTTGCTTCACCTTTCTATCCTTGGGTGTCGAAGACATAGGTAGAATAGGAGGGAGACGAGAAGGGCTGGAAGAGTCGTATCCTCGTCCGAGTCATAGCATTGCCCGGAAGGAAAATCGAGCTCTCCGTGTGCCTGTTCATAGGCCAGAGAGGTTGCTCGATGGTAGCCTTGGGAAAACCCCTTCCGCAAGCCCCGATGATAACCAGGCTCAAAGTAGGCAAAGGCAGCCTACTGGATCACCACTTGGTAACCCTCTGAGCATTTGTATTGCTCAAGTGCCTCCAAGCCGGCCAGCTCTCCCTTCTCCTCGAGCTCGGCCACCTTCTGTTCTGCCTCGGACTGCCTCTGCTCGGCTTTGACTCGTGCAACCTCGGCCTCTACCTGCTGTCGCTCGGCCTCTCGGACCACTGCTAGGCATGCTTGGCCTGGGCTTTTTGCCTCACGTCCAGGACTCTGTCTTTTAGCTCAACCATATAACAGGCCTGAACTAGCTGCTCAACTGACTCCCGAGCCTCTTTCTGGCTTGACTCTGCTTGGGCCCTGAGCGAGGCCGCCTCCCGTCGAAGAGATTCAAGGTCACGAGATAGGCGCTAGATCTTCCGGTCAGATGCACTACTGGCCCAGGCCAGGGACTCCCTCTCAGAGTTGAACCAAGCATACAGATCGGCCATTTTGGCCCCCAGTTGGGCCACAATCAAGCCACCTTCCATGACTCATTCGAGAAGCACGGAAGGAGAGCTACGCCCAAGGCTTCCTCGAATCGCGTCCGAACTCACAGAGAGGCACTTGTGGTACAAGGAGGCTCAGATGACAAAGGTACCTACCGCAAGCGGGACGGCCCTCTCTGGAGTAGCTGGGATCGAGGAACCCCCCGGGTATTTCCACTTCCAAGGGCCCACCAGCTAGCTTGGGCGGGGCCATTTCCCCTCGCGCCTCCGCAGTCTCGGTTGGCTGGGATTGGGTCACTTCGCCTTGTGACCCCTTGGCCTCGACCGGCTCGGATCGGGTCCCATCGTCCTGTGCCCCCCGACCTCGATAGGCACACCAGCCACAGCCGCCCCCACCTGAGATGCACCCGCCCTGGTCATGCCCCCTCCAGCGATAGCGGCCCCCTCAAATTCAATGGATGGGAAGGCCAACTTAGTGGCCCCCTCGACTAAGCGAGCGGCCTCTGCCCTTCTAGCCTTTTTCTCTCGACAGTCACAGCCTTCAACGAAGACTGTAACACCTCGTCCAAGGGATCCTTGCGCTTGGCCCCGCGACGCATGGAAGTCCCATCCCGAGCGATCTGCTTGCCCCTGTCCCGGGCACGGGAAGAACTTCTAGGAACTTGAGGTCCGCTGGGAGTAGGTGCCTCCTCTTTGACAAGGATCACCACCTCGACCGACGACGCCTCTTCATCAGCCACTCGCCTCGAATCTAAGCAAAGAAAAGTGAGCCGTCAGCAAAGAGTTCACTGATGCAACCCAACATCAATGCAAGGTTCCGAAGCCCTTACCTAGAGGCACCACCGCCCAAGAAGAATACTCCTCGATATTGGCCGCATTCATCAACTCGGCGGTGGATCAGTGGTTCTCCTAAAGGAGGGCAGCTTTCTTCTACACCTCCGGGGAAATCGCAGCCCGCTTTGGAGGGATGTTTGGATGAAAGTTGGGGATCAGCAGGAAATTCCAGGAACCGCTGTCCAGGGCTGTGCTGACCCAGAAATATTGGGTCTTCCAGCCCTTGTGAGAAGAGTCTCTGGGGGAGAGGGTTATGCAGCTTCTTCCCCTCTTTGCCTGGAGATAGAAGAAGCCTTTACCCACATGGGCATGCTCCTCCAACTCAAAGAAGGTGTGGAAGAGATCTAGTGAAGGCTCGATCATACATGAACGACAAAGAAAAATGAAGGAGAATATGAAGGTATACGAATTGGAGACCAACTAGACTGGAGCCAGTCGGTAGAATCTGTAGAAACTCGATAATTATGAACATATCACATTAGAATTCAGTTTATCATGCATTTACCCTTTGATTGTCATCATCAAAACCAGAGGGACAACAACATTATCTGTCAACACAGAAACAATCATTAGGTCAGTTGAACATGTACTGGACATAAGAAAGATGCACGGACTATGTTTAATACATGTAGACTGGCTGCTACAGTATCTGCTCTTACTTGCTGTAGCTAAGGCAGTCATAACATAGGCCTGCTTGGACTTACACTGGCTAGGCTACAGTGTATGCTCTGACATTATTATACTATAAGCAAAAGATGCATGGGGTTGGTCTAGCAAACATGCAAGGACTAGCTCCAATGTGCTCAGAACTTCTAAGGACATACACTATCTTTGCTACAGTGTATGCTCCAACTCTAACATGCCACAAGCAAAAAGTGCATGGACGTTGTTATGTGCTCGAACTTGCTGGTGTGTGTGCTAGGACTTGCTAGTGTAGGTGCTTGGACATGCTGGTGTACATGCTCAGACATGCTAGAGTATGTGCTCAAACTTTAAGAGGAGGACATAAAGCATATGCTCGAACATGCATTGCTTTAAATACAGTGTATACTTGGACATGCACTGACATTGCAACAGTGCATACACCGACATTAATACTCAAACAAGCAAGGTCATGCACAGACTTGATAGCAGGCAGAGCATGCAAGTACTTGGTTTTGAGGAAAAGCACAGGATATGATATGAGCACGGACTTGATGCCAAGTTGTGGGCTTGTGAAGCAAGGCAAAACATGCACGGATGCATGTTTTGTGAAGCAGTCAAAATATGCACGGATGCATGTTTCGTGAAGCAGTCAAAACATGCATGGATGAATGTTTTAAATGATCATGCAAGGACCTTCTAAGGAAGTGCACGGACTTAACAAGACTTACACACAGGAAAAGCATGCACGGGGTTTGGCTTGCACGGACTATGTGAAGACGTGCAAGGACTTGGGATGCAACCCAATCAGCAATTCGACTAAGTCTAAAACGTGTACGGGGTTTGACATGCACGGACTATGTGAAGACATGCAAGGACTTGGGATCCATCCCAATCAGCAATTAGACTAAGTCTAAAACGTGCACAGGGCTTGACATGCATGGACTCTATGAAGACGTGCACAGACTTGGGATGCAACTCAATCAACAATTAGACTAAGTCCAAAACGTGCACAGGGTTTGACATGCACGGACTCTGTGAAGATGTGCAAGGACTTGGGATGCAACCTAATCAACAATTAGACTAAGTCCAAAATGTGCACGGGATTTGACATGCACAGACTATGTGAAGACTTGCAAGGACTTAGTGAAGATGTGACTATTCATGCTCGGACTCTGCCTTAATTCTAAATAGAATGTGCACGGACTTAGAATGCAGTGGACTGTTCATCCACAGACTTGGAAGAACAACATGCACGGACCTATTTAATACCTCCACAGACTTCAACAGGACATGCACGGGCTTGCCATGCAATGGATGCAATGTGCATGGACTTCTATGCAGAGATTGTACATGCATGGACTTTAGATGCAACCTGACAGCAATTAGACTAAGTCCAAAGCATGCACGGACTCTATAAATGACCTGCATGGACTTTACAATGCACATCGAAAAATTGCATGGACTTAAGAAGCAACCCAACGGCCATTAGTCTAAGTCCAAAATATGCATGGACTTTAATCAAGCTATTCGGTGGAATGTGCACGGACTTTATGATAGCGTGCACGGACCATGCACGGACTTGTCAGGCGACACACAGACCCAAACGTGCACGGACTCATGTTCTTGACCAAGGCCAGAACATGCATGGACTTACTAAGTGTATGCTCTGACTTGGCCTGAGCCTAACACTCTGCATGCAAGGACTGATACAGGATCTCCTACAGACACTCCATCTGTAGGATTTGGCCTCTAGGCGTCCATATGGTCTTATCACACTTGTCCCTCTCCTACTCCCGAGCCAAGGATTGGCTCGGTCGAGTAGCACTTTGGGGAAGATGTTGGTGGCTTGAGTTGATTGGTAATTTTCCTTGGCAGGGGCCACTTAATGCTGCTATCCTGGGGTTTCACCCTTAATGATGATAATTCTTACGAATTGATGTGTGGAGCCCCTTTTTGAAGACTGGAGTATCTCGCCACTTCCCACTAGGGGTTTATAAGCATAACGCATGTTGGCATTCCAAACTTCCATCACTTGGTTTTTCTCTCCATCATCTTTGCACTTGTGGGAGGCTCATGGGTCGTGAGGGCAATCCTGAAGAGTGAAGTGTTGCAGTGGCCTTTGCAGAGCTCGCAGAGGTTACGGCGACGGTGATCCACCGACTTTTGCTTCCTCCTGAGTCATCCAGCTCAGTGCCTTCTTCTTCCTCCTCTAGCTCCCCTAGTTACTCCATGGCGGATCAACATCCCGAGGCTGGGGGGCAGGAGGTTGACTGGACCCCGAGGGTGTTTACAGTGCCGTCGGAACCTCTACGCAGCGAGTTGACAGAGGGCGAGGTGAAGTGGCTGGAGGGTCGATACGGGTTGCCATGGCGGTAGCACTTCGCTCCACCGGAGCCTCACGAGTCTAGTCTAGACACTCCCTCTTGTTTCTTTTGTTCTTTCCTCTTGCCTGGAAGTGCGGGTTCTGCCTGCCTCTCCATCTTTTCGAGGCCGAATTGCTTTGGTTCTACCAACTGGCACCATTCCAGTTGGTCTCCAAATCCTATACCTTCATCTTCTCCTTCATCTTTCTTTGTCAATTGTGCGGGGTTGACACTTCGTTGGACCTCTTCCATGCCTTTTTCGAGTTGAAGGAGCATACCCATGTGGGTAAGGGCTTCTTCTACCTTCAGGCGAAGAGGGGAAGGAGTTGCATGACCCTCTCTGCCAAGGACTCCTCCCACAAGGGCTGGAAGACCCAGTATTTTTGGGTGGGCTCAGCCATGGGTGGTGAGTCCTAGACCTTCCCGACGGTACCCAACTTTCATCCGAACATTCCTCCGAAGCAGGCGGTGGCTTCCCCAGAGGGGGAGAAGAAGGCTGCCCTTCTTCAGAAAAATTGCCGATCGACCATCGAGTTGATGACCGAGGTAAATATTGAGGAGTATCCCTCTCGACATGTGGTGCTTCTTGGTAAGGGCTTCAGGGTCTTGTATTGCTTCCTGGTTGGGCAAGTAAACTTCCTTCTCATGATCTGCTTTTCTTTGTCCAGATGCGAGGCGAACGGCTGGTGAGGGGGCATCGTCGGTCGAGCGGGAAGTCATCGTATTGGAGGAGGAGTCTGCTCCTGACAGACCTCAAACGTTCGGGAGCTCTTCTAGTGCCCGAGATAAGGGCAAGTTGATCTCCCAGGAGGGTGCATCCGAGCATCGTGGGGCCAAGCGCAAGGACTCCATGGAATAGCTACTGTGGTCCTCGATGAGGGTAGCGACTGCCTAACGAAAGCGGGAGAAGAGGGCGGTGATGCGGGACGGAGACGCGGACTTGACGTTGAGTTGGATATGCAACCTGAGACTCTAGCAAGCTCGCACTCGTCCCTAGCGAGGGAAGCATTCGGACCTGCACGGTTGAGAATCCAGCAATGAGTCAAGGGTGGCCAACTCACAACTCTCGTGCCTGGGTCGGGTCACGGGATGGTTCGCTCTCTCTCACAGCAGTGAAATGAATATATCGAGCTAATGGTCCTAACTCATGCTCTCTAGCAGTGGCAAACAAGCATATACTAAGAAAGTAAGTACGACTACAAGGGGGTGCCGAGTGTACCTCCACGCTCGGGGCGTGGGAGAATGTAGACTACGACTACTCTTCCGATGAGGCGACTTTGGGTGAGGATCTTGTAAGTGTGAGCCTGTTCACATGGGCCCCCCCTTTGTGGCCAACCTTCGGTCCTTTGTCTCTTATCATTTGGTTAACTTGCAGGAGCGAATCCAGCCGGAGACCGTGGAGGCGCTCGTCCCGGACGTACCGATAGAGCGATCTGGGGGAGGCGATGTCGGCTTGTGCCTTGTTTGAGGTCTTGCGGCAAGAAGCAACCATGGAGACCGCAACGCTGACGGGTGAGGCCATGGAGGAGGGAGAAATAGCACCGAAAAGTAGCATAGTCCCAGTGACTGAGGTAAATGCTGCCAGTCCCAGACGTACCGATAGAGCGATCCGGGGGAGGCGATGCCGGGTTGGGGAAGCTGGCAGCCTTGTTCGAGGACTGGCAGAGACCGTGGAGGCGCCCGTCCCGGACGTACCGATAGAGCGATTCGGGGGAGGTGATGCCGGCTTGGGGAAGCTGGCAGCCTTGTTCGAGGTCTTGCGGCAAGAAGCAGCCATGGAGACCGCAACGCCGATGGGTGAGGCCCTGGAGGAGGGAGAAATAGCACCGAAAAGTAGCATAGTCCCGGTGACTGAGGTAAATGCGGGGCCTCTGGGACCTCTCTTACATCTCCTCAAGATTTGGGGTAGCGTTCCTTGATCGATGGGAGGCTAACCCCATTCTCTGTGTTTCAGGAGAAAGCAAGGCCCCCAGAGGCGTACGCCGCTAGAGCCCGCAAGGCTGTCGGAAAGCGGAGGGAACTAGTGAGTCCCGCGGGGGTAGATGAGCCGCAACTACTCTCGACGTTGGAGGTGGAGCGCCTGGTGTCATTCCTGCAGTCGGGGAGTGGACTGAAACTTATGGTCCCCCTTCCGCCTCCCCGACTGCTCGTGACACCGGAGGAGGGCCAGCTTTTGGGGAAGACGCTCACTAGACTCATGATTTACGGGGAGGAGGGGGCATCAGCGGAAGAAGTGGCCGGTCCTTCAGCAGTGACGCCTGATTCAGCTCCGCTTCACGCCCTTCCTTTGACCGAGAGTAGGGTGGAGCAGCCCCTCGCGATGACGGAGCTGGGTGGTTGAGTCGCAGCTCTACCGGCTCCTTTGGCGATGACCAGCTGAGAGTCGTCTGTCGTGGTCGGGCGCTCAAGTGACCTGGCCGTTAGTCTCCCATCCTCCTCGGGCACAGTGGACGCGGATTTGTGGGCGGCCGTGGACAACTTGGTCGAGTTCGACTCTCCAGTCGTGCCCTCTATTGGCTACGTCAACTCGGACGCGCCGGTCCAACAGATGCTGTTGGTCTTGCGGTCGATGATCTTCGCCGACCCTTCCCTTACATATCGGGGGGTACACACCGTGGTGGCACAGCTGATTGGGGTGCTGCAGATGCTGGGTTGCCCTCTGGAGGAATGGTCACGACGGGTCCTGTTGCTATTGAAATGCGTCAACCGCAGTGAGTTCCTTGAGGCCCGGGCTCCTAATGAATTCGCCGCCATCAGTGCCCAGGAGGACGAGTACCTGCGTGCGCTGGACGTGCGGAAAAGCAATGAAGAGTAGCACGGAAGGGCCTTGGACAAAAATCAACGTCGCGTAGGCACCCTCACAAGTAGGGTAGAAAAGCTAAGGGGTTATCTCGCTGCAGCCGAGGCCGAGCTGGCTGAAGCTGAGGCTACCGTGATTAGAGAGACCGAGGAGCTTACTGTCGCTAGAGTCAAGACGACATCTGTGACGTCTGAGCTGACGCGCCTCGAGGAACAAAGGAGCTGACTGCGCGACATGGCAGAATTCCCATGCATCGGGATCCTCCCTCTCGAGGAGATCTTCCGAGGGATAGATTGAGCGTCCTCCCCTCCCTTTTGTTGACATGTTTTGCCGCCCCCTCCCATCTCCTTCCTCCACAAACCAGCGCCCCCCCATCAACCCTAACCCTAGCCACCAGCATCCCACACCCCAGCCCTCTCTCCCTCTGCAACCCAAGTTCGCCCTCCCCTGCTCCATGCGTCCACGGCATTCTCGGAGTCGCCCGTCGCTGCTACGACCACCTGTGGATCAGGAAGACCTCTCTGCTGCTCTCTGCAACTAGCCTGCAGCCGAGGTCGCATCTGTAGAGACTACCCCAGCATCCCCAGTGTGAACCAGCCAAAGCTGTCTTCTGTGGAGTTGTTCTTCGTCGAGCTAGCTTTGTTCCAGAAGTGGTCCCGCTGCGATCCGACCTCGGCACCATTCGCGTCGTCCATTCTTGTACGACTGCACCAGATTCGGGTCTGAACCTGAGCACCTTTTGGTAGCAGCTCCACCACCCGCCCCTGTGCGAATCAGTCAGAGCTCTCTTCACGAGAGTTCTTCCTCTCCAAAGCGCTGATGTACCAGAGGTGGTCCTGCCTACTTTTGACAATGTCTCCATCCAGGGCGTCCATTCTCCCTCAGTCGCACAAGACCCAGAGTCCTCTGTTCACCCAGGACAAGCTGCTGTCAAGTTGGCCCCGACACCCCCCCCTCCTCTCAGTTTCAGGTCAGATGGTCTTCAACAAAGTTTCAGCTTTCAACGATATGGAAACAACACATGTGGTCTCGTCCTGATCCGATGTCTGCACTGGAAGTTCCAATACAGCTATTGGTGACTGGTCCAGCTGTTTACCCAGGAACCTGACACCGTCCATTCCTGTGACCATGTCTAGCGAGGTGATCAGACGGCCACCATCTTCTGAGGGATGATAGGTATCCTAGTCAGCAGCATCCACGACTTGGTCCCGCCTCGTTTGGAGTTCTGCAGCGCCCGTACCGGCCGATGCACGACAACTGCACCAATCAGTCTTGCATGGCAGAACTGCACAGGCCTGCCACAGCGGGCGCCGTCTCCATCCAGTGACATCAGCTCGGTGCCAGACCTGAAGGTGTCCTTTGGCATCCCTTGGGCTTCTTCTAGGAGTTGGCTGCACCTTGATCAGATGCCCGAGCTCGGCGTATGGTCGACCACTTGTTTCCCCACCCATCGAATCCCCCCTCCTGCGCGAGGGTAGTGCATGTAACTATTTTCACCTCCCCGTGAACCCCTTCCTGCGTGGAGAGTAGTCAATGTATTAGCAGGGATCGTCGCCAAGCTTCCTCTACGCAGCGTGTCCGCCGGGTGCGCACGCTCCCTGGCACGCCCTCATCTTCGACCGGAGCCGGTCCTTCGGATGGGTTAGGTACGTGCGGCTACCTCTCCACTCTGCTTATCTAGTATTAGTTCCAATCGCAGTGCCGGTGAGGAGTGCCCGATCCATATTTCCACTATTTTCTGTGAGTTCTTGCTGCCGGTGAGTGAGTGCATAACGGAATCGGTCCCCTCGGTGTCAGTCTGCCCGGTTGAATCTGGCGCCCACACTTGTTCCCCGGGTGGTTCACCACCTCCCTCCTCGCTGCTCGGACCGTGTCCGGCTTCCTCACGAGCCACAGCTCGCCGAGCCATCACTTCGAGTCTTGTGGAGCCCGTGACTCACGTGTGTGTTTGCCTTGTCGCTTAGACGACTTGCACTCATTGATTGCTGGCTTAGGGTCCCATGTCTCGACCAGGTTCGTCCCACGTCAGATTTGGTATCAGAGCAAGTTTTCAACTTGCCCTTGCTAGTTGAGTCCTAGGCCTTGACCATCCTTGCTTGTGAGTATGTTTCACCCGCCATCCCACTCCCCTTAATGGCCACCTATAGTGGTGCCCCTTATCAGCCTCTAGGTCAGTCCACCATGACTAGTCCCGGCCAACCCATACATGCTCCTAGTGAGTTGTAAGGAAATTTAAAGCACTGGTGGGCTGTTGATGGGATTCCAAGGGTTTGCTCAATCCAAGGTCATCCTAAGATGACTTTATATGCGGGATCAACATCAAGGACGAAGAAGTCCGATGTCATAACCATTGGACCTAAGCCGAGCTGTAGGGTCACCTTCCCTTTTGCGCACCTTTTTGAATTATCATAAGCCGAGATGGTGGTGCACACCTCTTCCAGGTTCTCCTCTTGGAGGCCAATTTTCTTGATGGTCTTCATGGGACAAACATTAATTGATGTTCTTATGTCAATGAGGGTGGAGTCAACCTTGACCCCATTGAGAGAGACTATGAGGCACAACGAGAGTCACCTGCTTTCTGGCAAAGCAAGGTCCTTATCAGAGAATGAGATAGATGGTCGACATGTGAGGGCCATGATGGCCTCGGTCACACCACTTGCCGAAAGGTCTTCGTTGACTGTGATTTTCTGGAGGAATTGGATCAGAGTGGCTTGATGTGACAGAGATTTCCTAAGGAGCTCCAAGATGGAAACCTTAGCAGGGGTCTTCTCCAGATGCTGGAGAATGTCATACTCTACGGGAGGGCTTTGAGAACTAACCCCTTCCTCTGGCTGAGATGACCTTTGGGATGGGGGAAAGATGCAGTTCCAGAGAGTGACATTAACTGAAGCTTGTTTCGGGTCATCCTGTTCTAAAGGTTTCAGATGGATGCTTTGTAAGGGAGCTGGGGAGCCAAATATATATGAGAGGGATGCTGGATCATCTCCGGAATCAACCGGAGAAGGAGAAGGGACCATCTTTAGCTGAGGTGGCTTAAGGAGGACCAAGGGGTGCTCCTGCACTGACTGAGCTCTTGGAAAGACATAAGGTTCTTGACATGGCTTTTGAGGAGCATTGATCAAAGTGAGTGGCTTTTGAGTAGCACTTGGAGACTGGCTGGGTGGTGGTGAGATCAGATTTCGGGATTGGGTGAACATGTTGACATCCGCCCATGGTTCATAAGCTTCCACTTCTATCTTCCCGTACCAACCTGAGAATCCTTCGACACCCCACATCTGGGTCCTCTTGAGAACTCATGGTTCCATTCAGATCACAGTGTTTACCTGCTCATGCTGCCTCGAGGTAGAGGGATCTTTGGTTGGTTGATGAGCTGGCAGCGGGTTATGCACTATGCCGAGGTCCCTGTTAGGCTTCTTGAGGTTGGCAATAGCTAGCTTCACGTCTGCCCAATTGATTCTTCTCTCGTCATTCATATCATACACCCAATCCCAGATTTGGAAGCAATTGAATATATCGTGCCCGGGAGTCTGATGGTATGGGCAATACCTAGAGGTATCAGCATTGGGATGGACCCAATCCCGTTGAGGGGGAAGCTGAATGGAGTCTGAGGACATAAGGGCAAAGAAGATGTCACCTAAAGTTTCCAGCAACGGAGGATAAGCAGCCCTTTTTGGCCTAGCGGGGCCATAACTTTGAGGTGGAGGGACGTTGGCATAAGGCTTGGAATTTCCTTGCCCCTGGTTAGCAGTAGCCTGAGCGGGATGGAAGACCTGGTGATTGTTGGACTTGAAGGACTGGCCAACTGCATTGACCTGCTCATTTACTGTGACACCCTCGGTGGTGGGGATAGCTGGGGTTCTCCTATTCTTGGTGCGAGGCTCGAAGAAGGGAGGCAAGGTGGAGTCTCTTACCTGAGCTTGAACTATCTGAGCTCGGTTGTAGAGTTGGTGGAAGGTGTGGAGTTCACTAAGAATTAGGATGGCCCTAAGCTGAGGGGTGACATTGTTCACCAGCATGGTGACAGCCTGAGATTCGGGGATGGGAACCTCTGTCCTAGAAGCCATGATCCTCCATCGGTTTGCAAAACTAATGAAGTCCTCGTCGGGCTTCATTTCTCTTCTCATCTCCCCCATCACACCACATCGTCTGTCACCATTTCTCTTCTTCTCCCTCCACTCAACCAAAACTCACCCACTGCAACACACCGAAATTGCCCATTCCGCTACATAAAAACCAAACACTCATCCTCATCTCCTCTCACCCGTGGACCGTCCTCCCGTCCACATCTTCCACCTCTCTTCGATCATTCACCTATCCAC
Source organism: Amorphophallus titanum (assembly GCA_024336825.1). Lineage (NCBI taxonomy): Eukaryota > Viridiplantae > Streptophyta > Magnoliopsida > Alismatales > Araceae > Amorphophallus > Amorphophallus titanum. The sequence goes on along the minus strand of JANBPO010002302.1, from coordinate 479,064 downwards.
CTTATCATCCGCCAACACCTCTCTCAACCGGTTAATCTCCATCACCGTCACCGTTTCATCGTTACAGCTGGCAACTATCAGCCAGGCGCTGGCAATCTAGAATAGTCCCAACTAGAACCCAGCAACAACAATCCTCTAGCTCTGTCAGCATCGACCGATAGCTTCGAAGACCAAGAAGTACACGAAGCTGGTACCAATGACGAAGATTTGATCGGCTTCCAACCCGCTCCTCCCGAGCTAGAGGATGGCGGCCAGGCGACCGTTGACGAACTCATCGAAATCAACCTGGGTGATGATGAAGCCCACCAGCCAACGTTCATCAGTGCTCTCCTCACCGAAGCAGAAAGGCAGAATTACAAATAACTCCTACTCGAATACAAAGACTACTTCGCCTCGCCATACAAGGAGATGCCAGGGCTAGACTCCTCCGTAGCAAAGCATGAGCTAGCCATTTCTCCCTCGGCCACTCTAGTCAAACAGCCACAGTGGCGCATGTGCCATGGGTTGGAACTTCAAGTTTCGGCCGAAGTCAATAAGATGGCGGAGGTCAACTTTATCGAGCCGTGCATCTAAACGATCTGGCTCGCCAATATTATCCCAGTAAAGAAGAAAAGTGGTCAAGTCCGCGTCGACTTCTGGGACCTCAACAAAGTATGTCTGAAGGGCGACTTCCTAGTCCCGATCACAGAAACAATGGTCAATATGACCACTAGTCATGAAGCCTTGTCTTTCATGGACGGGTCATCTGGTTATAACCAGATCTGGATGTCCCTCAAAGACAAGATCCACACTGCCTTTAGATCCCCCAAAGGGGTCTTCAACTACAAGTGCATGCCCTTCGGATTGAAGAATGTCGTCGCTACTTACCAGAGGGCCATGACTAAAATATTCGATGAGCTGCTACATAATACAGTTGAATGCTATGTCAACAACCCTGTCGTCAAGACCAAAAGGCGTGAAGACCATTTACATGATCTGCACCAGGTCTTCAATCGACTCTGACAATATGGGCTCAAGATGAACCCTATGAAGTGCGCCTTCAGCGTGTCCAGCGATAAGTTTCTCGGTTTCATCGTCCGGTACCGAGGAATTGAGGTGGACCTTAGTAAGATCAAAGCGATCCGAGAACTTCCACCACCCACGAACCTCACCGAGCGCAGGTCCTTCCAAGGAAGACTGGCCTACATTTGAAGCTCCATCTCCAATCTCTCCGGTCGATGCATGCCTTTCAGCAAGCTCATGAAGAAAGACGCCCCATTCATATGGGACTCGAAATGCCAGGCAGCTTTCGAGCAAATCAAGGAGTACCTCCTCACTCCCCCGGTCTTGGGGGCACCAGTCAAAGATAAGCCCCTCATACTCTATATCGCCGCCATGGATGCTTCGTTGGGGGCTGTGTTGGCGTAAATCAATGAGGAAGGCAAAGAGCAGCCACTCTACTACCTCAGTCAAAAACTGATCGGTGCTGAGTACCACTATTCTCCCATGGAGAAAGTCTACTTGGCATTGGTATTCGCTGTCAAGAAGTTGCGGCATTATCTCCTCTCCCATCGGTTCGAGCTCATATCTAAGCATGACCCCCTCAAGTACCTCCTCAGGCAGCCTGTCCTCTCAGGTAGACTGGGGAAATGGGCTCTCCTGCTAATGGAGTACGATATTACCTATGTCCCTAGGAAAGTAATCAAGGGACAATGCATGGCTGAATTCTTGGTAGCCCATCTAGTATCGGGCGATTCACCTCTCAACACGGAGCTCCCTGATGAGGAGTCCTTTGCTTCCTAGCTACCAGTACCAGTTAAATAAACCAGAGATGTCTTGCATTACCAGCAGTAAGATTCCCATATAGCCAATGTACCATGCTGGGAGCTCTACTTCGATGGCACTTTCCGGTGGATTACCTGGGATAATCCAAATTCATCCGCTACGGCGGGTGCCGGTATTATTTTCTTAACTCCTCAGGGCAGAGTTTCGTACAACTCTTGCACCCTCATGAAATCATTGACCAACAATGAAGCTGAGTATGAAGCTCTAATCATCGGACTTCAGATGGCTCTCGACATGGGCGTCAAGTGCCTTAAAGCTTACAGGAACTCTCAGCTAATAGTCCGGTAAGTCCTCGACATTCATGACATGCGAAAGCCAGAGTTGGTTCCATATCATGCCACTGTCACCAAACTAATCCAGAAGTTCTATTTCTTTGAAATAAATCATGTTCCCAGGAGCAGCAATGCCCAGGTAGACGCACTGGTGAAACTGGCTACGGCCATTAAGCTCCCGCCCGAGGGTGAGGTCGACATTACTGTCAAGCACAGAAGACTGATGCTGAGGTCACTCAAAGGCAACTTCGATCTCACCATATACGAGGTCCATGAACTCGACCAGAATACTCCTCCAGAAGAAGAAGATTGACGTGAACTTATCATCAAATTCAAGAAAGGATGGCTCCCTCCTGACTGAGCTCAAAGGGTCCAGCTACTCCGTCGGGCAACGTCATATGAGTTGATCGGTGACTTTTTATACTAACTTGTCCACAAGAAGGACAAGTCGATTCTCTTGAGATGTGTCTCGCCAGTCGAGGCTCGAGCCATCATGCGCAAAGTCCATTTGGGATTGTGTGGTGCTCACCAGGCCAGAGATAGAATGAAGCATAATACCAAGCTCAAAGGCTTCTACTGGCCAACCATGTATGCGGACTGTGTCCAGTATCCCTGAATGTGTCATCAATGCCAAGCCTTTGGCCCAGTACCCAGAAGACCTCCCATTCCATTGCGTCCCACAACCCCCACCTGGCCATTCGCCGAGTGGGGTATGGACATCGCGGGGCCTTTCCCGCCATCTTCCAAGGGCCATAAGTACATCTTAGTCACCACCGACTGCTTCTCTCGCTGGGCAGAGGCCCTTCCCCTACGGGAGGTCATCGACGAAGTGGTAGCCAGATTTGTTCGACACAACATCATCTACTGATTTGGTACTCCCAGTCGTGTAGGGTCCGATAACGGAACGCCATTCAAGAATAGGGCCATATATCAACTAGCGGCCAAATTCCACATCGACTGGAGAACCTCTTTGGTCTATAATCCTTAGGCCAACGGCTTGGCTGAAGCCTTTAACAAGACCCTCTAGAAGCTTCTGGCTAAAATTGTTAGTCACTGGAAACGTAACTGGGGTGAGAAGGTCTTCGAGGCGCTATGGGCCTACTAGACGATCTACAAGACCCCTACGGGGTGCTCACCATTCTCCCTCGTTTATAGGACAGAAGCCGTCATCCCCATCGAGATCCAGTTAGCATCTTACTGCGTGACGGTCCACACCGACTTTGCTGGCCCAGATGAAGATGGATACCAGAGAAGGCTAGAAGAGCTTGCCAATTTAAAAGGCAAGCGGCTCGAGGCCTACTGGCACCTACAAGTATACCAAGCTCGCATGGCTCGAGCCTATGACAAGCTTGTCAAACAATGAGCCTTTAAGTGAGGCGACCTTGTCATGATCAAGGAAAGGGAAGTCATGGCGGGACGCTCCAGCGGAAAGTTACAGCCTAACTGACGAGATCCATATATCATCCACAATGTTTACGAGGGTGGGGCCTACACGGTCGTCGACCACAAAGGTAACAAGCCATTCCCACCTCTCAATGGTAAACACATGAAGCTATACTATGCATCAGAACATGAGTTCGCACGTCACCCAGGCTAAGGCGTGCACCCCAGCCACCACCAGTAAAATCAACCCTCCCTGGTAGAGGGTGGGACCAGTCACGTCTTCCAACCTTTCTTCCCAGTGAAGCAGCAGGGTCAGTCAGGCCCTCCCGGAGTCACCGTCATGCACTTGCAGAGGTTAGCCTCTCGCCTTTGTCCTTACAACCGTAGGGGCAAGGGTGCCCAACACCAGCAACTAGCCAGCCATCAGGTTCCCAAGTAAACAAACAAAAAAATGGGGTTAAAAAATAGAGATATCCCGGTGGACTTAGTCACCCTCATCGCAAGGAGACGACTGGGGGCAAAAAGGTCAATAACTCAGCTGAGGTGAAAATCTGAAAGGACATCTCAGACAAAATGGGGAAACCTCTCGATGCGAAAACCTATAAGGGTGGGTCGGAAAAAGCTAAAGGGGGCCAATTTTGGCAAAAACCCAAAAGGGTGGTAGGTCTAGTAAAAAAACAAAAAAACAAAAAAAATAGCTCTCTCCAAGTCTGGATAACTACCCTCTTACCTCTAAGTAAACTATAGGCCAAAGCAGGCGCAGGTCCTCCACCGCCCAAGTCCACGGAGCGACGGGAAGGCCCCTCATTAAGGGAGAAGATGAGGAGTAAGCTGTACTCCTTCTCCCGAGACAAGTCCCGACTCCTGTTCGAGTGGGCAACCAGCTACAATAAGATCACATTGCCAGAGCCAAAAAGGTCTGGTGACGTAAAGAAAAAGGATGACCCCCACTTTTGCCTTTACCATCAGATGCTGGGGCACACCATCGAAGACTGCTACGTCTTCAAGGACGTCATCGAAGCATTGATAAGAAAAGGGGAATTAGACATGGGGGAGAATAAGGTGGATCCTCCACAGCCGCATGAGATGCCCAGCACGCCGTCCTCGGCCAACATGATATCCTTATATCAGGAATTGCCGGAAGGATGGGCGGAGGCCAGCACCCGCGCCACTTACAAAGCCTTCGTGGCAACGCCCGCCCAGGATCAAGTGGGTTGACAGTTTACGCCGAAGAGAAATAGAAGAAGACCGACCCCTCGGCCCGCCCCGACAGTCCATGTTAGGGGTGTCACTCCTCTGCCAACACCGCCGCCGGTGAGTCTTGTCTGGCACGATATGGCCCCCTGACTAGTCATGAGGCGGCCTACCTCCAACAGAAAAGAGCGGGTCCCGGTGCGGATCCATAAAGAAGTCAGCCCGGCGGTTGAAAGACTCCAGGCCATTATTGACGGGCTCGAAGAATATGAACAGTCCGAGATTCGCCCCGTCGAGCTGAAAGAATATGTTCCTTGGGAAGAGCTTGAAGGTCTTGAGCTGAACCCCGAAGTAAAGGCCCGAGCAGAGGAAGAACCTCCCCTGTGGGGCGAATTTCCCCAAGAGTGGCCCCCGACCGTCAGGGAAAAGAAGAAAAAGAAGAGAAGACCCAGGGGCAAGAAGAAGAAAGAGGTCGTCGTCGCCTGCAACACTCTGTTGGCATTGTTTGACACCGCCCTCTCCCTGGATGGGGAAGAGGAAGAAGCACCTTACGACCTACCGGAAGCAAACCAGGCCGAGGCATCCACCTCCCAATGCTACCCGGTCCGGGAAGAAATGGGGCCGCCATCCTCAGGATAACCGCAACATCATGCTCAGAGGTGAGCAACCATACCGGATCCCTGAGCCCGAGGTCCGAGGTGCTGAAATCCCTCCACCGGTGGGCCTCTGCCCCGAGAAGCCGAAGAGCTAGGGCATCCCCTCATTCGCGGAGTTTTTGCAGTCCCGTGCAGAAGGGCAGGAACGCCCGCAGGGACCCCGACCGGCTAAGGGAGTCGGCGCCCCTCTAGCTCCACCGGTTAACGAACTCCCGGCTTTACCAACGGTGGCCCTGTCCCAGCCGATAGATGAATTCGACGGTGTCCCCAACCTCGCCGAATTCATGCAAGAAAAAGAGGAGGTCCGACAGAATGCTCTGGTTCAGGCGGCAACACCCAACCCAACGGGAGAGCCATCCTCCGACCTAGCACCTCAGGTCCTAACTGGGGGCAAGCGCGGCAAGCCCAAAGAGATGAAACTGCTCAAGGTCCGAGCTGCCGACTGAATAGTCAGACACCTCAAGAAGATACCAGCCCGATTTACAGTCTGGGAAATGTTGTCGCTGGACGAAGAGACACGACAAGCCATCATCGCTGCACTCCAAACGCCAGCACACCTCGAGGCATGCTTGGTGGAGGCACCCCCGGAAGTGTCTGTGGCCTTTACTGAGGATGATATGCTCCTACCCACATGCAGTCATAATAGACCGCTTTACATGAAGGGGCAGTTGAATGGACAGCCCATCAACAGGGTCCTGATCGACCCAGGAGCGACAGTCAACATACTCCCCTACCGGGTGTACCAGAAGCATTACTTCGACGTGCATTTAGTTGAAGTCAAGAATATTAAAGCTCGGAGCCGCTTTCCCTCCAGGCTGGAGAGCTCTTCGAGTCTTCGCTCGACATTTGTCTGTCCCTCGGGGACTAGCTCGTGCTGGATGGCGACCCTGAGGGAAGGTATCTCCAGCTCGATGGGGACAATTGCTTCCGAGCCGTACACCAAGGAGAAAGGTGAGCAGCCCGTTGGGGTCTTGTATACTGTTCGGTACGCCCATAGCGCCTCGTACATCTTCTCCTCCCAGTCCTTCTTGTTGGAGCTAACAATCTTGGCGAGGAGAGTGCAGAGAGTTTTGTTAAAGGCTTCAGCCAGACCATTGGCTTGTAGATTGTAGGGAGTTGACGTTCTCCAGTCAATCTTGTATTTCTCTGCCAACCGGTAGACCTTCTGGTTGCGGAAGTGGCTGTCGTTGTCTGCGATAATTTGGTCGGGGGTGCCGAACCGGAATATGATGTTGCAGCGGACAAACCTGGCCACGATCTCCCCGGTGACCTCCCTTAGGGCGACAGCTTTTGCCCAACGGGGAAAATAATTAGTCACTGCCAAGATATACTTGCAGCCTGTGGATGAGGCGGGCAATGGACTCACGACATCTGTTCCCAATTGGGCAAAAGGCCAGCTGGGCACCGTAGGATGCAGCGGCACGGGTGGCCTCCTGGGTATCGTGGCATGCTCCTAGCACCTCTAACACGACTTAGCATACTTGCAGTAGTCGTCAAACATCATCAGCCAATAATAGCCAAGCTTCTTTATTTCAATTTTCATTTTCAGCCCCACCTGGTGTGCACCAGCTATTCCGGCGTGACCCTCCTTCATAACTCTCCAAGCCTCTTCAATGGACAGGCATCAAAGGAGTAGCTTTTGTTTGGCATCGGCCACAATTCAAAATAGTATTCCATTTCAGAGCTCATAGGAGTCCTTTGTTCTGATTAGTCTAATCTTCTCTTCCCTCTGCTTGGGCAATTGTTGGTACTTGAACCACTACATAAGAGGGTCCCTCCAGTCGGGTAGACTGATAGCTTCTACTGTGGCGACCTCCCATTCTTCTTCTTCTTCCAGTCCTTCCTCTACCATGCTAGGCACTTGGCACTGATTGATCACTCGGATGTCGAGTGACCCGTCAGGCGGGACCGCTAGCGAGCTTGCCAGCTTTGCTAGGGCGTCGACTTGAGCATTCTCTCCTCTGGCGGCCTGGCCTATCTCAAGGAGGTAGAACCGCTTTAGTAGCCCCTTCGCCTTAGTGTGGTAAGGGAGTAGCTCCGGCTTCCGGACGTCGAATTGTCCCTAGACTTACTTGATGACTAGCAGTGAATCGCCAAATACTTGCAGCATTTTAATCTCCATTTGTAGGGCAATCTGGAGGCCGATAATTAGAGCTTCATACTCTGCTTCATTATTTGTGTAGGGCCTGTTGATACAGTAGGAAGTGTGCACCACTTCTCCGTCTGGAGACTTAAGGATGATGTCGGCTCCGGCCTGTATCTTGGTATGCCTAGAGGATACTGTTTCTGTTCCGGAAGCCATGTCAAAGTACAGCTGCCAGACGGCCTGCTGGACTTGGTTTGCTTCCAGTACTTCATCTTCGGGTAGTTCTGTAGCTAGCGGGGAGTCTTCGGGCACAGGGTGTGCTACGAAGAAGTCTGCGATGGCTTGCCCTTTGATGGCCTTCTGTGGCACATAAGTGATGTCAAACTCCATCAACAACATGGCTCACTAGCCGAGGCGCCCCTTCGGGACCAGCTGGGAGAGAATGTGCTTGACGGGGTCAGCCCTGGAGATCAGGTTCACTTCATGGGATAGCATGTAGTGTCTTAGTTTCTTGACTGTGAAGACCAAGGTGAGGCAGACCTTTTCGATAGGAGTGTACTTGGCTTCCGCCCCCACCAGTCTTCGGCTGAGGTAGTGCTGTGACATCCCCAGACCAAATTGATACGAGATCGCGGGAAGGGGGCATCACATTCTTTCCTGGTCCTGCACTAGATCTGAAGGGCACATTCTAAATCTCGACAGGCCATCCGCTGACTCTCCCACAGACCATTACCGCATCACAAGCCCAAATCTAGCTCAGACACGGCATCCTATCTGATCCTCACGCCAACTCTACCCTCTCAGGAGAGTGCGGCGAAATCACATGACAGGATCTCTCCTCGGTCCATACGTCACTCGACTCAGACTTATTGGGAAATCCTCCCTTGCTGGTCACAGACCAAGGATCACCATCCAATGCCTATGTCCCATCAAGGACCTCCACACACAGACACCGTCTGATTGCTATCCAATCAGAACTTATCTCAACCATTCCAAATGGACGCCCGTCAATCCCGGTTCTACTCTCACCACAGAGCCTCGGGACACAATCTCTTACAGTCCCTGACAAACTTCTCCAGAACCGACAAATGTTGCCTGCTATCGCAGCAAGCTGGTCGATAACGTCGCGACTGATGCACACGGGTCCCCAGTTAATACATTTCTTGCCGTCGTCGATTGCTCGGTCAACCTCACCAGCCGCTCACGGCCACCAACTTGGACTCATAATCTCTCAGAGATCTCTCCCCCAGAAAATGATCTCGTCTGAGGGCACAGCTCCCAACGCAAGAACAGGGTACTCATGTGGCACACTACCCACATATTTTCCCAACTCTCCATCTAGCTAGTGCCACGAACCACAATGCTTCCGGCAACGACACGGGAGCAACACGTCTCACGCAACCTGAGATAATCTCATGCCGGGGAACCAATCCTCCGACATTCTATACATCCTCTGCAACACCGCAAGTTTCGATTCACAACACCTCAAAAATCACAACACCAGCCACGAATTCTTACGAACACTGCCCAACTGGCACGCATCTTTCCGGAGCAGCACCAACACCCTTACACACTAGGGAATAGGCAACGCTTCTCACAAATAGCCACATTGCTAAAACACAGAACGTGTCTCGCACGGACTTCATGGCACACAAGGGAGGCCAACCTATCCGATCACGTGATGCAAGACGACAAGGCTTGACAAAAGCATGACCCTCTCCAATCGAGAAGAACCCACTCATGCCTCCGACCAATCGGGAGAAAACTCCACGCTTGACTTGACCTCAAACCTCAAGCACGCTGGAAATCGCACCTTCCAGAAAATCGATACCACCGTCAGGTCAGCTCCTCCAACAACACTCACCGAGTGTCTCGTCAGAACACACTCACAGCATCTCTCGATGTGCCACCATCACAATTCCTTGAACTACGACCCACCACGTCAGGAGCCGCAACACGAACCATAATCAGCACCCGCCAACGCTCATCCTCAAGTCTCGAACTTGCCACTGCCATACGGTCTCGAACCAAACTCAGGGCGACCACATCCCGATCCAAGAAGATCCTCCACTCATCTGAGCATATCTCGACCAGAGCGCCCGCTCTGCCACCTCGAATCACGATCTCAACACCTCAGGAGCTGCATAAATCTTCAGCTGGAGTGGCCAACACGATAACAGCTCCCTCAAAACACACTCACGGTCACCTGACCACGAGCAATCCTCGCCAGCCACCTGACCACGCTACAGATTCCTCGAAGACAGCACCGCAGTAACGCACCTGCTGGCAACCTCTGCCCAACGTAGCACCACCGGGGTCACCACCGATGAGAGAGAAAACTCTCGACCGCAATCCTTAGACCCCACACCGACAAGAACAGCAACCACCTCTACAGCGCCAACGTTGCGCCCTCACGCTCTCACGCGAGAAACCAAGCGAAAATCAAACACAAAACCCTATGCCAGCTGCCGACTGTACTGGACCTTATATCGGTATTATGGACTCTGGGTCGTTACAGTTGGTATCAGAGCGGAGTTGGGGAGTTGTATCAGGAATTGAAATCTGCATTGGTCCAGAGTAAGTCTCTTTTGAGTCGTTCGTTGCTGGCTTAGGGTGTTTCTTGTGATGCTAATATGTTTTCCGCTGTCGTGTTTCCCTAGATTCAAGATGCCGTCTCGAAGGCAAAGAACCCTAGTTCCTCGGAATGAGGCTAGTGGTTCAGCTGCTCCTGCTGTGCCGGTTCCTGCCCAGGCTGCACCTGCTCCTATTCCGCCTGCGGAGTTACCCGATAGTCGTGGACGGGCACTGAAAGAATTCCTGCTATTCCATCCACTGACTTTCGAGGGTCAATCTGATCCCGAGGCAGTGAGGGAGTGGTTGGATGCTACCGAGTGCATCTTCCAATGCATGGAGTGTGCTGAGGATGAACGGGTTGTGTTGGCCTCTTTTCAACTTTACGGTACTGCACGCACGTGGTGGACCTCAGAATGGGAAGTTGCCTTCCGTTCCCATCCGCTTCGACAGATCACTTGGGCTGAGTTTGTTACTGCGTTCGAGCGTGTTTATACTCCAGCCTGCCTGAAGTTAGACAAGATGTATCAATTTCTGGAGCTGACACAGGGTGAGATGTCGGTGCTGCAATATCGCGATAAATTCATTCAGTTGGGCCGGTATGCACCGCATATTTTTGTCGATAAGACTGTGAGGACTCAATAGTTTTTGCGCGGACTGAGAGCAGAGTTGAGCCTACCGCTGTTCGCTACACGTGTTGCTGAGCTGGATGCCGCTTATCAAGTCGCTGTCGCATTGGAGTTGGAGTTGGCGAGGACTCGAGGTTTCGCTCAGACTGGAATGGTGTCGTCAACCGTGCCACATCAGTCGCCCCGCCAGCCATCTACTTCAGGAGTTTCTCCCACATTCTCTCTTGTCGATAGTGCTTCCTTCCAGCAATCTCAGGGCAGAGATTTCCGTCACAAGAAAAAGAGGAAGAGGTTTGATCAGTCGATGTTTTCTGAGCCGAGTCAGCATTTTGGTTCGTTTGTTCGGCCGCGTCCAGATTTTGCTGCTTTTCAGCCGAGGTTGTGTTCCAGATGTGGTGGCAGTCATCCGGGTGTGTCGTGCTCTCTGTCGATTGTTTATTATTGTTGTGATCAGCCGGGGCACATTTCCTGTAACTGTCCGTTGAGGCAGTAGACGGTGTAGTTCTCGCAGACTTCGCAGTCGCAGCAGCCGCAGTTCCGTCTTCCGCCGCCACCTCAGCCATCTCAACTGATTCAACCGATTCAACCATTTCAACCGCCTATTCCTGCACCTTCTCAGCAGTTGCCTGCCGCTACTCATCCGTCGAGAGCCAGAGTTACACACATCACTCGTGCGGAGGCGTTGGCGTCTAATCTGATCGAAGGTACGATTTTGATTTATGATCGCACAGCGCATGTTCTTTTCGATTTTGGTGCGATGCATTCTTTCATCTCTGAAGATTTTATTGCCCGTATCGAGAAGTCGGTGAATGAAATTTCCTGTGAAATGCTCGTGGAGTTGCCATCTGGTGATTATATGTCTACTCCTCTATGCTTGAAAAATTCTCCGGTTACGGTCAATGGTCGAAAACTGCCAGTGAGGCTTTATGTATTACAGTTAGCCGACTATGACACCATTCTTGGTATGGATTGGCTGAAACTTTATGGTGCCGTGGTTGACTGTCGTCTCAAGTGAGTCTACTTCATGTCACATGGAAAGTCAGCCTTCTATTTTCAAGGTATCGATTTCTATTTTGTTCTGTTATCTTTTTCGGTCAGTAGGGTGTGTCGTGTGTCAGTTGCCTCTTTATCCTTCGTCTAATTTTGAGGACGAAATTTCTTTTAGGGGGGAGGTACTGCGCTCGTCAGCATCAGTCCAAGCCTCTGACCACGTGTGCACACACTGACCCATCGCCTTGAGCCAGGCCTCTAGCTAATTTTCCCTTCCTGTAGGACGCTACTGACTTTGTGAGAGGGCCCACGAAAACTAGCTTAGAAACCGTACAACGGGAATACCCCGCCACCTCTCCCAGGTGGGCTGACACGAACGTCGTCGGGCTACGACTAGTGGTTCCATCACAGGGAAAGAGAAAGTTACTCTTTTGGAATGTAAAATAATCCCACAGTGTACCAAATACTTTAAACATGGCGTATATGAAACATGAAGTGGATAAGAAATTACATAAACATGCTATTGAAATCTCTAGGTATATAACGGATCTAGACCACTCTGTTACATACCATAACGGACCAAGATAGGACCGCTATGCTCAACAGAACACATAAAAATCCACAGTCAATCGGGACTATAACGCAGCAAGGAAGGCGCGCTATAGGACTATAACGCACGGGAGCAGGGCGTTAAAGTCAACAGGCACACAAGACAATAGACAAGGGCTATAACGCACCAAGGGCAGGGCGTTATGGTAACATAACGTGCCTCCAATGGCCCGTTATGCCCACCAGAACGATCAGAATCCACAGTTAAACATAGGATATGATAGATAGGGACAGGGGCATTAAAGGCAACAGACCTTCAACACAACAGATAGGGGCTATAATGTACTAGATGATGCGCGTTAAAGGCACCCGAACTCGAAAATCAACAGAAAATTCACAGGTTCATGCATGATATAACGCACCCATGTCGGGGCGTTAAAGGATAATAACGGACGTAGAGGAGTCTGCCACAAGGGGATATAACGCACCTATGTAGGCACGCCAAATGACGATAATGCACCGGGGCAGGCACGTTATGTCACATGGGTTTCGAGACTCTGGAGTTCAGAATCGAAACCCCCTCCCGATCGATCAAAATTGACCGGGGACGTGGGGAAACACGATTCTAACTAACCCACCGCGCCATACCGAGCCACAACAACATTTAATACCTACGCATGCCGCTAGAATTGAAAGATGATGCCCATGGAGATGATTTCAAGCATTATGGACTATAAATGAACTAAACGGGAACATGCATGAAAAATGAGGCAAAGGGCGTCAGACCATGGCGCATGTGATACCGACGGTGTCCTAACAAGGCAAGGAGTCCATCCCCCTACCTGGACTACGACGAAACCAACGATTCGATGCCGATCCGGCCAGAGGACGAAGCGGTGCCTCCCGACCCGACTCGGCTCCACGCTCCGCTGGTCAAGAGAAGATGGGCATCAACGCGATCCTCGCGACGCGATCAATCCAATGGTACCTCCCTTGCTTCCATCAGCAGCCGTCTGGACCAAAAATCGAGATAGGAATACAAATCGAGAAATTAGCCCAAAATCACCCAAAATAAGATTTACATGAAAAACGATGAAGATAGCGATGGATGGTGACGCATGTGATGTGAACGGGTTCCTGGCGAGACGAGGAACCCATTCCCCTACCTCTTGCACGGCAAAAATCACGAATCGGTGCAGATAGAGCGACGGGGGCCACACTGTCCTTCCACTCGCATGCGTCTCCACGCTCCATGATCTGAGGGATGAAAGGTACCGGCGCGATCCTCGCGTCGAGCCCGTCCCGTCGGTACCTCCCACGCGTCGACTGGGGTCCATTTGGACCACAAACCGAGTGAAAGAGGGAGTTAGGAGAGAGAACGTGTGAGGGAGAGAGAGATTCGAGAGGAAGAGAGAGAGAGTGAGAGTGGCGTGAGATTTTTATAAAAAATTAATTTTTCTTATTTTTTTTAAAAATTTCCACAAATTATAATAAAACCTTTCAAAAATTGGAATTATCAATATGTCTATTATAAAAATTAAATAAATAATTAAACTGCTACAAGGTCCCGTACATCTCATGTCTAAAATAAAGTACAATCAACTGAAAGAAAGATACAAGTACGAAGGGAGAGTAAAAGTACACGAGGCATGCCCCGGCTCTGGCAAATAGCACTAACCTCCGCTACTGGAACCAAGTTGAACACCTACCGCGCCACCTAAAGTACCGGCCTCGCCTGAAACACCGTGAAAACACGCAGCAGATGAGCCTAATTTTATAGGCTCAGTAGGGATCCCTCGAAACCCTATCTCGCATGAAAAAAAAAGTAGGAAGCAGGAAAGTAGGGAAGTAGGAAAGTAGGAAAGTACCCTACCTAGCAGGAGTACGGTAGAACCAACAAGTAAGAATAAATAAACGAAAAAATCATCTATTCTAATAGTACCGTACTACTGAACCTCGGTCTGTCAAAACTCGAGTCTATACCTGCCAGTAGACAGGAGCACCACCCACTAGAAGAACGACCGGATGCGTCCCCTGACGTCATACACTGCGTCACAAGTGTCTAGCTACAACGCCCCGGGCGCGAGACTCAGACACACTCAGTAACCAATAGTACCACAAAACAAGGAGTAGCTGAGGTCGCGCTCGTCAGCGCGGGTCAGAAGCCCTCAGCCCCATGTGCACACTCAGACCATACGCTCTAGGCCTGTCCTCTAGCTGGTAATTCCCCCCGCGCCCGAACTTGGCTGTGCGTGGGGGCCCTACGGTAACCAGCCTACTTACCGTCTCACTCGGGTACGCCGCACCAGTGCTCCCGGTGGGCCAGCACACGCGTGCCGTGGGAAAGCTATGACTAGTGGAAGGGTCACCGGAGGTAAGAACTGACTCACGGAAACCATAATCGGAGAAATGAGGTTGCAACCCACTCGGCGTAGCACAGTGCCTGGCGGTCCAACCTTGGGCCACCACAGGCTCAAGCGGACCATCCTTGGTCCGCCACAAGGACTCTAGCGGTCCAACATTGGGCCGCCAGAAGACAGATCACAATGGGCCTGGCGGTCCTACCTCAAGCCGCCACAGAGCCCTAGCGGCCTAATCCTGGTCCGCTACGATACCTCTGGTGCGCGTATCTACGGCCGCTAGAGGGCACGCGACTCCCAACGGTCAGAAAACACGAGCCCCGAGGCGCAACGGTCAAAACGAGGTAGCGGTCGAACTCTCGGCCGCCACCCTATCTGGCGGTTTATCGTGCAGCCGCCAGACGACAACGGCACCTACCGACAAAACAGTAACAAGTGGCGCACCCACCTTAAGCCCCCAGAGCATCTGGCGCACCTACCTTGGGCTGCCAGTGAGTGTGGCGGTCTCTGGAAGGACCGCTACACTCACCCGAGGACGGGACGGCGGTAACATTCTCAAAAACCCGTTCCGCACCCCGATCATCCACGGATGATGGGGAAAACAGGGGGGAAGCTCCCCCGACACCCCTAGCATACATCTACGCCCTTAGATCGGTCAAAAACTCGACGAATCGGCGGATCGGCGCACAAGCCCTAAAACATGGATTTCACCCTCCCGACTCAAAAATGCCCCTCTCGCCCTCTCCGCAACCTACAAATCACGGGGAACGATGGGATGAGCATGGGGGTTCGTCTCCCTACCTTAATGGAGCAAGAGCTCCGCCGGATCGCCGCCGAACGAAGGAAGAAGCTTTTAGAACGCTGATCTCCCCGCCTCTCGCCGCGGAAGGAACACCGACACGCTCGCCTCGTCGCCGCCGCCACACCGTCGTCGGTGTGTGGGGGCCGCATCTCGATCGCCCGGGGAAGAAGGAAACCGCGGTTGGGGCGCTCTCCAACGGGAAGAAGAAAGGAGGAAGAAGAAGAAAGAAAAGGGAAGGAAAAAGAGAAAAAGGGTTGGTTTGATAATATTAATAATGTTATTTATTACCTACATTAACTCTCCCCCTTATTTTTAGGATCTTGCCCCCTCTCTTTCTTTTTAATACCCCCTATCTCTCTTTAATTTGATTTCTACCCCACTTCCAAAGGATAAAAGGTTCCCATCCTCACTGTTGAAGGGGGGATTTTAGCATTTCTCACCGGTCCTCTCTCTCTTCTTCTCTCTCTCTTCCTTCCCCACTCACGTCTCTCTCTCCATTTCTTTCCCTCACTCACGGAAGCCCTCACTCCCTCCACACACACACCCCACTTCCACTCCCTGCTAACACACACACACACGACTACATCCCCCACCTCCTCATCCTTGCACCGGACGTTCCCCCCCCACTCTCCGACCACACCCAACCCAGACGCCACCGATGAGCCTCCCCTCCCCGCCGCCGACGAGCCTCCCCTCCGCGCCGTCGACCAACCGCCACCGTCTCCCCACCGCCGGCCTCCCACACGAGCCCACTCCTCGTCGACTTCCTTTCCACTCCCTGCTAACACACACACACACACACTCACCCTCCCAGCCACTGCCGGCCAACTCCCGTGCCCGGCAGCGAGCAACCCCCCTGCATACCCGCGTCTGACCACCTCCTGTCGCGCGCCACCGGCCAACCCCGACGCCACGGACGACTGCCCCGTCGCCGACGAGCCCTCTGTAGCCACCGCCAGCCACCACCCCTCTGCCACTCTCCCTCCTCTCCCCGTTGACACTCACCCTGCTCGCACAGCCAACCCCGGTCACCTCCACACCTACCTTCCATGCAGAACCCCCAGCACCACCACCTCCCTCCCCGTCGACCTCCACCTGCATACCCGCACCACCGTCGCTGCCAACTCCCCACGCCCCCCACCGTCACTCCCACTCCGCCACTGCCTGCACACCACCGCACCCTCCATCCCTCCAACCCCCTCTAACCCACAGCGTCTCCCAGGCAACACACACCTCCCGGGGAACGAACCGACCGTCCCCCCTCTCTCTCTTTCTCTCCCTCTCCCTTTCCCCGTCGCTAACCTCCACCTCTTCCCACTGCCAGCCACCCCCTCTCCCTCACCCTCTGCACTCACCCAAACACCTGCACACCCGCGACCCCCCCTCTGCTACCACCCTCCGACCCAACCGCCGCCGCTCCCACCTGCTAACACCCCCTCCACCGTCGCTCTCTCACTCCCCCTGCATGCCGCCATCGCCACTCCACCGGCCTCCCCATCGCCACTAGCACCGCGACCGACTGCGGCCCTCCCGTCGACGCCGCCTTCACTCCACGCACCACTACTCCCATCCCTCCTCTCTGCCAGCCCCACGACCACCTCGCCGCCGGTGACCCTCGCACCGTCACACGACCGCCCCCCTCCATCCCTCACTCCACCCACTGCCACCACCTGCCCACACGCACCGCGCCTGCCACCACCTAGACACCCCCGCCGGACGTCCCCTCTCTCCCATCGCCGGCGCCCACCTTCTCTCTCCCTCTCCCCCTCTCTGACAGCCACCCACACCTCCGGCGAGCTCCCCCGTCGCATCCACTGCGTCTACCACCCACCGCGAGCCACCCCCTCCACTTGCATCTCCACGCCGCCAGCCACCTCCGACTGCCTTCTCACACCGCCGTTCTCCTCTCCACCGTCACACCACCGCAAGCCCTCCCCACTGCCAACGCGAACACCCCCTCTCCCTCACTCTCTGCATCTCCTCCGGCCGCTCCCTGTCGACGGCCCCCACCGAGCATCACCCCCTGCGAACACCCCCACCGGTCGCCCCCCCCTCTCTGCACCCCGTCCAACTCCATACCGTGCTGCCATCTCTGGCCTCCACGCTTCACCCCCCTCTTCCCCCCGCAGATGCGCGCACACGTCTCCCCCGAAAATTCTCTTCGATAGCTCTCTCTCCAGCACCCTTCTTTGAAGGGTAGTAATTCCTTATATATGAGTAGGGGCTGAGTATGGATCAAGCAACAGAACCCTACTAAACTTCTATTGGTCCACGTGTTAGGGAATAGAAGATTCCTTTCCTCAGATCACGTGCTTATTATTCGCCTCTTTTATCCACGAGCCAGCCTTCTGCTATTTCATAGTTCACGAGCCTCTTCTGCGAACTGGATTGTTCCCTGCGAAAGATAGAGTACCGTTTATGACCATTTATAGCAAGTTAGAAATCACCACGTCGAAGAGCAGACATAGCATAGACCTTAGTCTCAACGTAGACCAGATATGCACTGACTTTGCTACAGTGTATGCTCGGGCTTTAAATGGCTAAGGCAGATGTGTACTGATTTTGCTACAGTGTGTGCTTAGACTTTAAATGGCTAAGGCAGATGTGTACTGAGTTTGCTACAGTGTGTGCTCGAACCTTATATGCCATATGAAGGATGTGCATGGACTTGAATGTGAGTGAGGCACGAAAACTGCACCGACCTTGTATGCATGGACTTGAATATGAGTGAGGTATGAATGAGGCATGAAAACTGCACCGACCTTGTATGCACGGACTTGAATATGAGTGAGGCACAAAAATTGCACCGACCTTGTATGCACAGACTTAATATGAGTGAGGCATGAAAACTGCACCAACCTTGTATGCACTGACTTAATTTGGCACGGACCTTCTATATGCACAGACTTTGGTGAACATTCCTAAACATGCACGGACCTGGACTATGCACGGACTTACCTATGTGCAGCAACACAAGTTTGCACGGATGTTGTGTTTTCAGAGATGAATCATGCACGGACTTGCTATGTTGTGCTGCCGTGAGCTACACGTACTTAGTTTTGCTTAAGGCATAAACTTGCACGGACTTTGCACAGCGTGAAGCGAAGCATGCACGGACTCTATATTTCAAACACTGAAGAGTGCACGGACTCTGTTATCTACACGGACTTTGAAACGCAAAGAGCAAAAACATGCACGGACTTCACTCGTGCATGGACTTATGTTTGCAACAGCGCTAGAACATGGATGGACAAAACATGCATAGACTTCACTCATGCGTGTATCAAAAACTTGCACGGACCTATATGCAAGGTGCAGACAATGCATGGACTTTAGTGTTCAACCTAAAACATGCACGGACTTGGAGATGTGCATGGGGTTATTCTGCCTGATGCAATATGTGAAGAATTTAACCCCAAGGACAAAATTGGCTTCATCAAAACCAAAAACAGTCAGTAACAAAACAACCATATGATATGCACAACTTCCAAGGCACATTCTTGTGAGAATTTGTAATGATTAACTTATGGTGTATGACATCATCATAACTATATGGATGTAACAATCTCCCCCTTTTTGATGATGGCAACACTATGAGTTAATCAATGTCAATGCAAACAATAAGAATGATGAATGATCAATCATGCATGAAAAATCACACTCTTACTCCAAAGTAGCAGACCAGCTCACCAGCTCAAGCCAAAAGGCAATGCCATCAAAATATGCAAAGTGTTCATGATGAATGCAAACACTGACAGAGAAACCTAACCTTCATCAACCAGAACTCTCCCCCTTTGACATCATCAAAATGAAAGTAAGGAGGTATGCAGCTGCTGGATAATTGAGAGAAAGAGACAATGTCATCACAGTGTTGAATGACCCAGAATCATATCTTAAAAGGTTAAGTAGGAGAATAGACTCTAGCGTAGATTCTGCAAGTCAAGTAATCAAGAGAGACCTAGAGTGAGAGTGAAGTTTATCGACATACAGAAGATATGATGTAGATCAAGGATGAACAGGTATGCCAAGGAGGGGCTGTCAACTGGCACACTGCCCGATCAATGATGAGACCAACCCAGTTTAGACCTTACGTCTATTCTGATGAGACCTATAAAACTCTTTTGCATCGGTATAAACCCAATATCGATGATGAGACCGACTGTTGATCGACCGACACATCGCTCGATCAATGATGAGACCAACCCAGTTTAGACCTTACGTCTATTCTGGTGAAACCTATAAAACTCCTTTGCATTGGTATAAACCCAATACTGACGATGAAACCAACCGTTGGTCGACCGGCACATTTGCCCGATCAATGATGAAACCTATCCAGTTCAGACCTTACGTCTGTCCTGACGAAACCCATATATCCTTTCATGTCCCACTTGTGGTGATAACAACTAAAACCAACCCAGTTTATACGTTACGTCTATTCTGATGAGACCTACAAACATTCTATTACATCGATATAAACCCAATGTCCATGACGAGACTAGCTACCGATCGACTGGTGCATTACCCCGATCGATGTGGAAGCCTACCCGGGATAGACCATTTGCCCGTTCCTGATGATGCTCTAAAGCCCCCATCTACACCTCTATGAACAGCCCCACTCACGGCACGCATGGCCGAAAATCCAGTTTGAGCACCCTTTCAGGTACCGTTACGCGGTGGAGCAAGTCCCCCGCCCTTTCCCTGAAAGGGCAGATGCTCTCCTACTAAACACGGGTTATCTGCGAGTGGATTGCCAAACCACCACCAACCCCTTATGGGAACACAAAAAGAAATACACATCAGGGGGTAATAAAGTGTCCTTTTCATTACTGGGAAAAGAAGATACAAATGTGACCCTCGAGAGGGGCGTGTACAAGGAAGCGACGTCTACGGATGTCGAAATATGTCTTCAAAAGCCAAGAGGCCTACATATGGGGCTGATCCTAGTTCATGCAGGCGAACCTCCTCCTCCTGGAGCTAGATGGATTCATCTTAGAGAGATGCCACCCGTCCCTCCAGCAAAGCTACCTCTTCGGTAAATTATGGTCGGGCAGTCTTTACTCACGACAACTCATCCCAGAGATCATTTAGCTCCGCTTCAAGCACGCCTATCCGGTCAGAGATAAATTGCTCCCGATCAATCAAAGCCTCCAGCTGGCCTTGATGCTCCTGAAGGGCAGAACTTATTTTCCCTAGCTCAGACTTGCACTCCACTCTCTGTAGCTTGAAAGCAGCCAGTCTATCATTCATGACACGTGTCAAGAAGTCCCGACGATGTACGAACTTCAGCAATAGCAAGACACACTAAGCCCATGTTTCTAAGGGACAACCCATCACCTGCAAACCAGCAGTAAAGCGATTGGCTATCTCCTTCAGTTGCAGATAAGTCAGTCCGGGCTGAGACTCCACCAACTAGCGTAGCATGTCCAAGTTCTGCCATACAAAACTTTCGGATGAGGCCAAGCCAAAAGAGACGGATGGGGTGACTTCAAAGGTCACCTTATTATCTATGTCCGCCCATAATGCAACATCCGACTGGGAGGAAGAAGACGGGAGGGCTGCTGGGAGTGCTAACTGAACTCTCTCTCCAATTTCCTGCAAGGCCGATGCCTCCTCCGCTGCCACCCCTTCGTGGACTACTGCCTGAATACTCAAAGAGGGGGAGCCTACGAGTAATGAAGCCGCTTCCCTGTCGGTTTTCGGCATGAGGCCTGTGCCCTCGACACTTGCCTCCTGGGGTGCCACTTCTTCCGATACTGAAACCGTGGAGGCTGCTTCTGGGCTGGTTATCAATAATAGACCCGCCGCTACAATAGTTGCTTCCTGCATGGCCTCCTCTTCCAGGGCAGCCACCTTTGCCATTGACGGGACCACCGGAGATACAACCTGAAGGGATAGAGGTTCAGTTTCCATGGGTGCTACTGCAGGGACCGTGGACTCAGGTGCAATGGTCATCACCGCAGCTGGTACAAATGCAGAACCTCTGGCCGGGTCTACTTCAGCCCTTAATTCTGAAACACTGATGGGAACGGAGCTGTCTCTTGAGGCTCCCAAGTCTAATGATGCTAGGCCTATAGAAAATTGTATCCTCAGTGGCATAGGACGGATAATCTCCGAAGCTCCCGCACAAGCTACTGGCGATGCAGCAATGATAGCCAAGGCTTCAGATGAGGTGGCCTCAGAAGTGGCGGTCGTTACCGGGCTGGTAATAGCAGGTTCCTGAGGATAGACCAAGACAGCCTTAAGCAATAGATGAAAAATGGGTGAAATAGCAAAGTAAAAAGGGACTTACGCTCACTATGAGGTCTACATCCTTAAAAGAATGCAAGGGGGATGAGAACTTTACAGTTGAGGTGATGAAGGGAGGAGTTATGTCTGTTTCTGTATCAAGACCGGCAAACTCCCCCTACAGCTCCTCCTCGGAAGATAACACTAGCAGTTTGGGAGGCGGGAATGGCGGAAGACCTTTGGTCAATATGGGCAGTGCTTCTGATTTAGAGACATCCTCCTCACTGCCGCTGAAAGCTATTTCCTCTTCCTCCGCATCGGAGACAGTTGTAGAGCTACTGGAAGATATTTCCACTCTATCCATAGATTGAGCAGCTACTTCTAGAGCATGTCGGGATGCGGACCGGGCAACTACGCGCCTCGTCGGGGCAATGTTTCGTTTCATTTGGGTCTTGTGACCCTCCTGTGGTCGAGGTGCGTCTCTTGCTACTGTTGTAACTCCGGTCCTCTCTACGGCTGTCACCGCAATAAAGGTCCCTAAGAGGGATGGTAGAAGAACGACCAAAAGGTAAAGGGAAAGGTGAGAAAGTATACTTACCCTCCGCCTCGCCAGCCGGCATAGGAGAGGGCAATCTAGTCTCTTCCTCAGAAAGCGCCACTATCTGCTCTTGGGCTGTGTCAAGAAAAAAGAAGAAATCAGATCCAGAGGTCTCCTCAAGAACCAGTAAAGAAATAATGGAAGGTGCATCTGCAAGCTATTGATTTTACTTTTAGTAGGTGCTTGGGCGGCCTCCTGCTGAGATGTGAACTCTTCAAATGAAGGAATATCAGGAAGAGGGGTCCCAGCCTCTGTCACTACTAGAGCAGTTTGCTGAGCACGAGCCTTCTTGGCCTTCGTGGCCTTCACAACTTCAGCTTTGACCGCAGAAGTCTTCCTCTTCTTGCCCGGAGGCAAGGGAGTGGTTGTCGGTGCTGCTGCGGGAATTGCAAAATAGCCAGGCTTCTCAGCCTGGGCAATTATCCTCCTATAGAGCCCTTGTCGTTTTATGTCCGGTCTGTCTGTTGAAGACACAAGAAGAGCAATGAAAGTCAACAAATGCAGAATTTAACAGCAAAATGAAAACTTTACAGTCAAAAAGAAGAGGTCATACCGGCTGGGCCATCATAGAAAGTGGACAGCGGCCAATACAAATAGGCCACCTCCTCTGAATGAGAGGCAGCCTCCTTGATGAGCCAGCAGACGTCACCGACGGTCTGACATTTCTCCACCAATGCAGCCAAATCACTGTGACCGTGGAAGTCAAGACAATGAAACAAGCCGAGATGGTCCATACCCCAGCCATCCGCGTAATAGAAGGAAAGGAATAATGGTTTGTTCAAAATCCCGGCTA
This sequence comes from Amorphophallus titanum, assembly GCA_024336825.1. Taxonomy (NCBI): domain Eukaryota; kingdom Viridiplantae; phylum Streptophyta; class Magnoliopsida; order Alismatales; family Araceae; genus Amorphophallus; species Amorphophallus titanum. The sequence continues at coordinate 456,132 of JANBPO010002302.1, read as the reverse complement.
TTGGGCTCTCCACAGACAGGCCATGAACATTCAGCAAAACAAACAGCCAGGACGTGTGCTGATAATACGTCTGAGTTCGATCTTCCCTACGCACAAACGTCCTGTAGGGATGAAATCTGTCTGCTAGACCCTTCCAAGGGACTGTTGTCGGGAGTGGCTCTTCAGGAGGGAACGGATATTGCTGCGTCTCCAAACGAGCACTCCCCACATGGCATAATTGCCTTAAGTTCTTCATGAAAGCGTCTTCATTAATGGCTGCAAAAACAGGAGTGGGCGGCTCAGAGCCTTCTTCTTTCAGAGCCCGACGCTTGGCCGAATAAGTTTTCGCCTCCCTTGGGTGCGAAAAAATCCTTTTCAAGTGGGCCTCGTCAATCTCAAATACTGGCCCTGGCTACTGCTTCAGGAAAGAACGCTGAGCCACATCCCAGTAGGCACTCTTGCTACCCCTATAAAAGCTGGTACGGGTGTTCCACCATTTGATATACTCTAGTGTGACGCGGGGAACACGATTAGAAATGGTCAGGACCCTGAAAGCTGCGCCATCTTGGCGATGAAAGAAGTCCCCCCACAACCGGCCGTCACCAACAATTGTGGACCCATGCTTGGCCCGACTATCTAAAGGGAGCTGAGCAACTGATGTGGGGATATGCTGGTCGTAGCTGAAATTCCTTCCGAAGCGGAACAGATAATATGGTTCCAGATTAAGCAGGCCACCCTTCCTGTAGACTAAGACACTAGGCCGGATGGCCATGGCCCACTCGACTAGCTCTGGTTCCAGAAGAGACCGAACAGCATTAGCTCCCGAGATGGGGTGGACATTGGTCTCTGTCTCCTCCATTTTGCATTCTCTCTGAGGATGAAACGGGAAGGTGATAGCTTACTCCTCTAGGCAGTTAAGGAAGCACGAAGAGAATTATCCTGTCCATGATTTGGAGCTTACAGCAGTAGTTTGCCTTAAAGATTTGGAGACACTACTTACATGGAGAGACATTCACAGTGTTTTCAGATCACAAGAGTTTGAAGTACTTGTTTTCTCAAAAGAAGCTTAATATGAGGCAGAGGAGATGGCTTGAATACTTAAAGGATTTTGATTTTTCTATTGAGTACCATCCTGGAAAGGGCAATGTGGTGGCAGATGCTTTAAGCCACAAACTGATAGCAAAATTATCAAGTCTAATGTTGCAAGAGTGGAGATTATTAGAACAACTGGCTAGTTTAAACATCAATGTTGGTGGGGATCGGGTTATGATTGCACAGATTCAGCTTCATCCAGAGTTATTAATGCAAATTCAGTCCTTGAAAGACAATGATCTGATATTGGTAGATATCAGGGAAAGTTTAAGCAATAGACCTGATTTCATGTTAGCTGATGACGACAGATTATTATTTCGAGAAAGGACCTGTGTGCCAGATGTAACTGAAGTAAAAAGTAAGATCTTAGAAGAAGCTCATAAGTCACGGTATACTATCCATCCTGGAGGTACTAAGATGTATCGATACTTGAAAAGATCCTTTTGGTGGCCGAATATGAAAAAGAAAGTTACCAAATTTGTGAGTAGATGCTTAGTGTATCAGCAAGTTAAAGCTGACCACTTTAGACCTGCAGGGAAGTTAAAACCACTTGATATATCCCAATGGAAGTGGGAGAGTATTGGTATGGATTTTATCATGGGTCTACCAAAGACTCGCAGTAGATTTGATGCAATATGGGTCATTGTCGATAGATTGACTAAGTCTGCCCATTTATTGTCCATTAAGTCCAAATGGACAGTTGATGTCTTGGCTACTCTATATATGAAGGAAATTGTAAGACTTCATGGAATACCAGTCAGTATTGCGTCTGATAGGGACCCCAGGTTCACTTTACACTTCTAGAGAGGACTGTAAGAATCCTTGGGTACTCGTTTAAATTTCAGCACGGCCTTTCATCCACAAATAGACGGACAGACTGAGAGAACAATTAGATTGTGGAAGATATGCTAAGAGTTTGTGTGATTGATTTTGGAGGCTGTTGGCATGAACATTTGACTTTGCTTGAGTTCGCCTACAATAACGTTACCAGTCCAGTATCCAGATGGCCCCATTTGAAGCTCTGTATGGAAGAAGCTGTAGATCCCCATTATGTTGGGATGAGGTAGGTGAGAAACAATGGTTGGGACCAGATCTCATTTTAGAATCATCTAAGAACATCCGTATTATCAGAGACCATTTGCAAGTGGCACAATCAAGACAGAAGAGTTATGCTGATAATAGGAGGAGAGCCTTAGAATTTCAAGTCGGCGAGCATGTGTTCTTGAAAGTTTCACCAACAAGAGGAATCCAAAGGTTTGGTATTCGTGGCAAGTTAAGTCCAAGATATGTTGGTCCATTCGAGATTCTGGAAAGAGTTGGGGAAGTTGCATACCGTTTAGCTTTACCACCTCAGTTATCAGGAGTACATAATGTCTTTCACGTATCGATGCTGCGAAAGTATGTGTATGACCCCACTCATATCATTCAGCATATAGATCTAAAGTTGAAAGAAGATTTGACTAATGAGGAAAGACCCATCAAGATTTTGGATAGTAAGTAGCAGCAACTCAAGAATCGTTCTATACCTATGGTCAAGGTTCAGTGGAGTCGACGTGGAACTGAAGAAGCTACTTTGAAATCTGAGGACGTTATTCGAAAATAATACCCTAATTTAATCTAAGGTTTGTTATTCTACTCCCCATTTTTGATAAGTGCAGTGAATTTGGAGGATCAAATTCCTCTCACCTTTTGTTTGCAGATGACACCTAGATTTTTAGCAAAGCAAACACTATTTCTGTCAGAAATTTGTTGAATGTGCTTCACATTTATGAAAGTGCTTCGGGTCAGCTCATCAATGTTAGCAAGAGTGGCTATTTTATTCACCCCAAGGTCCATAAGTCTGCTGCCATTCGGATCCACAATATTAAAGGCTTTACAAGGCACACATTTCCTCATAAGTATCTTGGGTTTCCTCTGGTACTTGGTAGAAATAAAAAAGTCTACTTTGCAGGAATCATAAATTCCATCCAAAAAAGAATCTCTGGCTGGCAATCCAGTCTACTATCCCAGGGTGCCAAGTTGATTCTGATTAAGCATGTCTTAACCTCTATGCCTATTTATTCCCTTTCTTCTTCTCCTTTACATTCAGGAACTCATCAAATCCTCGAGAGGTCTTTTCCAAACATCTTTTGGGGTTCTTCACCTAATGGAAATAAAAGGCATTGGAGACCTTGGCAGGCCATATGTAGGCCCATTACACAGGGAGGTCTTGGCATTATGTCTCTTAGGCAAATGGAAACTACTCTAAGGGTTAAGATGCTATGGCAGGCTATGCATTCTAATTCCCTGTGGGCCAACTACTTCAGAGCAAAGTATATTGGTCAGAGCCACCTTCGAGATGTTCACTTCAAAAATATGAATGGCTTCACTAGAAGAAGCTGGATCAAGGCAAAAAATATCATTCTACAGTACAAAAAGGTTGTTGTTGGGGATGGCAATAGCACTAACTTCTGGTATGATAATTGGATTGGAGATCACAGTTTGATTGAATTTGTCCCTCCTAATATAAACACAAACACAAATATAACTGTCAAAGAGTTCCTGTTGCATCCATCTAGTGAGGACTCTGACTTGTTGGAAAGAGTGGTCCCTCCTCCTATCAAAATTGCAAGCCATAATGTAATTTTGACAGAAGATGCTGATCTGCAGGCATGGAGTAAGTGCTCTATTGCCTCCACATACCATGCTCTGTCCAACAGAAATTCCAGACAGACTGTTCTGCCTTGGGCTCGGCTGTGGTCACAATGGCTTCCTACTAAAATTTCAGTTCACCTATGGAAGATTATGCAAAACTATCTTCCTGTTGATGCTAATGTTCAGTGATTGGGGGTGCCCTTATGCTCAAGATGCTACTGCTGTCAGCTGCACCATGAGGAGGATTTGAATCACCTTTTACTGCATAGTGAACTTGCAGTCCACATTTGGTCCTATTTCAAAAATGTTGGGCTGCCACTGGAAGGAAATTCAGTAAGGGCTTTCATCTTGCAAGCTGCCAGCAACATCCAGCCCAAATCTGCCCATGGTTATCATATGCTTGCTGTCATCGGCTATGGTCTCTGGGATATTTGGAAAGCCAGAAACTTGGCGAAATATGAAGGAAAAAATTCAGTATTCTTCACCAACTTATCGGCCAGGTGAAACAAAATTGTATTGCTGCTAAACTAAAGGAACCGGACAATAGGAGAAGGAAGATATTGGAGAGCCTAGGGATTGTAGAAAACGGGGGCTTTTGGGGCTGAGTGTTTTTGTGGAGTTCGTGGATGGAGTGGAAAACCTACCCTCAAAATATCAGCTTCAGAAGATTTGGGATCTGGGCACGAAAATTCTCGTGCTCAGTCTCTGTCCAGTAAAACCAGCACTTGGACAGCACCTCAGAAACACGAACACGGCGGCACGTCGGCGGCACGATCGGCGGCGGTGGCAGCGGTGATTGAAGGGAGGGAGGTAGAAGAGATGATAGAAGGGGCCTAAGCCCTGGAATCAGAGGAGGAAGAAGAGAGGAGGAGAGAGGGGCGCACCATGCTCCTTGGGCATTCTTGCTTCAAATGAATTCATTGATTTAGAAAATAGAACGGCCCCGCTGGGACCCGGCGGGGTCGCGCGACCCCTCCGGATCTCGGGGGAATCGCGCGGCCCCCTCCTCCTTGCTTTGTCGACCTAGAGGGGTCATTTGACCCTGTTTTCAGCCTTTTGACTCCTCTTGACGCCGTTTCGCCCTCTTTTTGTCGTCCTGGGTCGGAGGAGAGCCGGGGTGGAGTTATTTATCTCGGGGAGATCGCTCCTTCGCCGCGTGGCAGCACCGCGTTCGTGGAAGGAGCTTTGTTTGTTTGTCTGGCCGTTCGTCGCCGCATAGGGAGGGACTTTTTTGCGCCCGTCTGTGCCGTGTGATACACTTGCTCGGCTACTCTGACGGTATACGCATGAACTTTCCTCGCCAATCTTCTTGCCGTGACGTTGACCGTAATATTGTCGGGTTGACCGACCCTGAATTACGAAGATACTCCGTAGTCTGACGGTTGTTGACGATACGCCGTACTTCTCGTCGGACGTTTCAATTGTTCTGAAACAATTTTCTGGTGCAACAAACACATTGCATACTATATAACAGTCATGGGTGACTTGGCGACGGACGAGTCGTACCTGTTGAAGCTTTTCGGGTCTTCTCTGACAGGACCCGCCTTCGAATGGTATTCTAGCTTGCCAGTCGCGTCTATCAATGACTGGTCAGACATGCAACATCAATTCAATGAAAGATTCCACGCTGCCGAAGCAGAGGTGACCGTGGCCGAGTTATTGGCAACCAAACAAAAAGATGATGAGTCTGCTGCAGAATATATCAAGAGATGGAGGGATCTCAGCATGAAGTGCCGGCGCCCTCCGCATCCAGAAGATGCAATACAGATGTGTAAACAAAATCTGAAGAAAGAGATTTTGGAAAAGATAATTGGAATAGAAATCCGGTCTTTTGACCGATTGATTGATGTTGCCACGGAAGTGGAAGACTTCTTCGAGAGATATCCCTCCATTTCTGCCGACTCAAGTCATCAAACCAGGCAGGTTAATAAACGACCCATGCTGAAAGCGGTTCATGCTGTCAGCCTCACGGCGAAAAGGTATAAATGGGTGCACAATCCTCCCCGAAATGAACCTGCTGAATGTCGAGAAAGGCCTCTTCGATAGAGCAAAGAAAAGAAGCTCTATGCCTTCCCCAGGGGTAGGACTCGAGCATTGTTCGAATAGGCTATCAAGTATAACAAGATTATTCTTTCGAAGCCGAAGAGGCCTGATGATCTCAAGCGAAGAGATGATCCTTGCTTCTGCCTCTACCATAGAATCCTCGGGCACCCCATTGAGGATTGCCAAATATTCAAGGACATCACCCAGGACCTAATAAAAAGAGGGGAGCTACAGCTGGGGGAGCACAAAGTCAATCCTCCATGCCCGCATGAATTGTCTGTTCTAGGGGCATCAATCAACATGATATCTATATACCAACAATCGCCTTGAGAAGTGTTAGAGGCTCTCGCACCCAGCACACTTTTGAAGCTTGTACTCTGACGCCCATACAGAAGCAAGAAGATTGGTAGATAGCACCAACAACAAGAAGAAGAAGGCTAGTGTCTTGCCTCGCCCCATGGGTCCAAATTCATAACGCTATGACCCAGCCCACTCCACCCCCTGTGGCCCCTATTTGGCTTAAAACAACCCCTCAAGAAATCACTAGAAAGCCAATTAGCAACAAGAAGAAAGAAACCACGCTGCGAGAATACAAAGAAATCAGCCCAACCATGGAACAGCTACAGGCCATTATACATGTGCCAAATGAACATGACCAAACTAAGATCCAGCCTGTGCAGTTAGAGGAATATCTCTCTTGGGAACACTTCAAGTCCTTGGACCTCACACAAGAGGTTGAAAAGAATTTAGAAGTGCCGAGTGCACCAGGTAACCCACTGCGGGGGCATGTGGGACCAGAAATATTTCCGTATGCTCCAATCATAGCACACGTCCCCAAAATTATCCAGAATGAGTGGAAAGGACAGAAAGGCCCTTTTTCTGATCTGGCAAGAGTAGGCAGAAGATCACGAAGTCTTGATATGGCCGGCGTCCACGCAGTTACTGGCAGGCGTTGACGCTGGCTTCAGTGGATCTTCAGGGGAATGGAGATAGACATAAGAGCTTCTAAGGCGTCGACGCTTGAGCTGTACAGCGTCGACGCTGCATTGAATCGAACACCAAACATGAGCTTTAGCCCAGTTGCGTAGATGCTGTCTGACGATAGCGTCTACGCAGTTCCTCTTATGACACGGGCTTCTTCGGCATTTTCTTCTGCTGCGTCCACGCAGCTCTCCAAAGGCGTGGACGCGATGTGAAGATATCGGCTGGCTTTGAGGCAGGCAGCTTCAACTGCTGCGTCGACGCTGTAGCTCAATAGCGTTGACGCTTGTGGCTTCAACTGCAACGTCTACTCATCCATCCACGACGTGGACGCAGTGGAAGGTCTTGGGAAGGCAGCGTCCACGCATGGGAGATGTCCACTGACTTCAGCACAATAAGGTCGATGTACACCGACTTCAGCTTGAACTGCATCGACCTTGGCTGGATTTGTTGATCAATTGCGTCCACGCTGTCAATAAGCAGCGTTGATGCCTTAGTGTAGCAATCCATACCTACACCGACTTCAGCATAGTAAGGTCGATGTACACCGACTTCAGCTTGAAGTGCATCGACCTTGGCTGGCTTTCTTGATAGCTGCGTCTACGCAGTCTGCAGCTGCGTTGACGCCGTAAAGTAGCAATGCCCTTGGCTGCACCGACCTCAGCATAATAAGGTCGATGTACACCAACTTTAGAGCTAGCTACACCGACCTATGTACCAAGCCTTTTGAAGACCGCGTCTACGCTACTCTCGAAGGCGTTGACGCATTTGAGTAAACTTAACTACATATACTGGCGACGATGACTGCGTCGACCTTGTACTGCTGCAGCGTCAACCCTGCCTTTACTTGGCTTGATGGTTTCAACCTGGAACTGCAGCGTCGACGCTTCTGAGGGCGGTGTTGACTCATGGATGATGTACACCGACTTTCAACATGGTGAGGTCGACCTTGAAGCTGATGTACACCGACTTTGTTCAGCTGCGTCTACGCTGTCAACAATCAGCGTTGACGCCTTGCCTTGGATAAGCTTTCAACCAGCGGGTAGGCAGCGTCGACGCCGTTGCTTGAACTTGAAGATACTTTGTACCTTCAACATGAATCTGCAGCGTCCACGCTGTGCATCTACAGCGTTGACGCAGTGGACAATATAGTTGTTCTCAATAACCCTTTGTGACTAAGGTCCTTGGCTGTTTCTCTTGATGCGTAGACCCTGTCTCCTGGCAGCGTCAACCTTGCATCAGAGAAATCAACGTTTTATGTATATGAAATGATTAAAATAGGGCAAGCAGACAATGTTACTTTGTTGCTATCATCAAAATAGAATGGAATATGTTGTTAGCATCAAATGTAAACAACATATGCACAACAGAATGCAGTCGTTTCAATGTCAGACTCTCTGATCCTCAACTGGAAGTATCCTGATCGGAGGTCAAATCTGGAGAACACAGTGGCAGATTGCAATTGGTCAAATAAATCATCGATTCTTGGCAGAGGATATCTATTCTTAATTGTGGCTTGATTCAACTGCCTGTAATCGATACAAAGGCGCAAACTACCATCTTTCTTCTTGACGAATAATACAGGAGCACTCCACGGAGAGAAACTGGGTCTGATATACCCTTTTTCAAGTAATTCAAGTAACTGCACTCTCAACTCTGCTAATTCAGCTGGAGCCATGCGATACGGAGCTTTAGCCAGACGGATCTCCTTTGGCGGGCGGGTCTGGGTCAGAAGGCTTTTCAGCGTATCGGCGATCAGCCCGATGCGGCTGGGAATGGTGGTCAGGCTGACGATCACATCCGAACGGTCGGTGCGCACGGCCCAGGCGCGGTCCAGCGCCGCGATGTCGGCATGGGCCAGGCGATATTCCCGCCACAGGTCCCGCACCAGCCTTTCGCCTTCGAAGAAATTATAGGTCCGGACGGCCGCGCCGATCACAAGCGGCGGCGCCAGATAGGGCCAGAGCATCGGGCTCGCAAAGTTGAACGCCAGCCATTATGACATAGCCGGGTTGGCGGCCGCGACCGGATTTTCCGGACACGTGGAGAATGGCAGGGGCGGGTGGCGCAGCAGGATCTGGTACTGGGCTTCGACTTCGGCACCTCGTCGGTCAAGGCGGCACTGTTTTCCCGCGATGGCGCGATCGTCGCGGCGGCGACGCAAGGCTATCCCCTGATCCTGCCGCAGCGCGGTTGGGCCGAGCAGGATCCACAGGACTGGTGGGCGGCAGCGGGGGCCGCGACCGCCGCGCTGCTGGCGGACGTGCCGGATGCGGCCGGGCGCATTGCCGCTATCGGCCTGTCGGCGCAGATGGGCGGTGTGGTGCCGGTCGATACCGGCGGCACGGCCTTGCACAATGCCCTGATCTGGCTGGACACGCGCTCGGCCAACATCGCGCGCGCGCTGACCGGTGGGGCGATCCGCATCGCCGGCTACGGCCCGCTCAAGCTGGCGCGATGGCTGCGCCTGACGGGTGGGGCGCCCAGCCTGTCGGGCAAGGACGCCATCTCCAAGATCGTGTGGCTAAGGCAGCATCGTCCCGACCTGTGGCCGCGCGTCCACAAGCTGCTTGACGTAAAGGATTACCTGCTGGCGCGGATGACCGGCCGCTTTCTCGCCAGCTTTGACAGTGCGCACCTGACCTGGTTGTTCGACGCACGATCCGGCCGCAAGAGGTGGTCGCCGACGCTGCTGGGCCAGATCGGCCTGGATGCCGCGCGCCTGCCCGATATTGGCAGGGCGACCGATGTCGCGGGCGGCCTGTCGGACCAGGCGGCGGCACAACTGGGTCTGCGTCCCGGTACCCCAGTGACGGTGGGTGCGGGCGATGTCGCAGCGGCCACCATCAGCGCCGGCAATCCGGGCCAGGGTTCGCTGCATCTTTATCTGGGCACCAGCCTGTGGCTGGCGACGCGGATCGCGCGCTCGCGTGTCGATCCGAACACCAGCATCGGCAGCATCAGCTTCGCCGACGGCAGCGACTATCTGCTCATCGCCACCCAGGAAAGCGCCGGCGCTTCGATCCGCTGGGCGATGAACCTGCTGGGCCTGGCGCAGGACGATTTCGCCGGTCTGGAGGCGCTGGCGCGCGGCTTCACGCCATCGGCCGACGCGCCCTTCTTCTTTCCCTGGCTGGCGGGCGAGCGCGTGCCGATGGACGATCCCAACATCCGCGGCGCCTTCGCGAATGTCGCCATCGAGCATGGCCGCGAGGCGCTGGCCTTTGCCGTCCATGAAGGCGTGGCGCTGAACCTGCGCTGGGCGATGGCATCGTTCGACAAACTGTCGGGCCGGGCCGGGCAGCGCCTGCGGCTTCTGGGTGGCGGCGCGCGCAACCCGTTCTGGGCCCAGATGTTCGCCGATGTGCTGGGGCGCGAGGTCGAAAGCGTGGAGACGCCGGACCAGTGCGGCACCCGCGGCGCGGCGATGACGGCGGCGGTGGCGGCGGGCTGGTATCCCAACCTGGCCGCCACGGCGGCGATGACCAGGCCGGCCCGGCTGTTCACGCCCGATCCGACGCGCGCGGCATTCCACGAAGCGCGCTTCGGCCGCTATGCGCGCTATTATCCGCGCGTGCGCAAATGGCAGCGTGTTTCTCCCGAAGACCTTTTCTACTTCAAGCGTCTCTTCCCTATCGGCACGGGGATGCAGGACAAAATAATCTCTAACCTTTTCAAAAAACTCATTGATGAACTCCGCAGACGAAACCTCGACCCCTCCACCGATGCCGCTTGGTCAATCTACCACCCCAACTTCCTCCTGCTCCAACGACTCATCGACGGGATCACCTTCCCCGGAGACGAACCCGTCGGAAACGGAGACGCCTCTCTCGAATCCAGTGATCTCTGACGTTGACTGGAGTGAAGCCCCTCTCGACGCAGTCCTCGGCATCAACGGCACCGTCCTCGTCCACGAAATGGACGACGCCCAACTCATCAACTTCGTCAAACGCTGTAACGAACTCCGCTCGTCCGCTCAAGCCAAAAACAAAGCACTCCGCAAGGAGGCCGAAGAAGTTCACGGTGTTGTCGCCGAAAAGAAAGGACGAAAGAAGAAGGACGTCAGCGCCGACACCATCGCTCTCGCAATGAAGCTCTTACTCGGAGACAATAAATGAACCTCATCGACCCACTCTCCCTTTCCATCCCGTTCGACCACATCCCTCCTGTCCCGGTCGGCCCCGTTCGCAAACTCCTCACCCCATCACCTGACCACCCTGACGACTACGTCCTTGAGATCGACTACTCCTCGTCCTCCGAATTCACTCGCTGCCCACGCGCTGCCGAGAACAAACTCATCCGTTCCCGAGAAGCCGCACGCGACTCCGCCGCCACCTCCTTCGGGCGCTGCTTCCACGAATGTGAAGAACTCCGCCTCCGCCACGGACTCAACGACGCCACGCGTCAGCGTCAGCGCGAACTCGTCATGTCCCACTTCCTCCGCTACCCTGTCGGAGCCGGGGAGTATCGCACTGGTGATCGGATGCTTGAACTTCTTAACCTCTACAACGAACGCTACGCCGACGACGGATGGCCGGACCGGATGCTTGTGGTGAACGACGAGAAGTTCGTTGAGAGACCTTTTAAGGCTCCGTTGTGTACCATTCCAGTCGAGGCTCGGGTACCGTATCAAACCGGCTCGATCGTCAAATACGATCCCGACCTCAAACTCTCCTGGGAACCAGACGAAACCGAAGACGGCACCTTCATCAAGAACGTTCATGTCGTCTACACCGGCCGCATCGACGCCGTCATCACTGAACTCAATGGCCTCCACTTCGTCATCGACCACAAGACCTCTTCTCGCGGCGGTCTCGAATTCAACGACGCCTTTCACCTCTCCCTCCAAACCCGTGGCTACGCGTGGGCGGCACAGCAGTTGCTCGGCATCCGCATCGACGGACTGATAATGAACGCTGCGGTCGTTCGCCCACTCACTCGCACCGGCAACGGCACCGAACTCTACCGCAACTACTACCACTACTCCCAGGACTCCTTGGCTGAATGGTACAACAATATGTGCGCGGTTATGTCCGACTTCGTATCCTGCCTCGTCCGCGGCTTCTTCCCACAATCCGCCCGCTCCTTCAAGTCCCCGTGCGCAGGCTGTGACTACCAAGACAACTGCCGTCTACCCATCGAACAACGCGGAGCGGACTTAGCATCCGACCTCTACCGCAACTGCACCTGGAACCCGATCAACCTCGGAGAGGCGTAGCCTCCCGGTATTGTTCAGAACTCCGAACATTACTATGAAGTACCGAAAGAAACCGTCACCGTCGAAGCCATTCAGTGGAAAGGTAAGAACCTTCCTGACATCATAGCCTTTGTACCATCTGCCGGTTTCATGGGCGATGAGTTGAAGATTCACACGCTCGAAGGTGTGATGACCGCATCCCTTAATGATTTCATTATTAAAGGAGTTAAGGGTGAGTTCTATCCCTGCAAGCCGGACATCTTCGAAGCAACCTACGAACCAGGCCAGCGTTCGCACCATTGTCACAAAATCCGGCAGCAAAATGGCCTTTATAAAGCTCGAAGATAAATCTGGCGAGTCGGAAGTGATTGTGTTTCCGAATCTTTACGAGCAAATCGGTGCCAAATTAGTTCAAGACGCCGTGATCAAGGCCACTGGCAAGGTGACGGCGCGCGACCGCGATGGCAACCAGACTAGCGATACCAAGCTGGTGGCCGACGAAGTCCAATTCGTAGCCGACGAAGAACTGACTACTTACCAATCAACCGGCCAAAAAATGAAACGACCCAAGGCCCGCGTTCAGGTTGAGGCCATGCGTACACCAGCCAATAAAGGGGGCAGCGTCAGTATGCCTGCCAGCAAGCCACTGGAAACCCCACGGCCATCGATCGTAGTGGAAGCCGACGTTCGCCTCAAAAAACTCTTTGTGAAAGTGCTCAATCCAGACGATCAAACCGCCTTGACCGAACTCAAACGCATCAGCGGCCGCTATCCGGGCTTCACTGACATTGTGTTGGTACTTGGTACCGACAAGCAATCGGCCATCAAACTGCCCTTCAAAATCGACGGCAGCGAAGAACTGATTGGCGAACTCGTTAAACTTCTGGGCGAAGACGCCGTCGTGCTCAAGTAGTCAGTGCGTAGAGCGCAATGCCAGTCGCCACGCTGACGTTGAATGATTCTTTGTGGCCCTGCATTGGGATTTCGATCAAATCGTCGCAGGTGGCGCGAAGCTCTGGCGTCAGACCATGGACTTCTTCGCCCAGAATCAGCGCTATTTTCTCGGGCGCTTGGTAGTCAGGCAGCATGACGCTGCGGGGATCTTGCTCGAGGCCGACAATCCGGTAGCCAGTCGCGCGCAGCTCCTCAATGGGCGGCTGTTCGCGGTATTCAAACGGCTACATCGCTTCGGCACCGAGTGCGGTTTTATGAATTTGGTCGGTCAGTTTGGCTGCAATGTGCGGCAAGCGCTGGTCATTCGACAGCAACGGATAGGGCGTGCAGCCGCTCAACAGAATCCGCGACACGCCAAAACCTTCGGCGCTCCGAAAAATCGAACCCACGTTGTGGGCAGAGCGAATGTTGTGCGCGATCAAGATAATTTCGGGCATGCTCATTATTATACAACCAGCCTCTCCCAAGATGTCGCTTATGCTATAGTAGTAGCAATGGACGAAGACAAAATCCAGGCCCAACGCCGCGAGGCGGATGAGCAGTCGACGCGTCAGCGGGCGGCTATTTTGGGCATTGGCTACGTTGACGCGCGCGATTTTGAAGAAACGATGCCCTTAGTGCCGGACGTGCTTGACAAAGACACCATGCACAATAGCCGTTTGGTGCCGCTAAAAGCTGGCGACGAAGCTGCGCCGTGGGAATTTGGGATTACCACTCAGACCCCGCAATCCTTGGTGCGCGATATGACCGAACAGTACAACGACGAGGGCCACAACATCCTCTTTTCGCTGATCAGCATGAGCGGCTACCGCGCTTTGATGAATCGCTACGATCCGCCCGTCAAGGTGATTTACGATGATATCAAAATTGCTCAAGAGGGCGATAGCGAAACGCTGAGCGAGGTCAGTCAGACGCTTAATTCGGTGGGTATCGATGAAGTATTTGATTATCTGGTCGATCAGGCCGACAAGCTCGGCGCTAGCGACATCCACATTGAGAATCAACGCGATCACATTCGCATTCGCATGCGCGTGGATGGCACACTGCACCCCGTAGCCGATCTCGCTGTTGATCGCTATCGCGCCATCGAGGCAGCGCTGGCTTCGCGAGCCAATGTTTCCACCGCCAGTACCGAGGCGCAATCTGGCCACATGCAAAAGGACGTCACTCGCGACGGCGCTACTCATGTGCTGAACCTGCGTGTAGAGACTGTACCGACTCTATTTTAGGGACTTCAATTTGTGAACACTTAAATAATTTAATCATAATTTTATGGGGAATCTCACTAAATAACCGGATATTTTGAAGAGATATAAATAAACATCCGGACTGAATAGACTAATTTAAAAATACGAAAAATTATAGGACTCAGAAAAAATAAAAATCCCTGAATTTAATAACCTTCTGCGAGCTTCACCTGTATCGTCAAGTAAGAAAGGTAAAACTACCATTTCAGAGTGCACATGGGCGACGTGCGTGTAATGTTACGCGCATATACGAAGAAGTTTATCCCTTCGAAACACTTATTCATACACCTTTCGCGTGTTGTCAAGAATAATAGAATAAAAATTGAGACTTTTGGTCGTCACATTGGCACCCATATATATTGTTATAAATGGATTCTTTGCATGTGTTGTCCTGTAATTTTTATATTTACTTATATAATCTCTAATTTAGATGAGGAATGAACATTGTTGTTCAGAGGAACAGTAATATAGAGTATGAATATTGTTTTTTCGGAGAAATAGTAACAAAGTGGAATGAACAGTGTCACCTTCGTCACCATCGTATCCTCCCCACCTTCCGCCGCCACCTCCCCCACGTTCAGCTCATCCTCGGAGACCCCGAACGGGACGACACGATCGTGGTCGACCTCGACAGCGACGCCCTGGACCGCCTGCTGAACACGGCACGCACCATCAAGCGTGCAGGGACGATCCTCTGAGCATGTCTCTCAAAGCTGATCTTGCATCTGTGCGCCGCGGCCCCACCACGTTCTCCCAGTGGCTTGCTGAGGCGGACGATGAGGACAAGGCGCTGGCGTTGGATGCCGTCCTGGACCGCAGCATCCCCATCGAGACGCTGGTGAACGTGTTCCGCAAGAACAGCATCCCCATCACCGCCGAAACAGTGAGGGCACGCCGTGAGTCTCGCTGACGACCTGAGCCGCACACGGTACGACGCCCAACCTGCCCTCACCGGGAAGGCGGACGTCGGCCCCGAGGGTGGCGAGTTCGTGGACGTGCAGACCACCGAACCGGTCACCGACTGGACCGACATCTTCCGCCGCTTCAACCTCGACCCGGAAGCGTTCGACATCGTGGACGACACGGTGCGAATGTCGACCTGGCAGACGTCCAAGCGCACCGAGAACGGTGACCGGGACGTGCAGAACCTCTACTCGTACCGGGCCAGGTTCACCCGTAAACGGGACCACGCCCTCAACCTCCCAGCCCTCTACGCCGCAGCAAAGACCCGCCCCCGCACACCCGTCAAGCCGACTGGTGAGGAGCGGGTCACCGTTGCTGTGTTCGCCGACCCCCAGATTGGGAAGGTCGGACGTAGGGGTGGGACACCCGAGCTCATTGACAGGTTGGCGGAGAAGCGGGACAAGCTCGCCGCCCTGTTGAAGGTGCGGAAGCCGTCAGCGACGATCCTCGCGGATGCTGGTGACGGGTTCGAGGGGTTCGAGTCCGGTGGCAATCCGATGTTCACCAACGACCTGTCGTTGTCTGAGCAGATGGACTGCTACGGCACCGAACTTCACCTACTCCTCGAGACGTTGCGCCCCCACGGGCATGTAGACGTCCTCGCAGTCACCTCGAATCACACTGCCTGGCGCAACGGGAAGCAGCAGCTCGGACGCCCCGCCGACGACCTTGGCCTGTTCGTCCACAAGCAGGTCGAGAAGATCGCCAACGCTGCCGGTGCGGACGCCACATGGCACACCCCGCAGCCCTACGACGAGTCAGTCGCGATCGAAGTCCTAGACACCACCCTGGGGCTAGTGCACGGGAACCAGTTCAACCCCGGCCAAGCGGTGCAGTGGTGGGAGAAGCAGACCTTCGGGGCACAAGCCGTAGCGTCCGCGGACGTCTTGATTCACGGCCACTCTCTTCTACTTAAATTTGACTGCTCGATCCCCTTTTATATAGGCAAGCACGATTCTATGGTCCCATGAGCTTTTCAAATTTTGGGCATCTGTAATACACACTCCCTCCCATTAATTTTATCCAGAACACGTGCTTCGAAGGGCCACGTGTTAGAAGTAGAAGATAAGACGATCAACGTGGCAGGATATTAGATCAACTTTTCACCTTGGATCACATGCCTTTAATCCGCTTTACTTTAAATTCCATGTGAGAGTAATGCGGTTTGCCTTTATGCAACCCAGGTGTTCGAGTCATGGAACTGGGTTGTTTCTTGTTTTCTGTCCAAAACAAAAGCAGAGATTTATGAGACTTATGAAGCAAGTAATATGTTTTAGCAAATGCAGTTTAAGATGCTTCACAAGATTAGACAGTTCATATAAGTGTATGCACGAAATTCTTCTAGAGCATCGATGCATAAATGAGATACATCAGCCTGTATAGCTAACACGTACAGCAGGTTAGAATAGAAACATCAACCTTAGAGTCAGACAGGTAGACCTTATTAGCCAGACAGACGGACTCTGTAATGAGGATGCATCGACCTGTCTTTATAGTGAATGCACAAGGTGCATCAACCTTGAGAATGATGACTTACTAGCATCGACCTTTCTATAACTTGAATTGACCTATGCGGCAGTCACTAGCTCACTGGCATAGACCTTTCTATTGTGCATCGGCCTTCAGCTTCAACCGCTAGTTCACTAGCATCGACCTTTCTATGACAAGCATCGACCTTACGCTGTACTCACTAGGTCACTAGCATTGACCTTTCTCTAATGTGCATTGACCTTTCTTCAACAGCTAGGTCACTAGCATCAATCTTTCTCTAACGTGCATCGACCTGATAATGTGTACTATGTTTAAGGTGGACCGACCTAACTGTGCATACTGTGTACAAGGTGCATCCACCTTCTAGACTATAAGGCATATGTGCATCGACCTTCTAGACTCAGCGACATATGTGCATCGACCTTCTTAGTCTATAACACAAATGTGCATTAACCTTCTAGACTCAATGACATATATGCATCGACCTGTTAGCTCAATGAAGTGGAGGATGCATCGACCTTATAACTCAACACTTATGCATATGCATTGACCTTCTAGGCTCAGAGTGAACATGTGCACCGACCTGACTTTCTCAATGCATGAATGTGCATCGACCTTGTAATGCAACAGTATGTGCATGCATCGACCTGTTAATGAATAGAAACTCAATCTGACTTAAGAGAGACTACAAGATATTAAATGACTGTTGCTAACATCAAAACACAATGACTATTGCTAGCATCAAAACACAACGTCAAATCCAGAGGAGACACAACACTTCTAAGGAACAAATCCTCAACACCACTGAGCAACACAACTTGCTGAACATATCAATGCGAAACAAAGAGCAAAAAAAAATAACAAAATGAAAGCATGAACAATGTAGCTCTTGAAGAGCACAATGGCTTGGATCTGATCCAGAGGCCAACATATATATAGGTCTTCAGTTTATCTCTGGCTGCACACAATGCTTCTCTCACGAACCCTTTCTTTCTCTTCTTCTTCTTCTTCTCACGAACTCCCCTCTCTCAGTTCTGCTATCTCCCTTTTTTTTCAGCTCTCTCTCTTCAGTTCTACCACCTTTTATTCCCTTCCCAGCTCTCTTCTTTTTTCTTCTACAACAAATACTTTGACGGAATAATGTTCCTTTCTATAGAGCAGGGGCTTCGAAATTTTTGTGAAGAAGATAAGGTATTTTTCCATTGGGCCACGTAGTAAGAAAGAATATTCGGTCCTTGGAATCATCTGTAAGTGAGCCAATCATCCTAGGATCACATACCAGGAGCTTGACCTTCAAACTATTTGTCACAAGTTACCTGGAATTCAGCCAACCGAGCTATTGTTAGACTTAATAGGCATTTTACACCCCTATCGGACATTTATTAGCCTTAGATACCTATTTGTCACCCTTATTGTAGGGAGCTGTCGCCTTTGTTGGGTCTCCTCTCGGGTTACTCAACATTGTGCACTGCTGCATGTTCTGTATATGTTTTGATTCATTGGCAACTTAATGGAAACAGTAGAATTGACTTTATTGGCCTTATCTTGATCTGATGATGATATGTATTTTGATGCATTTTGTATGTCAGATAATCACAAATATAGTGTTTGCACTCTTACATATAAATGTTCTAGTGTTGTGTGCTTGGAATAGAGTCTGTGCACATGTTGTATCTCAAGTGAACCAAGTCCATGCATAGTCCAGGTCCGTGCATGTTTTTGGTTTGTTCATCCAAGTCCGTGCAAGTTTTGGTCCGTTCAGTCAAGGTCTATGCATACTCCAACATGTAAAGTCCGTGCAAGTCTTCATCTCGCTCAGCTTCTCATAAGTCTGTGCATATTAAGTCTGGTTACATATGAAGTCCATGCACATGTAGAGTCCATGCACACTTCGCTTAGCTACATATAAAGTCCATGCATGTTTTAAACCTTGTGGATTTAAAGTCCGTGCACTTTTTAAAGTTTATGCATGTTTTAAACCTTGTGGATTTAAAGTCCGTACACTTTTCAAAGTCCATGCATGTTTTAAACCTTATGGTAACCTTGTGGATTTAAAGTCCGTGCACTTTTCAAAGTCCATGCATGTTTTAAACCTTGTGGATTTAAAGTCCGTGCACTTTTCAAAGTCTATGCATGTTTTAACCTTGTGGATTTAAAGTCCGTGCACTTTTCAAAGTCCGTGCATGTTTGCCTGCACATCCTGAGTCTGTGCATGTTCAGCCAACACACTCCATTGAGTTCATATTATCTCTTTGCATTTGCACATCTTAAGTCCATGCATCTTTTTGCATTTGCACATCTTAAGTCCGTGCATCTTTTTGCATTGCACATTCCAAGTCCATGCATGAATAGTGCCCATTTGCTTTATGCTAAGTCAAGTCCGTGCAGAGCCTGTGGACATTTTAACATAACGATATATTGAGTTTGTGCAATTTTGTTCTGACGTTATACTGAGTCCATGCAATTCCTTATCCTTGTTTGATTGTTCCTTTTGACAGGACGCTTGTTCTCCAAGTTTAAGGAAGGCACGTGATCCAAGAGCAAAGGAAAAGCCCTGACTGTGACACGTGAAAAGTAGTCAAGCTCAGATGCTGCCACATGACAGTGAATCTTAGAGTGGGACAAAGAGCTTCGATGGAAAACGTGTTCTACACATGCCCTCTATCTGTTGGATATATATATAGGAAACTATTCACTCAAAAAGTAGAGAGACGATAGAAGTGGATAAGAAAAGAAGATTGAACGAGAAAAAAAAAGAGAATCAGAGAGAGGCAGAGCCTGAAAAGCACTCTTCAGAAGTGAGCCAGGAAGATTCAGAGAGTTGTGAGAGTCTGTGGGAAAAGTCCTTAGACCAACTGTCATCGGTCTCTTGGTTCAGAACCAGAGCCGATCTGCTCTTCCATAGAGCTACATTTTGTTATGTGTTTCAAGTTTTTCTGATTTCTTCATTTTGTCTTTGAACACCTGTCTTCGCAAGCTGTGTATCAGCGGTTGTGGCAAGCTGTAAAGCCCAGCGGCAGAGGAGGATTCCTCTGGTAGCAAGCTGTGAAACTCAGCGGTTGTAGGGAAGGTTTTCTCCAAAGCTATGGATCAACAGTGTGTAGCTGTGAATCAGCAGTAAGCCACACTCGGGTTGAGTGTGGGGTGTATGTAGGCTTGTGTTGAACCACCTAAAAAACTTCCTGTGTCTCGTGTGATTGTCTTGCGTTCTTTGATTATCTGCTGGGTGTATTGTGCTCGCATCTTTGCCTCAACTGTGCTCGTTCGATCGTATAGGATTAGTTCATGTTCTCTTTATTCATTCTCTTCCATATACTGATCCTATCCCTACAGTAGATAGCTTTTTAATTCCACATCTTCTATCTGCTGTAGTTAAGTTTTTTTTTGGGTTAAAGTTTTTGGTGGGTAGATCTATTCACCCCCCCTCTAGATCTTAGTGTCCATCTAGCTATCCCTTTGTGGTGTTTTAGCATACCACCGGGTCTTTCACTTGGTATTAGAGCCAGACTCTCCTGTAGGGCTTCACATCTCGGAGAGAAGAGATGGCTTCTAAGGGGACGGTTGCTGAGGGGCATTCTGCGAGTAAGCCACCATGCTTTAATGGTAGCGATTATGCATATTGGAAGAATAGAATGCAAGTGTCCCTCCGTGCAAAGGACTATGAGATCTGGAAGGTGGTGAGTAAAGGACCCTTTGATTACCACCTGATGAGTAGTTCTGGACTAAGGAGCACATCTAAAAGTCCACGTTGAATTGGGGAGCTATCAACGTGATACAATGTGCTCTCCATCCCACTGAGTTCTCTAGAGTCTCCTCCTGCAAGACTGCAAAGGAGATGTGGGATAAGTAGAGTCGGCCAATAGATTATATAATCTCTTCTATAATGTTTAAAGGACTTTTGCATATAAACTATTTTTCAAAAGAAAAATTGTAGATATGTCTTCATGCATTTATGGTTGCCCGCGTATCATTAAACACATCATTATTGTGCAAAAAGAAAATCATACCATGATCTTTTTGCACATAGAAATAGTATAAAAAGACCATTTCAAGGTCCTTTTGCACAGTATCGATATTTTAATGATATGTGTGTGAATATAAATTCAAGAGAATCTTGACAAAACTGTCAGGCCATCAATCGCGATGGACGTCTCGGAGGAGCTCGGCAAGATCTTTTCACGACCACGGCCATCCAACATGATGTAGCCAACCCAATTTCATTAATGAGAAGCCTCTAGTGCACTGACTGGGAAGACGGCCTGGCCCTTTGTCTGCTCTCGATCTCACGTCCTCCAACTCGGTGACTCAAACATCAGGCCTTCGAGTCTACATCTTCTAGCTCGGGTCCCAAGAGTTGCATCATTTAACCTCATCTCGGGATCCTAGATGGTCAGCCAGAGAGATAGTGAGGTGCTAGCCCTACTCCTCCCCCTCTGTTTTCTCATCGTTCAGAGGGGTTGCTAGGCAATGGAGGCCGATCATGTGTGGGCGTCATGAAGCTCATCCATAAAAGCCCTCGACTCTTATGTGTCATGACTATCAGCTCTGTCGGCCCTGAAGCCCAAGAGAACAAGCTCGACATCCAGGTGGTCACTTGGAAATACGATCCAGGGATGTCAAAGGCAGCTCGATGGATACCTCGAATGCTCGGCCCTCAAGCTCAACTCAGCAACGGAGACCAGTTCTCCTCTTTTTTAGACTCTGTACTCTGACTTCACTCTTTTTTCTCGGACTTTGTATTATCATAATTTCAGACTTTATAATAACTCGATTTTCCAAACGAACATCAATCATGTGTGGACGTCACGAAGCTCATCTAGAAAAACTCTCGACTTTTGCATGGCATATGGCTATCAGCTCTTCTAGTATCGAAGCTCGAGAATAATCTCAGAGAGCCATCCTGGTAGGTGATCACTCGAAAGCACCATCCAGGGCTGTCAAAGATAGCTCGATTGCCACCTCCAATGCTCAACTCTGAAGCTAAGCTCACCAACGAAGATCTATTCTCTTCTCTCTCAAACTATATATATCTTGGTTTTGCTCTTCTTTCTCCGGCTCTATATTGCCGCCATGTTAGGCTTTGTAACTTGGTTTCCCCAACAACAAATGTAACTATTGTAGCACAGTTGTAACACACCCGTCATTCACAAGTGCAAAAGCTATCGTTAAAGAGAGTCGACCGGCAAATCACATAATCTATTCTATATAGTTTAAAGGGTTTTTGAATATAAATCATTGTTAAAAGAAAAAATGTAGATATATCATTCATGAGTTTATATTTGCACACATCATTAAAAATATCAATATCATGAAAAAAAACCCTAGTATGCTCTTTTTGTACATAGAAATAGTGTAGAAAGACCATTTCATGGTCTCTTAGCACAACATTGATATTTCTAATGATATATGCGTAAATATAAGAGCAGGGATAATAAATCTATAATTTTGATCCTAACGATAGTTTATGTGTAAAAATCACTAGTTTTGAATCAGGCCCAATGGGTACATCAGTTGCTGGATTTGATAAGAGCATCCAGCATTTGATGTGTTGTGCATGTTGATTTGAGGTTTGTACCTGTTATTTATTGTACTATTCGGTTTAAGAAGATTTGTTTGTTAACCAACCTATAAATTAATAATAAGCTGAATCATTAGGTTATTAATTACTTTGTGTCCCGGGCAAGCGTGTGGGAAGTTACACCATCCACGACATGAGACATCACAAATTAAAGGGTTCTTTCTGCGCGGCGAACGTGAAGACGAAGACGGGATGCTGCCCCATCAGTCGCTTGAACTGCTCGTAGGTGGCCCTGCTCATCGGAATCGAGCGGGCCTTGTCGCCTTTGCCGATCACCGTGTAGCGCCGACCGAAGAAGTCGACGCGATCCCAGGTGAGGCCGCAGATCTCGGCGTCGCGGCACCCGTCGCGGAAGGCGAAGGCGACGGCCTCGTCGTAGCCGCGCTCGAGGCGGCCGAGGATCGTGCTCTCCTCGACGGCCGTTGCCTCGCGTACGCGCTCGTGCGGCTCGGCCAGCAGATGCTCGCGCCAGTGGATCTCGCCCACCTTGACGCGCCAGACCTTCTCGGCGCGCAGCAGGACCTTGCGCAGCGGCTCGGTCATGGTGCGGTTGACGGTCGCGGCCGATACGGCGCGGCCGTCCTCGCGTTCGTCTGGCCGGCCCACCTGGCGCTTCTCGCCACGCCGGACGAGCACCAGGCCGGCCACGAAATTGTCGTCGATCTCGGTGAGCGGACGGTGCTTGCCGATGCGGCGGCTGAGCCAGGCGAGGCTCTTGAGCGTGGTGTCGGCGTTCTTGTGGTGCTGTCCAACCTCGAGCCAGTAGCGCGACGAGGCCAGCTCCCATGTCGTGGGCTTGTCGAGCGCCACGCCTTCAGCGACGATCGCGCGGGCCTCGAGGCGCCTGTCGCGCTCTACCGCCTGCGCCTCGCGGCGCGCCGTTCGTTCAGTGTCGCCTGAAAATCGACGACCCTTAATCCGGAAGTCGTAGGAGAAGGTTTGCGCACCGGGGCGCTTGTAGACGGACATTCTACCTGCCTCCGCGCCGCCTTGAATGCGGCGATGTCGTCGGGTTCGTAGCGCCGGGCGGGGCGCTTGTCGCCGAGTCCGACATTGACGTAAGGCAGCTTGCCCTTCTCGGTCAACTTGGCGAGCTGGTCGATCGAGATGCCGAGCTCGGCCGCGGCGAGTGCAGGGGTGAGCAGCGCCGCCATCAGCCGAGCCCCACGATCGCCGGCCCCAGCGCCAGCGTGGTGGCGGTGACGCCAGCGACGACCACCAGGGCCGCGAGGAAGGCGAGCCAGGCGCAGGTGCGGTCGAAATTGCGGGTGTCGGTCACATCGCCCTCCCGTGGTCGAGGGTGATGAGGCGGTGCGGCATGCCGAGCTTGTCGCTGGTGGCGTTGAACTTGCGGGTGACGGCGGCGCCGAGGTCGATGCCGTAATGGCGCAGCGCCGCGGCGAGGGAAGTGAGCGACGCCTCGAGCGCGTCGCCGGCGTGGCCGCGGTTCTCGTGGTATCTGGCGCTGTCGCGATCCTTGTACCAGGCGGCCTGGTCGAGGTGCGAGCTGGCCGAGGCGAGGGTGCGGAAGGCGACGCCCATGTGGCGGGACGGGGAGTTGCTGAGATAGGGCGCGATCTCATTGCTCTCGATGAGGCTCGACAGCGTCGTGCCTTGCGCGGCGAGCGGCAGGTCCTCGCTCGCGGCGTAGAGATCGATGTAGATGGCGGTGTCGGCGACCTCGTCGCCGAACTGGTCGCGCAGCAGGCTCGGCGGCTTGTCGTTTCCGACGATCCCGTCGCGGGCGCGGTTGAGCTTCTTGAGGACATTCATCGCCTCGCCGAGTTCGCCATTGACGGCGACGAGCCATTCGTCGCGCGTCCACATGGCGAGGGGCCGGTTGAAGCCGTCGGCGCTGGTGCAGCGGGCGACGCTGGTTTCGCGGAGTTGGCCGAAGGTGAGGGCGCTCATGCATGACCCCCAGGCTCGCCATACGCTTCGGGGCCGGGTTCCACAACGTCGTTGCCCATTGCGAACATGATCGCCTCGGATTCAATCACGGCGACCGCGCGTCCCAGAGCCTTCATGCGCTCCTCAGGTGAACTGATGGACGCGCCAACGCTATATAAAATTTTCCTTCTTCCCATGTGTGTGATTGAGTTTGTTGATTTTAATTTACTTATTCAGTGCTTGAATTTAAATTGTTGTTTTATATTAAAATGGGCATACTGTTACCTAAAGAGAAAAGATTAACCAAACTCTTTCTCGTTTTGAGAAATCATTGTTGGGGTAAGTTAAGGATGACAGTCAGATGGTATTCTCTCTTATTTTTTTTTTAGATGACCAGGTACCTTTGATGATATTTGGGTCTACATAAAATGTGAGAGATCTAGATTTAAATCCAATGACACTTAAATCATGCACATTCTTCTTTTGTAAGGTTAGTAAATCTCAAGTTTACATCTCTCTAGGATTAAATATATGTCAGATAAACTCTCTTTGAAAGTCAAAACTGGGACCTTTCAAAACTGGGACCTTTCTACTATGAACGAGGTTCTTATCAACAGTAATGATTTGTGGAACATTGTTGTTGTAATTAGGCTTATAACACATGCTCCGATTTGTCCACGAGGGCGTGACTTGGTAGCACTTCGCATTAGACCTAAGACTATCATTTACTCATTCGCAAAGAAAACCAAGACCATCATTTCTCTTGTACAGTGCACGAAAAATCTCGAGCTAAGTCTCTAATTCCCCGTCACTCCCCCATCCTCACCTTCGGCAGGACTAAATTAAAACTGAAACAAAATCCTCGGCATTAGAACATAAGGTGAAAGCTCAAAAGTTTTGCAGGGTGTCAGTTATGAGTTAACTCGCACAAATCTGAGAGGGGTTAAAAGCACAACAAAAAAATGGAAAGAGATCAAGGAAATCAATGAATTGCGTAGGAAATCTACTGCGATTTGTTGTTCCTTATCTCTAATGGCGATTGATTTCTTGCGTTGGGTGAAATAGTACGACGAGATCACATAACTCGAGTAGCTGTCCAACTTCGTGGAAGAGTCCTTCTCCTGCAAGAACCTACAGTGGCTACAATTGATCTCGGGGGTGCCCAAGTCATCGTCCTCTTTGGCATCGACGAGCGAGGCATCTGTTGGTGTAACAACCCAGGCGACTGCCTCCACGCAGGGGGGTGCAACACTATTTCACGTAGAGACGCATGTTCTCGGGAAGGCCCAGAGCAAGCGCTCCAGCCTGACACCCTCCAGCTAGTCCTCCTACCTTCTCATGCTTTGCTCGGTGGTGGTGGTAGGGGGGCCCGGTGGGATGAGTTAGTGGTGATGGCGGTGTAGATGGCGAGGGACTAAATGGTGATGACCAGTAGGAAGGCGGCAACGAAGAAGACGACCCCCATGGAGGCCGGAACCTTCTTGTGGGGTTTTAAGGTGGAGAGCTTGGCTCCCTTGTGAGGAGATGGGAAGGATGATGAGGGGATGTCCATGGCGGGTCTTGGGCAAGAGTTGCATTTGCTGCAGGTTTTCTTTTTAATGTAATATGGTTCAGTCCAATGCAATTGAGTTCATGTGAAATATATTATCATTCTGTGCAATATGTTTCTATCCTATGCAATCTATTTATTTTCAGTGTAATATATTCTAGTCATGTGCAGTTGAACTCCTCCCTGTGAAATATATTCCATTTCTATGCAATGGGCTGTGGGGTGTATTGTCTCAAATACATAGAGTGTTTTTCACAGAAGTTGGATGCCGAAGTTCAATAGAATTTTACACATGATAATATTAAAGCCTTGTGGGAAGAGATGACAACTAATATTTTGAAAGATGACACTGCCATGCAGTCCCGTGTGTGAATTTTCACTCATTTGATGTAAATATTTATGTTATTGAACACATGGATGTAAACATGTATGTTTCATCACATGGAAGTAATTTGATTCGTATGCATGAGATTGTTTAATACAGGGCAATGTGTAATATATGACAGACCCACACCACTTGCCACCAAGTGCGATGCAGGGCATCAAAGAATTACAAGAACAAATGTAATTGCTTGACAAATGGCCCATGAATATCTCTAAAAGCTCATATAGCAGGCAAAGGCATTGAGGTCTCAACTAATTAAAATTGGTTCGAAGTCCACGAGGGGCGTCAAATGGTTCGTGAGATAAAATGGGCCAAAGCCCAGAATGGAGGCACCGTGCCGATATGGGCCAAGCACGACCATGCGTCGGTTACAATAGGCACGTCGATGTCCAAAATTTCCACGCGTCAATGATGAAAGTTCAAGCACACTGAGGGCCAACCGTGCTGATGGTTCTCAAACCAATTATAAAAGTCCTTGCCACAAAGAGGAGAACAGAGAAGACAACAATAAAAAAATAGAGACACCCATATACACACAGAGACAGACACAGAGAGAAATAGAGAATAGGTCCAGGGGAAGAAAGAGATAGCAGAGGCGTGAGCAGGAAGGAAAACAAGGTGAGGGCGTCCATCTATTGAATGCCCTTTGGCGATACATTCTTTTCCCCTCCTAATTCTCTTGTTTGAGTTTCTTTTCTTCTGTCAGTTTCTTCTTCTGTGTTGTATTGTCATCTGATGTTGGCAGTCCCATACATCTTTAAGGGCTGTCAGTGTATATGTAACCCTGTGGTTATTACATTGAATACGAAGGTGCAATATCGAGATTTTCTCTTTCTCCCTATCTCTCTTGTCTGCAATTATGGATATTTGAGATTTGTAAGGATAGCTTTATTGCACATGGCACATATGATCGTAACTCATGTGAATTCTCCCGATAGTCCCTCTGTTATTCTCCTAACCTCATGTTCATGATGAGGGCCTGAGACAGTCTATCTCGTGGTCTCTCACTCATAAAATGGTGAGATATATGATCATAACACAGTATATGTGTTTAAATGATTAACTGGCTCCCAATGGTTATTCTGTGCGAAATCCATTGCTCCCCTTGGATGACCTACCTGAAATTAGCTCGCAGCATCTTTTATGCCCTCCTTAAAACCCCGGAATATAGCTTCAAGGCCCCTGAATCCTCAAATATTCCCCAATGGCGCCTCAACTAAGCTCTCGGCGTAGTGGAGTTGCCCGCACTGATTGGCATGCGCGTCGAAGCGACCACGCGTCGATTTGTATTCATGCCGATTCCCATTCATGCCGGTTCATCTTTGCGCCCGCTACCTTTGCTGAACTCATTAAGCCTAGCTACCCTTTCAAATTCATCAAAATTGCTTGACCTTCCAGCAACCCCCCTAGCAAACATTAAATCCCACAGCCCCAGTAGCCCCATTCAAAACCTATGCAAGTCCAGGGAGCAATCATGGTTCTCCACCTGAACTCATGAGAGCTAAATTAATGGGGTATTACCCCTACATTTCGCTAACTGACCATAATATTTTGATCCTAACCCCATCGGCCCACGGAGTTTTGCCACTGCATGTTCTCCGATGGTTCCTCCAAGGGGGGATATCAATGAAGTGTCGTATCAGCGGACAATGTTTCGTGGCACTTCAATTCTCCGAATCTTGGGCTACGCCCGTCTTTCTTTGGCTTCCATCCTGGCACTCCATGGATGGATGTCCTATATCCCCTGGGCATAGTCCGAAATAAGGGGAGATGCTATCCGAATGAATTCTGATATCTGCTCTGTTGAATGAGTATCATTCCTAGACCCCCACCGACCCAAGGATATCTGCCTCTGCATGTTCTCTATTGGCTCCCTTCCGGGGAATAATAATAATAAAGTGCCATGGTGGGCGAATATTATCCTGACTTCGCTCCACCCCATGATCTCCGGGCATAGATATGCTCCGATCTTTTGTGGATTCTGTCCCAGCTCCATGTGGACAGTCTCCTATTCCGACTCCACTTTCCTACCTCAAAGTTTCTCTATTTTCTCTAAGGTCCTTTCACATAAATATGCACGTTGGTCCATTTCCATATAAGTGCAGATATCTTGTGAACCGAGTTGTTGAATAAAGCTGAGCCATAGACCGTCCATGAATCGGTTAGCCTTTAATAGGTCGGCGCTTACTAGATGTTCAGCATAAGGGGCCAGACAGGAGAATTGAAGTTCATACTCCGTCACAGACATCTTTCCTTGCCTTAGGGAGGCAAATTCCACGGCTGTTTGCTCCCTAACGTGTTCAGAAAAATACTTCACTCGGAAGAGGGTAAGAAACTCGTTCCATGCGGGTTGAGCGTTTTGAGGTTGTGTCGAGGTGGTCTTCCATAAAGTACGTGCATCCTTGTTTAGTTGAAAGGTGGTGAGACGGACCTTCTCTTGATCAGCACATTGCATAATGTTGAAAATCTTCTCCATCTCATCTATCAAATTTTCTGCTTCATTGGGATTAGACGAGCTAGAAAACCGTGGGGGATTTAAGCTTCGAAAGTGGCGGTGCAAGTCACCAACGCCAGCCCCCGCGCAAGCTTGGGCCATATTCTGCAGGGCCTAGGTAAGACCGGTAATAGTTTGTTGTATGGCATTCCAGTCAACACGGTGAGCCATTTAAAAATAGGGTACCTATGAAAATAACCAATAGTCAATTCCCTATGGAATTAATAAAGGTTAATCTAGAAAATTCCTAATTTAACTATCTCATCCCAACTCTATCCAATCTCACATGGGTTTGTAAATTTCTTCCTAGTTCATAGGTATGGGTCCTTAACCTTGGACTTAGCCTATGTCATTTTCCTAGGAATAAGAAGTCCTGAGACCTATGCTCTGATACCAACTTAACTGTCACGCCCCGAGCCTTATGGGTACAGCGGAAGCAATCTCGGGGATGTGAGAAGCCGGCAATACGCGTCAAGCTAGCAATCAAGATCAGAGCACAAATAACATCCACATAAGAGGAATGCACATGAATTTGACAAATTTCTAACATTTCATTGATAAAAATCAAAAGTACATGAATCTGACTCTTTTTTTGACACTACTTCAACTAGACTCAATAAAAATAAAATTACATAGTCTTGACTCATGACTTTTTGGCTAACTATATGGACTCATAACTACAGCTTCTATCATGACTTCATTCACTCTCGGATCTGCTAACCAAACCTTCTGAGTCTGACCCTCTAGTATTTTCTGAAAAGAGGGGGAAAGTAGGGTAATGAGCACACTTGCCCAGTAAGTATCTTCGCATCAACATGGAGCTAATATTTAAATGATTAACATTTAAACTCCAGAAAATAAGATAAGAAAATACAGTAGATTGTGTGAAAAAATCAAACTACCCGAGGAACTAGATGCATATAGAAATACGCATGTACATGTAGAAGATGGGCATGATCAAGCAAGAATATAATATGGCCTTTCACGGACAAGAATATGCTTGCAAGCACTTTCACTTTTCACTTTCATAACCGTAAAGGTTATGCACTAGAATATTAGGTAACAAGCATGTAATAATTCAATCATGAGATAGCTTAGTGAACTTCACTTATTTATAAAGAAAGCACTCCCAGTGCAATACGATGTTAGTAGCATCGTACCCTATGGTTTATAGTATGTTTGTGACAATCAGCCGAGGGGGCTAGCATCAAGCCCTTGGACACAATCAGTGTCCGAACTGCATCTTCACGTTTAAATCAAGCTAGTTCCACGAGTATAATAATAAAGTACGGCCATTAATGTAACAATTTCAACAATAGTCCATGATAACGATAATCAAGGTAAGAACGTACCAAAATAAGATAACGATAGTTCAATGAATGCTTTAAACAAGGTTACACTACGAGAGCAATTTTCATATTTTTCAAAAAATCAGGATTCCCTATAAATAGCCCATTTCTTTTTCTTTTTTTTATTCTTCTTTTTCCCCCCTCTCCCCCGTGAGAACCGGCCGTGCCCCCTCTTCCTCTTCTTCCTCTGGGGATGACCGCAGTGTGCCTTCCCCCGGTTGCAGACGGCGGCGAGGCGACAGCGTGGCGGCAACAGCGGCGGCAAGGTGATCATGGCGACGTGCGGCTGGTGGAAGCTCGTCGGAGCTCGAGAGTTTCAAGCTGGTTTTTCAAGATAGGGACGGATCACATTTCAAGCGACCTTGAGGTAGGGTGACGGATCCTTAGCTCATTGTTTACCTTCCCCACAATTTGTAGGCCGAGGGGAGGTCGAGAGAGGGTTATTTCGTACTGTGAAGGGAAAATCATGCTTTGGGGATCGAGCGTCAGATCTAGCATTTTATCACGTTATTTCATGATTTGTTGGCATCAAACGATGTTCTAGGGTATGGGGATGAGCTTCCCCTTGGTTTCCCCTTCACCTGGGGGTGAATGGGGCGTGGAATGGTGTTTTGGGGCCGTTCTCGTCGTTCTCAATTTTCTGGGAAGAAAATGGTCCTAACAGGAACCGTTTTTAACATTGGCGGCCCTCAAGGTGGCTGCTAGCCGACCAGGGAGTGTCGATAGGGTATGCTGTCGGATGGCTAACCCTTACCCTCTGCGATGGGCAAGCAACCAACCATTTCTCTTGCAGAGCTAGCGTGACTCCCGAGGTGTTTCTGACCATTGTGTTTTTTATCGTTGTACAGTCCGTGGGAATGGCAGTCATGAAGGTGACCGTTTCACCCAGCTTGACTATCTCAAGGGAGACCGTTTCAATCCCCAATAGTCACCAGGTGACTGTTTACCTTCTTGTGCAATTTGTGGCGTGGCGGTCCCAGGGGGGACCGTTTCACTCCTCAAGCGGCCCAAGGTGGACCGTTTTTGTTTCAAATGATCCTAAGGAAACCATTTCTCCTCTCTAAGTGGCGGCCTATGGGTGACCCCCCCTCTTTACCTTGTGGTCTATCATTCGACCATTTTATTGTCAAACGGTCCAGAGTCGATTGCCACCTGTGTTCTGTCCGACCGGAGTTCCATTCTTGGACATTTAAATCCTGGGTGAGTGGACCACGACCTACGTACTGACCTATGGTCCGACTGATGATGGGCATCATGTGGGGGCCATGTGTGAGGGTGCTGTGGGGTCTCGGGAGGTGGTGTGTTCTTGGCTTGTGTCACCGTGAGTCGGTGTCGGTACAAGGAGCAGTCCTTGTGCCTTGTCTGGTTTAGGCGTTATTTCCGTTGGTTAGAGAGTCTACTCCTTCAGTGACCCTCCACTAGTCGTAGCCTTCCGACACACGTGTGGTCCCACCAGGGAGTGGTGGCGAGGCTACCTGAGAGAGATGGCTTTAGGTTAGTTGCCGTGGGCCTCCTACTATGGCGGCTCGAGTACGGGCCAGGAGGAAGAACTAGGTAGAGAGCCTGACGTAGCGCAGTCAGTCAATTTGTGCACACGTGGTCGGGGACTTCAGATGCATGCTGATGAGCACGACCTCGACTAGACCCTTGTCAGTGTTACTTGTGTGTGTGTCTTAGTTTTCGCCTGGGGCGAGCAGGAAGACACTACAACGTGGTGTAAGTCGTCAGGGGATGCATCTGGCTGTGCTTCTAGTGGGAGGTACTCCTGTCTTTGTCAAGTAGTGACTCTTATTTTTCACTGTGACCTGTGTCTCGATTTTTGCACCATGAGATCAGTGTCAAATGTAGCAGGGCTTGTTCGTTATTTATTCCTATTGTACTTGGTTCTACGTCTTGTGTAGTACTCGCCTTTAGCTACTTTGCATTGTAGTTTCTCATTTTACGAGGTGAGGGTTTGAGTGATCCCTACTGAGCCTTTTGTTATGAGGCTCATTCCCTATATTTTTCCACGTTTCAGGTGAGGCATGGCTTCAGAGGAGCGCGTCTAAGGCTCCACGTAGTTCTAGTGCCCAGGGTTAGTTGCCAAAGCTAGGGTATGCCCCGTGTAGTTGTACTTACCTTTCTTTGTTGTACTAGTTGTGGACTACTATTGTATTCTGAACTATTGTTATATTGTGAACTATGTAATTTACATAATGTTAATTTTATTTCCTGGCTATTCATATAAATTGTGTAATTCTGTAATTATTTTAGATTCTCGTATATTTTCACACCATTCTTTTAACCCTTCTGAGTCTTCAGACTCGTGGGTGACAGTTCGAGATTCAGATTATCGGGCCTTTCTCGATATTCGGATCTCAGGTCGTTACATCTTATCTTGACACACGTAGTGATAATGATGATGAGGAAGAACAAGTTGTCGAGAATTTCAATGTGAATTGTATATTGAATGACTCTAAAACACATGAAATTATTCAATAATAGTCACAAATGGGAACTCCTATTATTGAGGCAACCAAGGATACTCCACCGGTGCACACAAACATTCCCTCCTCTAGTAACATTAATAGGAAGAGGAGACAGACTTCATAGGGTAATGATGATTCAGTTGATAAGTTGGTAGTCTTAGATCATGAAAGGTAAACATTAGCCAAAGAGATGCTACAATTACAAAAAAGGCTACTTCTCCAATGGATGAGGCAATTGATATGCTTATCAATTGCCTGAACTTTCTCAACAAGATATCTACAAAGTTATTGATCTTATTAGATCTGTTGAGGTTCGTTCCATCTTCGTGGCCCTCCTAGAAGAGTTGCGACTCGGATAGATATTAAGTCGCCTAGGCTACTATTGAAAAACCTTCATATTCTTTTCCAGCTTTTAATTAAATGTGTAATTTTTACTATTATCATTTACTACTATCATTGACTCATGTAATTAAATGTGAACATACTTTAGATTGCTTCATGTACATGAATTGCTTTATGATATGCTCATGCACACTTTAATGTTACTTTTTTTGTCATATAGGATTTTTAGCCTCTGCATTGTCAATGAATTCTCAAACCACTGAGACTGGTCCTTCACTTGACCTCCTTATCTAGTTTCTGATAGAGGAGGAAGAATATTGGGAGGAAGTTGAACATGTTGTTGCCCTTCAAATGTTATCCTCCCCCACACCTATACGTAGGACTTCAATGCACACAGATGATGGCCGAGGTCATAGATGGGTGAAAGACTTAATGACTAGTCATGTGGGCAGATCATACTCTAGTTTTTGAATGCATCCTCATCTATTCTTAGATTAAGGGATAATGTGATGGAAAGGGGTGTACTGAATAACACTAAGAATATGTCGGCTACCGAGTAATTAGCTATCTTCTTTCTCAAGGTTAGAGATGGGATTGATAATAGGTTACCCAGGGAATGGTTCTGACATTTAGGAGAGATGAAAATCTGACATTTTAACAATATACTTATGACAGTGTTATCTATACGTCACGGCTACATTAAGGTGCCCACCATTGATGATCCAGTGCATCCAAAGGTTCACCATGATCCAAAGTTCTACCCTTTCTTTAACGTGATGTACTATATAATCATCACCAATTACCTATGTCTTGGTTACTTTTTACTTTTTCATCATTAATTACTTTTATTTTGTGTATGCTTTGTGATTAGAATGTATTAGGTGCAATTGATGGCACCCATACCTCTACAAAGGTGCCGACAGTTGACCACCCACAATATCAAAATTGAAAGGGTAAAACATCTTAGAATGTCACGGGTGTGTCAATTTCGATCTACTGTTTACTAATGTCATAGTGGGATGGGAGAGATCTGCTACACACATGAAAGTCTTGAGGTAGGCTGTTGAGAAAGGTGGATTTACTGTACTAGAAGGTAAGTTAATCAGTTCATAAAGTATGTTAGTCTACTTTACATACTCAGCATTCCATGCATTCCTTGTCATAGGAAAACAATTCTTGGTCGATGCAGGGTATACAAACACCCCCGATTTCTTGGCACCATATTGTGGCATAAGATATCATCTATTGGAGTACAGATCTAATAAAACCAGGCTTACCCATAAAGACAAGAAGGACTTATTCAACCATAGGCATGATCAACTACGCAATTGTGTTGAGCGTGCCTCCGGTGTTCTCAAGTCAAGTTTTACAATTCTAGTGAAGCACCACAATTATCCAATTAAGACATAAGTCAAGAATGCAATGGCCTATTGCGTATTGCATAACTTCATTAGCAAGAAGCAAGGACTTGATCATATTTTCAATGGGCCAAAGATGACGTGAATCTGGTAGGAGATAAAGAGGTAGATGAAGAGGACAATGTCAGTAGGAGGGATGTTACTAGAAGGGAGAGACTTTGGAACCATTTGGCAACTTGACTTTGGGCCCACTATAGTACACGAGGGTACTTACTAAGGCTTCCACTTTGGGACAATAACTGATTCATTAAAACATTAATCATCATTTATGTCTTTGTTAGTCTTATCTACAGTTGGTGATTTCCCTTGAGCCTGACATTTATATAAGCTCAGTATTGTGATGGAGTTTCCAACTTCTTGATTTAAGTACCTAGGTAAATTGAATTCGAGAACCCTGAATGCTGAAACTCATCTATCAGATAAACAATCCCTTATACCATACTTATGTATGAGATGCATACCTAATGTTCGTCTTTGGTACTATAAGGATGCAAATGCGGTGACCTGTTCTTTCCCTTGCATTGTAATGTCTGACAATATGACACCTTCTGTTAGATTCTTTGCATTGCATTCCTAAATTTTTTAGGAACCAATTGATCTTTTTTTGGATCCATTCTTATGCTCCAACTCATATGGGTTTCAATTTCGGATCTTGAGTTTTAGATCCAATTTCATCAGTAATTGGATGAAAGGTTCAGAATTTACATATTGTATCCAAAACATTTCAAACCCAATGGATCTAATTTCGGATCCAGAGAGTAACCCTTTATAGCTTTATAGTTTTATGGATCTAATTTCGGATCTTGAGTAAAGCTTTATAGATAGAGGAAAGTTTTATAGCTTTATAGCTTTATGTAGATCTCTCAAGTGGACCCACTTTGGTTGCCTAATAATTCCTACAGTGTCAATGGTAAAGTGACATTGAATACAATCATAAATAAGTTGGCAACTTTCTGTCTAAGCATCACAAATAGAGATGTTAGTATATTAGGCATATTTGAAAAAAAAGAAACAATGCTATAAATCAAGTGCAATTCTTGCTCCCTTGCAGAGTGCTAGAGATTTATATAGATCCTGAAAAAGCCCAGCTACTCAGGGACCAAAGTAATCTCCAATCTCTGGTACTAGAATGCCATCAAGAATGTAGAGTAACACATCTCAATCACTGCCTCCATCTATAGTCACATGTCTGAACTCATGCCTTCATTGCATTTATGTGTTAGGACTTAAGCAGCATTCGGACTTGTACAGAAGACTTGCACCATGGTTTAAGACATATTCAATGGAGGGAGAAGGTGCAAATACAATAGAATGCATTCTGTCAGATTTTGAAAGGTAAACTCTATTGCCCGCTCTAGATGCCTGGATGATCAGTTCTTAAAAAGAGGTAGGCACTGCTCTGCTGCCTCCATACAAACTCCTTTCTCAGATGGTACATACTTGAGAGTAATGTTTTAAGAATCAATTGATATCAAATATGAGTTACATGGTGCAATAAAGATTAGTAACTGTAATCAAGTATTAAGGATTGCAAATTGATAAAAAAGGTAAAAAAGGAACTCAGAACTAACATGTTTTACATAGTGGTTTGCCTGATAGAATATCCACAGGAATCTTCTGATGTAAGCATAGTTGCAACAGATCACAGCAAATGAGGAACAAAGATGCCATAGGTACCAAAACCAAGCCAAACAAACTTGGATTTGATCCAAAGTTTGATGGATTACAGCTTACCATATTCATCAATTGGGGCATCATAGTCATAACTTGTGGTAATAAAGGGTCCTCCTGAAGTGTGACCAAAGTTGGTTCCACCATGATACCGAGAGAAAAGATAGACCACACAAAATGACATAATTCTCTTGAATTTTTATCCATGTAAGAATAGAAAGACTAAGGATCTAAGATGACCGGATTCAAAAATAGAAGCATTACCATGTAGTAATTCTAGAAAGTACCCCCTCTTTGGTAAAGTTGTGCAACAGCGAATGCTAAGTCCTCAACTGGTATATGTGGTGCTTAACCATCGAAGTTTTGAAACCTATGAACAAGCAAAAGTAGAATGCATGAGAAAATGCAACCTAAAAGAGGCAACATGCACATATAATACAATGCAATGCTTCACAATCTCAAGACTGTGGAAGATGGATAGATGAAAGAAACCCCACGGCCGGGGTCAGCACTGCGGGGGTGTGCTACGAGCTGGTGACGTACTTGGAGAAACTGCTGAGCGGGGCGTTGCAGGACGAGACGTTCTGGGGCGTCAATTACACGATCGACGAGGGCGACGATCCGTTTGCCGCGGAGACGCACCGGAAGGCCAACCCCAACTACGGGGTGAGCGTGAAGCCGGACGATCTGGCGCGGAAGGCTGTCAAGGCCCAGAACTCCCCGGCGGCGCTGAACAACTTCCTGACGAAGCACCTGAACGTGTGGGTGCGTTCGGAGGCGACCTGGGTGCCAATGGCGCATTGGCTGGCCAACGGGAACGCCTCGCTGCGGATGGAGCAGTTCAAACACCTGCCGTGCTGGGTGGGCGTGGATCTGGCGGAAGTCAAGGACATCGCCGCGGTGGTGGTGGTATTCCGGGACGGAGCCGAGTTCGTGGTGTTTGGCCGGTACTTCCTGCCGTCGAAAGCCGTGCAAGCCTCACCCATTGCCCAGATGTCCGGCTGGGTGCATGAGGGGTTTATCGAGGAGACGGACGGGGAGCAAGCCGACTACGAGCAGATCGAGCAGCACATCGCGGACGTCTGCGCGGGGTATCAGGTGCAGAAAGTGTGCTTCGACCGGGCGCTGGCCGCCCAGATGGGGCAGAGCCTGACCAAGCGGCTCGGGATGAAGCCGGAAGTGCTCACGGTGGATCAGAACGTCACGGTGATGAACCCGGCGATGCAGACCGTCGAGCGGATGATTCTGAGCGGGACACTCAAGCACGACGCCAATCCGGTCCTGACCTGGATGATGAGTAACGTCGTGGTCCAGAAGAACTTCAAGGACGAAGTGTTCCCGCGCAAGGCGGGCGGGAAGGACTCCGCGAACAAGATCGACGGGCCGGTGGCGTTGTTCACGGTGATTGGGCAGGTAGTGGCCGTTGAGGACGTTCGCGTTCCGCAGTTGTTCTTCGTGGGAGGTCCAGCATGAGCGATCCGGTGATGCCGCGTCGTGTGGGGGGACGCCCGCCGCGCTCGACGTGCCGATCGAGCAAGCGGATCGAGTTCGTTGTGACGCCTGAGGAGCGCGCGGAGCTGGCGCGCGTAGCGGCGGAGAACCAGATGCCCGTCGCGTCCTTGGTACGCGAAGCCGTCAACACACTGGTAGCCGACTACCGTGACGGCATCGTCTTCATCCAAAAAGCCAGCTAGTTTCTTCCGGTAACAACTTGAGGCCCACCGCACGATACGAGTGCGGCTATGGGTGTCTTGCATCGCGCGTATTCCGTGCTGGAAGTCAAAGCGGTCGATGGTGACAAGCGCGTCATCACCGGCATCGCCACGACTCCGCAGGTCGATCGCGTGGGCGACGTCGTGGAGCCGAAGGGCGCGGTGTTCAAGAACCCGCTCCCTCTGCTGCTGTACCACGACTCTCGACTGCCGGTCGGGGAGGCGCGGTTTGGCACGCCGACGGACGAGGGCATTCCGTTCACTGCGACATTCCCCGAGATCGCGGAGCCTGGAACGTTACAGGACCGTGTGTCCGAGGCGTGGCAGAGCGTCAAAGCCAAGCTCATCCGAGGCGTGAGCATCGGGTTTCGGGCGTTGCCGGATGGCGTCGAACTGATGCGCTCCGGCGGCTACCGGTTCCTCAAGACCGAAATCCTCGAATTGTCTCTCGTGGCGATTCCCGCGAACGCGGACGCCACGATTCACACCATCAAGTCTGCCGATCAGGCCAAGCCAGGCCAGGTGGCGGACGTACGCGCGTACGTGGGAAGGCCCGGTGTTTCGGGCGCAGTCGTTCGGCTGGCGCAGAAGGACGCCCCAACGACCATGAAGACCATCGCAGAACAGATCAGCGCGTTCGAGGCCACGCGCGAAACCAAACAGGCCCGCATGAACTTGCGGCCAATGAATGCCAGCGCACCCTGATGAGGCTATAATAAAAATAAAATAATAATAAAATGGGAATGAAGAAAGAAAATAAAAATAGTATAACAAAATGAATGGTGATGATGAACAAGAAATAGAAATGAAATGAAGAAAAATAAAGAATAAAGAGATGCACATAACATTTTCAAATGGGCTTTAACTTACACCCGCAGGTCCCACTTGCTTTTCCCTCCTTCGCGCCACCTGCGGGTGGGGGGCATTTGTTGGTATTGAAAATATTCTTAGTATTGTGTCTGCCGGTCTTAAGTTTTGACCGGGCTTTCTTACAACCAGCAGAGAAGAAAATAAGGAAAAAGGGGAAGAAAAAGAATGACGGAAGTCGAACAAAAGACGAGACTGAACAAAAAGAAGAAAAGAAAAGAGGCTCAACTACAAGGGACAACTGCTAAAGTAAGACCCCAGAGCTTAAAGAATATTTGGGAATTCTAAAGTAGGCTAAATTAACTAGGCAATGCTACAAGATAAGCTGAGATCAACAAGCTCAACAAACCGGCATCGACTCATTCATGCCGAATAAGCCCCATACCTCATCCGATCAGGACAAACATACACCCGGTGGTCCGCCACCCGTTAAGGAAGCTTCCCGAGGTGAAGAAATAGCTATGGTCCCCCGAAACAAGGTGTCGAAGGCGATATCAGTAGAAAACCCGAGTAACCCAATTTGGGTACACGTCATCCCGAAAAGGTCTATAAGTGGCCAAAAAGTTACCCAATCAGGATGGAAATACTTCGAGTGATAGTCCACTCGATGAAGATGCCCCTCATATCTTCGGAATGGGTTTGGTAGCACAAATCACAGTGCCGAGGGCCAAATCATGATAAAACCTGAGTAAATCTGACACGAGTTCGGCACGTCTCGAAAGTCACTCGAAACCACAAATCAGAGCCCCGAGGGTTCGAAATTAACATTCCAGAGGCACAGCATCAAACCTGAGGCAGTGGGGGAGTCAAGCTTTCATCAAAGTTAGTTTGGATCTCATGAAACAGTGAAGATGATGAATATTATCAAAACAACCCTAATGGCTAAGGTGAATCGGCGTGCCTCCCCTTCTCTACCCAGTGAATTGGTGCATATAGCTTGAAT
Organism: Amorphophallus titanum; assembly: GCA_024336825.1. Lineage (NCBI taxonomy): Eukaryota > Viridiplantae > Streptophyta > Magnoliopsida > Alismatales > Araceae > Amorphophallus > Amorphophallus titanum. Next base: position 416,885 of record JANBPO010002302.1, on the reverse strand, counting down.
TGGCCACCCCTTTATTCAGACCATGAACCATCACACCGGATGAATCAGTGTGCCCATTTCTAACGCGAGCTTGGTGAAGCTGCATCCTTTTGCATGGCTAAATTAACAGGCGTACCCTCCACTATGTGCTGAATCGACTCCCCCTCTGCCTATTCCAAGTGAACTGGCACAGGTTCAATGAAGCAGTGCCCTTTTGCTTGGCTTGATGAACCGACACAAGGAGGCCTGAATCGGCACATTCTCTCTGCAGATTGTGGGTCGGTGAGTTAGCAAGAAGCCTGCATCCCAACACATGTCAGAGCCACTATTTTTCGCCTATAAAATGGCCCATTCAAGGGCCGCAAGAAAAGAAGAGATGAGAGAAAAAGGGGAGAGAACAAGCTACCATCCCTAAATTCCCAGAGAGCCAAAGAGCAGAGTGGTATGCGAGCAATCCGACACTCTATTTTCTGATACTAGGTGGGCTTCGTTGTGGCTATGTTCTGGGATTGGCGATTCCCTTCATTTTCTTCTCCCTGAAGTTTGCTTTTGATTTTAAGAATGTAAAGGGCGATGATATAAGCCTGGATGCTTATTTCCTTTTACTATTTATAGTAATTAGTCCTATTGTTTCTTGCCATTCTGTAGAAGTTCATTATTGTAATAAACCTTTGTTTCACTCCATGTATGGGATGTATGCTTTGAAAACTTCCTTGAAGCAATGGATATACTAGTTATTGATGGTTTCCTTTGCCCTCTAATAATTATTGTATCCCTTATCTCAGGTTCAGAGATTTGATATGGTTGCTCACCCCTGAACATGATGTTGTGATTGGCTAGGGGAAGGCGTCCCCACCTCCTCCCAGACCTGATGGCATGGTGAGAGGTAGAAGCTTCGGCCTGGCTCACTTCTGCTGGTGTGAGGCATATTTTTTCATCCTCCTCTTTAGAGTTTTGAGCCATGTTGAACAAGGTCGAAAGTGCGTTGCAGGAGACAATGCTACCCCTTCTTATATTCTTTGACTTCTTCTTCTTCTTTTTCTTCATAGTTGACATCTGACCCTATGGAGGGTTTTTCTGGATGACCGGTTCTTCAGCTTCTTGTGTTAGCTTGAGAGACTCAAAGTGCTCCCAAGGGACATATTTCTTTAGCTGCACCGGCTGTATCTCGGGCTGTTCATACTTGTCCAACCAATTTATAATTTTTTATAGCTGCTTCATAGTTGGATTGGCTTCTTTATGTACCTGCAATGGGGTCTGCTTCTTCTTTTTATTAGTCGGCCTTCTGATGACCATCTGAGGGGTCACTTCATGCCAGACCGCCGTTATAACGGGCGGAGTTGGCCGAGGCATAACGCCATGAATCCAGACTCCTGGAGCCGGGCGGAGTGCCGACCTCCTTCTTGTCTTCATCGGCACTGTTTACCAATCATTCTGGTCCTTTGCAGGGGCCAAAATAAATGCCTTATCAGTGTGCTTGGTGCAAGCTTCTGACACCTCTTCAGGCAATTGCTGGTATAGAGATACAATATTGATTGATGCCCCCAGAGCGGGCATTTCATGAGGGCATGGAGGGTCCACTTTGTACTCGTCCATTTGTAGTTCCCCTCTCTTGATCAGACTTTCAATGATATCATTGAACATATAACAGTCTTCAATGGGGTGGTGCCCAAGCATCTGGTGATATGGGCAGAAGCGAGGGTCATCTTTCCTCTTGGCATCACCTGGCCTTTTTGGCTCTGGAAGGGTAACCTTGTTATATTGAGTCGCCCATTCAAACAGGACCTGAGTCTTATTCTTAGGAAAGGAATAGAGCTTCTTCATCCTAGCTTGTAACGAGGAGCCTTCTTGTTGGTTAGCAGGCTTGGCAAGAGGAGGGTTAGCAACCCCTTTGTCTTTTTTCTTTTGCTGTTCGAACACCTTGAAGTCGACTGCATGGACTTCCTTAGGCTTAGACCTTTTATCCACCGGTTTAGCCTTTTGGCTTGAAGTAACAAGGGCAGAGGAATATCTGGAGAGGAAGGTCTCGATTTCCACCACCACATTATTTAATCGGTCAAAAGACCTAATTTCAATCCTGATCATCCTTTCCAAGACCTCCCTTTTTAGGTTTTGCTTGCATATCTGTACAGCATCTTCTTGATGGGGTGGCCATCTGAATCTCATACTGAGATTCCACCATCTTTTAATATATTCTAGGGCTATTTCATCATTTCTCTAATTGGACGCATAGAGTTTAGCTACAGTCACCTCCCTTTCGGCAACATGGAATCTCGCCCTGAACTTGCATTGCATATCTGGCCAATCACTGATGGATCCAACCGGTAAGTTGGAGTATCATTTAAAAGCGAGTCCTGTTAGCGAGGACTTGAAGCACTTCAATACGTAAGACACATCTATTGCCAGATCGCCCATTACGTTGATGTAATAAGCTGTGTTCTTTTGGTGACCCTTGCCCGTTGAATTTGTCAAACTTCGGGTGTAATACCTTAGATTCTTTGGATCAGAATTAGAGAGCTTTCTGACGCTTTCGTGGATCCCGAATTGTGTTTTACGATCCACGCGAAGTTTTTCCCCTGTATAAGTTACAGAATCCCGTGAAGAGTGAACCGTTGAGTTTTGAGACTCAGGGACGCTACAGATGCATTGTACTCTGTAGCAACCCTGAGCCCGAACCCTGCGGTCAGTCGACTAAAAATGGCAGAACGCCGTTCGGACCCAGCCCAGGGGTCCGTTTCCATGCCGCAATCACCTCCGGGTGATGGGGAAAATATGGGGAAACCATTCCCCGACCTCTGGACCACCAAGAGGCACCATTCAAACCCGCAAAACGTGATTAAATCGGAAGATCCGTCGCTCACCCTTAAATCATGCTTTTAAGCCCTCGACGTGAAATAAACCCTCTCGGCTCACCTCAGTCTACCAAATCTACGGGAAAAGAAGTACAAGGGTTAGGGAACCATCCCCCTACCTCCACCGAAGTTTCCCCACGCCGAGGATGCCGATTCCATGTGAAAACGTCGTTAGAACACCGCCGGGTACGTGAACTCCACGAACTAGCTCACCGCGCCTCCACCGCCTCGATCCTCATCCCATCCTCATACTCCTCGGCCTCACGCCGCCTCCTCCTCGCCTGCCTCCACCTTCGTCGGCCGCCCGACGAAGAGGGGGAGATAAAGAGCAAAGAGAGTGTAAGAAAGAGAGAATGAGAGAAAGAGAGGGGGTGGGGGTGGTTATTTATAGAAAACTATTTCAGGATTTTAAAATCTAAAAAGTATAAAATTAGGGAAAAATACTCGCTATGATCCTCAGAAAATGCACCATGCACTCGCAACGTCCCGGAGCCCGATAACAGATCGGTTCACCCTGCACAGGGTTCTGAAGGCTTGATAGCCAAAAACCTGAGTAAAGTACAAAACACCCTCTGGGACTTACAAGGGCGCTCTGAAACCCATGGATCCTAATCTGAAAAATCTGGGGCGTTACAGTTCTCCCCTCCTTACATAAATTTCATCCTCAAAATTTGAGGCGACCACAAATCACAGGGGAAGAACAACACACCCAGCTGGCAACGCTCCCAGAGCTCCAGCTAAAACCTCAATACTCGTGAAAACATAGTTCCTGGGGTACACAGCCAGACCTTGATCACAAACAACATGCCTTGCTCCATACACAACACACATCGATCATCAGAGTAGGCATAACACAAAAAGAGTATAAGTCTGGCATCGCCTTAGCCACGATGAAGATCCATCCATGGCATCACTGCCACCATCTCGCTCATCGAGGAGATGCAATCCTCGTTACGAGAAACTCCCACCGATAAAACCCTATACTCGACAGACCAATCAAACATCAGCTTCGCTACCAGCTGACAGATCTCACGCCCTACACCAGGGACGACCATTACTGAGTCTCGACCAAGTCACACAGCCATCTCAACCGACTGCCACAAATCCGTCGGCTCTGCGCCATGAATCATCTTACACCTGGGAAGCCAAACACCACAGCACGAGAATAGCTCTGTCAAAACACAAACTTCCATCAGATCCTAGATCTAATTCCATGGAAAACATCTCTCATAATTGGCCACCAAAGGCCTTGCTGGCATACGGCTCTCGCCATTCTCGATTCACTGCAACCAACATCTTCTGTCTGTGAAAGACCACTCTCCGGTCACCAGATATTCGTCAATGAGAAACCTTCACTTGCTCAACTTCCTCTTACATGCTCCTTGACCAAGCTCAATAAGCACATTCCAAATCTTGACAGGCCATCCGTTGACTCTTCCACAGACCATCACTCTATCAAGAGCCGATCCTCACTCGGACACTGCATCCTATCCTGATCCTCGCGCCAACTCTACCATCTCAGGGGAGCACGACGAAACCAAATGACAAGATTCCACCATCCTCGGTCCTCACAGCACTCGACTCAGGCTTACATGGAAATCCTCTCATGCTAGTCACAAGACCAAGGCTCACCATCCAATGACAATGTCCCTCCAAGGATCTCCATACACAAGCATCGTCCATTATACAGTCTCATCCTATCTTCATCGCAATTTTTCCAAATGGACGACTGCCAAATCCTCTGCTTTGCTCTTGCTACAGAGCCACAGGACACAACCTGAACAATTTAAGGCACATATCTCTAGGATGGATAAGTGCCACCTGCTACCATAGCAACCTAGTCGACGACGCTGCGACCAATGCACACGGATCTCCAACCATCATAACTCCTTATCACAGCTGTGTCCTCCTGACAACATTCCGAAACTCTCAGACTCAACTGGGCCTCTTCCAAGCATTACCACAGTTGGCCACTCGGCTAGACTTACCAGCCGCTCATAGCTACCAACTGGGATCCATAATCATCTCTTAGAGATCACATCTCTAGGGCCACGATCCCATCTGAGGACACAACTCCCAACACATGAACAGGGTACTCATGCAGCATGCTTGCCATCATATTTCTCCAACTCTCCATCCTGCTAGTGCCACAAATCACAATGCTTCAAGCAATGTTACGACAATCGACATGGCTCACACAGCCAGAGATAATCTCACGCCGAGGAACCAATCCTCCGATGCTCTTCCTATCCTCGAGAATCCACCCGTAGCAACCAACGCTACGATCCTGGGCCTATGGGTTATGGGCCCACCAGGCTTCCACTACACACTCCGATCCACGTTCATAAACACCATAGCAACGACTCAGGATCTGCCATCCCGACAATCCTCAACTCGGCTAGCTAATTCTGGGAAATAGGGTGAGGAAAGCTCAATTACCTCAAATCCAGAGCATAAATTCTCTCTCTTAATATAGCAATCCTCTTACAACTCCATAGGCTCCAATTCATAGCGCATCGGGAATCATAACACCAGTCACGAGCCCTCACAAGCATCGCCCAACTGGCACTCATTCTTTCGGAACAGCGCCAACGCACCCTTTCATACCAGAGGAAATGGGCATTGCTTGTCACAGGCATCCACACTGCCAAAACACGGGACGCGTCTTGCATGGATTTCATGGCACATAAAAGGAGGCCAACCAATCTGAACTCACGATGCAAGACAACGAAACTTAACAGAACGCGATTCTCTCCGACCAAGGAGAAAATAACATACCTCTGACCAAGCGGGAGATCTCCATGCTTGACCTAACCTCGAGCCTCATGCACGTTGGTAACCACACCTTCCAGCACCAAGAAAACCATTGCCACCATCAGGTCAGCTCCTCCGACAACACTCACCAAGTGTCCCGTCGGACCATGCTCACAGCATCTCTCGATGCACCCTCACTACCATTCCCCGAACTACAACTCACCACGCCTTGAGCACTATTTCCGTTGATCACCAGCCACATTCTTCTACATCGATTTAAGCTAGCCGCTGCCACACTCTCCTTACTTATACCTGCCTCTAATCTCAAAATCGTTAACACGTCAAAACGCTTATTGAGGAGTGAAGAAATCATAAATGATGTGAGGCTCTAAGGTTGCTACACCTCTAGCCACCGGACATCATGCCCTCGAATCTATCCTTGTTAGCACCAATCCATTCTTGATTCTCGGATCCTCAAAAATCCATCTCTTGAGCTGCTGCCGTGTGGACCACTACGCCAAGAGCCCTAACATGAACCACAATTGGCACCTGCCAATGCTCATCCCCAAGTCTCGAATCTGCCGCTGAACCTTCACATCTCATCTGCCACCTCACACGGCACATCCAAGTGCAGTGCACAATGGCCCCAAATTCCAAAATCTGGGCCAAAAGCCAGGCCACCGCCATACAATCTCGAACCAAGTCCAGGACTAATTTTTGGCTCCCCTAGTTGAGTTTGGTATTTGGTTGTAATGATAACAAACCATGTGTGCTTGATTGAAGAACTTGGTTGATATCACTTGGTTTCATGTGTGAAAGATTTGCTTGTAGATGGATTTTATGAAGAAACCTTGATTGGGATTTCATGAATGTGTGCTTGCTGGAAAAATGGGTTGATCTTAAAATCAGTGAAGCCTAGCCTTGAATGTGCATGTGTAATTGAAAATCTCCATTGAGGAATCCTTGTAAACCAAGGGCTGATATCTTGATCATTTTACATTTTAGGAACAAAAGCCTTGGTGGACATTATATTGAAGTTAAATGAATCCTTGAATTAGTATCTTATTGTCCATGACTTAAACAAGTGATAAATGTCATTTTCATTCTTCAAGAATAATTGGTAAAACATTGCATCTCTAAATCCTTCAACTGGGTGAGCTTTGGGTTAGCTTGAACTACCTTCTATAGTGTGTCAACCCACATGTGTTTCATGTATTCTCTTCATGGTGTTTAAGGCTTTGGATGCGTTTCATGCATATTCTTTCATAGGGCTTTTAAGTTTTCATGTGTGTAAGTCATTCATATGGATCTTGGTAGAATTTGGTTGGTCTTTGAATGTATTGGGCATGGGTCGACCCATAGGGTTGAGCCTCACTGCATCCATAGCTAGAAGGAGGTGTTTGAAGAGCTGCATTTGCATGGGTTGACCCATAGGGTCGACCCCTAGAGCCTTTGGTTCTATTTTTGGCCATCTATGCACCAAGTGCACCGGGGTCGACCACACTAGTTGGAGGAGTTCCATATAAGAGAAGCCTTACTGGTGTTCTTCTCAAATGTCTTGATGACAATGAGGTCTGGAAGTGAGTTGAGGAAGCACACACAGGTGTGTGTGGTGGCCATATAAATAGCCAAATGCTTGCTAAGAATATCCTTTGACAAGACTTTTATTGGCCAACCATGGAGGAAGATTGTGCCATCTATGTCCGTAAGTGTGTCAAGTGTCAACTTCACGCTGACAAGATTCACTCCCCCTCTTCCTCATTACATCCAATATCCTCTCCATGGCCGTTCTCCATGTGGGCATTCGACATCATTGGTCATCTCGGTGATTCTAACTCCCTCACCAAGTAAAAATCCTTTATTCTCAATGCAACGGAGTACTTCACTAAGTGGGCTGAAGTCGAAGCTTACGCAGAAATCAAGACATCAACAGTTTGTAAGTTCGTCATGAAGAACATCATCATCAGGTTCGGCATCCCAAGTACGATCATCACTGACAATGGGCCTCCAGGACCTCTGCAAAAGGTACAACATTACATTGCATCATTCATCACCATACTACCCATAAGACAATGGCCAGGCAGAGGCCACTAATAAAACATTAATCAAAATCATAAAAAAGACGTGTGAGTCTAATAAGTTCTCAGATTGGCTGAAAAATGTTATTGAAGCTCTATTGGCCTATTACACTTCAGTCCATACTCCCACTAGGCAAACCTCGTTCGCCCTTACCTACGGGATGGAGGCAGTAGTCCCGTATGAGATTATGATTCCTTCTCTGAGGGTACAATTGTACAAGGAATTGTCGATTGCTGAACGTCGTGATTCACTCCTTGCTCAATTAGAACTCTTAGATGAGAAGCGACTGGCCACTGCCGAGCATGCTCATGTTTACCAAAATAGACTCACACATTTTTACCAAAAGAAGGTCATTGAGAGAAAATTCAAAGTCGGTGAAATGATCATGAAATTTTTTTTTGTAAGACCTGGTGGGTCACATTCCAAACTCCAACCCAATTGGGAGGGTCCATATGTGGTTCAGACCACGTATTCTGGCAATACCTAACGGCTAGTCAATGCTGAGGAAACCGAGTTATGTCACCCTTGGAATGGGCTTTACCTAAAGAAGTACTACCCTTAGATAGGTGTAACAACTGGCATGGTACGAGGACCGGCGAAGTCGAAAATTCACTCTTCGATCTTTGTAGTCTAACTCAGGGTTAATTTGCGCACACACTCATACTTCGCTCTCAAAATCAAATAGTGCGGAATCTAAAGGAAGATAGAGCCAGACCGAAGGTGTAGGGTGCTACCCACTCTCTCCTTCTCGGTTCACAATGAGGAGAGAGACCTCGGGCTAGACTACTAAACCTGACCGCCACCTTAGTAGGGGAAAGTCACGACACAAGGGGTAGCAAAATAGGAAATTCACAAATTTAAAAAAAATAGAAGAAAAAAAAAAGAGAGATAAGAGTATCCAAAATGCATGTTGAAAGGGTAAGTCGCCACAAGGAAAACCCTGGTCATAGGAGCGTATCTCAAAAGTGACAAGAGAAAGAAGTGTAAAATAAACCCCACTAGCCAAAGACCGAACCCCAACAGGTAATAGGGCAGGGGAGGGACGTCTCTCAGGTCTCTCGAACCCTCTCGTGAACTTTCTAACATATGTTTCCTTTCTCCCTAAGTGGTATACCCCGAACCTGAGAAATGGTGAAAGTGGCCCTAGGAGGACGTCGCCAGATGAGTTCTAGAGTAGGAAAAGCCATTGAGCACATTAACACCGTGTTTAGCTATATAAGAATGATTTGTGAATGAGTAGACACCCTTGGTCTAAGAACCATGCCAGTTGTTATGAGAATGATAGTCATTCGTGTCTAAAAAAAGGGGTAAAGGATCAATACCTCCACCTTGTACCAGAAATCAGATATTTCAGCTATTCCTCTCATGAAAAATCTATCATGGCTATCTTAAATATTCAATTCCTTGATCTTGTGAACACTTGCATTGTCAACTGCTTGTCCCAGCCTTCGTATGTGCTGCATTGAGGGGGAGCTTAAGTGTTTGTATTTCAGTTTAGAATGCATTGCATACATCTTGAGGCTGCATGTGTCGTGAATATTAAGCATCCTTTTGTGGTCTCATGCACTTTCATGCCTTTCATGCTAAAGGAAAATTTGAGAAATCTGCCCTTCTTGTTAGGATGAACTGCATCTCTATTGCATCATATGTTCACATAAGTGCTAGGTTATATATTCCTTTGATGAGTATCACGTAAGCATTTTGAGGTCCATGCACAAGTTAAGGGGGAGCTTGCTGATGTCAGATGTGAAAGTCTAGTCTACATCCTTACATCCGCCGTTTGACATATCTTGAGGTCCATGTAGTGTTAAACCTCTCACACTTGCTATTGCACAACTCATGTGTGTGCTTCATGGACAATGGATCTTTTGAAAAGGAATGTGAGAGTTTGTCTTCTTGATAATCATGATTTTAGCTGTCAATTTTGTTAAAAAAAATGTTGTTCTGTCCGCATTGTGCATCGACGCACAGACCTTGGTGAGTCGACGTAATAGTTGTTTTCTTCTTGAATCCGTGTTCTGTCTGAGCAATATGCGTCGACCCTTTGATGTGCCTACGTTGATGTCATAGTCTATCTGTCTCTGTTCAACCTCTTTAATACTTTTCGATAGTCTAACCTGTGCTCACCTTTGATGAACATCACCTACCTTGTCTCCTCTGGTAACATTCCCATCAGTCTCTCATCAAGGGGGAGATTTCGCACAAGCCTTCACCGGTCTGTTCATGCATTTAGATGCATGTCTTCTAGGCTCATTTGTATGTCACTGCACATCCTAAGGGGGAGTAGTTCACTACCTACCTCCACTATCTACCCAAGTGCATACCAGAGATTCATCAGCTCTTGCATTATGTTTATGTTTTGTTGTGTTTCATCTTGGGTCTGAAATACCTTGAAATCTGTATCTCATTGATACACGAAATTCCTTGAACTGCTTTGAACTCTTGTGAGAATTCCTACCTGTTACTGAACTCATTTATCAGAGTAAACCTTAAATGAGGAATCTTCTTTTATGGAATTCTATGATTGCCCTAAACATGAAAATTGTTGGTTTAAATTTAATGACTTCTGAAGTTGTAAAAGTTAATTGGTCTTGAAATTAGTTGTATTCAAACTTAATAGACCCTAACCAGTTTTTCATGTTCTGTCTTGTTATGCCTTCTTAAATCTGAAAGTTTATTTTAAGTACAAAGGCATCTTTGATTGAGGAACTTCGTTGTAGTATTGTTTATAAACATTTGTCTAATCTGAAGATTTCAAAAAGAGACCTAACAGTCTCAAAAAGGGGGTTCTCTTAATGAAAGCAATGAACTTCAGTCATGTTGAGTGACTGGGGATATTGGCGTTTGATAAATATATATCCTCACGTAAAAAGATGTGTGCTGAGTTCAAGTGCTCTACGACAGAGCAATGGTAATTGTTTCACTGAGAAATCGAGTCCCTTCATCAATAAAGTGGAGTAGAGAAGGTCATGAAGTGCCTTGCTATCTCTGTTCTAATTGAAGCAGAATGGTGAGGTACACTAAGTAACTAGGGATGCTGACGTCTAATCAACATGCATCCTCACGTCAAAAGGTGCCTGCCACACCTGAATGCTCTTGAAAAATGAAAATCAATAACATTTGGTATCAAGAAAAAAAATCTAAAATTGGTAGCCCCCATGGTTAAAATCAGGAACTTCAAGTGTTTATCCTTAATATTTTTGTCAGCAATCAAACAAATTTGTTTTGCCTGCGCTTGGATTTTATGAAGAATACTCTGATTGGAAAAAGATCTCCCTTCATATTTTGTTGTATTTCTAGCATTCTAAATTTCCCACATCGCAAAACCAATGATAGCAAGAGTGAGCAAACTAAAAAAGGATTTGGGCTAAACCTGTGACATGAAATTTAGTATCAAAGATCTTCCCTGAGAACCCTCAATCTGCAAACCTGATGCTCGGATTGAAGACCATATGAAAGCAGCTTGGTCGCTGGTAATGAATAGATGATTGATGTCTTCTTCTTGTGGGTCCTTACAGCAGTGGCATTTTGAGCACAGAGGAATGCCGAAAGTCTTTATATTAGAATCAGTAGGAATGCAGTTATTCAAAATCTTCCATAAATGAATGGACACTTTATTTGGAAGCCATTTAGACCAAAGCTGAACCCATGGCATATTAATCGAAACTTGCTGAACCCGTAGCAAATTAATCTGAGCTTTGTAGATGGTGGAGACTGTACATTCTCTAGAAGAGGACAAACTCCAAATCTCTTTATCCGAGTGGGGGGTCAGGGTGACATGCTTTAAAGCCGGGTAGATGTCAGGGGGAAGATACCTGTTGAACAGATTTATTAATTCATCTGAAGGCTGCAGGATATCATCTTTAACCTTCATCATGTTATTGGGGATGAGCACAGCAGGGACATAAGAGGCCAAGCTGTAATTGCCCAACCAAATGTCATGCCAGAAATTAGTGGAGTTTCCATCTCCAATAAGAACTCTTTTGTGCTGCAGAATGAGCTTCCTTGCTTGAACCCAGCCCCTTTTCCATGGCCTTTCATGTTTCTGAACTGAACATCAGTAAGGTGGTAGCCTTTAATATATTTGGCTCTAAAATAGATTACCCAGAGGGAATCCAAATGAAGAGCTCTCCACAACATCTTCACTCGCAAAGCAATCTCCATGCATTTAAGTGACAATATACCTAAGCCTCCTTGAGAAATAGGCTTACAAATAGTCTGCCAAGAAATCCAATGTCTCCTGTTGCCATGGTTGGAAGAACCCCAGAAAAAATTGGCAAAAGACTTATCTAGCAATTTATGTACACCAGCATGGAGGGCTGAAGAAGTCAAAGTATATATAGGAATAGATGTGAGGACATGTTTAATTAGGATCAATTTAGCTCCTTGAGACTGCAAACTAGAATGCCAGCCCTCAATCTGTTTCTGAATGGAGGTGATGATACCAGCAAAGTGTACTTTCTTTCTTCTACCAAGAACCAGGGGAAATCCCAAATATCTGTGTGGGAAAGAGTGGCGCATAAAACTTGAAAGCTCCTCAGTTCGCTTGGCAGCAGCAGCATTAGATTTAGGATGCAGAAAGAAGCCACTTTTTCCAATATTAATAAGTTGACCAGAAGCTCTTTCATAGCCTTTAAGCACCTTGAGTAAATTTGAAATCAATTTAGCTGAGGCCTTGCTAAAAATAACAGTATCATCAGCAAATAATAAATGAGAGATGCTAGGATAGCCCCTGGGGCCCGCAAACCATTCAATTTGACCAGTGGAGAAGGCATTCCACAAGGATCTACTTAAGGCTTCTTCAGCTATAATGAAGAGGGAGGGGGCAATTGGGTCACCCTGTCTAACACCTCTTGAGGATTTAAAAAAGCCAGCTAAATCACCATTCAAAAGGATAGAAAACCAGCAATTGTTGACCAAGCGCTCAATGAGGCTAATGAATTGAAGACTGAAGCCAAATCTTTTCAGAACAACAAATAAAAAATCCCATTCTAATCTATCATAGGCCTTGGCCATGTCCAATTTAAACATAACATTACAGCCTCTTATTTTTCTACCAAGTTCATTAACCATTTCTAGGGCCAGAGCAATGTTTTATAATATAGTGATATAAATATTAAAATTCATGATGCTACACACTCCCCTACTTTAAGAAATTTGGTCCTCAAATTCACTTAATCATTATTAAAAACCAACCTTAGAACAAATCAGGATATAACTTTCTAACTACTTCCTCGGACTCTCACGTTGCCTCCTTAGTTCTGCACCGACTCCACTGGACCTTGACCATCAGAATGGATCGGTTTCTGAGTTGCTGCTGCTTGTAATCCAAAATCTTGACAGGTTTTTTCTCATAAGATAAATCTTCTTTCAATTCCAAATCCGCATGTTGGATGTTGTGCGAAGGGTCGTATATGTACTTTCGTAGCATAGACACATGGAACACGTTATGAATGCTTGATAACTGTGGTGGTAAAGCCAACTTACAGGCAACTTTGTCTACCCTCTCCAAGATTTTGAACGGGCCAACAAACCTTGAGCTTAACTTGCCTCGAATTCTAAATCTTCTGATTCCTCTTGAAGGTGAAACTTTCAGGAACACATGCTCTCCGATCTAAAACTCCAAATCTCTTCTTTTGTTATCAATATAGCTCTTCTGCCTAGACTGAGCAATCTTCAAATGATCTCTATTGACCTGAATGTTTTTGGATGACTCCAAAACAAGATCTGGTCCGAGCCATTACTTCTCACCGATTTCTTCCCAACAGAGAGGGGATCTCCAACTTCTTCCAAACAAAGCCTCAAAAGGTGCCATCTGTATGCTGGATTGGTAACTATTATTGTAGGCAAACTCAATCAAAGATAAATGCTCGTGCCAACTTCCTCTGAAGTCAATCATACAAGCTCTCAACATGTCTTCAACAATCTGATTTGTTCTCTCAGTTTTCCTGTCAGTTTGAGGATGAAAAGCAGTACTGAAGTTCAAATGAGTTCCCAACGACGCTTGTAGACCTTTCCAAAAGTGAGAGGTAAACCTGGGGTCTCTGTCAGATATGATGGATACAGGGACTCCATGCAACCTCACTATTTCCTTCATGTACAGGACAGCCAAAACATCTACATTCCCTTTAGATTTAATAGGCAAAAAGTGCACGGACTTAGTCAAATGATCAATAACCACCCAAATAGCATCAAAACTGCTACGAGTTCTAAGTATACCCATGATAAAATCCATGCCGACACCCTCCCACTTCCATTGTGGTATTTCGAGAGGTCTTAACTTCCCAGTAGGCCTAAAATGTTTGGCCTTGACTTGCTGACATACTAAGCATTTGCTTACAAATTCGGCCACTTCTCTCTTCATGTTCAGCCACCAGAAGGACCTCTTCAAATCTTGATACATCTTTGTAGCTCCTAGATGAATTGTATACTTGGACCTATGAGCTTCCTCGAGAATCTTTTTCTTTACTTTTGCAGAATCAGGAACACAAGTTCTACCTCGGAACAACAATCTATCATCATCAGCTAACACAAAATCTGGTCGACTAGCCATCTGCTCTTTAATTTCTACCAATAATGGGTCATTGGCCTGCAATTGCTTAATCTCTGCCAACAATTCTGAATGAAGCTCGACATGAGCAACCATGCCCCAATCTTCCTTCTCTACGACATTAAGATCTAAGCTTGCAAACTACTCTAACAACTTCCATTCTTGAAGCATCAAACTGGCTAAGCTGGCCATCGACTTCCTTCTCAAAGCATCTGCCACAACATTCCCCTTTACAAGATGATACTCAATAGAGAAGTCAAAATCCTTTAAGTACTCGAGCCACCTTCTCTTCCACATATTCAGCTCCTTTTAAGAAGATAAATATTTGAGGCTCTTATGATCAGAGTACACTATGAAAGTTTCTCCATATAGGTAATGCCCCCAAATCTTCAGAGCAAATACAACTGTCGCTAGCTCTAGATTATGAACAAGGTAATTGAGTTTGGTATTTAATTTTGATTGATGGCCGTAGGTTTTAACGACGGACGTTTCGGTCGCATCAGCTTCATGCCTCCCAGAGCCATTCGAGGCGTCCAGACTCAGAGGGGGATTAATCTGCAAAAGTTTACAGAATGGACCATTAATGCCCTGCAAGGAATGGTGAGCGATGAATATCTGGAAGAGCTTATGAAAGGGTTTACAATTTGTTTGGCAAGACCTCTCCTATTCCCTTCCACCGACAACATCATGGAGGAAGATCAATTGTGCGTGATTTGCAGGCTATGGGAAGGCAAGAGAGTGGGACTCGCAATCCTCACCTATCTCTACAATAGCCTCATAGCTTCAAGCATGGGTAGGCCTCCTTATGATTGTGTACTTCTCTTAGCTTGCTGGATTGACCTCCATTTTAAGTTTGACTACTGTGAGGAGGCTCAGAGTGCCTCGAGGATTTTCAAAAAGAGCCCTGTCTACCATGTGGCTAATGCGCCGGGCTTTGATGACAAGATGATCAACTGCGTGCCCAAAGTCAAGAAGCGTAAGGAATGACATCACTATTTCAATACAATGGCACAGAACATGTTCACCTGCACACCAGTGGCCTTACTCTCCCGTGAACTTCACGTGAGACCTTCCCGGGGCATGGAACTCCAACTTGTCGATGCAACTGAATTCTTTCTCGACAATGCGCACTGAGCTTGTTCCCAAATTGGTCTTCCTCGCCATTTCTTCCCAGAAGTGTTCCACCTTTTGCCGATCAAGGAAAGGGAGTTGGGTGTGGGAAAAGATGCAGAAGATGTTAAGAACATCAAAATGTTTTGGGAGACAAGCGTTCCACTGAGGGCGCTAATGCATATAGAGGAAGATCGAGAGTTGTGGAAGAGTTATGCAATTATGTTGAGGAAGTTGAGGCCCAGGGTGCCCAAACCATGAATGTAGCCACTTGTTTTCACAAATAAACATGACAGTTTCTTCTCCAAATGGTGCCCCATTTTTTACTTTTTATTATTTTCATCCCTTTTTTACAAGTGTTTTCTCTCTAAGATGCGTACATTTAATGCGTCTATCCATGAAGACGCATCCAATTTTTCTCCTTAAAAACACAAATCTTATTATGGGCAGGTCAAAGCACTTAGGGCCTCCCATCATTAAGATGCCTCCAGTCTGCCTTATTCAAACTACAAAATCACCCGCGAACCCCTCTTCCTCTCTCATTTCTCTCTTCCTTCTCTCTTCTCCTACTCCAGTGACCAGTGGCGTTCCACTCTATATTTCCCCCTCTCTCTTGATCAATGGATGCCGGTGGGTGTTCTAGTGGCGACGATGGCAAGAGGAGGTGGCCAACGGCAGTGCAGCCAGCGGAGGAGCGGCCAACGGCGGAGGAGGAGGAGGTGAAGGTGGAAGAGCCTCTCTTGGCTCTAGAGGGCCCTCCGGTGGCTGGCGGTGGAGAGGAAGGTGGGCAAGGCAAGCGGTGGAGAGGAAGGTGGGCAAGGCACCCACGATGTGGTGAAATATTTATTTATTTATTTTCTTTAGCAAATCAACGGATGTGGGAAGACATTTGTGGTGGGGAAGAATGGGTATAGATGCATCCTCAATAGAGGACGCTCTTATTAGGCTCGTTGTGGCACCTAGATGCCTTCTTTTCTTTTTTTTTTTTAGAATTGAATGGTTGTTGAGGGGAGAGGGAGAGTGGGAAGGTGCGTCCTGAATAGAGGACACTCCTTTTAAGGGCGTCTTCACCCCTTGACGCTTATAGTTTTCTTTTTAGTGGAATGCACGGGGAGGGGATGAATTTAGGGGCACGTCGTGGCTCTTAGACACCTCTTCTTTATTTTTCTTTTCTTTTTTCATCTGAAGGTAAATGAAAGTAGAGGCGCCATGGCGCGTAGGATAGCCTCCCTTCTCTGAGAGAGACGTAAGAGGTCCTACCCATAGTCGGGAGGCAGACTTTAAAGTCTACTATTCTGTCAACACTATCTGTCAACACTATAGGGTTGTCACCTCCCTCCAGTAAGTCAGACTCTGACGAGGAGTCCAGTGACTCCACAAATGAACATCCAAAAGAAGTAGCACTTGAAGAGTAGGACGAGCAGCTTCCGTCGTCCATTGTTAACAACCTGGAACATTATGACGCCCACGTCGCCACGTCTGACGACGATGAGGATTTCATCGATCTGCAGCCAGCTCTGCGGGAACTTGAAGATGGCGGGCAAGCTACTATGGATGAATTAGTCGGGCTCAACCTCAGGGATGCAGACGAGCCTCGATTTCATCAATGCCCTCCTCAATAAGGGAGAAAGACAAGCATACAGATAACTCCTATTAGAATACAAAGATTGCTTTGCTTGGACCTACAAAGAAATGCCCAGGCTGGAATTCTCTATGGCAGAGCATGAATTGGCAATACTTTTCACGGCCAAACCCCTCAAGCAGGCTCAAAGGCGTATGCGCCATAAACTCGAGCTCAAAGCAAATGTCGAAGTTGACAAGCTCCTATAGGTGGACTTCATAGAGCCCTGCATTTATCTAGTTTGGCTCGCTAATATAGTTCTCGTCCAAACGAAGAAAGGCCAAGTCCGAGTCTACATTGACTACATGGACTTAAATAAAGCTTGCTCGAAAGATGACTTCCCAGTCCCGATCACCGAAACCATAGTCGATATGACTATCGGACATGAAGTCTTATCTTTCATGGACGGATTGTCAGGTTACAACCAGATCCGCATGGCCATCAAAGACAAGGGACATCGGTCCCCCAAAGGAATCTTCAATTACGAAAGGATGCCACTCGACTTAAAGAACGCCAGTGCTACATATCAAAGGGTAATGACCAAAATTTTTGTCGAAATGCTCCACGACTTAGTCGAATGCTATGTTAATGACCTCGTTGTCAAAACCCAAAGGCGGAAAAATCACGTGGCCGACTTGTTTTGTGTTTTTGAAAGGCTCCGTCAATTTCAACTCAAGATGAACCTGATGAAGTACGCTTTTGACGTTTCAAGCGGCAAGTTTCTTGGCTTCACTGTCAGGTATCGGGGAATAGAAATAGATCCTGATAAAATCAAGGCAAGTTGGGAGTTGCCGCCTCCTAGAAACATAACTGAATTAAGGTCTCTCCAGGGAGGCTAGCCTACATTTGGCGCTTCATGTCCAACCTCTTAGGAAGATGCACACCTTTTGGGAAATTGCTGAAAAAGGGCGCACTGTTCATATGGGACCAAGAATACCAAAATGCATTTGAACAAATTAAAGAGTACCTCCTTACTCCTCTGGTGTTGGGAGCATCGATCAAAGGGTAGTCCCTGATACTCTACATTGCTGCCATGGACGCTTCTCTGGGAGCTCTACTGGCACAAATAAATGAAGAGGGCAAGGAGTAGCCGCTATACTTCCTCAGTAGGAAGTTGGTTGGCCTTGAGCACCGCTATTTCCCAATGGAGAAGGTATACTTGGCGTTGGTGTTCACCGCTAAGAAGTTAAGACATTATCTCCTATCTCACCAGGTGGAACTAATCTCAAAGTACGACCCACTCAACTTCCTCCTTAAACAGCCCGTCCTGTCAGGGAGACTGAGAAAATGAGTGTGACTCCTCATGGAGTTTGATATAATCTTTGTCCCACAAAAGCGATCAAGGGACAAGGAATGGCAAAATTTTTGGCGGCACATTCAATCCCCGCAAACTCTCCACTCAACATTGGACTTTCCGATGAAGACACCCTCTTGTCTTAACTAGGAGCAGAAGGCCAAGTCGAGGAGCCCCCATTCTAAAAGGAGAATGATCTCCTACAGGGTTTTCATTCGACCCTCTTAAACCCTTGTTTTTTCGTTCCGTCACCCTTTGTCTTCCACATCAATGAAAAATCTCGTTCCCGCTCGAGACTGCTCCCGCTCGTTCTATTCATCTCCTTCATTCTTCTTTGTTGTTCTTCCTCCTCTCCACTTTCACGTCTCCACCATGTCATCTCCGGGCTCTGAAAGTGAGGGAAAGAGGAAGGGGTCAGTGGAACCGTCTCAAGAGGGTTCGATGTCTGATGTTGCCGTGGAGGTTTTGCTTTAGAGAAAAAGGAAGGGCAAGGAAAAGGTTGTTGAAGCCCCCAGCAAGTGGCAGCGTTCTCATCTTGTTGAAGCCACTCTAGTCATCACTGAAGAAAGAGGTACACCATCTCAATCCTCTTTCCAAGCTGCTCTGAGACTGGAAGCTGGGAAGATTATTCGACCGCGGTGTGTGGATTTCAGAGATGAGGATATGACTTCTAGTTTTCCTGAGATGGTGCAAATCTTCAAGTTTCAAAAGTGGAAGAAGTTTCTAGGAAAGCATAGAGTCTTTAACCCTAATTTGGTGGCAGAATTTTATAGCAACTTGGTTTTTGATATAGATAAGTCATCATTGTTTTCATCTGTCAGAGGGACTAGTATTGAGCTCTCGAGGCATTTCCTCCATAAAGCACTTAGGATACCTGAGGATGGTGACGTAAAGCATGGCTTTAGTTTTAATCTCTACGATGCCTTTTCTGCCATAACTGATTTGCCAAGCGATTCAAGGAATAGAGAACAGATAAAACTGAAAGTTTTCAATGCCTCTAAGTTCTCTCCACTCAAGAGATTTGTTCACCATATTCTTACTACTTTAATTACTCCTCAGATAGGAGGGAGGGGGAGACTTATAGATACATAGAGATTTATATTGTACTACTTGTTTAAGGATATCAGAGTCTGTCTGCCAGATGTAATGATCCAGATAATGAAGAGCTGCCTTAAGTCCAAGAGATATTATGCATATGCAGCCCAAGTTTCTGTCATTTTCAGAAAGGCTGGAGTACCTCTGGAGGGGGAGCCATGCAAGGAGATCACAAAAGTGCATATTTACAATATGGACTTTATTTCCAAGTACATGAACTTGGAACCCCCACCTCCAAGTAAGAAGAATAAGAAATCTCATAAGAGGTCTCAGAGGTTACGCATGCACATCTCCCTTAGCTGTGCTTCGTGAGCCACACCTTGTCTATGAATCATGGGCGCTATCCATATCCTATCCCTGATATAGGGGAGCAACCCTATACATATCTAACGTCTGCTGTTGATGAATGCTGGCATGCTGCATGAATAAAAATACACACATAACATCTTTCAATTGGGCTGCGCTCGCAGGCCACCCTCCCTCGTCCCTCTCTCGCGTCGCCTACGGGTGGGGGATATTTGTTAGCACCCAAAATAAATAATAATAATAATATATGTTAAGTAAAAAATAAATTAAAAACAAAATAAAATAAGATGATAAAAAGGGAAAGAGAAGAAAAAAATTAAAAAAACCAATATGCATATACATATATATGTGTATAATAAATAATAATAATAACATAAAAAAAATAAACAACAAAACAACCAACGAAATGAAAGGGAGGCCAGGGCCTTCTTCGCACGCACTCAACGGAAGAAGAGCGACCCTATCTGTAATGCCCTGGATCCTTAATGGGTCTTCTTAGATCTTCATTAGGTCTTTCGGATCCTTTTTGGAGAGTTTCAGATCGCTTTTATGACTCTCGAGTTGAGTTTTACGATCCGTGTGGATTTTTCTCTCGTACAAGTTACGTAACCCTGCGGTGAGTTTATTTCTCAATTCATCGACTCGTGGACGTGACAGCTACGATGTACTCTTCGCGAGGATCGTTTCGTCTCCCCTAGGCCGGAGGCGTAAGGAGAAGACATGGGTGCTTGTCGACAAGGAGTGACGGCCCTAACAAAATCACGGTGTGCCCCAAGGGCGACACTGGATGCTCCTCCGGTTCGAGTGGCCCTCTACCCGGCGCACCCCCTGTGTGCTCTACCCGGCACACCCGCTGTCGCCCTCACCAGATGCACCCCGAGGGGACCCTACCCGGCACACCCGCTGTCGCCCTCACCCGGTGCAGCCCGAGGGGACCCTACTAGGCACACCCACGAGCCCTCACCCGGCACACCCTGAGGGGGGGTTCACCTGACACACCCCAACAACCCTCTATCCGACAAGCCCCGGTGCCCCTCGCCATCGGCACTCTCCGCGTCCCCGTCTCCGGCACGCCTGATGCCTCCTATCTTCGGCACACCCTGTGCCCCCACCCGGCGGCACCGGCGGTGCCCAATGTCGCTCCACTGTGCCAGAGAAGAAGAAGGAGAGAAGAAGAAGAAGAGAAGAAGAAGAAGAGAAGAAGGAGAAGAGAGGAGGAAGACTGGAAGAAGAGGAGGATAGGAAGAAGCCTAGGGCTTCGTCCCTCCCCTCCTCCCGAGCAAGAGAGGAATGGAAAAAGGAGGAAGAAGAGAGGAAGGGAAGAAGAAGGGAAGAGGGAGGGGGAGAACGACACGGCGGCCTCCTCACCCTGGTGAGGAAGATGATGACGAAGACGCCGGCAGTGACAGTGGCGATGGCACTCGGTGGGAGAGAGGGAAGGGTGACAGTTGCGGCGACGGTGGTGGTTGAAGAGGCAGGGAAGGAAAAATGAGGGAAAGAAAGAGAGAGTTTGAAAGAGAGAAAGGGGGGTGGCTCGAGCAGGTCGGTCTGTGGATGTGTAAATTTATGCGTCTATACATCTCTCCCGACCCGGCTTCGATGTCAGGACTGAAGAAAGAAGACCCGGGGAAATTGGCTGCCCAAGACCCCGAGGAATATTACCGTCTGACAAGTCCTCACATTTGTACGGGCACATTAAAATGACGAAGAAGAGGCAAGATACCCTCCTGAATTTATACACTACCATGAACCCACCTTTGGATCCTTGGCGGTGAAAGATGTTCCAGAGAGCTCACAGTTGCTGAGTGCCTAAAGAAAAGTCCTGCGCCCCTTCAATGGCACACTCCCGGTGCCCCTTCAACAGCACACTCCTGGTGCCCCTTCAACAGCACACTCCTGGTGCCCCTTCAACGGCACGCCCTTTGTGCCACTCTAGCGGCACACCCCTGGTGCCCCTTCAGCGGCACACCCTTTGTGCCCCTTCAATGGCACACCCCTTGAATCCTTTCAGCGGCACACCCTTTGTGGCCCTTCAACGGCACACCCCTTGAAGCCTTCCAATGGCACGCCCTTGAGCCCCTCAGCGGCACACCCCTTGAAGCCCTTCAGCGGCACACCCTTTGTGCCCCTTCAACGGTACACTATCCCAGTGCCCTACCCGGCGCACCCTTCAAGCCCCTCCAGCGGCCCACCTGTTGAGCCTCTCCACCTGGTGCAGCGTTCTTTCCTCTACACCTGGTGTCACGTTACACCCCTTGGGCCGGTGCAACTGGCGGCAAACACAGTGGCCATTACGTGCAAACCTTGGCGCACAGTGGATTCACGTCAAACCAGCTGGGACCTTGCCGTGGTGTCAACACCCAGTTCAAACACGCAAATACTCCCTGTCGGGAGATAAGACTGGGAGTCAACCTCCAATTAACTCCCATCGTGAACAGATGTCAACACGGCCGGATGTATAAAAACCTCTCACGTCGAAGGAAATAGGGGCTCTCTGGGAGAAGAAACTCTACATAGAGGCAGCAGAGAGGAAGATTCTCTGCACAGAAGAGAGTGAGAAGGAGAGCTATTGCTGGGGTGGTGAATTTTTCATCATTTAAAGGTTTGGTGAATATGTCGGCAATTTGAGTATTGGTTTCAATGAAGATTATTTCAACATCACCCTTACTAACAAGATCTCGTATGAAATGATGTCTTATTTCAATATGCTTCATTCTAGAGTGATACACTAGATTTTTTGATAAGTTGATTGCCAAGGTGTTGTCACACAAAATGAAAGTATTTTTTAAGGAGATGCCAAAGTCAATCAATTGTTGTTAGATCCATAGCACTTGGGCAATGCAACTGTCAAGAGCCACATATTCAGCTTCGGCGGTTGACAATGTCACTGAATTTTGTTTCTTGGAGGCCCATGAAATCATGCACCCCCCAAGAAACTGGTAGTAGCTACTGGTGCTTTTCTAATCCACTTTACAACCCACGTAATCGGCATCAGAATAGGCAATTAACTCAAAACTTGAATTACGGGGAAACCAAAGACCTAAATTAATTGAACAAGCAATATATCTAAAAATGCGTTTCATGGCTAACATATGTGACTCTCTAGGATTCGATTGAAATCTTGCACACAAACACAGAGCAAATTGAAACTCAGGCCGGTTGGTAGTCAAATACAATAATGACCCTATCATGCTTCTGAAGAGTTTTTGGTCCATGGATTTACCTTTGTCATCTTGATCGAGCTTGATGGAGGTGGACATGGGCGTTGGTTGTGATTTCACCTTGTTGAAATGGTACTTCGTGAGAAGTTCTTGAGCATACATCCGTTGACTTATAAAAATTCCATCCACCATTTGCTTGACCTGCAATCCCAAGAAAAAAGTTAGTTCTCCCATCAAACTCAGCTCGAATTCACCTTGCATTAATTATTAAAATTCTCACTCAAGGTACTATCAGTTGAGCCAAAAATGATGTCATCCACGTATCCTTGAACAATTAACATTTTCTTACCACTAGATTTGGTAAATAGAGTTTGGTCAATGTTACCTCGTTTGAAGGCATGTTCAAGTAGAAATGAACTTAGCCTTTCATACTGGACACAGGGAGCTTATTTCAGACCATAGAGTGCTTTGTCTAACTTGTATACATGGTTTGGACATGTATGATCTTCAAATCTTAGTGGCTTCTCTACATACACGTCCTCCTATATGTAACCATTCAAAAACACACTTTTCACATCCATTTGAAAAGGTTTAATATCATTATGACATGCAAAGGCGAAGAGAATCCTCACTGCCTCAAGTCTTGCCACTGGGGCGAAAGACTCATCAAAGTCAATTCCTATCTCTTAGCTATAGCCTTTGGCTACAAGCCTGGCCTTGTTCCTAATTACCTCTCCTTGATCGTTTGGCTTGTTTTGAAAAATCCATTTAGTTTTGATCACAGAGTGATTCTTAGGACGTGGCACGAGGAACCACACCTTGTTCCTTTGGGACTGGTGCAGTTCTTCCTACACAGCTAAGATCTAGAAATTATCCTTTAAAGCATCATCAACAGAGTGAGGTTCAAATTGAGAAAATAGAGCGATATAGTCCAAATTGTCTACTTCCCTGAATGAAGAGTGAGTTCTCATTCCATCTTCTATGTTTCCAATCACATTTTCAGCTGGATGGCTTTTGTGGAAGGTCCATTGACTTGGAAGCCACTGTCCTTTATTTCCTTGGTCCTTAATTTCCAATCTTTCTTCATGATTCTCTTGTTCTTGTGAAACCTTCGGTGCCTCTCCTTCACCATTTTCCTCATCTTCATCTCCATAATTGGATTGTTTTAATGTTTTTGTTGAATGACTCATCTACAATGACATGTGGGTTTTCCTCTACTGCAAGAGTTCTCAGGTTATAAACCTGATAGGCTCTTGAGTTGAGTGAATACCCAAGAAATATTCCATAATCACTTTTAGGATCAAACTTGCTCCCTAAGAAGAAGAAAAGAAAGAATAGAAGAAAAGAAAGAAAAGTGGAAAAGAGGAAAAGAAAGAAACAAGAAAGAGAAGAAGAAAAGAGATTTTAAAAAGAAGAGAAATAATTGGCGTGAGAGGGTTGTACGGCCATATCCATCAAGGCCCGTGCTGAACAATGATTATCACCGTGAGATTGATGCGGTGGAGCGAACCACTTATCCCCTCCCTGAGGGGGTGAGCGCTCTCCTGCACACCCACCTTGGTCTATTATGTATAAAGAAGAAAAGAAAAGAGGGGCGGAAGAAAGTTGGCAGGCACTGCCACCCACAAAAAAAAAGGGCCGACATTTCACCCGGCTCTAGAAGGTTCAAGACCGTGGTGCAATGCCCTGATCCGGTCCAAGTTCCTGCTGCCCATGTCTGGCATGCCACGGCCCCTCGAGTGGTTGTTAGAAGATCCAACAAATCACAAGTGTAGCTTGATGAATTGCTCCCCGTGGTGGGGAACGCTTTATAGCAATGATGCCAAGCACGGCCACCACTCTCGAAGAGAGCATGCATATACCCTGCCACGGGGAATAAGAAGAAGAATATACCCAGCCTTGGAGGGGCATGAGAGGCAAGAAAAGCCATACCCTGCTTGGGGGCACAGAAGCTATAGAAAATGCACCCCGGCTTAGGGGCATTTGAAAATTTTACGCCTCGGTGTAGGGGCATATGAAGAGAAGTCCGTCCCGGCTTAGGGGTATTTAAAGAAGAGCATAACCCGCCTGGGGGCTAGAAGTCATAAAGAATATGCCCTCGTTCTTGGGGCACAAAAGTAAAAAGAACATAACCTGTCTAAGGGCATAGAAGCTGTAAACAATATACCCTACCATGAGGGGCATAAGAAGCAGAAGAACGCACCCTGGTTCAGGGGCATTTGAAGAGGAGCATACCCCCGTTCTAGGGGTATATGAGACAAAGCTGCACCCCGGTTCACGAGTATATGAAGAGAAGTCCACCCCGGGCTTAGGGGTATTTGAAGAAGAGACATACCCCGCCAGGGGGCAGAGAAGCTATGTAGAATACACCCAGGCCATGAGGGCATAAGAAGCAAGGAATCTACCCTGTCACGGGGGCATGAGAGGCGAGAAACTACATCCCGCGCCCGGGGGGACATGCGAAGAGAAATGCATCCCTCCTTGAGGGGTAAAAAAAAGCTGAAGAAATACACCCGCCATGGGACGCCACAGAGCACACAAATGAAGAAATACACCCCATTCTGGGGGCATACAAAGAAAAAAATACACTCCACCTGGGGGCACAAGAAGTAAAACACACCTCGACTCGGGGGACGTATGAGACGATGGATATACCCCACTATTGGGGCATGAGAGGCAGAAGAGTGCACCCCAGCTTAGGGGCATTTGAAGAAGTTACATCCCGCCTGGGGAGCATAGGAAGAGAAGAATACACTTCGGCATAGGGGTATTTGAAGAAAAGACATACCTCGCCTGGGGGGCATAGAAGCTATAAAGAATACACTTTGGTTCAGGGGTATTTGAAGAAGAGCATACCCCCACTCTAGGGGCACATGAAGAGAAGTCCACCCCGGCCTAGGGGCATAAGAGGCAAGAAGTCACACCCCGCCAGGGAGGCGTAGAAGCTGTGAAGAATACACCCCAACCCGGGGCCACCCTAAGAGAAACATCCCCCGCTCCGAGGGCACTAATGAGAAAAAAGAAGAGAAGAAGAAGAGTCACGAGGCAGACGTGGTCTTTGTACCCGCCTCTCCACCAAAAGAAGAGAAGAAAAAATCACGAGACAGACGTGGTCTTCGCACCCGCCTCTCCACACAAAAAGAGAAGAGAAGAAGAAAGAGAAGTGTTATGAGGCAGACGTGATCTTTACACCCGCCTCTTCACCAGCTGCATGCAAGTCGTGGTGTAATGTGGCGTCCCATCTATGGTCAATAACCTTCCACCTTGTCGTCAATCAGTGAGATGAGAGCCTGGACTCGCACACCACCTTATGTGTGCCCACCACAGACCGTGAGTGAGTGCCTCCCAACCCACGCCCCGGCGTGCCAGCCGCCCACGAAGTTGGGAACCCTAGGCTATTAGGGGTCAGCCTAAGCCCGCTAGGTCTTTAGAAATCGATTGGGTCCCACCTCAGACCCTCGCAATCATCCCCCGGTCACCATCGGGAGATCGTGTGCGCCGTGCGAGTGAGCCGCTAGCGTGATTCTGACTTCTTCTTTGTATGCTTGTGGGTCTAGATCTTAGGTTCAATAAGTCATACATTATCACCCTTGGGCTGTGCCACATCACAGTAACTGCCTTTCCATCTACCCTAAGCCCGGTAATCCTGGTAATGTCCTCTAGGGTCGGCACCATGTGCCCCTAGGGCATGAAAAATGCCCGACTCGCTCTATCCCATCTCTCCCTTAAACCTTGAATCAGAATAAGGTCGGGACATACCGGCTCAATACTCAGGAAGGGCCCAAACCCCATCGCCTCGAGCCTCACCCTCTGAAAGTCGGGCAAACCATCATAAGCCGCTATCACCTACATCCAGGAGATGCTAGTCTGAATCAGTCCCTGCAATGCATAAAAGAATGTTATTAGCCATGGAATATCAATTTATAACAAAAGGGAATAAAATACACTTAATTGAAAATGGTAGTTGGGCCTTGGACTCTACTTTTTAAGGCACGCCTGGGGCCTAGGCATTTTCTAGTAAGGGACGACCGGGGTCAGGGCGCCGTTTCTAAGGGGCTTAACGGTCCATTGACTGGGCTTTTGTTTGAGGGCGACCCTGGCGGGGTCGCATTTTGATAAGACACGCTGACACTTTGGTCGCATATTCAGGGAAGGCGCTCTGATGGGGGTCTCCATTTCCCTGAGTCTCCTATTGCTACCCACTGCCTCTCCTACGAATAGTAAAATAAAAGAAAAAAAATAAAAAAAATCATTACATACCTTCTTCTTCGCCCGACCATCGCCTGCGGGTGGTCGAGGAGGGGAAGGTGGTGGCAGGTCGTTGCTGCCTTCGCCGCCTCCAGCACCATCACCATCGTCATCTTCCCCGGCACCGTCATTGCCGCCATCTTCGCCATCACCGCCGACATCACCACCGCTATCTTCGTTGCCTTCGTCCTCATGCCCACCGACAGGCTCCGCCGCCAGAGGGGCTCCCTCCATCGCCGTGAAAGGAGGAGCCTCGGCCGCACCTTCATCCTCCAGCAGAACCACGGCGGGGGCGGCGATCCATCATCGCTTCAACGAACTAGGGCCGCCGGTAGGGTCCATCAAAGGAAGGGATGGTCAGGGGTCACCGGCGACGGGGTTGCAGGGTGAAAGAAGGCACGAGAGAGGGAGATGAAGGGGGATTCAGGGTTAACGGGCGAGTTTCATCTTTGGGTTTTAAAAGAAATTGCACCTGAATCTTGGGAGCATTAAACATTTAAAACGACTTCATGGGAGGCGTTTCTTAAAGGTGCGCGTCAGCATTCTGGACGTGTCTCATTTTGCATGGAAATGAGCAGAGAGTCATGATTACGGTCGTCATTCAGGGTTTCTGATAGACGACCTATGGATGGGCATTGGTTTGAAGTAGGCGACTATACCTCGGGCGTTTCATAGTAATTTGATTGATAAAATTGTTTTAAAAGAAAAGGGTTTTATGGTAGACGACTGAGGTTTGGGTACGTATCATGACTAACGCCCTTGTCTAAGGTGTGTTCTTTAAATGTTTCAAGAGTTGAAAATTTTGATAAATCCTATAGGCGCCTTTGTCTCGGTCGCTGATCAGTGACTCACATTTTCTTGGATGTGGATGTGAACTCATACTTTATAGATGGATACGGATATCTGCAAGTATATAAATACTTGTGATGGATATACCCTTGTTCATACCCGCAAAAATAATAGGGTACTATCTAGGTATGATATTTGTAAAATTTTCACAGATAGGCTATGGCATTGATCTACCCGAACGGAACCTGATCCATTTACATCCCTAGAGGTGATGCTTTTGAAAGGAAGCATTCGACCGAGCACTTCGAACTTGATCGAGGCAAGAGGGAGCGTTGTGACCATAATGCTCCAAGAGGGGGACCTAGCTACAGGTAGCACATACCCTTGACCACCACCTCATATTAAATCCTCATGGAGATCAGGGACGAGCCATTCCTGCGGTTGCCTGGGAAGCTAAAGTCTGACCCAAAGAAGAGCAACCCGAGGAAGTACTATTGCTTTCACTGCGACCATGGTCACAACACTGAAGATTGCATCCAACTAAAGGATGTGATCAAGGACCTCGTTCAACTATGTCTCCTTGACAAATTTATGGCCAAAGCGATGGAGTGACAGTAAAGGAGGGCAAATATACCTCCGCCCATTGACAATAGACCCCTGGAAGAGAAATCATGATGATCTCTATTAGGACAGCTTCGAGAAGAGAGAGCTCCAGCAGGCGCCACTTATACATGAGGCGGGTGAACCAGGTTGAGTGCGATCATCTCAGTCGCCATGGTTCCCCTACGAGGATCCCTACTAGGAATTGCCTTAAGGAGCCTATAGTGTTCTCATATGAGGACCTAGAGGGTGTGACCACTCCCTACACCGACGCTCTAGTTGTATCTGTCACTATAAACCAACGTACTGTGCATCGTGCGTTGGTAGATAATGGAAGTGGTCCTGACGTGATTGCTTATGACTAACTTTACTGATGGCTGTGGATTCTTCTCGCCTCAACCCTTTACGCACCCCTTTGTTTAGATTTTCTGGGTCCACCATCTATCCTGAAAGTCAGATCTCCCTTCTGATTAGCTAGAGAACTGCTCCGTACAAATCAATTTCATAGATGACCTCACGGTTCTGAAAGGAATGCCCAGATACAATGCCATCATCAGCCGCGGTATCCTAGGATTGCTAAAGGGAGTCCCCTTCTCATATCACTAGAAACTCAAGTTCCCTACTCCTCACGGGGTGTGAGAAGTTCGAGGAGATCAGAGGGAATCTTGGCAGTGCTACCTGATCCCATGAAAAGAGAAGGCGATCGGCGTATCTCTACTAGAGCAGAAGGTGAAGGTGGACGAGCTCGGGACTAGCGGAGGAACCCTAATTGAGGGCCTCTACCTTATTCAAATTGGGGAGGACCCTGGTCTGGTTCTAAGGATTGGTTCCCTACCATCTGAAGGAGAAAAGGAGGAACTCAAGCACTTCTTAGAAGTCAACAAAGATGTATTCTCCTGGTCAAAGGATGACCTCCCCAATATTCCTTTGGTGGTAATCACTCACAAGATCACCTTGACCCCAAATGTCGTCCGGTCCAATAGTGATGGTGATGCTACAACTCGGAACGATAGGCGATCATTAGGGAACATGTGAGCAATAAGTTGTGCTATGTATAACTTAGGTCTATTCATTAGCCCCAGTGGGAAGCTAATGTAGTCCTAGTCCTGAAGAACAATGGAAAGTGGTGGATGTGCCTCGACTGCACCAAGCTCAACAAGGCCACTCCCAAGGATAGCTTCCCCATGCCGCGCATTGACCAGTTGGTAGATGCTACATCCGAACAAGAGATGCTGAGCTTACTGGATGCATATTTAGAGTACCACTAGATCAGCATGCAAAAGCCCAATGAAGGTAAGACCGCCTTCATTACCAACCACAGGCTTTATTGCTATACACGAATGCCCTTTGCTTTGAAGAATGTGGGGGTGACCTATCAGCGGTTGGTCAATCACATGTTTGACTCTCAGATTGGGAGTAACATGGAGGTGTACATAGATGACATGCTCGTCAAGAGCCTCTGGGCGTTCAAGCATTTGAATGACCTCACTAAGACATTCGCCACTCTTAGGAGATTCAACCTGAAGCTTAATCTGAGCAAGTGCATGTTCGAAGTTTGCTTGGGTAAGTTACTTGAATTCCTAGTTACTCACCAAGAGATAGAAGCCAACCCCAAGCAAATAAAGACAATACTGGAAATGAAGAGACCTGACAGGGTGCACGATGTCCAATGCCTCATTGGCCACATTGTAGCACTCAACCGCCTCTTGGCATGAGCTATCGAGTGCTACCTACCATTCTTCAAGTTGATCTGACAAGCTCCCAAGTCACCGGACAACAAGGGGTAGGTGGAATGGGACCAGGAGTGCGAGGGTGCCTTTGAAGAGCTTAAGCGGTCTCTTTCTTCACTTCCTATCCTTTCCAAGCAACGGGCAGGCAAGCAGTTGTTCCTATACATGCCCATGACTCTGAGCACACTTAGTGTTGTGCTCGTACACAAGGAGGAGAGAATAATGAAGTCGGTATACTACGTCAGCAAGGTTCTCCAAGGGGCGGAGCTGCGCTTTTCCCTAGCAAAGAAGTTCATCCTTGCCCTGGTAACCATTGCTAGGAAGCTAAGGCCGTATTGCTTTGCTCATTCCATAGTGGTCCCCACTGATCAACTCTTACATCAGGTCTTCTAGAACCCAAACACTTTAGGGAGATTGATCAAGTGTGCCATTGAGTTAGGGGAATTCAACAGCCACTTTCGTCTGAGGACTGCCATCAAGGCCTAGGTCTTAGCTGACTTCATCACTAAATGTATGCTCCCCAAGAAAGAAGTGCTCAAAGACTCCTCTCACAAGCCTACTTGGGAGCTGTACGTTGATGGGTCATCGTGCTCCAAAGGCAATGGTGCAAGCTTGGTCCTCTCTTCACTCGAGGGGATCGAGCTCTAGTATGCTTTGTGGTTCCAATTCTTGACGTCAAACAATGTCACTGAGTATGAAGTGCTCATCTCTAGCATTCATATGGCCAGGCACCTTGGAGCTCTTTGCCTCCGAGCTTATAGTGGCTCCCTCTTGGTTACTAATCAAGTACATGGGGAGTATGAAGCTCGAGAGTCCATCATGATTCAATAAGTGTAGAAAGTTAAGGAGATATCTATGGGCCTCTCACATTTCGGGATGGTCCACATTCCAAGGATGGAGAACTTATGAGTAGATGCGCTTTCTCACCTGGTGTCATCACAACCTCGGTTAGCTCCTAATCAGTCTTGGTCAAATAGCTACAATGGCCGAGCATCGATGAGGCAGACCTCCAAGTCAATGCTGTCGACCACAAGCCTTCGTGGATGGATTCCATCCTAGATTTTATGTGCCGAGAGCTACTCCCTGAGGACTACTCGGAAGCTCACTACGTGAGGACCTGGGCTTCCCACTTCACTCTCGTTGATGGGCGCCTCTACCGGCACTCCCTCTCCTCGCCTCTCCTCAAATGATTGTTCCCCACTAAGGTGGAACAAGCCATTAGGGAGGTCCATGAGGGCCTGTGTGGCAGCCATGTTGAAGGAAGAGCGCTTGCCAGAAGCCTACTAAGACAAGGATACTAGTGGTCGACGATGTAGTAGGACTATCTCAGTTATGTTCATCGGTGTAACCAATGCCAAAGGTATGAGCATCTTCATCACTAACTAACGACCACGCTTCACAACTTAATGTAGCCACGCCCCTTTGCCCAGTGGGTAGTGGATATCCTCGGCCCTTTTTCGAAAGTCCAGGGTCGGAAGAAGTTTCTGATCGTCACCATCGACTACTTCACAAAGTAGGTGGAGGCCAAAGCGCTCGCCAGAATCACTAGTAAGGCATCTTGGAAGTTCATCTTGTAGAACATCATATGTGGGTTTGGGATCTAACGAGTCCTCACCACTGATAATGATTGCCAGTTTGATAGCGCCTTCTTTCACGAGAAGTGCATCAAGCTGGAAATTTGGAACCACTACACTTCAGTAGGGCATCCTTAAGCCAACAGACTAATGGAGAATGCAAACTAGAGACTTTTGCATGGCATCAAAACCCACTTAGAGCAGACAGACAAATCCTGGGCAGAGGCGGTGCCCCATGTTCTATGGGCACACAACACTACTAGTCGGATGGCCACAAGTGAAACCCCTTTCCACTTGGCCTATGGAGCAGATGGGGTGATTCCTATGGAGATCTCCAATCCTACTCTCAGAGTGGGATAGTTTGATGAGGTACGCAACAACCAAGCTCTATGACAGAACTTAGATTTATTATCTGAGGACAGAGAGTGAGCCCGAGCGTGGCTAGTCGCCTATCAATAGTGAATGGCCGGTACTACAATGCTCAGGTCAAGGAACACCTCTTATTCCATGGTGATTTGATTCTCTGGCATGCAAGTGTCACAGACCCGCAATTAGCAGTGGGAAAATTGGCACCCAACTCGGAAGGCCCCTCATGCAACGTATTGCCTAGAAGCCCGAGAGCAAGGGCCGTCATGGCGGCAGGCAAAACAGCCAACCTGCGCGGATTCCCCATCCTTTCCATCGAACCTGGCACGGTGAGACCTACTTTTACTTTCATCATGGAAGAAAGACCGAGGGCCGCTTTCTGGGCGGATATACGACGCCAACGGCTGGGATTGGATACACCCATCATGCATGCACCTCATCAAGTTCTGAAAGGCCAACACCATCACTGGTGGCTATGGGCAACTCTGCGCACAGCCAGCTTGTCATGCGTGGAAAGGCCGAGGATTGGCCATCGGTGGGAGCTGTCGTCAAGCCCATCCACCACAGTAGAGCGAGTCCTGGACAGTTGCCGCCCTGACACTGCGCAATGATCGATTGCGCCTGCCCTTTATACCCATGTTCATGGAAGACAACCTCCGGCGGCAGGCCAAGGTGCATCGCCGCGGCGTAAGACCACGCCAGAGTCGCCATCTCCTCACCGCCATCCGCGGTGGAGACCGGGGGATCAGCCATACGTCGCTCCCGCGGCATCACAGCCAAATGACCCGCCTCATGCAGCAGATCCCCGGGGTAAAGCAACCTCTCCAGATCGACCTGAAGCCCGCCGCTCACCATACGTATACCCGGCAAAAATCCATCAGGCACCGGTCGCAGGTCGATCCTCAGTCCAATCTCTTGCAAAAATTCCAAAATCGACTGCACCACAGCGGAACGATTCAGGTGCTGGCCGTTCAGCAGCGGAATCTGGGCCTCCGGCTTGGGCGGAACGGGTTTGCGACCGGGCATCGTCGCTGGCTGCCACTCCATCTCGAAGGAGATCTCGTCGCTGGCGATCTTCTCAAACCCGAGCCGTTCATACAGATGAACTGCTCGGTCAGTCTTTATAGCACGGAGTCGCATCGCCACATGCTCCAGCTCTGCCAGTTGTTGCACCTGGCGAACCGCCCACTCGCCAATCCCACGGCCGCGATACTCCGGCAGCACCGCGAGGTCGACGGAGCGATAGCAATCCGGCTGCCGGTCGACGAGGTGGCGGCCGACCGCCGTGCCATCCTCCAGGCACAGGATCATATCCAGCGCTCGTGGGTAGGTGGACCCATACGACATCTGGCGGGCATGAAACTGCATCTGCAACAACGGTTCAAGCTGCTCGGCGGTAAAGCCGAGAGGATGGGTTGCCATCATCAAAAAGGGGGAGAATGTTAGATCTCCTCTGAGATGGAATGTTGAGGGAGAATGTTGGGTCTCCTCTGATTGATAAGCAGTATGTGTACTGCTTTGTGCTGAAATGTTTTGATGATTGGCAGTAGTGTTGTTTGACTTGGTTGACTACATAGTTGACTTTGTCAGTGTTATATTGACATAATGATGAGTGTATTTTGATGACTTTTATATGTCAGATTATCATATGAATAATGTTTACATCTTTTTTGTATATGCATATATATTGATGGGAACAGGCAGATTCATGCAAAGTGAAGTAAAAAAAGGATCAGGGTGAAGGCCTTGTTTTCATTGCTCTTCGAATAGAGGCTTACAATTTGGCCACTAGGGCCTCAAACATCGCAGAGATACTAGGGAGAAGGGAGAACACACAAGGGATGGGAGAACCTTGCAAGGAACAATGGGGAGACCAACCTACCCCATTTACAGATGATCCTCTCACCCCACTCTCGCTCTCACTGTCCTCAGTTGAGAATTCAGAGACTTTAGGGACTTCTGCTTTTCTAAGCTTCCAAGGTTGTCCAAGAGGTACCAAAGCTTCACACGAGTGGCCCTTTTATTAGGGGCCAGAGCCCTTGCTTTTGAGGGAAAGTAGTCCCTGCACATTTTTTATCTATTGACGCTGCTGAAGCTATGCTGTCGAAGGTGCATTTGCTACCGCTGATGCTGACATTGCCACCGCTACAACTGTCATTCTGCTGGCGTTGCTTCTATTGCTGCTAGTGTCATCCTGTTGTAGCTGTTGCTCTAGTTGCTGTTGTTGCGTTGTCGAAGGCGGCATGGGCGAGCTCTAGTGCAGGAATGGAGTGGTTCAGCGGAGGGAGCAGGGAGATGGACTCGCACGGCCGGCCAGCAGAGTGAGGAGATGGGCAAACGGTGGGCAATAAATGCCCAAGGGAGAGAGGAAGGCATGTGGAGGTGAAGGGGAGTAGTGGACGTGGACATGGCGGGGGTCGACGGGAGAGGGAGACGAAATGGAAGGAGGGGTGAACAGTGCCAACTCTCACGAGGAGAGGGCATGACATGCAGCTACAATGGCCGCTAATTTCATCCTATTTCCTTTTTTTTGAAAATATCCTTTTTTCCTCTTGGCCGCTCTTTTTCTTGTATTTGTGCATATGGCCTTGTACACCCTTTTCTCTTCTCCCCTTTTGTATTGGGCTTAGCACATTTGCATGGCCCATTTCATCTTCTTTCTCTTTTTTTTCTTCTCTTTTTTGTGAGTGCCAATAGAGTGACAAATGGAAGATGCTGTCAAAATCATGAAGGATGGAGTCGACTCCAAAGTCATTTGGAGTTGACTCGATTGTAGCTTGACGAGGTGAGGCACAACCCTCTGATAGCACTAGAAAATAGCTCGTAGCAGTGAAAAATGAAGCATAACCGTGACAAATGCGGCCTTAAGGGTGAAAAATAAACCCAAGGGCGATGACTAAGGAAGACAAGGGGAAGCCAACGTTAAGAACGTTCAAGATGAAGGCATGGAGTCGACTCTGCTTGGTTTTGGAGTCGACTCCACAAGACAAATGGCTTATAGTGGTGACAAATGGCTGGTTAAGGGTGATAAATAGCCTAAAGCAAGGACAAATGGGTGGCTAAGGGTGAAAAATAGGTAATACCGATGACCAAAGTGACAAATGGAAGATAGAGCTCATCTATTGACTACCATCGACATGCTTTAATTTCTTTTATTCTTTTCATCATTTCATTAATCAACATTTTTATTATTATTATGTTATTATTATTATATTGTTATTTTTTTTATTTCAACTCCGTTTTGGTCAGATTTTGTTCTTGACTGATTCAACCACATTGCTTGTGCAGGGGTGAGCTGGCATCTTGTTTGATCACATGCTCAACATGATTGCATTATCTTCAGCCTTCCTCTCAGTTCTGCATTATTTCTTGCTTCTTTTATGTTTGATGTATTCATTTTGGCATCATGTTGATCTCTCCAGTCCATGTTTAAGCATCAGTTCAGATTTTTGTTAAGCCCACAATTCTGACAAAAATTTGGTAGGAAAGGGCGCGTGGGCAAAAGCAAGAGGGGGCTGGCTCCGGTGAAAACCCGCAAAGGGCACTTGAGTCAGTAATGTGCATTTTGAAATGCAATTGGATATGGATTATTTTCAGGCAGGGGGAGGAGAGAGAGAGAGTTAATTGGAATATGATTTTGACGGTGGTTCTAATGCCTCATTTTGAAATGCAATTGGATGTGGATTGTTTTCATAATCCTTGCCGGCTTTACAATTTTACTGAGCCATCATTCACAGCAACAAACAGCTT
This sequence comes from Amorphophallus titanum, assembly GCA_024336825.1. Lineage (NCBI taxonomy): Eukaryota > Viridiplantae > Streptophyta > Magnoliopsida > Alismatales > Araceae > Amorphophallus > Amorphophallus titanum. Next base: position 381,027 of record JANBPO010002302.1, on the reverse strand, counting down.
TTGTGCATTGCAAGCGCCAGGCTCTGACAGGTCATGCTAGAGCTTGCAGGAATTGTTAGGTTGGAGAGGCCACTCCACAGCTGCTTAGAGTACAACTTATGTGGTAGCCCTTGCTATTCTCAACAGTGGGCAAGTGGTTGGGTCATGACACCCCTCTTGATCGGTGACAATGCACTCTTATGACACAAATGTGCTAGGAGTTGGCAATGAGACTGATGGTTGACTTGTTGACTATCATGGTTTTCCACTACTCAATACTCATTGTAGATCTAGGGACACTCACACTGGTAGAGCTACGGACATCGTCACACAGACCATTACACTACTGCAGTTCCAGAAGGTTAAACTTGCAGAAGTCCAGAAGTCCATTGTAATCTTCTGACTAATTTTTCTTACGGTGCACATGCATCTGCAAGTGGCAACCTCACCTTTTTATCCTGAATGTATGCGTTCTAACTTTAATATATACTGCTCTTGGGTATTTGTCTCACCACTAGAGATTAACAGGAGAGACATCTGCTCTGGTATTCTTATTCTTTTATTAAGAACTTTTATCAAACATTTTCAAGAATCAAGCTTAATTTCTGAAAAAAAGGCTGCATTCTTCTTTTTAGTTCGATATGTAGTCCACAATTTGCAATTCATATATTCTTATTTCTCCCTGACCATAGGATCATGCACAATAAAATGTCCACAGTTCCCATGCAACACCAGAAAGAAGCATGCTATACATAAATAATAAATTACATTCATTGATACACCATTATAAAGAACACTGTTTGTAGGGAACACAAGCATAACAAGAACTGAATACCAGACAATAAATGAAAGCAACTCAAGCATTTAACCTCTTTTGGTCTCTCCCCCTTGAGTCCACAGCCAGCTCGACTGGTCAAACTGTATTTGCTGACAGCAGGAAGGTTAATGGACCTGCAATCACATATGTAATCATGACTTTAAAATGAAAGAACCATACAGATTAATTGAGTTCACAGAGAAACAAGTAAAGCTCACATTCAGGTCTAACATTTAGCCAGTATTAAATATGCCACTGTTCACAGGGTAAACCATACAGACAGATTGAGTTCATACAGAAACGAGTCAAGCTCAAATTCAGGTCTAACATGTGGCTCCCTCCCTCCCTCCCTCTCTTGACAGGATTGTTGAGGGGGAATGGTCGATGAGGGAAAGAGTTGGCTTTGGCCATCCGAGAAACGGAAGTTAAACTACTTTCAAGGATATTACCGGGCCTCTGGTCTTTGCAGAAGTCCATCTCTTGCTCTAGACATTGCAGTGTGACTACTCAATACTGATGCTGTTTTCGGGACTTCCCCATGATGACTGCCGAAAAGAAAAATCAACATTTGTAATGGTGTACACAAAGAACTTCAACCAACATCTGCACCATCATGTAAAAAATATTAAACAACAATGACCTTTTCTTTTCTAGAACTGAAGCTTTCACTCTACTGGCAGCATGTCTCTTCACTGAAGCGTTCTGCAAGGACAATACTCATCTCAATCAGAAAAAGGGGTAATGAACTTCTCAAATAGGCATGCAAAGATTTTCCAACAACAACTGTGTTGTGGGTGGGGAAGAGTGGTGTTGAATGAATTATTGAAGTCATTTGAAAAATATTACAATTTTCAATATGTACATTTAGTAGAAGAAATCAACTATACATTTACCCTTTATAGTCGAATATTATGTATATTTCTTTTGGGGTACTACACCCTCCCCCACTTAAAAGAATTTAGTCCCCAAATTCACTTACATGTAGATATGGAGGGTGCAGATTACTTACATTTAAAATAACTAGGGGAATCTTCTTCGCAGTGACACTTCTGTGTCCCAAGTGGCTTCTTGCTCCGTGCACCTGCTCCATTGAATCTTCACCAAGGGGATAGTTTTGTTCCTCAACACACGAACCTCACGATCAAGTATGTTTAATGGCTTTTGTTCATAAGTGAGATCCTTTTGTGTCACCAAGTTATCATGTTGTATGACATGGAATGGATTATGGATATACTTCTTTAACATAGAGACATGGAACACGTTATGGACCTCAGATAACTGAGGTGGCAAAGCGATCCGGTAGGCAACCTCACCAACCCTTTTCAGAACTTCAAAGGGTCTGATATACCTTTCTGTAAGCTTGCCCTTAATTCTAAATCGTCGAATACCTCGTCTTGGAGAAACCTTGAGAAATATGTGGTCTCTGATGTGGAACTCTAGGTCTCTTCTCCTAGTATCGGCATATGTCTTTTGCCTAGACTGGGCCATTTGAAGTCTCTCTCTAATAACTTGTATCTTCTCGGTGGTGTCTCATACGATGTCCGAGCCTAGATGTTACTTTTCACCAACTTCATCTTAACATATAGGTGAGCAGAAACTCTTTCCATATAATGCCTCGTATGGTGCCATTTGAATGCTTGCCTGGTAGCTATTGTTGTAGGCAAATTCTACTATAGGCAGATGATTGTGCCAGCTCCCACCAAAATCTATAATGCATGCCCTGAGCATGTCTTCCATGACCTGATTTATTCTCTCAGTTTGGCCATCTATTAGGGGGTGAAAAGCAGTGCTGATGTTGAGTCTTGTCCCCAAGGAATGTTGTAGACCCTTTCAAAAGTGAGAAGTGAAGCGCGGGGCTCAGTCAAACATGATAGAGACAGGAACACCATTCATTCTCATGACCACCTTAATATATAAGGTAGCTAAAACATCAACTGACCATCAGTTCTTGATGGGTAGAAAGTGTACAGAGTTGGTCAATGGATCTATAATTGCCCATATTCCATCATGTCCTCCTTTTGTCTTTGGCAAGCCCATGATGAAGTCCATTCTGATGCCTTCTCACTTGCACTTGGGAATGTCCAAGGGATGTAATTTGCTGGCGGGCTTTTGGTGTTCTGCCTTAACCTGTTGGCATGTGAGATAGCAAGAAACAAAGTCCGCTACCTCCCTTTTCATGTTTGGCCACCAATAGGTACGTTTCAAGTCCTGATACATCTTGGTAGCTCTAGGGTCAATAGTGTATCTTGATCAGTGAGCTTCTTCTAAGATCTCTTTATTCACTTCAGGATAGTCCAGCACACATGTCCTTTCATGAAACAATAACCTCCCATCAGGTGCCAGCTTGAAATGTGGTTGCTCTTCTAGCTTGCCTTTTATTTCTACTAGTGCTGGGTCATTATCTTGTAATTCCTTGATCTTGGAAAGTAAATCGGGATGCAAAGTTATGTTAGATAGAGTTACACCACCCTTCTCCTCATCTATATTGATGTTGAGCTCGAAGAATGGTTCCAGCATTTTCCACTCTTGGATCATGCAGTTCGCTAGTATTGCTCTCGGCTTTCGACTAAGGGCATCTGCTACAGGATTACCCTTTTTGGGATGATATTGTATGGTGAAGTCAAAGTCCTTGAGGTACTCTAGCCAATGCCTTTGCCTCATATTCAGTTCTTTTTGAGAGAATAAATATTTGAGACTTTTGTGATCAGAGTACATGGTGAATTATTCTCTGTAGAGATAGTGTCTTCAAATCTTCAAGGGAAACTACACCGTAGCCAATTCTTGGTCATGAACTCAGTAAGAACCCCCTCCATTAAAAATTCATTCTCAGACATGTCACACCCTGCCTTGCCTGCCCTGTGATCCAAGCCAGAAACCACCACAAAGTTGCAGAGATTTTTGTTTACAGCTCCACCGTTGGACGGATCTGAAACTCCCATATGTTGAATCTTTTCGAGTCCTCTTCGCAACGGTGCTAACCTTGTCTCGATCCGACACTGGATCTGGGCTTGGCGTCTGTTTTCGCCAGAGTGCGCAGGATTATCTAGGTCTATCCCGAGACAGGCCTGCAGAAGGGGGTCGCAAGTTAAATCCTTGAAAAATACGTCGAAGCAGATCCAATGGCCACTACTCTCAGGGACCGACTAGGGACCCTCCGCCAGCATCCCGGTGAACCGTCGCCTCCAAAAGATCCTCAGAGGCTGACGCCCCTTTGCGTGCCCGTGCTTGCTGTCCTGTCGGCCTGAAATTGTAGATCTGGAGCCATAACCCGCAACCGCCTGACACGCCTCCAACACGCTACCTGTCAACCCTGGATTAGCGCGTGGAGTGGGCCATAATTATCATGCTATAATTAATTATATTATTGGTACTGGCAGTTACAATTCTTGGCTGGGAAGTCTTCCCCAGACCCCGAGCGTGGAGGTACGTCTCCTCTTCTTCCTTGTTGCTTACCCATTTAGTATATGATTGAATGCCGTGCTTGCATGAGATAGGATTACTAGCTCACTGCAAATTCCATCACCGCTGTGAGAGAGTGTTCACGTGACCCATCTCGTGACCCGATCCACAGAGGAGTGTAGACCACCCTTGACTCACGTCGATTTCTCAACCGTGCGAATCCACACGCTTCTATCTCCAGGGATGAGTCGAGTGTTGTGCTTCTTGTTGAGGACATTTCTCCTCTTCTGGGGCTCCTTGGAGTCATGCCGAGGTGTTCCCATTGTATGTGTCTTGCTGGTTGCATCTGTCCCAGGTGAGTCGAATCAACATAGCAAGTCCAAGGTTGCATTGTCCGTCTGAGTCACACCCGCCCCACATCACAGAGCAGTGCATAATGGCACAAATTCCACAATCTGGGCCACGAACCAAGCCACCGCCACATAATCTCATACCAAATCCAGAGCTACCACAACTCATTCATACGTAGAAGCGCAGGACTTATAGCTCACTAGGACAACTCTGCCTAATCCTGCTTCCAAATTTGTAAAAATAATTGGGATCGAAACGTCACCTTCGATGCCACAGAGCACAATGAGCATACCAAACTCAATAATCAACAGCTCATCCGGAAGATCCTTTGCTCACCCGAGCACACCTCTTGATCAGAGCATCCACTCTGCCACCTCAAACCACAATCTTAACACCTCATGCGCTGGATGAACCTCAAGCAAGGGTGGCCAAAACCAATAACAGCTCCTACAAGGCACACTCACTGCCATTTAACCATGAGCAATTCTCTCCAGCCACCAAACCTCACCACAATTTCTCCGAACGCAGCACCACTGCAACACACCTACCAACAACCTTAGCTCAACTCAGCACCATCAGAGCCACCACCAAAGGGGGAAGAAAACTCTCAATCTCATTCCTCGGGCCCCATGCCAGCACTCCGATGATAGCTGCAACCACCTTCACAGTGCCAACTCAGCGCACTCAAGCTCTCAGGCGAGAAACAAAGCGGAAAAGGAACATGAAACCCTATGCCAACTGCCGACTGTACTAGACCTTTTAGACTCTGATCACTGCAGTATCTTGAATTCCCATGTGCATCCACAACCACGGCTCTGATACCATCTGTAACGACCCAAGATCCGGATACCAGGAATAACTCGATACCATTCGGATCCTGGCCCACTGCCCACGAGCGGGATGGCTCAAAAGGGCTAAAAGGTAAGTGTAGAACTACATGGATTGTAGCTTTCTTCTTTTGTTTGATTTGTTTCTCTCTTTTTTTGTAAAAGAAATCATTCTGTAAGGAAACTTCTTGATCCGTAAAATCTTTGACAAAAACCTTTCACATCGTACCTGGCCGTATCTGCAAGCCGTATCCTTATACGATTTTCCTACCAAAACCAAGGGCTCAACGTATAGCGCTCGCGGTGCCCGCGCGTATTCCCAGGCACAGCATATCTGCCCACACATATCCCCAAGCATTAAGTGAGTGCATTCTTCGCATATTCCCCATGGCTGGTCCATAATACCTCTGCAAACAAAGGAAATAGCTCCTCGAAGGATCTGCACACATCTCTTCGAAATCTGCACGCGTCTCTTCAGGAGGAGAGACAGTTATGGAAAGGGATATTGAGGAGACGGAGAAATTCTTGGCCCTTTACTTCACAGACTAAAGGCCCATAAAGTCCTATACAGTCCAGTAAGTGACAGCCCAACTTCACATCAAAGGCCCATTTACTATAGGACCAAAGGTCACATGCCCAAAAGAGAGAGCCATCTAGCCTCGGCACAATCGCCCATACGAAGCCCTCCCCTAAGCTCAGGAGGAACTCTGATGCACCATCGACTGAGCCAGTAGAAGGCCGTTAAGTCACTCCCTCAGGGATGCCCGGGAACAAAATGGTATGTTATAAGCTCAGACTTAGGAGGGGAATATCTCTTATCTGCCGATGGGTCAGCCCATCACGAGACCCCCCCCCCCCCCACCTTTCTTGCAGTCCAGAGCGGTTTCTCCGCGGCCGAGCACTTATCCCTCATGACTGGAAATGAATTTTATGCCAACGTCTGAGAGTGGGAAGTCCATAGGGGATAAGGGGAGAGCAAGAGTCGTATAACGGTGAGAGTTCGCACCATGGACGCAACGTCTCCCCCCAACGGTCCCTCAAAATTCTCACTACTCTAGAGAGGGAGTATGTAATTATTTAATCCTAGGGATCCCCTTCGAAAAGGTGAGCTCCAATCCTAGCCCCCTCAACTGGTGAAGAACATTCTCGTACCATTCACCTCCTTTGCCTCCATTTCTACCTTGCTCTTGCCCCTACTGACTTAACCATCATAAGATTTTTCTCTGGGATCGTAATACTGAACCCCTAATCGTTTCTCTCCTTTTGCAACAATCTTCTTTGAGGTGACTTTGAACAATTGCTCTGGGAGCCGCTCTGTCTTGGATCCAACGGCCTATGATTTGGTGCGAGATCTCGTCTCTTCAATAATCACGTAAAAGCATGTTTCGAAAATCATTAGACCCACACACTATGCTTCTCAGACTGTGAGCTTAGCTTCATCCTTTTGCACCGCAGACACGAGATCTGCTTCTGTGACATGATGATGGAGGAATCTCATCCATCTGATTTAAAGAATTTTTGAAAAAAAAGATAATTACATATATGTTTAAAAAAATTGGCATGTTTTCAGATTAATACTTTAATTTTGAGCATCAAAGTTGAGTTGATGACGATCATTGAGTTAGTTGAAGCCCAAGAGCAACTCAAACATTAACGGGGACTGTTTACTCGAGGACATCAATCATTTAATATTGAATCTCCGCACCGTAGTACCGTAGTTCATCCCTTCCCCCCGTGAGGAAGGGTGTGGGTTTGACCCCCTCTTCCACTAAGAGGTGCGAATTTTATTGTTAATTCTCTCCCAAGAAGTACCCATAAGAAAACCAGTTGATGTTAAGGTCGGTTTTGCCATCCACTTATACACATACCCCAATCGACGGTCAAAGTAAGGTCGATGGAAAAGTCACGATAAACTGAAAGATGCAGCCCTTTTGGAGACGCGTGTGGAGATCCCATTATTTAATACCTCAATTAATGGATCTCTGATGGAGGCCTTAGAGAAAGAACAAAGGATCATCAGAGAAAAATACATGTAAATTACAAAATACACTCTGGGACCCACAAAAAGGATCCGAATAATACCTAAAAAATCTGAGGCATTACAATTTGTGTGTTGAGTTTTTTTGTCTTTAATTCAATGCATTCATCTGATCTTGCTTCAATTTGGGTCTAATCAGCATAGTGTAAAATGAGAGAGAGTTTATCTTGAATTGCTCTATTGTGGTCTCCAATTGCTTTACTACATTTGCTCTGCAACACTTTCTCTATTTCAATTGTTGAGTGTTCGAGTGTAAGCCTCAATCAAGTGATAATTCATATTCTATCATGTAATTTTTATTCCGCATGACTTTATATCAACAGCTTTTAAAATTGAGCAAATTTTTAACGGAGACTCATTCACCCCCCTCTGAATCTTTGTCTGCACCACCGATAAATTCCAACATACACCTGGTCCCCTACCAAATGTACAAGAAGAGATGGCCGAGATTGTTGGATGAAAAGACATGGTGACAAGATAGGGCAAAATTGAGGCTGAGCTACTGCAAGCTGCAAAGGGCAAGCAGGTTGCTAATGAAGACATTTCCTACTATCACGACCAGAATAGTGGCATCTGAAAAAGAAGTAGTATTTCTGTCTCCTCCATTTGAGTGTGCCTCGAGTAGCATGCTCCAGGGCATCATCAACCAAACGACCACGGACCCTACTATCTTGATGATGCTGCAAAGATAGCAGCAGGAGATAGAATTGTTGAACGAAAGATTAAATCAAAAGGCTGAATATACTCTGGCACCCGAGCAACTCGGGGCATAAGCTGAGTCATCGCAAGGAAGTTCTGACCACATAGATGCTCTTTTACTAACTGTTCCATGACTTGCAGACCCTAATCGGGCTACTCCCATGTATCATTCTCAACAACCCCTGCCATTACGACCAATGCCTCTCAAAATGCAACAGTAGGCTTTATTTTCAGGGCCTTTACTCCCCCATGCAGTAGCTCCAGCCACACCACTGATGCGACCCGCCCACCTCTACCCTTAGCCAGCATAGCCAGTTATGGTAAATGAGCTGATGGTGGAGTAGATGATCGAGGCAAGGTTGGCAAAGAGGGGTGGTGATGATTATGCCCCCTTTGACATATTAAGTGCCATATCCAGCCTACCATGCTGCCAAAAGACTGTCACCCGCTATCAATAAACCCCCAAAATTTGACAAATACAATGGGCAGGGCTCCCCGAAAGAGCATATTGCATATTATATGATAGTTATGGGTGACATGGCGGCGGACGAATCATACCTGTTGAATTTCTTTGAGTGTTCGTTGCCATGACCTCCCATTGAATGGTACTCTGACCTGCCAGCTAGGTCTATCCACGACTGGCTAGACATGCAGTAGAAATTCAGTGAAAGATTCCACGTCGCCGAGGCAGAGGTGACCGTGGCTGAGCTAGTTATAGTCAAACAAAAAGATGATGAGCTAATTGTGGAATATATTAACCGATGGAGGGATCTTAGCATGAGATGCTGGTATCCTCTGCATTCAAAAGATACAATACAGATATGTAAGCAAAATCTAAAGAAGGAAACTCTAAAATAGATGGTCGGGGTAGAGATCCGATTTTTTGACCGATTAATTGACGTTGCCACGGATGTTGAAGGCTTCTTCGTGATATATCCCTCCATTTATGCCGACTCTAGTCATCAAGCCAGGTAGGTTAATAAACGAACGATGCTGAAAGGAGTCCATACTGTCAGCCTCAGGGTAAAAAGGCACAAATTGGTGCACAATCCTCCTTCCAATGAACCTGCCGAATGTCGAGAGAGTTGTCCTCTCGAGATTAAAATAATGAAGCTCTATGCCTTACCTAGGGACAAAACTCGAGCATTATTTGAGTGGGCTAGAATTAAAACCCAAACACATAAAGCGTATATGCGGACCTTTAGAGCTTACGCTAATGGGCTTTATAGAAAATGGGCTTACGTTGTATGAATGCTTCACAAATTGGATTCCCTGCTAACCAAAATAAGCCTCGTAAGATAGCAGTGGGCTTAGGAGAGATGTGAACATATGCATGGGCTTTTAAATACCTAACACACGCATCATGTTCGAATAGGTTGCATGGGAGATTAGGGTTTCTAGTTAAACAAGGGAAAGCGACTGTCGATGAGGAAGGATAGAGGTTATCCCAAGAAGTTCTACGCAAGTTAGGACTCCTTGTTTCCAGTAGGACTCGTAGGACCTCAAGAGCCTATAAATAAGACCCATGCGATCATCGGGAGCACATTGTTGCTATTGCATTCACCGGAGGCCTGCTACATCGACGTCTTCTTCGTCCCCATGCAATCGACAGAAGCCTGTTGTTGCTACTGTTGTTCGTGCATCGACGTCCTATACTTCCTCCTGCTGCCAAGCGAGAAGAGGCCTACGTCCTCTTCTTCCTGTTACTGCTGCGACCGATTGGAGTAGACGGCTTCCTCTTCAATTCTTCTTCCCTCATCTACGAACGTGAAGACAGGAGCATCTTCCTTCATAGTTCCTGCTACGGCTGTAGTTACTGCCATTGCTGCTACGTTCTTCTTCCCTGTCTCTCTCCATTCATCTTTGTCCTAACACTCGTCAAAAGGTAGGTTTTCTCCTAACCCAGACTAAACACCTTAAATACCCGTAAACAAGTTTACATGATCATGCATGCATCTTCTACTAGTTTCCATTAATCTCTGGCACGTAGTTTTCACTTTCTGCATGTAAAAGAATTGATGTCCAGATCAGTGGACACAGATTTCATGAATCAGTGACCTAACATAAGGACACCCATTAATCAACATCAAACTATCATGATGCCAATTTCTTTAGATAAATTATAATTACAGCATGTTTAATATTTAATAACCATGGAACCATTTGTTGACCCGTTGAATTGGCAAGCAAGAGGGGGTGAATTGGTTGCCGGGTAAATAAAAATGATTAGACAAGATGCAGGAATAAAAATTGACTTCAATGTTAAAACTAATCTAAAGCGGAGCAGACAGATTGAGATGATGACAAGCACACCTAAGGTTCGCCAAGATAAACACCTAAGTGAATGTGATCACTGAGTAAAGGAGCGATGAAATTTAGACAACACGACACAACACACGGGTATCACAAGCAACCAGACCAATAGCAAAGCACAAAATGCAAAGATGTTTAGGTGGTTCGGATGCACCCAAGTGCAATCCTACATCCACCCCTCTCAACTCGAGAGGATTACACCAAAATACGCTGCTCAAATGTAGCAGCCACACACCCACGAGGTCGTAGACCTCCAGCCACCCATAGACGTAGAGGCGTCAAGCAATCTATCACACGAAGATGTTATCTTTGACCACACACACACACACCAGTATCAGTGATTTACTACAAACGAGATCAGATATATATATATAGTGAACCACCAAATATGATCAAGATAGGTTAGAGATGAGCTCCCCCTTTCTACTGTAGGAGTTGGCTTGGAGTATTGTGGCGAAGGGGTGTTGAACTACCTGCTATAGCTGGACAAAGTTGATCCCCGGCTGATGAGCTTGGTGCAGTGAATCCCTTTTGAGCGTGTTAGAGAATCTGATGAAGTATAGAGTGCAATTCCTTTTCTTGGCATGAAGCATTTTCCCTATAGCTCATTCGGCCGCCGTTCTTCCTCGGACTCTGCTCGCTCAAGCTCGTGCGGAGCTCTACTCCTCTCCTTTTCTTATATTTGGACACCCTAATCAAGTCCTTTTAATAAGCCTGATGAAGATGCTCTGACCTGGACAAGGCATAGAGCGGTCGTTCACCGGACCGCGCAAGACTTACACAGCCTCTGTTACGACTGTGTAGGTCCCGCCGTTCCGAGAATGGCAAACCTCGCCGAAAAACACCATTTCGGACCCTAAACGAGCCCGGTTGAGGGGGAAACGAAGGGGAACTTACCCCTAAACCTCCTAGCATGATTCTACGCCCTTAAAATGCGGGATCGCAACTCAAAATGCTAGATCGGATGCTCAAACCCCATGACATGGATTTTCCTTCCTAGCATGAAATAGCCCTCTCTCGACCTCACCTCGGCCTAGAAATCACGGGGAAGGAACTACGGAGCTAGGGGAACATCACCCTACCTCGATCTCGTCTCGAGGCGTGCTAGATGAAGCCCAAACCACGAAGAACGTTACTAGAAACCCTCGTTCTTCACGCTTCCCACGAACACTGCACATCACCACGATCGTCTCGCTGCCGCCTACGCCATCACGCCGTCACCCACCGCCATCTGCAGTCGGAGGGGTGCGCCGCGTCGTCGTCGGTCAAGGAGAGAGAAAGAGAGGGGGTGCGGTGCCACGGTCGAAGGAGGAAGAAGAAGGAAGAAGAAGAAGAAGGAAAAAAGGAAAAAGAAATTGAGTATTTATAGAAAATCTAGAAAATCAAAAAAATCTTGAAAAATAGAAAAATATATTTTCTCGATCCTCGCGACACGCTGATCGCAATGTTACCACCTGCGGGTAGGTGAACAACCCGGTTCACCCGCTACAGGGTTCTGTAGACTTTTTCGAATCACACACGCAGGAATCGAAAAACACGCGAAAAAAGTCGCGAAACACGTTCCGGGCCTTCGAAACGTGCCCGAATCGCATGGGTCCGAACACGAAAGATGTCCCGAAGATAATTTCGGGCATAATGGAAACAAATCCTCTGAGAAAAGTAGATCCGGGACCTAAGAGGAAGGATCCGAAGGATCTGGGACATCACACTAGAGGTCAGGGTGTGATCGTTTTTCTATTTCTTAGTCGTTCAGGATCGGGTAGGGTAGCAGCCTTGCGACAGACCGCCAGCCGATGGCTGGCAATCAGGCCAAGGATGGCCACCTTGCTTGGCAGTCTGGGAGGCGACCGCTTGCGGTTCGAGTGTCTCCGGGGCCTTGCGGTCCTGGCTAGACCGCTAGGCCAGGCCTAGCGGTCCTGAGAGGGCCGCCAGGCGCCGTGACATCCCAGAGAGGACCGCCACTTGATTTTCGTGCTAGTCGTGTCCGTTTCGCGTTGTGTTGGCTTCCGGTTGACCCGGGTGTGACCAATGGTTGACTTTTGGCCTCGTGGATGTCCCGGACACCGTGGGTTCTGTGTTCATGTTTCCGGGGGTGTCCGGAGGTACCGAGTTACCTCGATTAACGTGCCGAGGGTATTGGGGGTCCGAGTGACCCCATGTGTTTTGAGCTTTTGTGCTTTTGGTAGATCGAGTCGCCGTGAGTCGGCACGAGTGCAGTAGGTCTTCCCCGCACGACGTGGGTTTCTCAGAAAAGTAATTTTCGAGTGGGCCATGTGTGTGGCCTTGGATTGTGAGTCCGGATAACCAGCCTGGGGCTGGAGGTTTTCCGTACGTCCCTTGGATGAGGGATTAACTCGGTGGCTGGTGAGCTATCTTGGGAATCGTGCTTCCGTGGTTTCAGACCTAGGGATTAAGCCAGATTGACGGCGCTGTGTCGTCACGTGCAGCGGTCTTGACCCGAGTCTTGTGACTCAAGGACCGTTGAGTTTTATTAGGTCTAGTGGATTGTCCAGAGTCTGGTGGCCTCGAGCCGCCTGTTACTTCGCGTTACTTGAGATGAGTGCATGCGTGATTTCTAGTGTTCACGTTTAGTGAGCCCCCACTAGTCGTAGCTTTCCTGCGCACGCGTGTGAGTTAGAAGGTGCTATGTAATTTCGGTCAAAGCCGTAAGGCCAGAGGGAAAAAAGAAAGAGGTTGAGGAAGTCGAGGAAAAGCTGATGGTGGGCAAACCTGGTGGGGAGCTATTGTCAGACTTCCTCAAAGATGACCCGACTCTCGAAGTAAAAATTGGGGTAGACTTACGGCCCAATGTACAAGAGCAGTATAAAAATTTCCTTTCTGAGTACACTCATATCTTCGCATGGTCTGATGAGGATCTTCCCGGCATTCTCGAAGAGGTGGTGATGCACAAACTCAACCTCGACCCATCGGTGAAGCCCGTCCAGTAGTGGAGAAGGAGACATGCCCTAAAAAAATAGGCTGTCATTAAGGAGCAGATCAATAAGGGGAAGAAAATCAGACTATTCTAACCGGTCCTTTACCCGATGTGGCTCGCAAATGTCGTCCTGGTCCCAAAGGCTTCGGGCAAGTGGCGGATGTGCATGGACTTCACCGATCTTAATAAAGCCACTCTGAAAGATTGCTACCCATTATCGAGCATCGACCAACTAGTCGATTCAACCTCGGGTAATGAACTTCTCAGCTTTCTGGATGCTTACTCTGGCTACCATCAGATCCGGATGGACCTTGAAGATACCGCGAAGACCACTTTCGTCACCGACTTTGGCATATACTGCTACACCTGAATGCCTTTCGGGTTGAAGAACATCGAAGCCACGTATCAGAGGCTGATCAACCATATCTTCGAGGACCAGATCGGATAGAACGTCGAGGCCTATATTGACGATATGCTCGTCAAGACACCCAAGGTCGAGGATCATTTCACCGACCTGGCAGAAACCTTCAACACCCTCCAGAGGTACAATAGGAAGCTCAACCCAGCTAAGTGTACCTTTGGTTAGGTCTGGAAAGTTCTTGGGATTCCTCGTGACTCAACGAGGGATCAAGACTAACCCCGATAAGGTCCAGGCCATCCTGGACATGTAGCCACCTGTGTGTATCAAAGATATTCAGCGCCTGATTGGAAGGATTGTTGCACTCAACCGCTTCTTGTCTCGAGTGATGAAATGATACTTCCCTTCATCAAATTGCTAAGAAGGCCCAAGCTGGCATCTGCCACCTTTGCCTGAGATAATGAGTGCCAGAAGGCATTTGCCGAGCTAAAGGAATTCCTGGCTTCACCTCCAGTGCTATCGAAGCCAGTTCTCGGAGAGACATTATACCTCTATCTCTCGGTGACTCCCTACACAGTAAGCTCGGTCTTAGTTCGAGATGATCGAGGAGTACAGAAGCCCGTATATTATGTCAACAAAGTGCTCCTCAATGTTGAAAGAAGGTACCCTGCAACCGAGAAACTCGTGCTAGTGTTGGTGACCTCTGCTAAGTGCCCCCAGCCCTACTTCCAAGGGCACTCCATCGTGTTGCTGACTAGTGAGCCCTTGAAGAAGATCCTAGCACATCTCGAAGCTTCAGGTCACCTCGTCAAGTGGGCCATACTGCTCGAGACCTATGACATCTCTTACTGCCCCCGCACGGCCATCAAGGGATAGGCCCTCGCAGACTTCATCGCGGAGAGCACTATCCCGGTCGAGGAAACATCCCTGCCAACGTTTGGCCCCACCTGGGACCTATTCATTGACGGGTCCTCCAACTCGACCAGTTGCCGTGTCGGTATCCTCCTCAGATCCCCAAAAAGAGCAAAACTACAATACACCCTGAAATTCAGCTTCCCGACGTCCAGCAACATCTCCGAGTATGAGGCTCTCATCTCTGGGGCCAGGATGGCACAGCACTTGGGAGCTGAGCGAGTCACAATTCACACTGACTCCCAATTGATCATCAGTCAGATCAACGGGGATTATAAAGCTCGGGAGACGCAAATGATCAAGTATCCACAACTGGTGAAGGAAATAGCCCAACTGTTCGAGAGCTTTCAGGTAATCCATATAGCTCGGGAAGAAAATTCCCAAGCAGATGCCCTCTCTCGCTTGGCCTCCGCCATCAGTTCAGAGGGCACCCGCTCGGTCCTCCTTGAGGAATTAGAACGACCGAACATAGAAACCGAGCTCGTGGCCGTTGTGCAAGTATCTTCTGGTGACCGGTGGACCCCATACATATCTTGGCTCTGAGACTCCCAAGAGCCCCCCAACCCTCGGGAAGCTCAGAGACTGAAGTATCAAGCTCGATGTTTCATCCTCCTAGACGAGACCCTATATATACCAAAGATCCTTTGCCGGTCCCCTCCTCAAGTGCCTCGATGCTCCAGAAGCTCACCGAGTGATCGAAGAAGTCCACGAAGGCATCTGTGGTGCGCACCAGGGGGGAAGGTTGATTGCAAGGATCTTGCTGCGACAAGGCTACTGGTGGCCCACTCTCCAGCGTGACTGTTCGACTTACGTTCGGAGATGTGATCGATGCCAGCGGTTCAACCACCTAGTCCACCAGTCGGCCTCGGAACTCTTGACCCTAACCGAGCCTTATCCCTTCGCTCGATGGGGAATCGACATCCTAGACCCATTTCCCATGACACAGGTCCAGAAGTCAGGAGGGAGCCTATCGCCACGCATCCTCCTTTCTTGTACGCTGACTGCCCCATCGTCCTCCATTCTTCTACGTCGAAGCAGCATGAACACCCCAACAACTGCCAAAGTCTTCGTCTTCAGAGTCACCCTCCATGCTTCACCTGAGGACAATCGCCAAGAAGAGGACGGTCGCTTCGCAAAAAAAGGAGGAAGAGGTAGAGATGGCAATGAAAGCCTTAAGTGGCATGAAGAGGAGGAGGTGCCCTTCGGGATCTTTTATAGGCCGAAGGGGGACAATCCTACCTTAATTGATCCTCCCCTCAAAAAGACGCATGAGGCAGACCTCTTTCCCTAGGAGCAATTACGCCACCTCCCTCATAGACCCTCCCGTGGGAATACGTAAAATGACAAGTCATTCAAAACGTGGAAAGATGAAAAGGCGCCAGTTCAACACCAACAACTTGGCCGATCGACACGCAAGACTGATTTTTCGACTGCAAATCATACAAGATCTCCAATTTATTGGCGACCGCAGATACGATAAATGATACTCGGTCAAAGGCGATAAGGAGCAGTTAATTATGCCTTAAACACTATTACCATTATATAGAAAGAAACATATTACACAGCCAAGTCCAGGTAGAAATTGTAAAAAAGAGGGAGAGAGCCAAGAAGGCAAGTGCAATTTTTTCGAATCTATAGAAATGGGGGAACTTTGAGAAGTCTGTGGCCCCTCTTGAAGCTCGGTAGGCGAAGGACCCTCGATGCTTGGCGAGTCACCCCCAGTTTTCTCGGTGATGGCCGGCCCAAGCACTGACCCCACTCGTGTGGGAACTGTCTCGACTACGTGCTCTCCCGAGGCCGCCAGAGTTGGTGTGATGCGGGACGACAACGCGAACCTGGGACTCTAGCTCGCAGACGTCCCTAGCGAGGGAAACATGGATCTACGCGGTTGAGAAACCGGCAATGAGTTGAGGGTGTTGACTCTCTCACGTGCTCGGATCGAGACACGGGATGGTCATGCTCTCACTCTCACAGCGGTGATAAAAATGTATCGAGTTAATTAACCTATCACTCTAGCAGCGGCATATAAAATATATACAAGTAAAACAAAATGTTGAGTGAGGGGAAATGGACACGATACCTCCCCGCTACCGGGCTTGGGGAAGACGTTCCCGGCCAAGACTCAAACTCCCGGTACAATAATTAGCCAAATATTACAGAAGTGAAATTTATTACCCACTCCACGCAAGGAGGTAAAGGGCTTCAATGGGACCCAGGAGAATCACCTTGGGTTGACGGGCAGCTTCTTGGGCAGCTCCAGTGGTGTCGCGCGTCGACAAGTGTGGGGTCCACATCCTGATCGGTGGGCCGAGTGGGCCGTGAGTGGTACCACTGTGATGGGGACTCCTGGAGGGATTATCCCTCAGAGGGAGATGCATTGGTTCGCCTTGTGGCAGGCGAGGCGGCCGACCTAGGGGTCGTTGCGGTGTGCTGTCCACAAGCCTATTCTGCCTTTACAGCACTGCGCGACCTGGCGAGAACAGCTGCTGCGACCAGATCTGAGCTCAGAACGACGTGAGA
Organism: Amorphophallus titanum; assembly: GCA_024336825.1. NCBI lineage: Eukaryota > Viridiplantae > Streptophyta > Magnoliopsida > Alismatales > Araceae > Amorphophallus > Amorphophallus titanum. Next base: position 363,879 of record JANBPO010002302.1, on the reverse strand, counting down.
CTAGCGCCCTTGGAAAGCACTATCAGAGATATACAACCCTAGACTATGCCAGGAATTTTAACCTCTCTGTAATTACCGTGGTTGAATTTAGAACACACTGGCTCACAAGTCTAGAGCTGACAGAGCAGAAAGTGGATCTGCCTGAAAATGTGAGTTGACCAGAGGATAAACGGTGGATTTGGGTGCTGAAATTTTTATGGTTGAGAGAAAGGGTTGAGGAACATGAAAATAATTTTTGGGTATTTTTATGAGGTTGTTTGATAGGGGAAATGCCCCCACTTAACTCAAATAGTAACTGCAATAGTAACCTTGAACTTTGAACACGAAATTCTCCCTCATTACTGGGAGAGGCTGGAATGCCCAGGAAGTGTAAGGGGACCCGAAGATCCCTATGAGGAAGATGAATAAGATGGGAAATGCGAAAGATCCGGAGGTTCCGGAAGGTGGGGGAAATACGGGTCTAGAAACTCGGGGAAGAAGGAATGCGAATGCATGTGAATGCAATAGAATGGATGCGATAAATGCATGAAATGTAAAGAATGTGAAAAATACGAGGGATGAGAGGATGAGATCCTCCTCCTCACCCGATGAATGGCCCAATGGGAGGAATCGGTGATAGATAGAAGTGTGGATAAAGTGGGATGAAAAAGGGAGCGGGTAGTGGAAGGCCCCTTAATGGTAGAATGACTGCCCCTCCACAACATCAAAAGCATATAGCCAATTGGCCCAATGGATAAGACAAAAGTCCATGACAAAGATTCAATAGTAAATGACAACTCCCTTGCAAAGTGAACAACAATAGTGTGAAGGAGTTGGAAAATTAGAATGTGAAGCATCGTGTTGCCCAAGGCTTGCAGCGTGTGAAGAGTTTTGAACAAAATGGGCATTCGCCCCTTGTACGGAAGGATGGGTTCGAGATTGAAAAACTGGGACAAGGGGTGCCCTGCCCGGTCCTGGGACATGGACTTATATGGCCAATGCTTGACATTCTCTTTTAATGAGCAGCAGCGGGGACTTGGCCTCTTCAACCATGCTCAGCATGAAATCACTGATTGGCATCCAGCAAATAAATTCTTACATCTTGAATGGCACAACCATGGCCAAATCCTTCTTGCTTGGCTCTTGGTCATCTTCGGCACATATACTCAAAGAAATACACCCATTCCAAACGGTAGAGGAAGGTGAGGTGGAGGCGGAAGGCTCCATGGATGGTGGTGTAATGAAAGATGTTAGAGAAAGGGTGAGTGGAAGCGGAGGTTCAAACACGTCAAGCTTCTCCCTTTGCTCGGAAGCAGTTGGGGTTGGCTCGAGTGCAAAAAGGAGTGGACCCTGCTCAGGATCTGCCACGGGTTTGGGTGAAGGGTTAGGTGATGGAATAGGGGTATCTGGGTTATAGGTTAAAGGTGTAACAGAGGGCTGAGGTGGCGGTAATGGGAGGTTAACTGGAGAAGATTTAGGGGTGAGTTTGGTGGAGGTCGATGGCATGGGGGTTGATGAAGGTATAATGGATGGAGGTTTGGTGGAAGGCCCGATGGAGATTGATGATGTAGAGGTTGATGGCATAACTAGTGGAGGTGTAAAAGTGGAAGGTTTGGTACGGAGGAAATGCTGAATGGGGCGAGTAGTGTTAGGGGTAGAAGGAGACTAATGATGCGCCAGCATGGGTGATTGGAGTATTGACCCATCGTCATAACACCAAAGTGTCTCAAAAAGGGGGGTTGGATTGGGGACGGTGGCTTTGTCCTGAGCAGGAGGTTCATCTAATGGTAGTAGAGGTAGTGGGAAACGAAGGAAACTCAGAAGGGGTGCTTACAGAGCTTCATCATGTGTCGCCTTGAATTCTTCAGTTGCTGGTTCTTCACTATTAAACTCAAGTGGACGCCATTGTGGAGCGTATATGTGGGTGGTGGAATGTAATGGTATTCCGTATGTGGAGGCGGAGGGCCATATGAATTAATGGGGCAAATGGATAGAGGATGGACGGTGTCCACTTGAGCGTTGTAATCCGCCAGTTCTTGCTTGTCGAAGCTACCGATGCTGTAGTTGTCTCTCTTGTCCTTCCAATCTCTCTCCATCTTTGTAATGTCGTTTAGAGTGACGTGAAGGGGATTGATTGGAGAAGGAGAAGGAGGAGCGGGTCGCGGGCTTGTGACCCTCTTTAACTATTCTTCCAGCGAGGTGACTTTGTCAAGAATGTTGTCCTCCTGGTTTTGATGATGACCACCATGATGTGACAGGTGATGCAAATAGAAGAGGGGAAAACTAAGAGAGAAAGACACAAAACAAACCAACAGAACTTAATTCTCCCTGGACTAGACAACTTATGGATGGAGAAAGAACTTCTCCCTAGTTCGTACTCGCTCCAGGACGCAGCAGTAGCTTGACGCAAACTCCAGAAATCTCCTCCTTAAGCCATGAAGCAAAGGGTTCTATTTATAGACCCCAAACCCTCTAGTCAAGTTGGAGAGAAACTTACATGAAAATAGGCCTGAACTTAACAAACTCTTGAAGATAATACTCCCAAGAGTCCATAGAAACAAATAGAAGGTTCTGAGGATCAATATTCAGAGAGAAATCACCAAAACAAGGACTCTAGTTCATCTACGGCGAAGCAGAGAAAGAACAGACAGAGCAGGACTCTTTGTCTGTACTAACGGTCTTACGATAGACCGCAAGGCAAGGATAAATGGTCTGTCTATAGATCGCAAGGCTGCATCATCTAGAAGAGATAAGACCGAAGAGATCTAACGGGACTCTCCGTACCTAAACGGTCTAGTAAAGGACCGCCAAATGTCCCTTAATGGTCGTGCAATAGACCGCAAGAGCTTAAAAGATAAAGCTTACGAGAAAGATAATGAAATAGGACTCTCTGCATGACTAACGGTCTAGCAAAGAACCGCCAACCAACCCTAATGGTCGTGCGATAGACCGCAAGGGAAGTTGGTCATGGCAAAAAAAAAAAAAAGGCCTGCTAAGCCCAAAGCGACGAGAAGGAAAGGAACGAGGCCCAACCAGGGAGAACGACCCATAAAATAAGTCCCAAAAGTGACCAAAATGGCCCAATGATTGGTGAATAACTCGGGACATCATAAAAATGGATAAGGAAGTGACCCAACTCATTAGTCATAAAACGGGTGTCAACAGATGCCCCTCCTTAACGTCCTCCTTGTAGGGGAGCGAGCGGAGGTGAAACGAAAGTGAAATGGAACATAGACATGAAGCGAAAATGCAGCAAAGTGGACTAAAAAGCAGGCATTAAGGTAAACTGACACCTGTCCTCAACCAACGAGTGATAAGAATCTTCCGGAAAACTTCGAACCAATTACAAGGAGCGGCTAAACCAAACGACGCATGCCTGGAGGAACTAACAACTAAGGAAAAATAAAACACGGCCAACCTCCGCATTGGAATGCACAGCTGATAGGCGATCAGAGCAAGCAGAAAAGAAAAGAGACAGGTAACTAAACTCCAGACAGGAATTCTCAGCTAACCAAATCGAGCAAATAGACCGAAGATAATCTTCCAACTCAGAGTGGAATGACTCTCCTTACTCGAGACCATGGATACATAGCTATCCACCGCTACTGAGACATCTTAGATAGATAAGGGCACATGAATGCTCAAAGATGCGCATGATGCATGCTGGGCTAAACAAAAGAAAATCATCAAAACGAATGCAAAGAAAGGATAAAATAGGAAGGTACTCGAGAATAGTATTGCTAGATCGGACGAATCAGGGTCAAGACATCATCTACAACCACGACGTGCAAGATAGAACTATTGTCCCCAAACTTTTCCAACCTAACAGCCTAACCAATGATTAAACATGTGCACCTAGATCATCATCATTTTTGTTAAAGGGGAACATCAGATCTTAGAACACATAAATGACTAGCCGATTCCTGAGGTAATATATCATAGACACTATATAGTAATGCATTAAGGGACTATGGGTTGAGATACTTACCCGACTTACTTGCCTGGCGAGAAGCAATGTGATGGCACGATGGCGTTTATGATTATGACAATAAGAGGGTTAGCCATCAACAATTATTATCCATAGAAATAAGCATGAGGCATAACCGAGATATGAATCATAAAAATATGGAGCAGAGCATGAAGCAGATAAAATTCCTGTATATGAACCCTAAATCATCTGCTAAATCAAACGCGCGAAAATTACAATATGCATGCTAATTAGCCTAAATATATGTATATTCATCCCAACGAAATAGATATCTAAAATTCTACGTGCAAACAGACTGACACGTCCAGTGGGACTTTTCCTACCTTTTATCTTTTTGCCAAAATATCTTTAATGCCTTTGCGAAAGCCCTGATTTCCCTTATTTGCCCTTTCAGGAGGGAGCAGGGAGGGTCCAACTTCGACACCAACTTCAAGAGAAAGCAATCTGCTTGGACACAAATTCCTAATGGCGGTGGTTACGTACGGGTCTCTTGTCGTCACCACTCACGCTAGATACAACTATCTAACAACCCCAAACGTATTTAGGGATTTTCCAGCGGTTGTCGGATCCCCCTTCTTTTTGGGGGTCGTCCCCGCTATGCAAGAAGAATCGATTGCTCCGACCGAAACTACTCTACCTCGAGGCATTAAGTCTCACCTTCCACAAGGCCGAGTCTTCTGGGTTAACAATATCTCATGCAATGTCACCCATGCCAAATAAGGGCAATGCAGAGCCAGCAGAACAAAAAGCCGACGGTGGCTACTTCTCGATCCGGCAAAATGATTCTTGTCGGAAGTCTTCGCATCCGGCTCGACGACGGTGAGCCGATACTGCCATGGGACAACCACGCCCCGACCGTCTCAACATCTAACCATTTTGCACTCCTTCACAGGGTGCGTGAAGACAAGTCGGACTTCAAAACGAAGTCCAAGTCCAAGAATGGGTACAATGCAACCAAAGAGCGCCCCTAGAAGATGAAGCAAACTTGGGTCGCCAAGTAGGAGGCTCGTGCCATCAAACGAGCCATGGCAGCTAAAAGCCCAATCAAGCTCTAGATCAGCAGCAAGTTTACTCTTCGACATCCCAAGATGTCAAACCCCTGCGTCCACGAGGACAAAAGAGAAAGGGGGTTTACCAAAAGCCAAATTTCACTCAAGCCTCAAAGCCAATCCGAGTAGAAAAAATTACCCATGTTGAGGCCCGCGCAACATGAGTTTCCATCTTTGACAGGCTAGGGACACTAGCCCGCTCAAAAGTCCAACCACCAAAGAAGACAAGGGTGGTCCAAATGTCCAAAGATGAAAATAGCATGAAGGTCTGCATCTGCTATGTCTCCGACAGAGAGTCAATGGAGGCTACTGGGATTCTAGCCAATCCAAATGAACCCGCTGGAGTAAATGACCCAAATCTTACGGTGGATGCAATGTACCTCAATACCAAGAATGCCACCAGAAGAAGCCTTCAGGCCGAATTTAGTGGCCATGCGTAGACCTCCAACCAGGGTCAACATCAGGGTCAAGCCCAGGAGCAAGTTCAGAACCAAGATGAGAATTTGACCCAAGAAGAAATGGATCCTAATGAGGTCAAGCATTCGTGGAGAAGGGGGCACTCAGCCTATGGGTGGATATATTAACCCGGTGTTCGAGACGCCTATGAGGGCCGCATTTCATGCAATGTCCGACGATACTAAGTTCGAAACCATATAGCATTCGTACATAGAGATGACTAAGCTCATGCTCGAGCTAAAGCAGCAAATGAGTGCAAATACTCAAAAGCCTACAACACCGGTGCACAATCAAAATCCCTGGCGAGAGCAACGGCTAGGTAATCCCGTCATGGTCAACCGATAGGTGGTTGCACACCACAATATGGTTGTTGAAGCAAAGGACCAAGCCACCTCGTGCTCCGCTCAATGTCCAATCTTCCCAAACTCCGACGACTGAAGATGTCATCGCCCAACGACGTATGATAGAAAAAATAGTTGAAGACAAGTTCACCCAACGCGGCGAGGGTATCGCCACTGTTGATTTATACAGTGCGCCATACACATTGCGTTTAAGAACAATACTATCTCTATGTAGCTCTACCAAAGTAGCCTTGATTTCAATTTTTAGATTTCAGATTTTTAGATTTCAGATGAATGAGTCTAGATATTTTATGGCATGGTTAGTTGAGATTTATTAAAACTTAAGATTCAGATACTTTCAAGTCATTCAAGTTCAAGTCCAAGAATACATTAGACTTATACCAGTCTAAATCAGTGGACATTCTTAAACCAGTATGATGGGAATTTCTTTTAAGGTTTCAGACATATATACAAGGTACACAACTCAAGGTTATCTCAGATCAGTTCAATCAATGCAACTGAACAACTCATCATCACAGGAACAAGAATCAGACCAATCCGACCATCTTGATGAAATGTAAGTGATGCCAATTGATAGGTACAAGCTGGCGATGAAAGTTACAGCAATCACGAGAAGAGCATCATAGATGAGCAGAATAGAAATTAGTAGTTGAGTCTGGAATACAGACAGATTAGCTTGTCATGTAATGACAATAAAAAATTCAAGTGGAACACATATGAGTAAGAGAGCATTTCAAAAATCTGGACAGGAAGAGTTCGGATTGACAAGAATTAATGAATCTAGAAATGCTCCCCTTGTCTAGATGCAATGTATCATCTTTTTGGATTTTTCAAATTATATGACATGCAGTACGTTATGCTACATGTGTGCATATGCAATGAATTTCCTGAAGAGCATCAAGCATCTACTCCCCCTGACTAAATGCATGGTATACAATGAAAACTTATCACATGATTTTATGATTTGTGCTCATGAAACAGATATGCAGTTCAGTCAGAAAGAGAGACTACCTTAGACACCAAATCCATGTCAGATTTTCAGTTGATTTTAATTAAGCATGGACAGATTCACATGATATGCAAACATCTCAAATACGCAATTTCAGATGATAGAATTTAATCAGTGTGTTCAGAACTAACCTGTAAAGTGCAATCCTGGGGTTTTCATTCTTGAGTGCCTCGATTTATTGACCCCTTTTTATTCCATTCCAAGGCACACCTGCAAAGCAGCAGACTATTTTGATCCAGCAGGAACCCAAGCAGCCTTGGGTCCTGTGTTACCCTTAACATGTGTTCTAAACAATTTCTTAGCTACATTTTCATCATATTCCATTAGAGAGTAGTTATCCATGAAATGTCAGAATTTTTCACAGTATTTGCATGAGGCAATAGAGTTTTTGATCTTATTATGCACATCAACATGAGCATGAGTTCTATGTGCATGAGCATAAAATTTTTGGTTGTTTGCATGAACATTTTGTTCCTTATTATCAATCAGCCAGCAATTAGTAAATTTATGACCTGGCTTTCCACGGTTAAAACATGAAGTGTTTGTCCTGATAAGGTTCCTATCAAACACATTTCTTTTTACAGGGAATTTAGCAAATTTGGATTTAACAGAGTTTCCCTGAGCATGCCAACAGTCCTTGACTGTATGGCCACACTTTCCACATTCAAAGCACCTGAGGTGCTTACTTCTAGATCCAGTTTTATCCCAATGTGACCTTGACCAGCACTCAATAGCCTTGTGACCAGGCTTGTTACAGTTAAAACAAATGATGTGCTGGTTGGAAGTAGATCTGTTCCTATATGGGCCATGGTTAATTGTCGAAGACCTGGCATGCAGTTTATCATCATGTTTCATGATGAAGCATTCATTCATGAAATGACCACGCCTACCACAATAATAGCATGAAGCATCAGATTGTCTAGTGGCATGGTTTCTACCAAAAGAATTCCTAGAATGTATTGTTTCACTAGGTAAATCAAATTAATCTCCACGTTTTAACAAGAGAGTACGGCCAGTAAAATAACAATTTCAATAATAAGCTGATAACAACACAGTTAATAATGAATGCGTCCCTAGCTCCCTGTCGGCATCGATGAACAAACCAGTGGCCCAGACCTTCCGTCTGAAGTCATGAACAAAAAGACCATTGCTTTGGCACTAACCCCGTGTCAATGAATAAACCATGTCGGTCCCCAGCTTCCTGTCGGCATCGATGAACAAACTAGTGGCCCAGACCTTCCATCTGAAGCCATGAACAAAAAGGCCCTTGCTTTGGCACTAACCCCATGTCAATGAATAAACCACGTCAGTCTCCAACTCCCTGTCGGCATCGATGAACAAACCAGTGGCCCAGACCCTCCATCTAAAGCCACGAACAAAAAAGACCATTGCTTTGGCACTAACCCTGTGTCAATGAATAAACCACGTCGGTCCCCAGCTCCCTGTCGGCATCGATGAACAAACCAGTGATCCAGACCTTCCATCTAAAGCCACGAACAAAAAGACCCTTACTTTGGCACTAACCCCATGTCAATGAATAAACCATGTCGGTCCCCGGCTCCCTATTGGTATCGATGAACAAACCAGTGGCCCAGACCTTCCGTCTGAAGTCATAAACAAAAGACCCTTGCTTTGGCACTAACCCCGTGTCAATGAATCAACCACCTCAATGTTACAATTCCCTGTCCCACCGACGAATAAACCCGCAGCTCGGACCTTCTGTCCGAGGCTGTGAACGAAGAGACCCTCTTTGCTCGGCTCGGACCCTCCGTCTGAGTCGATGAATAAACAAATTTAATTGAATCAACACGAGCCACCAACTCCCTTTCGGGATTTGCCTCATTCGGTCAGCTTGGGCCTTTTTTCTAGGTCGGAGCATTAACTCTGCTTCCTTGCTTCGGTATCCACCCCATACTGATGATTAAACCCCTCTTCACTGGGGCCAGACATCCCGGTCCGGGTGCCTACGTAGTGAAGCAGTCCCCTTAACCCTTCGCTAAAGGATTGAGCGCTTTCCTGCGAATCGGCACCGAACTAGCTAGCTCGGGAAGGAGGATCAAAAGACCAGAGGGGCTCTACACCCGCGGGCCCCGCGCACTCATCCCTCGCTTGCAACGCCCGCAGGTGGGGGGCATTTGTGGATGACAAAATTTACTATGTGGCACCTACGTCTCGGAACTCGAGAGAGCAAGTCGAAGATAGAAAGGCCAAATATACCCTACACACTCCCCGAATGGGACGAGCATGTACCTGATACCCTGCTGTCTAATAAAGAGGTCCCTCAAGCAGAAAAGATGGCCCTGGCTCCCCAGTCGACAGTGCCAAAGGCTGAATTAGAAAGAAAATCCAAAATTCAAACATAGACCCGGCAGGCACCGGGAACCGCTCGAAGTCCAAGGTCAGGACTTGGAGGCTTCGAAATAAATGCTCTGAAAGGTACGCATTACAACAAGAGCAGCACGGGAGGGCAAGCATCTGTCTGAATCGCCACTAAGATGGGGAGAAGCCCTTTGACACTTTAACCAGTGCCCCCCTCTTGGAATAGTTAAACTGGCGCGCCCTCCTACATTGGGTAAACTGGCACGCCCCTCTTGGGTGCTAAACCGGCGCGTCCCCCTTTTGTTACTTTAACCGGCATGCCCTCCTTCTATGGCGGATCTGGCACGCACAACTCCGCGCCGGTTTAGCTTTCGAGCCATCCCGTCATCATTCCAGTCCCCTATTTTCTGCAAACAGCACGACGGTGGGTTGCTTAAAGTGGCAAAATCTCCTTGCTCCGAATCGGCGGGCAACCAGACACATCCATGGAATGGGAGTCTTCAAGCCCTGAGCCGAGCGCCCATTCCACCTGCCGGCCATGCACGCCCCTCTCTGAAATGGCAACAGTAACATGGCAAGCGTGGCAACATGACAGCATCGACGACGGGACGTGGGCAAGCGGCAATAGTTCAGAGGTCTACTAGGAAATGGCACAAGACAGTCGGATCCAAATATTCATACAGCACAAATCATGGGGACATGAGAGATCACCAAGACTCTCAAAGCTCATGGACACACAAGTAGAGGTAAGATAACACCTTGAGATGTCCAAAACCATGTCCTAATCCTTACAGGATAGATGAGATACTCACGAGGTCACGTGTCAACCACTGGGTTACACTGGGTTGACCAGAAATCAAATAATGGCTCTAAAGCAGTACGGAGCACTACTCGATGTAAATGCACACCTGGCTACACTATAACATAGTCATAGCCCTCATAGGATGTCCAAGACATCCACAGGACAACGGGCAAACCACAAGGATGAGCCAAGACAATTAGAAGCCAACGTCCCGGGAAAACAACACTCTGGGGGTAAACGGTCGTATGTCCGACCGCTAAGCAACCTTAAGCAGTCAAACAATAGGCCGCTAGCCACCCATAGAGACACAGACACATGGCGGTCATCAAACGGGCCGCAAGGCGACTACAGCGGTCATATAAATGGCCGCTAGACCTACTCAACCATTGAACCAACTTACCCAGTCAAACCACTAAACGGTCTATAACAGGACTGCTATACAAAACTACGCGGCCTGCCTATAGACCGCGAAGGACACCACTCGAACTGACATAAAATATTTGACCGAAGTCAAACGTTAATTAGCGGTCTATAGAAGGGCCACTAAACACCTCAAATGGTCGGAGCAAGGACCGCTAGCCCGTACTGACTTAAAACATTGACGAAAGTCAACGACGCTTAGCGGTCGACTATGGGGCTGCTAAAACGAACCATACGGTCTATCGTAAGACCGTGAGGCAAAACCAACTAACCTATACAATCAAGCGGTCACCTAATGGGCTGCTAGAAGGAACTTAACGGTCCAACAATGGATCGCGAGTGAAGAAAAATAGTCTATCGCATGACCGTGAAGACCCGAACTGACATAAGGAAAACGGTCGCATACTGGACCGCATGAGGACACAAACGGTCACTGGAAGGACCGCAAAGGCGATACGGCGGGAAAAATGGGGGATTGGCCAAAACTCAGCCTTTCCATGCCCCGTTCACTCTAAAATGAAGGGGAAACAACCCTAATGACCAAATTAACCTTCCACAGTTCGGAAGGGATCAATTAGACGCAAAAATGGCATGAAACGGGTGATTCCACCGAATCGACCCTAATTGAGTCACATGGGTTCCCGGCCTCCTACTGGTCCCAAATGACAACCAATCGCGATAAGACTGGCGAAAATGGAATGCTGACATGCCAGGGGTTCTAATGATACTAATTGGGTAGGGAATCGTCACCGAGAAAGGCGAACTCGCCGCACACCCCCCGAAGCATGATTTTACCCAAACGTAATGAAACCCGCTCAAACTCGCACAGTTTGGCTCCAAATCACGAGGGAAGGCAGAAGAGAAGTAGGCGATGCATGTCTCTACCTCCATCAAAGTTCTCGCACGTCGAAGTGACTAAACCGCGTTGAAAATGTCACATGGACCAAATCACGTCGACTTTGAATCCACCGAGGGATCGCGCCAATGCCATGCTTCGTCCTCCACGCCAGCACACTCCACGATCACTCCACGACGTTCTCGCCTCGCCCACCTCACCACGGTCACACGCCCCGCAAAGAGAGGAGAAGAGAGGAGAGAGAACGAGAGGGAGAGAGTGAACGTGAGGGAAGAGAGAGGAGAGAGAGTTAAAAGAAAAGAAATTAGGAATTCCTAATTTTCAAAAAAATTAATTTTTCTCCCAAAAATTCACTAATTCAGAAAAATATGAAAAAATAGTCTAAGCGATCCTCAGAAAGTGACCAATGTAACTGTAGCGCCCTCGAGTCGATGAACTCAACAATAAACTCACCACGAGCCGCAATCCACCAAAGCATGATGTGCCTCGAGCCAATCCATGCCCAAGATAACATCAAAGTCCTGAAGCGGTAACGCGTAGAGCCTGGCCGACAAGTTCTGCCCTTCCACCCACACGGACACCTGCTCAAAGCAATACGGAACGTGCACGAAATCGTCAGTAGGTAACTCCACCGCCATGTCACAGGACACCTCGGTCACCGGGTCCTCCATGCTCTGAGTAAAATCTTCCGAGATGAACGAATGAGAAGCACCTGAATCAAACAGAATGCGAGCCGCACAACCCAAAATTGAGAGAGTACCTTCCACAAGCTGCAGCGCCTCAACCTCGGCTCTGGTCATATGGGTCACTCTACCTCGGGATCTCTGCCTCCCTACAGTAGCTGACCGAGACAACTGAGGAAACTACTCTTGTCACTGGTACTACTGCGACTGCACTGACGCCTGCTGGGGCTGAAACTGCTGCTGCGGCTAAAACTCAGACGACTGACTCAGCCTCTGCGGACAGTCTCGTGCCATGTGCCCTGACTGATCACACCTGAAGCAAATCACTGGTGCTGGACACGGTCTGCCTGGATGAGAACCACCGCACCTTGGACACCCGTCCCGAGCACCACTCACTGAACTCCGACGTTGCAAAGTCGCTGGTTGCTGAACACTGCCTACCGATTCCTGCTGCGTCCACCCCTTACGATCCTAACACCTCCTGCCCCAGCCAGCTTCCCTAAGTAGCTTCTTGAGCTTCGAGCCAAAGGAAGAAGACTCCGACACTGGGGTAACTGACTGCGTTGCCATGGAACCACCCGCTGAAAGCTAGACAGTACTCTGCTGCTGAACTACTGACGGCTGACCGAAAGCTGCCTGAACCTGACCAGCACTGCCCTACCCTCGGATCTTCTGCAGGTCTCTCTCCAACGCTGACGCTGCCTTGCACGCTGCATCCAAAGTGGTCAACCCTGACGCAAGAAGATGGTGCCTTAGCTCGACCCTCAAACCACTGAAGAACTGATCGGTCTTCACGTCCTTATCTGCCATGATGTGCGACGCATAACGGCCCAACTCGACGAACCTGGCACGGTATTGCATCACTGACATGTCGCCCTGGGCCAACTCCATGAACTCGCGTAGCCTCTGGGTCCTGTTGAAAGACGGACAAAAGGCGCGCTCAAACGCCGCGATGAACTCCTACCATGTGATCTGTCGGAGGGGACGAGACTGGAATGCTCCCTCCCACTCAGACGTCCACCAAGTACGGGCCGCTCCCTGAAGACGATGCGTAGCCAACACCACCTGATCCTCATCAGCACACTCCATCGCACTGAAGATCCCTCCCACTCAGTCTGTTGGGAGTTATTCCCTACCTTTTCATCATGCACCAAGTGACGCGATGGGTTGCTGGAAGTCCTAGGTTGGCCCGACAACTAGGGTGTCGGCATGATGAATGCCGTTTGTCTGGTAGTCGGGGTGACCCCCACTTCTTGGCGAAGAGCCATATGGTACGGCAGGCTGTTCTAAGTCCCGAGTTAGCCCAACTGATGAGCTGCTGGCTGTGTGATACCGTATGCAGGGTATTCGGGGGTGGTCCCCGAATCTTTACAGAGTGTCGTTTGGTACGGCAGGTTGTTCCGAACCTCGGACTAACCCCGTTGTCGGGAAACTGCTTGGCGCAGTGCCCTTTGCTCGGGATAATCCTCGCTTGTTATGTTGTGCCGTTTGACCTGGCGAAATTTCCCGATTTTTGAGCTCAACTCAGCGGGTGGAGCACCTTTGGCATTATGTCGTTTTGCTCTATTTAGGGACTATTTCCCTATGCTTAATCCTCGATTAATTCGAGAAAATAAGCGGGTGTCAACAAAGGTCTTTGCAGTTTGCCCAATTTCGTCTTGGTTACCCCGTGGGCTTGTCTCAAGCTTTTTTTCTTTGATGAAATTGATGAATAAATGATAGAGCACAGCAGTTTTTGCCTTCATCCTTTTGCATGTATGCTCTCTTTTTCCTTTTCTCTTTTTTTTTTCAACTTACCAGCCCTACCGCCCTTTGGGGTTTTCACCTGGGCTAGTCCTCTCTTGCTTTTTCCAGTACGCCCTTGTGAGTTTTCACACTGAGGGATTACCCACTTTTGCTTGAAGCACCCTTGCAGGTTTTCACCTCAGCCGAGTTAAAGGCATTTTTGCCCTTAGCCAGCCCCCAGACAGGAGGTGACTAAGTCCACCGGGACATCAATATTTTTAGGCCCCGTTTTTTTTAAGACACCTACGATGCTGGTGAGGCAAATGACATATCCACAAGGATTGGATAGTCCAAATTAAGTAAGAGTGCAAGTAGGATTAACAGTACGGAGGGATATAAGAGTCAATATTAAGCAACAATGTCCGGAACTGACAACCCGAAAGGGACATGTAAGTCAGAATCGAGACCTGAAACATAAGTAGGGTTAACATGCCGAATGACATATGAGTCAACTCTACGAGAAGTGTGGATGGATGTGGCTGTCCGAAGGACATGGGAATCAAATCCGGAAGTCCAAAATATAGGTGGAGCCGATGTGCCGAAGGACATATGAGTTAGCTCCAAAAAAGGAATGGATGGGTTTGACAACCTGAGAGGGACGTACGAGTCAATCCCGTAATTGAAAATGGAAGTAGGGTTGACGAACCGAAGGGCATATAAGTCAACTTTATGAACAGAATGGACGGATTTGACAGTCCAGGGGGCATGGGAATTAAATCCGGAAGTCCAAAATATAGGCGGGCTGATGTGCCGAAGGATATATGGGCCAGCTCTAGAAAAGGAATGGAAGGATTTGACAGCCTGAGAGGACGTGTGAGTCAAACCTGACATTTCAAAATATAGGTAGGGTTGACTAGCCAAAAGACATATGAGTCAACTCTACGAGAAGAATGGACAGATTTGACAGCCTGGGGGACGTGTGAGTCAAATCGGGAAGTCCAGAATGTAAGTAGGGTTGACATTCTGAAGGACATATAAGTCAAGTCTATAGGAAGAATGGAGGGATTTGACAGCCCGGGAGCGGACTAAGATGTCACTGGACGTAGTCGGCCTTCCTTCTAGTGGGTAGTTCTCTTGTCACTCGAGATGTGGTTTCTCCCAACGATTGAGACTGGTTGTGACTTCTAATTGTGAGGTCTCGATTCTCCTAACAATTGAGGTAGTGTCCTCACGACAGCGTGGTCGTGGTCCTTTGTCAATTGAGACTGAGGTTTCCCGACAGTGAGGTCGTGGTTCTTTCGACCACGGTGGTCGAGGTATTCGGTGTGTGTGGGTGATTCACCAAGTAGTGTGGTTTCCTTGGAGATCGAGGTATCGTGTGGTTTGCGATTAGTTTAGTTGTGCTTGCCTCCTTTTCCACTTGATACCCACTGTCGCTATCGTTGTTACTTGCTATCGTTGCTTCTTGTTGTGCAGTGGGGATCCGCAGTACCCTTATTGAGCCGATGAGACAAGACTCACCCCTTTTTCTTTCAGGTGGAGGTTCGGGTGCTCAGTGCGGCTCCAGAGGTGGTTCTTAGTCGCCAGCCTGCCAAAAATCAGGCTATGCCCTTGAAGAGGTACTTTCTTTTCTGTCATATTGCACTTGTACTCTGGACTGTTAATTATTTAATTGTGTTAATCATTAACTCTTAATTCCATGCATTTAAGTTCTGTAATAATTGTTAAAATTTAAATTTAGCACTTCAATTTCTGCAGTTATTTTAGATTCTTGTGCCTGCATCCACAATCTAACCCTTCCGAGCTCTATAGCTCGTGGGTGGCGGGTCGGGATTCAGGTTGCACCAGTTACTTTTTGGTATCCGGATCTCAGGTCGTTACACCGAGGCCATCTCGAACGGTGCTCTGTTTGTCCTAGGGATCCGGCGGCGGCCGTAGACGATGCTCTGGTGCTTCCAAGGGCTACTGGGGCTCATAGAAAGGTGAGGGAAGGGGAGATGGTGGACTATAGACTAGATATAAATAGGTAGATATAAGGGAGAGAACGGTGGTGGTTTGAGGGAGACGAGAACGGCAGTGGTGGAGGTGGAGATGGACGGTGGTGGTGGGGTGGCTAGAGGAGAAGGGAGGAGCTCGATTAGGGCTTCACACCCGTCCTCATCTCAAAGACGATGCAACTGGGCTTCTCCACTCCGCCTCCAGGGTAGAGAATGGTGGTGGTGGCAGGATTTGAGGTTGTATGTGGCGGTGGCGATGGCGGAGAGCGGCGGCGATGATGGAGAGCAGTGGAGGGGAAACGAGGGCTTCGAATGGGGCTTCTCACCAGTCTCCATCACAGGGACGACGCACTTGAAGCTTCACGCTCCATCTCTGTGGATGATCGAACCTTCTCAGCCCCAGTTAGGGCTTCTCACCCGGATCCCAAAGGGGAAGAACACACATGGCTAAAATTTGATTTTCTCCTTCATATCTTTGATAGCTAGGGGAATTCGGTCGTCGCGAAAATAGAAATATTTTTCGCTGACAACCCAACATTCACACCCTCAAAAGGAAAATCCCCTAAAGAGTGGAGTGCTATCGGGAAGGAGACCAAGGAGGCCAATGTTGTTGGTTCTCTCCCACCAATGGGCCTGATGAAGTTACGACCCCAAGCCCTGTCGGCAAAAAGTCCGAAGGAAAGGCGTCAGCACGGTTGTCAGAGCACATGAAGACTCCTTATTCCTTTAAGAAGGAGCATACCAAGAGGCTCTTCAATCTTTGCCTCAAGAATAAGTTGATATCCCTTCCGCACCCAAAGAAGCAAGAGGACGCCAACAAAACTGATGACCCCAATTACTGTGTATATCATCGCATATTAGGACATACTATTGAAAATTGCTATGTTTTCAAGGATGAGGCGGAGAAGATGATCCAGTAATCAACAAGAAAAACAAGCTACCATGCTGGAGGGCTTCAGGCGGGAAATCAACAAGAAAAACAAGCTACCATGCTGGAAGGCTTCAGGCGGGAAAATCAGGCGTTAAAGTCTCTTGTACAAGAGTTATTACGAGAGCAAGATGTTTTACTTAGGCATCTCACATTTTCGCCATACTCTTTTACCAAACCTGAGATCTTAATGAATAATAATGCTCCGATGACGGTGGCCGGAGCACCAGTCAGTGAGCCTGAATCTAATAAAATTCACTTTATTACTCAAGAAAGAGCAAGTGTCCTGGGCTCCCCCTTTATGGGTGCTCATCCCCGGGGAGAGGCTGCCCCAAATAATGCCCTTAAGGTGACCAAGGGAAAAGCTCCTATAACAACGCTGGCACAGCGAATGGAGACACCTTATTCTTTTATTAAGGCACACACCGTGCCATTGTTTGAATTTTGCATGGCACGGGACCTCGTAATGCTGCCAGAACCCCGAAGACCAACCAAAGGAGGCAGAGCCAAAGATCTCAGCTTTTGTCGATATCATCGAATGCCAGGGCACGCTACAGAAGATTGCTACGTCCTTAAGGACAACATGGAAAACTTAAAACAAGTGGGCGTTATTCAAGTTAAAAGTCGATGCGTATCTCCCCCGCAACCTCATCAATGGAATCGACTTAAGCCGTCGGCCAAACAAATTTTTGCCCTGGTCGCTTCAGCACTACCTAAGTTTGCGGCAAAAGAACCACTCCCGGGGTAGTTTCCTGTCTCCCGAAGAGACATGATGCGCCTCTCTCATAGTCAAAAAGGGGACCTTAAGGTCCATTACTCTGTGAACACTCTGGGGCTGTCACCCTTCCCCGCTAACTCAGACTCTGCCAAAGGGCCTAGTGACTCTACAAGTCAACAACCAAGAGAGGCAGCCCTTGAAGGCCAGGACCGGCAGCTTCGGTCGGCCGTCACCAACAACTTGGACTATTGTGACCTTCACGTGGCCGAGGTTGACGGCGGGGAGGATTTCATCGATCTACAGCCAGCTCCGTGAGAACTCGAAGACGGCGGGCAAGCAACTGTAGATGAACTAGTCGAGCTCAACCTCAAGGATGACGATGATCCCCGAGCAATTTTCGTTAGTGCCCTCCTTAACGAGGAAGAAAGGCAGGCATACAAACAACTCCTATTGGAATACAAAGACTGTAACGACCTAAGATCCGGATACCGGGAGTGACCCGATACCATTCGGACCCTGGACCGCCGCCCACGAGCTGGAGGGCTCGGAAGGGCTAAAAGGATAGGTATGGTGTACATAAAAATAAGAAATAAAGGAGGACAATTCAACAATTAATCGAAATAATAACAACTACAACAGAGTCCAGTCTAAAGCAGAGAAGCGTACCCAATGTTGAGAGAACACTCAGCTCGGCAAGCTGACAACTACAAATCTTTGCACAACACTGTAGACATCCTCCACCCATCATCAAACCTACTCTACTGACTATCCCCCTGCCACTACCAGTTAAACCCCTTCTCAAACCCATAACCAACCCCATAGAGGTGCAGAAGCCCCAAGCCATGGTGCTCCAAAGTGGAAGAATCTTCCATCGTGTTTTCCCCCAAAATAGTCAGGCCTAAGAATAGGCTTAACAAGAAAGAGGAACTGAAGAATAAGCAGAGGAATCCACCACTGGGACACAATATGATTTACTGAAACATTTGGATAAGATGCTTGCCCAGATCTCCATCCTTAAATTGATTAAGAGGTCCAAAACCCATCAAGAAGCACTAATGGAATACCTTCAGAAGGTCATGGTAAATGAAGACCTCCCAGTGGAAAAGATCTCGATAGTGCTAATGCCGACAAGTACACAACTGGCCATCACGTTTCATGATCATGAGCTTACCCCCAAGGAGGCTCGAAAATATGCATTGTGTATTGTAGTAAAGATTAATGGGGTGTCCGTGGACCCATGTTTGCTGGATACGGGTGCGTCTATAAATGTGACTTCCATGAGCACCCTTCAATTATGTGGGGCCGACATAGAATAATTAAGGCCTTCGGCAATCATAGTCACAACATATGACAATAGAAAAAGGCTGTCGAGGGGGATGATTACCATGAATGCAGAGGTGGGTGATGTTGTAGTTCCTACAGGATTCCATTTTCTCGACATGGACCCAATTTTCAATGTCATATTAGGCCATCCCTACATTGAAGCCATGAATGTCGTGCCATCTACCAACCACCAGTGCTTGAAGTTATTGTACAAGAGACAAATTGCCAAAGTGTTTAGCATGCCCATCCTTCCTATGATGGATGCTATTACCACTTCCCTACCCTCTATTTGGCTGACCCATCGACCCATTCTTTCACTGTTATACATATGTGACCCTTGCCGCCCCCCAATAACACAAGAGAAGCCACTTCCCTCACCAATGCCACGTCTCCCTTCCCGTTCTAAAGGATGGGAGATTATGATGAACATGGGCTATCAACCGGGCAAAGGTTTAGGGTCGCAGTCACAAGGGAGTTTGAAATCGGTAAAGAAGAGAAGGTTAATTCTCAGAGCCGGCCTAGGCTTCGAAGGGCCAGTGGAAGCAGATGGGAAACCCCTTCATTGGTCCTTGTACTCTCCCTTCAAGAAAGGGCCTGTTGTGCAAATGGGGGACCATTCACAAGAAACACATGGAGGGTCACAGGTTGCATATTTAGCTGAAAGATTTACAAGGGCTCTAAATAGAGGGAAGGTTGATGACCTAGAGTGTGAGTGGTACAAGTGGTTCGATATACAGGATATTTCCATCGCATTGTAAAGGATGTTCATGCCTCCGCATCTAGAAGGGTCACCCCTGATCTCTGATATGCCAGGAGGGGCCATAGTCGTTGCCAAAGCTCCCGATAAGCCTCGTGAAGAGGATGTTCCCATCGACAAATTACTATCGATCATTTTCTCTATCCATTCTCCTCAACCTTTTTTGTTGACACCTTCCTGGGCCAGACAATTGTTTGATCATCTTCCCAGGACTCCTTCTCTGATTACACTCTTGCATGGGCTCTTCGACCTGAATAAAAATTTCAATCATGATTTACTTTATGATCCCCCAAATACCTTAGCTATAATTCCCATTTCTTCTTCTTCAAACATTTTTAATTGTTATGTTATTGAATATGAAAATAAAAAAATGTCATTTTCCAAACTCCTCAACAACACATTTCATTTGAGGAGATCTCCTACATCTCCCACGTGTGTGCCCCGACTTATGGGCCACTCATCCAAGGTCCCATGAGTGACCTTTTTTACCCCTCCTCTCTTTTTCTATACATTCTTCAAGGCCTTCTTCTTCTTCTGTAGGACAAGACACAAACACCAGAGCGGTAGTGAGAAATCTCTTCAATTCCATAAAGCTCTGCTCACACTCCTCCGTCCTGACAAACGACACATCCTTTCACGTAAGTCTTATCATCGGGGCCGTAATACGAGTGAAATGTTGAATGAACCTCTTATAATAGCCTACAAGCCCCAAAAATCTCCAAATCTCTATCATGGAGCTCGGCCTCGGTCATTGAACCATGACCTCGACCTTAGCTAGATCCATGGAAACACCATCACCAGAAATCACATGCCCCAGAAAGTGCACTTCACGAAGCCAAAATTTGCACTTGCTGAGTTTGACATACAACTGGTGATCTTACAAGGTTTATAGCACCACCCTCAAATGATGCACATGCTCCTCAACAAACAGCGAATACACAAAGATGCCATCCACAAACATGACCATGAATTGGTCCAGGAATGGACGGAACACCCTATGCATCAAATCCATAAATGCTATAGGGGCATTGGTGAGCCAAAATGGCATCACTAAGAACTCATAATGCCTGTACCACATATTGAACACAGTCTTCTCGATGCCAGACTCTCAGATCCGCAGCTGATAATAACCCGACCTTAAATCAATCCATGAAAACACCTTCATTGACTGAAGTTGATCGAACAAGTCATCAATCTGAGGCAATGAGTACTTGTTCTTAACAATCACCTGGTTCAGCTGTCGGTAGTCAATACACAATCTTAGACTACCATCCTTCTTCTTCACGAACAACACGGGCACACCCCAAGGGGAAAAGCAAGGACGAATATACACCTGGGCAAGTAACTTCTGCAACTGCGCCTTCAACTCTCTCAACTCATCCGATGCCATACGATAAGGGCCCTTTGACATAGGCGTCATACCTGGCACCACCTTAATAACGAAATCAATCTCCCACTGTGGTGGCAACCTAGGCAGCTCTTCAGGGAAGACATCAAGAAACTCACACATGACAGGAATGTCCTCCACTTCCTGCCACTACTGATCAACCACGACCACCAAAGTGAGAAAACCTAGGCATCCTGCATCAAGCAATCTGTGGGCCTTAACGGCCGAAATAAGAAATCGAGGAGAGGAAGGCCAGATACCTTGGAAATAGAAGGTAGGTCCACGAGGATGCTGGAAGTAGACCCTCTTCAAGCTGCAATCCACCATGACACCATGGGCCTCGAGCTAGTCCATGCCCAAAATTACATCAAAGTCTTGAAGTGGCAATGCATAAAGCCTAGACAGTAAGTTCTACCCCTTAACCAACACAGGCACCTTCTCAAGACAATACGGGGTGAGCATGAAATCACCGGTAGGCAACTCCACTGCTAGGTCACAAGACTTCTCAGTCACTGACTCCTCAGCACTTGAGCGAAATCCTCTGATATAAATGAGTGGAACATGCTAGAATCAAACAAAACTCGAGCCGCACAACCCAAAATCAGAATAGTACCTTCCACTAACTGCAATGCCTCAGCCTCCACCCTGGTCATGTGTGTAACTTTTCCTCGGGATCTCTACCTCCCTACAGTAGCTAACCGCGATAGTTATAGAAACTGAATCTACTACTGGTAATGTTGCTGCTATAGTGGTAGCTGTTGGGGCTGAAACTGCTATTGCTGCTACTAAAACTGGTACGGATGACCGTATCTCTGAGAACAGTCACATGCCATTTGCCCCTCCTAATCACATCTGAAGCATATCATGGGCATTGAGCACGTCCTGCTTGGGTGAGAATCGCCACACCGAGGACATGCACCCCGAGAACCACCAATAGATCCTTGGCACTAGTAAGGTGAGGGCTGCTGAACACTGCTCGTTGATGCCTGCTGTTGACACCCATTTTTTGCCAATGAGTTGGGTCATTTCTCTTATTGTTATTTGTTGATGTTAACTAGACCGTGCTACGTGCGTCCGAGGTGAGGAGACGCGCCATGAGCGTGGGCAATGGAGGCGATGTCCCCATCATTTTGCGATTGATTTACCTACTGTCTTGTGTTTATCCTGAGGAACTTTATCTCCAAATTGGGAGATTGAGTCCGATGGTCATCATGCAGCCCTTGCTTCGTTCATCATTTCTTTTTACAGGTTCAACAATTAAGTTTAATCATCATCCCCTCCTTACATATATCAGTCCCAATCGGATCCCAGTCTTTGAGCCGAAGAATCCCAATGTTCAATATTCATCTTTTACATTTGATTTGTTCTGTCCCACAGTTAGGCTGCAACATCTTTAGGAGAATTGTCATTCTTAACTTGACCTACTTCTGATTTTTGTTTGTCCATTTGTAGCATGCATCTCTTCAATTGTTTCATTCCTTTTCTTCAACCGTTCCAAAATGTTCAATGAGTTATGAGCCACTACTTCTATCTAACAATGATTACAAAGTCATCCTCTACATTCAATAAAGGTTGTCCATCCAATTCTTTGTCTGCCATAAATAACAACATCTTCTCCTTCAGTTTCAGAAGCAACTTGTCAAACACACCCTTCATTCAATCTTACTTTGATTTCAGTTTTGTAAAAGGGTGGGGGGGAAAATCAGTGGGTGACAGCCTGGGACAGTAGGAGTCGACTCTGGGAGTCGACTCCTGGGCGTGTCCCGGGACCGAATAGCCCAGGCAGAACTGGGCTAAGAGGGAGTCGACTCTCAGA
Source organism: Amorphophallus titanum (assembly GCA_024336825.1). Classification (NCBI taxonomy): domain Eukaryota; kingdom Viridiplantae; phylum Streptophyta; class Magnoliopsida; order Alismatales; family Araceae; genus Amorphophallus; species Amorphophallus titanum. The sequence goes on along the minus strand of JANBPO010002302.1, from coordinate 341,305 downwards.
GTCGACTCCTTCATCCCAGGATTGCAAGCTTGTTTTTCTTCTTTTGCGTCCTTTTTGTGTGTTGTTTGTTTGTTATTTTTTTGGTTTTGTTGTGGATTTCAAGTATGCAAAAGAAGGGAGGATGGATGAGATTCAGCGGTCTTTGGGATGTGATGAGATATCCAATATCAGACTCCTTCCACTCTTCATCTCATTTCATATTTTGTATGCTCATCCTTATCTTGATAGATTTCTGAAAATCCTAACTGACAATGCATCTTCTTCTTTTGTGCAGATTTATCCGTATAGTCAGCTGACACAAGGCTTGTTCTATTATTGGATGAGTTTTATTTTGAGGGGTGAATAGATAGCACGCATCAGGTGAAAGGTCCATGGGGGTCTCTTATATATCTCAATTAGTTCATCATGGCTATTTTCTGTTTGTTCATTCCTTGATTTCTGTTTTGATTGTGTTAAACATCTCTTAATTTAATCAAAACTGCATTGTTCTTAAGTCATTAGTCCTGGTGAAATTTTGATAGCACCTCCCCTAGACCAGAGCGTAGGAGGGTGTAAAATGGGGTGCGCCCTATGGAGAAAACTTCGATGGCCCCGAACAAAAGGGATATGCGCAAGGTGACATGATCCCCGGGGTATGCGCATAAGTGACAACACCCTGTCACCCATTGTGGGGGCGGAGATCCCAAGGCCTAGCCTACAAGGGATGCCACCGATTGACGGGCGGCCACGAACCAGACACCAAGACGTGGGCTTCCTTTCCTTCTATTATCGCCCTATGAGGCTTTTCTTATCCACCTTCAAAACAAGGAGTGCTGTGGAACACGCTATGACGAAGCGGATCCCTGGCGGTCCAAAGGCAGTTAAGAACCCAGTATCGGAATGAAAGGAACATTGGGCTTTCGGTGGTTGGCAACCCGGAGACATATCTATGGATTTAGATAGAACCCGGGCCGGTGGCCATCGTGGTAAAAACTCGCCGAATGGGTGGTTTTAAAAAAAATAAAATAGGGTGTTCATCCTCTCCACCATGGGAGAGGGAGTAGAATGCATAAGAACCAATGCATCATATCTATACATATATACCTACATATGTGCATATGTATGCATAGAAATATATATGTATATATACACTGCGGAATAAGACTATTCCCATGGTAAAGGTGCAGTGGAATAAATATTCAGAACATGAAGCTACATGGGAAACTGAGGAGTCGATGAGAAAGTGATTCCCCGATCTATTCTAAAAAGGTATTAACTCTACACTTTTCGCAACTATATGTAAGTGTATTTACGGACCAAATTCTTTTAAGTGGGGGAGAGTGTAGCAACTCTGAATATTTAAAATAAAATTTAAAATAAAATCATAAATAGTGACTTACATCAAGTCGCCATTTCATTAAGTAACGGCTCTGAGAACAGGCGCCACTTAAGAAACTAACATCCCTTGATAAGGCGTCAATTCATTTTGAAGCAACGGCAAGAATCCTACTTGGAATAAGAGAGGTAATTAACGCCCTAATTCAAAGACTCCAATTTACTAACTGACGTCTCATGACAAGTCGCCAATTAAACAGCGCCCACAGACAAGGCGCTATTTCGATGCCACTAGTCCCACCTAGAATTAGCACGAGCAACAACACTCCTGACTCCTACCAAGCTAACCCTGCTCTGATAATAGAGCTGTATCAAAAAATACAAGAAGTTGAGATGATAAGGAAAAGATTGAGTGAGATGGGTTTACACCCAGCCATACCCGGGCATGCGGAACTCCCATCTCAAGCCCTACAAGGTGGCGCTGAACCATTCGGGGCCTCACTGCATCTGGCTCTGCCCTAATTAACATATCACCATGAAGAGAGCATCATCTCTCAGTAGCTGCATCATGCGGCTTCCGCATAATCTTCAACTTTCCAGGTGCGTCAAGGGGTAGCTTCTACACCTCAGGCGATGCCACTAATAAACCTGCCTCTACAACCAGTTGGCTAATACTAGAGTCTGGCAGCTCCAACAATAATAAGCAAGCTAGGGATGGAACAAGCAACTGAAACAAAGCCTGCTGAGGAAGAAGTCACCAAGATAGAATTACATATGATCAAGCAAAAAGATGATAAGTCTACTTCGGACTACATTTAACGCTAGATGATTCTCAGTGCAAGGTGCAAACATCCACCGATCTACAAGGATGCTATCTAGCTATGCAAGCATAATCTCAGGAAAGAGATCATGCTAAGGGTAATTGGCCTCGAAGTCAAGTCCTTCGACCAATTAGAAGACATGGCAATTGACATTAAAGCCTTTCTGGCTAAATATTGTCTGGCTTTCGCTACCCCAATTCAGAGGAATAAGCCAGTCGAAGAGCGACCGGCACAAGAAAAAATAAACACTGCTGACTTTGAAGCCTTCGAGCATCAACTGAGGAAATCAAAAGAGGTAGCTGGTGCTTCTTCTGCCAAGACTATTGAGCAAAAACCCCCCTCACTTTGGGCAAGAATGAAAAGACCGTACTCCTTTCCCCAGGACAAGACGTAAATTCTATTTGAGTGGGCCCTCGAATACAACAAGGTCATCCTCCCTGATCTTAATAGACCAAATGATATCGAAAGAAAAGATGGCCCTCGATTTTGCCCATATCACCAAAAGAGGGGGCATCACATCATGGACTGCTTTGCATTTAAAGACATCATGGAAGGTCTCATCCCAAATGGTGAATTGTAGATAGGTGAATATAGGGTGGATCCACCTCATCCTCACCAAATGCCCATCTTTAAGACGGCGGCCAACACAGCATCTCAAAATCAGCTAGAACAGCACATCCTCTAAAGTGAACTACAAGCTCCCTCAATTATGACAAGAAGTCAAACAAATAATGCAAGGTGCCGAACAAAATGCAACTGGTGCGCCCACCCCGGGGCAACCGCTGAAGAAAGGAAAAGAAATAAACCTGAAGACAAAAAAAGAAGAGGTGCTGCTCTGTGCACTGTCGGTTTTACTAGCCTATTAATTCAAGAATGGAATCAACGGTACGGTCCCCGATGTTTTCCCCCTCGATCGGGATCGAGTGGGGCGTGGCATGGGATTCCACGATTGGGGTTGGATTCCTGGTTCGCCGGTTTCGGTCGACCGACCGGGAGAGTCTGGTCGACCGAACCGGTTTGCCATGGTGAGGCGACCGAGTTGGTTTGGTTGACCGACCCTCTACTGGTAGGTCGACTGACCCCAGGGGTAGGTCGACCGAACCTAGCCTCTTTTGCCCGTTTTGGTCTCCGGTCGACCAGGTCGAGACCCATTGGTCGATTTTTGGCCCCGTGGATGTCCCAGACACCCCGTAGGGACCGGCTTCGTGTTTTTAGGTGTCCGGAGTAAACATGATATCTCAATTAGCGTGCCCATATGATTTTGAGGGTTCGGGTGACCCCAGGTATTCCGGACTTCTTCGTATGCTAAATCGAGTCACCGTACACTCTCGTATTGGCAGAGGAGTGTTCCTACTCTGCTTTACTTTCCTCGAAAAGCAGTTTCCGTGTGGGCCATACGTATGGCCAATGATCGAGAGTTCTTTGACCCAGTCTAGGGCTGGAAATTTCTTAGTCTCCCTTAGAGAGGGAATGAGCTCAGTGGTTATGGGCCGCCTCATAAGTTTTCGAGAACATGGTTTTTGACTCTAGGACTAGGATAATTTGACGGCATGGAGCCGTATTGTACAACGGTCTTGGCCTAAGTCGCGTGACTTAAGGACCGTTGGATTAGTAGGTCTAGTTGGCTGTCCTGAGTCTGGTGGCGCCGAACCACCCTGTGCTCCGTGATACTAACGAATGGGTGCATGCGTAGCCCATGAGTACTTCGGTGGTTTCTTCTCTACTGAGAGTTCCTTTGTCCAGTGACATTCCCTCACTAGTCGTAGATTTCCTGCACACACGTGTGCGGATCCACTTGGGAGTGATGGAGAGCAGACCCGGGAGAGATGGTTTTAGGCTAGTTGTCGTAGGGCCTCTCACTGTGGCGGCTCGAGTCCGGGCCGGGAGTAAAACTAACTAGAGGGCCTGACGTAGCGCAGTCAGTCAGTGTGTGCACACGTGGTCGGGGACTTCAGACGTGTGCCGATGAGCACGACCCCGATTAGACCCTTATCCTTGGTTACTTGTACGGTGTCTCAATTTTCGCTTGGGACGAGTAAGGAGACACCCGAGGTGCGGACTTTGTCGTCAGTGGACGTATCCGGCCTTGTTTCTAGTGGTCAGTGCTTCCGTCACGCGACACGTGACTCTCTTGACTTGAGGTTTAGTTTTTCGTCTGCGAGACGTGGTTCTTCGGGTAGCTTCTACATGTTTTTCCCGACGTAGAGGCGTAGAGTTCTCGGTAGGGGCACCGAGGTTTCACCCGTAGACAGTGTAGGGTTCACGATGGCGAAATTGTGATTCTACCCTCAGACCGCGTGGTCTTAGTTGGGCCTTTGTCTGTGAGGACGGGCCTTCATGACAGGGATGTCGTGGTTTTCCCTTCAGTAGCATAGCCATGGTTTACCGGTGGTTCGGTTGTCCCGACTGCGAGATTGGAGTTTCCTTTTTGTACCGTTAGGAGTAGCTTAGAGAGCCATGTTTCTGTCGCCCCCTTTTGTTTCAATTACTGTTATGCTCGCTACTGTTACTGTTATTATTGTTATTGTTGTTATCGCTGTTGTTTAGTGGTGGGGATCCGAGGGATCCCTACTGAGCTAATGAGATAAGGTTTACCAATTTCTTTTCAGGTGTTGTGATTCCTCCTCGAGGCTCGGAGGTGCAGCGCTGAGCTTCATAGTTGCCAGCTCACCGGAGCCGGGGTGCACCCGGCACTTGAGCACGTTTCTTTCCCTATAGGCTGTACTTGTTGGACTGGACTCTGTAGTTAATTTGTTAATTGAAAATATAATTTATTGTGTATGGAAGTGTACGGAGGAACGATTCTTTTTAGTGTTTGTTAGAAAATCTGATGATCCATATTGATTTGGAATTCATTGCTCAATTTATCACATATACACTTTAGGTTTGATTGTGTGAATGTACTTTATGAATCTGTCATCTTTCATGGTTAATGCAGTACCATCTTTTTGTAAGCACGACCTTCTTAGTATTATTTATGCACATCATACTCCATAATCAATAGCATTCTTCACTGAAAGAACATTTACATACCAAAGTCCTTGATATTCAGCTTTTAGCCTTTCTTATTAAGGTCCAGTAAAGTGCACAGTGCCCCCGCCATCGCTGTCGTCCTCGGCGCCCCGCCCTTCCACCGGCAGGCCATGGCTGGCGTGGAGGGGGAATCTTCTTCCTCAACTGCGAGACCAGGAGCTCCTCCTCCTCCCCCTCCTTTGACACAGTTTGGTCCTCGACGCTCATTTGCTCAGGTTCTTGTTGAATCCCAGCAAAAGACTAAGGTGGCCATCCCGATCAAGAACCCGAGCTTTACGGACCTTGGGGAGCCGGCCGTCTTCTTCTCCAAGACTGATCTATAGACTTCAATGCTTACTCTGTCATTTGCCATAGTTGCCAAGTGCTCATATGATCGGCCAACTTTCCCTGATATCAAGAGTTTCTTGTCTCAGCATCTGGGTTTATCCTCTGATTTTGTCATCAGTAGGCTCAATCCGCGCCACCTGCTCTTGAGATTTGATTGTGAAGCAGATTTTATGAAGCTGCTATTGCAGAAGAATCTTTATATCAGGGGTTTCCTGTTTTGTTTCTTTCGCTGGATAGCCGATTTTGATTTTGATGCAGACCCGCACACTGCTTCGGTCTGGATAGGGTTTCCATTTCATCCGACGAACCTCTACCATGAGGACTACATGAGATCTATAGCTGCTAACTTCGGTACTATCCTCAGAATCCATGAAAAGACCCTGGCTATGTCTGACACCTCTGAAGCTTTGGCCTGTGTTGAATTAGACCTATCAGCCAATTGAAGAGAATGGTTGTGGATTGATTTGGATGGGACGGGGTTTTGGCAAAATGTCAATTATCACCGAGTGCCTTCATTGTGTTTATTCTGTCACAAGCTTGGCCATCTGGAGACTGACTACAAGAAGAAACTTGGTAAGGCAGCTCGCCCCTCTAAAATCCCTATTTCAGCTCCATAAGGTAGACTTCCTAGACAATTATTCAGGCCCCACCAAGATGGCCCTCAAGTTGCTCGTAACAACTCCCCTCAGGACAATATGTTTGCAACTCCACAACAGGTTACTGAAGTCATGGAATGGAATAGATAAGTTAAGTTGTTAGGATGGTATCATGGGTGATTTGGCTAGTGGTGCAATGGATCAAACATTGGTGTCTGGAGAAGTGTCCAAACAAGTTTCTCCTAAATCTCTAAAGTTAAGTCTTGAAGGATTTGCAGAGGATTGCACTCAGTTGGCTAACGGTCAGGAGCTCTCTTCAAGCCAAAGCCAGCCTTCCTCCCTAGTCTCTGACAGTCAATTGGTTATGGCTTCTCTTCCGAGTGTTCCACTTTTGGTTAAGTCGCTTCCTCATGGTTCTTCAAGAGTTGATGAAGTTCAATTTTTCAAGTTGCAAGTGCTAGTGATAGGTCCAGATGTTGAGCCAAGTTAGGCTTGTCAAGAAATAGAAAAAGAGATGATTTCAAAAGTTGTAGATGTTTAGAGCAATTCAGGTGTTCTGTTGGAAGTTCTTCAGTGTGCTGGCCAAAGAGTAGCTGATCTGGCTAGGCAAGACAATGCTATCATGAAATTCCCTCTGCCGGATAGTAAATTTGGTAGGGGAAGAACAGCAGTTGGGGGGGGGGTGTCCTAAATAGATCTAGATAGCGGAAGAACTCAACCCGAGTCTCTACCCGATCTCACCAGGTTGGATCGTTAGACTTTTAACAAGGTTACAGGTCCTACGACATTACTTAGAAACCTAGGAACCTAGAAAACCTGGCTCTGATATCACCAAACTGTCACACCCTGATGTGGAAAATTGGAACGCAGCAGTAGAAAGAGTTAAAATATGTTGATTTCCAGACATGCTGTGCTTTCGGTTAGCAATTAAGCATCTCCAAACATAACGCCATAGCAACGAGAAGAATAACTCCCAAAATAAACATTTATTCTGACTATTTAATCATAAAAAGTTTCACATCCACCAATAACTAGAACTACCAAAGAAGTTCTAAAAATCCACTGACATTATTACATTATAACTAAAAAATATATGACTCTGAACCACTATAACATGACGACACTCTTGACTTGAACTATCTAAGGACATCTCTACAAGGCTTTCTAGCTGGCTCGCTCCAAGGACTTCACTCCTACCCATCCTCATTAGTTTGAGAGTCATCACCGGAGCTACCTGAAAAGGGGGGGGGATTGGCTGAGTGAACGCTCAATAGGTAATAGCAGGTAATGTTTAAGTAATTAACCAATTGCATTAATGTCATGCGTTGAAATAAAAATGAGTAACGACAATAAAGTGCTTAGAATAAGAAAACGGAGACATAGCATAACTAGGGATTAGCTGATCAAGCATGTAACATGCACATCAAGTAGATAATTCCATGTAGGAATCCAATAACCTGTAACCATAGAGAAGAAGAAGGAAATGAATCATGTCGATGAATTGTCGTAGACATCACACTAGTCATGCACTCGGTGCAATGCCTCACCATGTCATTACAACTCTCTGGGACACTAGTACTTTTCGGGCACTCCTCCCAGGACCAAATCAGGCCCTTATGATGCATTGACATTGATTTGGTGGAATCTAAGATCCCAAGTTATGTCTAGACATTTACTGAACTCGGCCATGAAAGGAACGGAACATCAAGCTAAACCTGGAATAGATGAGAAGGATCCATGGTTTAATAACACAAGCCATCAACGGCTCAGCCACCGAAGCACACAAGAAAGCATGGGAATCAAGCTTTGGAATTACGCAGTCAGACTGGGGCCGCTTATAACATAAACGATCTTATAATGGGCCGCGAAAGATGAACTGGGCCAAGGGAAAGCCAGCTCGGTGCCAGGGGATAAACGGTCCTATATGGGCCGTGTGAAGGATGGAATGGTTTGGAATGGGCCGCTTGTAATATACAGATGGTCCATAATTGGCCATTCAAAACAAAAGGTATTGAGGCCCACGATGAGTGGTATGCGGTCAATATTGGGCCGCTCCAACACCAAACAGTCCCTCGATGGTCCGCTTAGTGGTTTGAAATGGCCCACGTATAACCGTGTAATAAATTAGGCCAAGCTAGGCTAGAGTAATCAACCCAATTGGGCTCCTAGGCCACCCGGGCCATGGTGGAACCGAACCAGGGTTCAGTCCACAGTCTCTCAGGTCAGTCTAGAGGCTTCAGGTCGATTTAAACAAGGCTAGGTCGAAGAAAAGTCAAGGATAATTGACCAGCAAGATCTGGCACTTAGCCAGTATATAAACGGTCTCAATCGAGCCGCTCAAGGTATCAAACAGTCTAATGCAGGCCATTTAGGGACTTAGATGGTCTCCTGTGGGCTGTGACTCCAGACAAAGCCAAACAAGCGATCCAATCGAGTTAACAGGTGTAGGATATTGAGGTACAACCTGCCTGGCGTCCTAGGGGGAATCCCAGGCTCGCGGGAACTAACAGAGGTCTCGTAATGGAGGTCCTAGTCTGATGGAAGGAATATCCGGCGGAGAGTTTCAGCCATTACAAGAATTGAGGGGTATAAAACATTAGAAAACTCCATATCTGCATTCATACACTGCATTAGTTAGGCATTCTTATGCATGAAAATAAAAGAAAAGAAAAGGAAAAAAGAAGAAAATTGCATACCTGAAGCAAAGGTGAAAAGCCACTGACGGTCGTCTCCCGCCCCGTCCCGGTGGACAGGTCGGCAATCAAGTGCGCCAGTAGGGCTGCCCCCCACGCATAGCTGCCAACTCCATCTAGGTCCTCGAGTATCCTCAAGAAGCGGCAGTTGATCACATCTCCCTTCGTGCCCAATAGAAGCCTCCCGAGCAGCAGTAGCAGGAACCTCCTCAGGTCTCGGTCGGCCCTCTCTCGGTCAGTCGGGTCCTGGCAGTAGACTGCACGGGCCCCCTCGGTCAGCCTCCCCGCGAACTGCGCTAGGGTCTCCCCGGACCGGTGCCTAGCATCTCCCACCCCCATCACTGAAGTCAAGTCGGTGCGGTAGATGGTCCTACACTCACTAGGGGTCTCATACACTACCTCCAACCCTAGCAACCTCTGGGCTAGCTCGCTATAGTCGGGAAGGGTGATCCCACTCACGGCCTCCCCATCTATCCGTAATCCCGTGATCCTAGTGATGTCCTCTAGGGTAGGCACCATATGCCCCCAGGGCATGAGAAATGCCCGGCTCGTCCTATCCCATCTCTCCCGTAGAACCTGGATAAGGGGTAGGTCTGGCTTAATTGGCTCTATGGATAGGAAAGCCCCAAACCCCATGGCGTCTACCCTGGCTCGCTGGAACGCGGGGAGGCCCCGGTACGCCGCCTGGACCATGACCCAGGAGATCCTCGTCCTCATCAACCCCTGCGTGCATTAAAGAAAAAAGGTGTTGCTTATTCGTGATTGATTGCTCAGATAATCTGAATGTCATGATTGATTGATCCCGCATGATGCCTTGGTTAAACATATTGATTATTGAGGTAACGCCCTTGGATGGGGCGTGGTTTACTAGCATTACTTGAATTAACGACCTTGCCTCGGTCGTTTATTTCCTAAGAGATGCCCCTGTTGGGGGCGTGGTTTCGGGGGTAACTTTCTAGTCTCCTGACCTGCCTTGAATTAGCGCCCATCCCAGGGGCGTTTCTCACCAAATTTACGCCCATCCCAGGGGCGCTTCCTTCCTAATTCGCGCCCCTAGCAGGGGCGTCTTGCTTAATTGGCGCCCTTAGTGGGGGCGTCTTCTTCCTGCGTAGCAGGGTTCCTACCCGATGGCCATGGAAATCACAAAACAAAAATGAATAAAAATAAAATAAAAAAGGAAACAGAATGAAAATGGGGTGGGGAGGCCTACCTTGGGGTTCTTGGTTTGCCGGGGTAGCCGGAGCTCTCCGCGGGGCCCTGTCGCCGCCGTCGACGGGTCATCTTCCTCATCTCCTCCTTCTTCTTCCCCTCCATCGCCGCCGTTGTGCTCTTCTTCTCCCTGGCTTTCGTCACCGGCAACCGCCGCCGGTGGAGCCTCCTCCGCCAACGGTGGAGCCTCCTCCGCCGCCGGTGGAGTTTCTTCGGCCGCCGCGGGTACGACTTCTTCGTCGTGGGGCTCCTCCAAGACGACGACCTCGGGGGCAACCACCCGTTGGCATTTTTGGGACCCCCCTCCGGCCATTCTCTAGGGCTGAGAGAGAGAGAGGGGGAGGTGATAGAGATGAGAGATGGGGAGCGGAGGGGCTCGGTTAGGAGTTGCTGAGAGGAAGATGGACGAAGAAGGGAGAAGAAAGAGGGGCGGTTTAGTTTTGTGCTTTCGAAAAGAATTAGCGCCCGTGGAAGAGGCGTGTTTTATGATTTAGCGACGTCATTGAGGGCGCCTATTTGGGTTGTAGCGTCATTTCTTGAGGCGTTATTTTCTTTTGCATAGGAATAAGTACCGTCGTCAGAAGGTCATTAATGCTGATTGATTGATACGATGGAAATAATCATTGCGGTTTATGAGTAACGTCTGATATTAAGGCGTGTGTTCATTTAAACGTGGCTTTGTGAAGGGCGTCTGTTTTGAAAAGTCAACGATTATATTTTTTGGAATTTGAAGCAATTAACGCCCTTCGTTAAGGCTTCTTTTGAGTAACGCCCTATTTGGAAGGCGTCAAAATTTCGGAAGGCGACGTTGTTTGAGGCGCTATTTGAGACAGAACTGCGGGTTTTGAAAGTTGATCAGGAAATCATCTCTAATGGCTCAATTAGAACATGATCTTTATTCATTCATGAAAAGAAAAATTACAATGCATTAATGAGCCACTTTGGGCTTCAGGTTTCTAAGAGCTTTTGCATAATTCTTCAATTCATCTCTGTCTTCATCTAGACTTTCCACAGGTTGATGGGTTTTACTGATCTTCCAGAGAGCATGGATGGTAGTTGTTTCTTCCCCATCTTCATTGCTTCCGAGGTCTCTAATCTTGATGGGAGGAAGGTGAGATGGGTCTTCCAAGTCTTACCGTGGAAGCCCGAGTTGAGGGAGGCACCTATGAGAATTATATAAGATAAATTCCGATGCGCCAATAAGCCAAAGGTCCGTCCCAGTAGAGAATCTTGTGCGAAGTTGCTGCATTTTAAGAATTCCCGGGGCACAAGTAAATAAATTCTTGGGCATAATCTTGAGGTGCTCTCTCCAATCCGCTCTCTTTTTCACTTGAGGAATCCGATTTGTCACTCGGTTGTTTATTCCTAAGGAACCAGTTATATAAGAGAGTGGGCTTTTTGAGAAAATTCTTGAGGGTTGTTGAGCATCAAGGCATGGGTCAAATTTGAAGTGGAGATCTACCCAACTAGAAAATGCTAGCATGCATCCGTATATGGGTCTTCCCATTGCCGCCGAAGTAAGCCCACTATAGAGATAAGCTAGAATAGCCGGCCCAACTCTCTCTTCCTCCCACAAGCTCACCACCGCGCTCAACTGGGTCTCCCCTAAGAAATCTTCCGTAGATGGGAATAAAATTGCACCAGCTAAGCACACCACGAAGGCCTTTGTGATTCGCTCTATCTCTTCATCTTCTTGGGCTTGATCCGCCCTTTTGTATACCCATGAGGCTAGCTTTAAAAGGTTGATGCCTTTTGGTGCCTTGATTTGGTTCACAAGGTTGGGGTTAGGTATCAATTGGGTGAGTAGCTCATGTGGAGATATAGGCTTTGACAGGATGGCCATCTTTTCCTCATCCCCTTGCTTCATCCTCCTTAAGCCCAAAATCACTTCTAATTCTTCCAATAGGATAGAGGCTTCAAAAGTTGAGAAAAGGAAGGTATGGGTGGAAGGATGCCATACTTCTACGAGAGCTCCTATGGCTGCCCAATCAAGGTGGATCTGATCATAGTGCTTGGCGTGAGTAACTAGCCCTAGAAGATGCCATCTAGCAACATACACCCTCATGTCAGAAGAAAATTTAGAGAGGATTAATGGAAGCCACTTTATTTTGGTGAACCTCCTTGCTCCAGGAAGGTTTGGGTAGTCCTGTGGAATGAAAGGAGAAGAAAAGATATCAGAAAAGCTTGGTTCATATAACAGAGATGTGCAGAGAAAGAAACATGAATTTGTTAAATATCCTACCTGGTTCAATAAAATGCGTTGGCTGATGTGTCCACCAATTTCTGATAACCCGGGAGTTGAGGATTTGGCTTTCTTGAATGCCCTGTCCATGGTTGCAGTTGCGGTTGATAACCTGTGAGCAGGAAGAACCCGTTGCAGAGAATTCCCAGAGCAGAGTTCGATGGATTTTCATGGACTTCCCTTCTTTATACAGTTTCCAGACATTAACAAAAGGGAAAGATTGTGTAATCGAGGTTTAACAGGAAGGTTTCCTGCGTTTGAATGATCGGAAACGGCAAGATTAAGGTGATTAACGTCCTTTATTAGGGCGTCGATTCTTGGAATTGACGACTGTTCTCAGGTCGTTTTATGAGTGGCGCCTTTGTTCAAGGCGTTTCTTTCTTGGGCTATTTGGTATTTGCGCCTTTTCCTCAGGCGCCTATTATAATTTTAACGCCCTGACGTCAGACGCCTTTAATACTTTTGACGCCGTCTAGTGAAGTCGTGATTTAAGTGCCATTGTTATAATTTGCGATATTGCTTAATCATTCTTTCCTATTTGGCACTTATGATCATTTTTAGAGTTATTGAGCACTCATGACCATTTTGTTAAGTTGAAGCTTGATATGTCTTGAGGACTGATGATTTGCTAAGTGCAGAAGTTTCAGGTTTGAAGGCAGGCCGCTCATGAGGAGCGTCATCTTAGTTCTTGTATCATTTCCTGTAAGCATTGTTAGTATATGATAATCTACGCTATTATAGTATATCAAGGACCTTGTGGTTCTGATGAATCTGGAATTTGAGTTCCCCTTCATCAAAAACTATGATGATTCCGGAAGAATCTTAATCACACGGATAGGCCGTTGAGTCGTCAAAAGTTTGGGACGATGGTTCCGCTTCCTGAGTTGGTGCGCGGACTTCTAATTGTTTATACGCCTCCTCAACAACCCCCACTAACCCTTCAGGGGCCTCATCAGCCTCTTAGGTGGCGTCCCCAGTTCTTGGTAGTTGTAGTCTGATACTTGTATCGGGTTATTGGTACCCTGAGCTCTGGGTCGTTATAGTAAGTCAACAAGTCACACCACTAAATCATTTACCCCGAACAAGTGGCAAGGTGACACATGAGAGTGAAAGGAGGGTGCCCCATCATGAAGGCCACTGCTAGAGATAACAGTGACAGCTCTGGATCAAATCTCTCCCCATCCTATAAGCACCTCCTCTTTTGCTCCACTTGAAGACCTGAAGCAGTGGAAGCTAGTTTGAAGAGTGAAAGCTTCTATGAAGGGGAAGGAACGAGAACTTCTTGAGTTTCAGGATGAAGGGCGAATCTAGTTTCAGGATGGAGGGTGATTCTTCCCATTCTTAAAAGAGAAGTAGAACCAGTAGTAGTTCCAAGAGGCTCTTCGATATGGAAGGGCATCTTAGTGAGAGAACCCAGTCACAGCTTGTAAGTGAACTCTCCCTCATTTCTATTTTTTTTGGCCCTCTCTTCTTTCTTCAACAATGTACCCCCTTGCTTAACTCTTGCGTATTGCTTGCATGTATGCATAGGGCATGATGAGGTACAAATCTCATGGGAACTGGTGGTGGCCGTATATCGGGGTATTCCAGACTTCTAGAAAGCCTGTATAGACATGATGGGGTTAGGGGCCTTCCTACAGATTGTGCCGATTAAGCTCGACCTCGCCCTCATCCAAGCATTGCGCCAGAGGTGGGACCCAGTGAGTCAGGCTTTCCTTATGCTCTGGGGGCATATGGTGCCTAGCTTGGAAGATGTGGTCCGCATTATTGGCCTCAGGGTGAATGGCCAGGCGGTAACTGGGGTTACCTACCCTGATTATCGAGAGGGCACTCAGAGGCTACTAAGATTGGCATTAGAGGACTGGAGGAACAGGTCAGTAGCTAGGACATCCCTCATGGAGGCATTGGGGCTTACTGACACTCGTCAGCATGGAGACGAATCCTTAGAGGAATTCATGGAAAAGACAGAGAGGGAGTCTCGTGTCGTGTATTGTGTGGATGCGAGAAACTAGGAAAGGTCTAATATAGACTTCAGGAGATTCCTCTTCCTCCTACTAGGGAGGCTGCTACTGGGTTCAAAAGGAGATGACACCCATTATCGTTTCTTGGAGCTCCTAGTAGACCTCGAGAGAGTAGGGCAGTATGCCTGGGGCGCCACCATGCTGACGCATTTGTTTACCGATCTGTCTCAGGGGACAGATGAAGAGGTGACAGTGACTGACTTTACACCGTTTCTCTAGGTAAAGTTTTTTTTTGAATCATTTCATGTGAATGCCAATGATATGTGATATGCAGCTATGGAGTTACTACTATATACCAATAGGGAGAGCTCAACACTGGTGCTTGGCTGCAGTGCCATTGGCTCGATAGTGGCAGCCAATCTTGAGCGTCGCCCCTCTATCCTACCAGCTGATGGCACTAAGGCGCGAGCTACAAGAGTTCCCTGCAGCGATGGTGTGATTTTTTTTATATTTTTATATTTTTTGTGACTAATGCATGCATGCTAATTTAGGTGGCTTGGAGACCATATTTGGGCATGGTCGATGTCGGCCAGTCGTGGGTTATAACAGGCTGTGCCCGATTTGGACGAGACTTTTAGGTCCATTGCCTAAATGAGATCGAGCCGCTTCAACTGCGATTGGCTATGAGGACCATAGGGCTTTCCCAGGAATGGGTGGATGTGGTCACACTATCCCGCATAGGGAGGAAAACACGTGGGAGGGCAGCCCGGGTTGATTGGCGGGTGTGTTTCCCTAAATAATATGAAGACTGGCAATGGGGTGGCACACAATTAAAGTTTTGTTACCTGTGATCTTCTACTCACACAAAGATTCTATTTTTTTTCACAATACTTGCGCACTAATTTCACTCAAAACATGGTGAAACACACTGTCATCAACCCATTGTTTGACTGTGCCAATAGCTTTCTGATTCAACTTTTCGTATTCTTTATCAGACATACCCTTTGGTTCAGCTCCATCTCCTTCAACCGAGTCATACAAATCCTTACAATATAGGATGTCTTCCATTTTCGGCTTCTGAATAAGCCAATTAGAATTATTCAACTTTATCATGGTGCTAGACGCGCCATTATCCGACATTTTGACTCGCAAATAAAAAACCTGTAGCCTAACCTGTCTCTGATACCACTTGTTGGGGAGCTGTAACATTCAATCCAAGCACAAATCTATGTGAAGTCAGAGAATCAATATGACAATAAATTTATCCATACACATTTTGGCATCCTTACATGATCACAATAATTTTTATGCCATCCACATGCAAGTACCCGAGTCAAAAAATCACCAAACCAACACAAGCATAATCACACACAAAATGCACCAGACTTTTAACATGGAAAAAACCCCCACGACATGAAGGGAAAAAATAACGGGACAAATCGACAACAATCCACTATGAAAAATAGTAGTACATAGTTCCTCTCTCATGATTTATCCAAATCTCGAGGAATACAAATAAGAGAGTGGAAGAATACGAGATTACCTTACACGGAATAAATCCCCAAATCAAAAACTTCATGACAACAGGCAACACCAAAAATCAGCCTTGAGGAGGGTAAATCTGGCTTAGCCGATAACGGGTTCATCTGCAACGAGCCTAATTCGACCCACGTCCTACAACTCGCCCAAGGGTGCCCGACGGTCGCGGCCCGTAAAGAGCTCACCACGACTCGGCATCGGATTCGACAGCGCAGGAAGGACTTCGGCCCAGGCACAATGACTGACGGATGACTCTCCGACGACCGACCGTTACCCCCCACGAGGTTGGCTTTGACCCTGTAACAAGTGAGCATGCCCCACGAGCGCCGTAAGACTCGCCCAGGGATCGGCTGACTCCTGGATAATCGTCCCTCAACAGAAAACTCCCGTCACAATCGCGGGGAACGCTACTCCACTACTTACACCGTTCCCTGCTAAGGGATAGGCCTTCGACGCCAAGACAGCCCCCTATAAAAGGGACATTGACAAAGAAAAGAAAGACACAGTGAAATTTTTGTCAAAAGCCACACACAGAGAATAGAGCTACTAGTCTTGCTACTGTGAAAGAGAGGTCATGCCATTCTATGCCCTGAGAGAGAAGCCCTCTTGCACGACCTTACCACCCAGCGAGCACTCTCCGAGTGACCACTGAGAGTGGCGAGCACTCGTCCAAAGGGTCTACACGTCTCTCAGATCTTCTACAATGACCTTCATCCTACTCTCTCCCCTGCTCTTCTCTGCTCTTTTCTTAAACCATTGCTAACTTAAGCATCAGAGGGTTGTCCCCTGGGGTAACACCCAGGGCTCCTTCTGACGTCCTTTGCTTCTGGTGTTTCCAAACTTCCATGGGTGCTGGACGACTTCCCTAACAAATAAATAGAGAAGGTGGTACGTGACATAAAAATCAGATTTCTGCCTCTACAGGGCTCACAAGATCGAGCTCCTTCACTTCTTCACCTTTCTCCCTTGCTTCTTCTTCCTTTTTCACTCTCTCTTTTTCTCTCCCATCAAGGACGCCTAAAGAGAGAACTGTTGTCGCTACTTCATTTTTCTATTTTTAGGTTCGCAGAAGACCCCCACTGAAGCCTATTCACATTTTTAGGGGGTCAAGCTGAATGGCTTGCGCATCGAACTGGGCGAGATCGAGGCGCACCTGCGAGCGCAGCCCGAGGTCCGGGATTACGATGCTCATTTTATGAAATGGAAATAGGGTTTAATCATGTGTGCAGGTGCGGGGAGACGGGATTTATTTTTGTTTATTTTATTTGTGATATGCATATTATCAGGTTATTGCGTAGGCGTGCCAGCCACTAGGTGACAAGTTTATTGTGCGCTCAATCTTACTCGGTTAGACGAAAGTGAGGTCCGTGTCGGGACTAGCAGTCCGTCATACCATAAAGGCTATGACGTTAATTACATCCTCTGAGCGAGGAGGAAAACTCTTGATTAATTGCCAAGATAAAGAATTGCCAGGGCCAAGAAGTATGTATATGCATTTATGCGAAATCGAGTGATGATGCTACATACATACGAGCATGCAAAAATAATTGTCCTTATTAGCCTCACCCCTCGATACGTGGCGGAGAGCATAGGTCCGAGGACCCCCATCACGCATAGTGAGGGCTTTCAGTCGGATGTAATCTGACCTTTCGCAGATCACCATTTGATGTACCGTGGGCTCGGTCATATAATCATATGTGCAGGTAATGATAGATGTAATTATATACAAGACATTTAAATATGACAGAAGGCAGTTTGATTAACTAATTTTCTCCTTTTTTTGATTCATGATTTATTAACATTGGGTCAGGGTTGATTTGTTTCCTTAAGGGGTTACATGATCCTTGGTGGAGAGGGCAAAGGTCGACCTGGAAGCGAGTGAGGGAGTCTTGGGAGCAAATGAGGTAGACCTAGGGGCAAGTGAGGTAGACCTAGGGAAGTGAGGTAGACCTTGAGGGCAAGTAAGGTAGACCTTGGGCAAATGAGGCAGATCTGGGGAAGTGAGGTAGACCTTGAGGGCAAGTAAGGTAGACCTTGGGCAAATGAGGCAGACCTGGGGGAGAGTGAGGTAGACCTCGAGGGCAAGTGAGGTAGACCTTGAGGGCAAGTGAGGCAGACCTAGGGGAGAGTGAGGCAGACCTGAGGGAGAGTGAGGTAGACCTCGATGGCAAGTGAGGTAGACCTAGGGGAGGTGAGGTAGGCCTGAGGCTTCAGTGGTCGATGTGGACTTATCTTCGAGCTTTCTTCAGCTTTCTCACATTTGGGGTGCGATTGTCGTATAATAATATTCCAGGTGCCAACAAATGCCCCCTAGCCGTGGGGGTTACGAGCAAGGGACAAGCAGAATGGGGCTCACGGATGTGCTTATCTTATTAGGGTCATCAAAAAGTTGGGGCCACTTAATGAGTCGGCAATATGGTTTGACCGGGATGAGTCGGCATTGGCTTTTGACTGGACTGAGTTGGCGCTGGCTTTTGACTGGGCTGAGTCAGGGCCGGGGAAAGTCCCTAGATGAGTAGGCACCGAGGTGACCGGATGAGTCGGCGACTAGCTGTTCTTCATTCATGGAGTGATGGGTCGGCGCCCACTCGAGAAGGCGGGGCGGTGAGTCGGCGTTGGCAGGCACCGACCCACCTTCCCTGCTCCACTTTTTAAACCTATTTGGGGGCATTTGAACACCCTATCCTCTCTCTTTTCTTCTTGCTTCTTCCTCCCGCGATCAGCCAGAGCGACGACAACGATGGCGAAGCTCCCTTTATTCTTTCCTCTTTCTTCTTCTCTGCACGCGGTGAGGACGACAACAGCGAGACCCTTTCTTCTTACTTTCATTTGGTCTTGGTGGCCCGACGGTGAGGACGACGGCAATGGCGCTTCTCCTTCTCACTTCATGGCTCCGGGGAGGTTCCTTGTAGGCTAGTCCTCAGAACTATTATCCCCCGGTGTCCATTTGACCTAAGTGTCTCACCTATGGCTTATTTTTAGGGACCATCCCACCCTAGTGTGTGGATGTGTTCCCATCCTTTCCTTGGCATGCTCTTGATTAAGGGGAGACTGCCAAAATTTCTTCAGAAAACTCAATAAACAGGGAGTAAATAAAACTGAAAAGGATAGAAACTAGAACGAACAGAGATAATGCAACAGTGTAATCAGGAGCGTACCTTGATGAACGGTCTTCCCTTCACCATTCACACTATGGAAAGGTCCTGAAATAACAGTGGAATATTAGCACCGACCACCAGAATATGGATAGAAGCGTACCTTTGAACCAGCATATGAACGGCCCTCAGAAGACCGTGGAGGAAGTGAGCGGGCAGAAGGAAACTGCTAAAAGTAGTAGGCTCGCAGAAGAAACAACACTGTAAGCAGAGTAGAACGGCCGACTCACAGCCGCGCCAGTGCATGGATGGCTTGGAGGGAACCATACAAACGCCAGAAGACAGAAGCGATTAGACCCAGAGAACAGAAAACAACCTGAAACAACACAAAGAAGGGAACTAACCAAGCAAAAGAATAGGCCAGCAAATCACTAACATGATGGGCACTAGGCGTCCCACCGTGATCGCCAGAAATTTGGATTTAGATAGATTTTCCTTCCTTCCATAACCCTTCAGTAATCCCTCTACTATATCAATAAGAGAAGTAGATGAAATGCAAGTAGAAGGGGTGCAAAGGGGTGTGAGTGTGTGTGATCGCCACCAAGGTGCTAAATGTGATAGACACACCGTACCTTGGAAAGAGAAGGGAGACACTCGCCTGTTACCAGCACTGCGGAGATAAGCGGCGTTGGAAGAACCGCTCTTATGTTGCGCAGTCGACTGACAGACCGCTCGCTGGTGATGAGAAGGAATGCGGGACGAAGAAAAGCTCGACAGTAGAACGGTTTATAGTTGGCCGCGGGAGGAAGAAGAATGGCTTGCACTTGGCCGCTCGCTTCTTTCGAATGGATAGTTGGTAACCGCTCTATACCATCAACCTCCAAGTTGTGAGATCTGAACCTCCACCCCTTCCGGCCGGCGAGAGGGCATGGGCCTCATGCTAGAACGTTGCTGACCTACAAAACAAATTGTAGAACACAAGAAGAAACCCAAATTAGAACTGTGGAGTGTAGAAACTATAAAGGAATATGCAGAATAGGGAAATTAGCATGGAATTGGGGATACCTAGGAGTTTTTAAACCCCTAGGGGCGCCAAAAATGATAGGAGGGTGTGTGTAATGAAGTATAATGAAGAAAAATGTGGGAGAAAATGTGAAGAAATGAAGCATGCAATGAAAAGAAAGGATGGTGGGACTATTAGACTAAGGACGCAAAATGCGGACTACTCCCTGAACTGGAGGCCTAAGTGGACATAGAAGGCCTCCCTCCCTGGTTGTAGGCCACTCTTTTATTCAGCAGGGCTTCGCCGTGACCTTAAAATCTCCCCCCCTTTCACAGCATGGCCTTAAGGTCCTACTTATAAAACCCCGAAAACCTAGCTCACAATTAGGGTTTTCATTAAATATTAGGTCGAGATAATAAAAGATAATCCGTAGATAATAGAATTATCTCCCAACCAGTTCAAACGGCACCCCATTTGGTGGAGCATCCGCGGAGAAATGGGTGGATAAAGTTGAGGATAAAACCACGGTTGGAGGGAGAAAATCTTTAAATCCTTCAGGAATCGGACAGTTGAACGGTCTGTCGATAGACCGCCCAGCGTATTGAACGATCTATTCTTAGCCATCCAACCCTGTCGGTGGAAATTAAGAAAATGGGAAATATTATCCAAATATCCATCGAACTGACCGATTGTCTCACCGTTGGACTCTCAGGGATTGGACAGTCTAATGAAGACCACTCAATGCATGGGGCGGCCCAAAGACAACCATGTAGGCCTTGTCAGTGATAAATCGAAATAAATAGACAAATAGGTAATTATCTGAAAGATCCAACGAGCTTAGGACTCTGAAAATTTGGATGGCTAAGTTTTAATCAAGATTGCTAAAATTATAGAAATAAAATTACATTTTTAATATAAAAAATTAAACTACAGCTATAACAGCTAGCAGAGTCTAGTCCAACTAAAGACAAGTACAGTCCAACAGAAAAGGGAAACGTACCCTCAAGTCAGGGGAAGCCCGACACTGGCAACTAAGAACCATGCACCCACCTCCAGACCACAAGGAAGAAAAATAGACACACCTGAAAAGTCAAGGGTGAGCCTCGTGTCACTGGCTCAGAAGAGATCCCGTAGATCCCTACCTCGAAACCAAAGCGGCAACAACAGTAACAACAGGAGTAGGAACAACAGTAAAAGAAAAGAGGAAAGCCGCACTGAACAGAAACACAGCAGCTGATTGAACCTTGGCCCTCTAAGCTACTCCTAATCGGTAAGAACCACGGATCCCCAAACACACAGTCAGAAATCACCAAACTGATATAAGAAAACTCTGGCTACACTGCCAGGACACATCACGACACCTCAGTCATGTAGGCTCGTCTACCGAGATAAGCCCAACTCAAGATAACACGGTCTGAAAGCACTAACACATACACAATCTCACGTCGTGTACGCTACACTAACCACGGGTGAAGCCAAACACAGACTACCCCCCAAGTCAGGTTAACCATGATAGAAACCACACGTCTGGAGAATCACGAAACCCGAATCCTGTGTCATGTGACAGAAGCACCTCCTCACTAGAAGAAAAACCAGATGCATCCACTGACATCTTACACTGTGCCTCAAGCGTCTCCCACTTGTCTCGAACGCGGTAACTGAGACACCGAACCAAGTACAATGAACAACAGTAACGAGTGACTAGTGAGGGTCACGCTCGTCGACGCTCGTCTAACGCCCCTGACCATGTGTGCACACACAAGCTCAATGTCTTGAGTCAGGCCTCTAGCTGCTTTTCCCCTCCCGTCGGATTCTAATAGCTAGACAAAGGGGCCCACAGCAACCATCCTACAAACCGTCTCTACCGGGAACTCACCCCGCCACCACTCCCAGGTGTGCCGACATCCGAAGTATCGTCAGGCTACGACTAGTGGAGGCTCACTAGACACAGAGACTCAAAATAGCAAAGTATAGACAGGCTAAGCACACACCTATTGCACTTACTACAAAGCACAAAGCAGCACATAGAACTGTCGCCAGACTCATGACAGTCAACTAGACCTGCTAACACAACGATTCTTGAGTCACACGACTCAGGTCAAGATCGGTGACCACGGGAAAACACAAGTCCTCAGCCCCTAGGTTGCACATCGGACTCTCAATTTTGTAAAATAAAGGAACACGGAACACGAGGGGATATCAAAGCCCTCGAACTATATGGACATGCAAATCGAGGTAACAGAATACCTCCGAGTGTCCAAAACACAGTCTCGATCCCCACGGGATACCAGAGACACTCACGAGGGCACGTGTCAACCATTGGGTCACAACCGGGTTGACCAAAGATCAATCGATCCTTAAACTAATTCTCAAAATACACGGCACACACTTCGAAATTATGGCACTTCCGAACACCCAATAACACGGTCACAGCCATCATAGGACGTCCACAACATCCACGGAACAATGGGCTAACTAATGGGTCAAAGCCAAGCCAATTGAAAGTCAAACCAACACGAAAGAAACACACTTGGCAAACGGCGGTCCTCCGCTGGCCACTACCAGATAGCCTAGCTAAATGGCAGTCTCGTCTGGGCCGCTACTAAACGGTTGCAGTCCTTAAAGGGCCGCCTCCTGAATTTGGCGGTCTGCTCATGGCCGCTACTACCAGGAAACACCAAACACATAAACTGACAGAACAGGCGGGTTGCGATCTTCCTGAGGCTGCTACTTACACAAGACTATCTCCTCAAGGCCGCAAACAAAGAATGACTTATGAATATTGACATCATCAAAATCACAGAGACACAACAAGCCCCGCACACTCGTCCCTCGCTTGCGCCACCCACGGGTGGGCGGCATTTGTAGACATCAAAATTTACCATGCGGCACATACGTCTCGGCACCTGAGAGCAAGTCAAAGACGAAAAGGCCAAACAAACCCCGTACCTCCTCCAAGTAGGACGAATGCATACCCGGTGCTTCGCCACCCAACAAGGAAGCCCCTTAAGCAGAAAAGATGGCCCCTTCTCCCCAATTGGTGAGGCCGAAAGGTGAATCAGGAAAAACCCAGAATCCTGGATACGGGCTTGACACGCGCCGGAAACTACTCAAAGTCCTAGACTGGGACTCGGAAGCTTTGAACTAAACACCCCAGAGGTGGCGCATTACAGCTAAAGCACTATGAGAGGGCAAGCATTCGTCCGAATCACCGTGAAGCCCGGGTGAAACCCCTTGATACTTAAATCAATGTGGCCTTGCCCATCCTGCACTTAAATCGGCGCGCCCCTCCAAGGGTCTTAAACTGGCGAGCCCCTCTAAGGAGTTTAAATCAGAGTGCCCCTTTAAAGTAATCAAACTGACGCTCCCTCCCTGCTAAATCGGCGTGCCCCCCTGGCTACTAAACCGGCACGCCCCCCCGCCGTGCCATTGTAACCGAAGGGCCATCCCATCCTCATTCTGATGCCCTGTCTTCTCCCAAATAGACCGGTGATGAAGACCCTTTGCCTAAAATGGAGGAGACGCCTGCATCAAACCGGCGGGCAACCGCCTGCACATCTCAACCTTCTAAAAAATGGAAGTCTTCGAGCTCTGCACCGAACATCACATCTCCAGTGGTCACCATCGACCAATCTCGGGCAAGCACCACCCCTACTCTATCGCTTCCCCTACCCGCAGGCCACTTAGGGTCTTCGAGCGAGAAAAGAAGAAGAAGGAAAAGGAAGGGGGGTTTTGGGCTTCGAAGGCCAACCCCATCCCCACTCCTATAAAAGGGAGACATGCTCCACTCGAAAAAAAAAAGAGGAACATGTTGAAGAAGAGAAGGAGGGCCACCAGAGGAGAGGCCAGCCGAAGAAAGGAAAGAGTCCATCCACCTGTGCCTGCGGAGTGAAGAAAAGGAGGGAGAAGAGAAGAGAAGAGTGGTGAGAGTGAAAAAAGGGGGGAGAGATTGTGCTCTATTCCCCCCCACCTGTGTATTATCTCTTTCCTGTTGTTTTTCTCTTATCACGGGGTAGATCCCTTTTTTGTGTTTGTTCTTCTGTTGCCCTCTTAGCCCTTTATGGATGAATTAAAAGAAAAAGTGTTGTGTTTGTGATTTTGCTTACCCATCTCATCGATTTCTTTCCCTCCTTCCCTATCTTCTAATCACTTGGGGCTCTTAGAAGTCTGCTTCCCTGTGGCATGACTTTTAAGGGGACCCGTTTGAAGGGTGAACACCTATAGCCTTTTGTGGTGAACATCCGTCCCTGAGAAACTGCTCTTGAGCTATGGCCCGTTAGTTGTTAGAACCCCTTGAAGGCTGGTCCTTGAGCTTCTCCATTCACTTCTGGGTCATCGGATTGCCTTCTGGCTACCCCAAATTGTGGGGGTCGTCCCGAAATACTCTGGTTCACGATCCCCCATTTTCCCTAGCAAACCTCAGTCCGGGGGAATGCTGCCCGATTTTCCCCAAGAATACGAACGATAAGAATAATGAACAAACACCAGGAAGAATGAATGGATGAACGAAAAGAACTCTCTGCCTGCAAGAATGATGCGTGTCTGAATCATTGAAAAACTCGACGTAATACTAAACTTTTGAGCTCCAGAACATTGACACAATGAACCCATGAATAAAACACTTGAGCCTTCTTGCTAATCCATCTTGATAGTGGCAAATAGGTGCTTAAGGGTGACAAATGTATGAAATTTGGTGACAGGTAGGTCTTTAAGAATGACAAATAAGTAGATAAGCGTGACAAGTAAGTAGGTCAATAAGGGAGGCAAATAGCTATGTAAGGGAGATAAGGAAACCCCCTACCTTTAACTAGTCTTCCTGAAGTGGAACCCTTAGAAACCCTAGGTTCCTCATTTCTTCTTCGGTCGTGGGAATCGTAGCTTCTTGAGATACAGGTGGGACATCCAGTTTACGGTGGATGAAGTGTTGCACGGGTGTCTCCTTCGGCTCCATGGCTGTCAGTGATGAAAGAGTAGTGACAATTGAGGATGATCGCACAACAAATGACAGAAAACTGGCAAATGGCTTGTAGGGTAGACGAATAGCACTGCGAGGAAGAGGAGACACTAAGCGCGATGGAGAGACGAGCCACCTTTTGGTAGGTTTGTTAAGATCCAAGACATGGCGGGAAGGGTAAATATGAAATTGTGAATTTTTATTTTCGAGGTCCAATTCGGCGTCATCATTTTTGTTGATGTGGACTGCGACGTTGCATCGGTGACAATACGCAAACAACACCCCAGCATGACCGACGTGTCCCATTTTTCACGTGGACCAATTAGAGCTCAAGGGCGACAAATGTGTCTACACGGGTGACAAATGAGTTAGCAAGGGTAAAAAATACCCTGCTAACGGTGACAAATAGGGCTCAATAGAGACAAGACCGCCGTACGGCTTTCAAGGCAGTGTAAGATTAAGGGCGGTGGCTTCTAGACTTTAGTGGTGACAATTAGGTGAGTATGGTTCACAAATGCTCAACTGGAGTAACAAATAACTTCACATTGGTAACAAATGAGAAGGAAGCTGAAGGTGAAGAAGAACAGAAGAAAGAGGAACTAGAGGAGAGAGAGGTGTGCTCAATAGAAGACAAAGGACCTACAGTGCTCACAAGAAGACAAATGTGAATAATGATCCCAAGGGCTCCAAAGGAATCTGAAGAACAAGCGAGGGCTGACCATAGTCAACTAGCGATAGTCAATGTTGACTGGTCAAAGTCAATGTTAGGACAAGAAAGGCTCTAGTCAACCTCAACTTTATGTTGACCCAAGTCACCAAGACACCAGCCAAAGTCAATAGTCAAAGTCAAACTTTTGCAACTTTAGAAGTCCAGTCAAAGCTCGGTCAAGCTTCGGTCAGTGACAGTGGACATAAAAAATGACAAAAAAGGAAGAACAACAAAAGAAGACTAAAGGTAACAAATACTCTCCTAAGGGGGACAAATGAAGCTTTAGCAGTGACAAAGATATATATGAGGGTGACAAATGGATTTAAGGTGGTGGTTTCAGCTTTGAGTGTGTAAAGAGTCGAAGGCGACGGCTTGACAGGTCGATGCACCCTTTACAGGTCGATGCACTAGTCCAATGCCGCGACGCATCTGTAAGGGTTGTACAAAACCTGGTGTTGTCTTTGCCTTGAGAGGTCGAGACATCTAGTGATGTTGGTTGAAGCACCACAACTGGTGGTTGTTCATCTGGTCTGGTGTTACCCTTACCTCGACACAGTCACTCCTTGCATCGAGTTTGTCGCATATTTCTTATCTTTCCTCATACTTGGAACCACTTAAATTCCTCCAAGCCTGTCTGTTCTCTAAGGTTTCTGTGTCCCTTCTCTGCAATATGGTTCTATCACTTGTTATCTATTTCTTGTTTAAAAGAGATATCTATCTATTCTGAATCTATTTTACTTGCTGATTTAAAGGGAGGGACATTGCTAATACCTTTCCTGTAAGAGTATCCTTGGTCTAGGTATACCAAATTCTTATGATATAATGGTTTTCAATTTATGATCATTAAATTAGAGTACATTATGTCTTAATCTGATCTTTTCAGCAACTGGTTCTCACGACGGGATAGAGCGTCGGCGTCCAGTATCTCTTCCAGGGTGCGGCGATCATCGTCGGCGTCGGCATCTACAGTATTCGCATCGATGCGGTGCGAAAAGCGGCGAGCCGGTTCATGCGAAACGGCACGAATTTGAGCAGATCGAGCTTTGTCATCGAAAACACGCGGCGGTGAGTTGACGCCGGGGGGCGCCCCGGCGTATATCAGGGGGGCTGTGGGGTGGACGCGAGCTCGGCTGCCGCAGGGTGCGGGACTTCAAACACGAAGGTGGGGGAGGGAGGGGAAGGAGGAAGAAGAAGGGACACGCGTGGGGCGGGGTGGCATCACGAGGGGGTGAGAACACGAGAAGGAATCAAAGAAAATGCAACGTGGGAAGCTCGTGGGGCCAAGGGGAGTAAATGCACATAAACAATAGGGATTGGGGAAGGGGAAATAGGCTTCACGCCTAGGGCTTCGCGCCCCTCAAGCTCTCATCACAGGAGGAAGACAATGGCGGCTCCTATTCTCAATTTCTATATTTCTTTTCCTCTTCATCATGCCCAAAAAGGGGGGACTACATCAGTATTTATATCGAAAGAAAACCCTAGTGGTCTCCTCACATGACTAAAGATCAAAATGACCCTAAGACGTAAAATAGTGCCAAAATAGCACCCAAAAATACATAATAAATGAAAATACATAAAAGGGGCCCCTAATGGGCCTCTCCCTAAAATAAATAATCAACTAATCAAAAGAAAAGACATCAATATGCTAATGGATCATCATCAAGCTAGAGGGATGCTGATGTCGCTGATGGAGCTCTTCGACGGCAGTAAACACAAGTCGCGTCGAACCAGACCCGCGCCTGGGAGGAACTCGACCTTGTCGAGTAAGGGTCATGGCTGCTCTGATACCACTCCAAGAGATCTAGGTCGATCTGCTGTAGCTCCTCTCGTGTGACCCACGCGTCCTCAGTAGGTGGCCGATCTCTCCAAAAAACTAGGTAGCGCTGAAAAGTTCCGCTCCGCGAGATAACAATCTACTCATCCAGTATCTGGACAATCTGCTCACGTCATGCTGTAACTGGGGCCGCTGGTGGGCACTCAAGGGTGGGTTCACTCACAAGGAGAGGAGAAGGCTCGAAAGGATCACTGGGAATCACTGTCGGGTCCCGATAGGTCACCAGATCTGAGACATTAAATGTGGAACATGTGGAACTGATACCATAGTCCGGTGGTAGGTCTACAACATACGCATTGGGCCCGACACGCTTCAACACTTTGAATGGACCAACTCCTCGAGCTTATAGCTTCTTTACGGTCCCTGAGAGAAACCGCTTAGGTCTGACCCTGATCATCACGTAATCACCCTCCTGAAACTCTTGTACCCGACGATGTGCATTTGCCGACTTCTTGTAGTTTGCATTGCTGATCTCAATGTGACGACGGATGCTATCATGCAGACTCCTAATATGTTTAGCTAGCGACTCGGCTGACTCTGATACACGGGCCTGACGAGCATGGGGACAAGATCTATGGGTCTCCTAGGTGTATAACCAGTGACAATCTCAAAGGGCCTCATGCCAGTAGACCTATTGACCGAGTTGTTGCACGCAAACTCTGCTAATGGTAAGATCAGATCCCAACCTCGCTCATACTCTCCCACTAGACATCGCAAGAGGTCACCCAAACTCCTATTAACTACCTCTGTCTGCCCATTGGTCTGGGGATGATAAGTTGTGGAGAACTTAAGCTTGGTGCCCATAAGGTGCCATAGGGTCTTCCAAAAATAACTCGCAAATCGCACATCCCTGTCCGAAATAATAGTCTTGGGTAGCCCATGCAGACGGACAATCTCACCTAGAAAGAGACGGGCTACCTTCGACGCATCGGAGGTCCAAGAAGTCTGCGATAGCCTGGCATTTGATAGCTTTCTGCGGCACATAGGAGATGTCAAACTCTATGAGAATTACTGCCAATTTGCCTAAGCGGCCTTTGAGTGCCGGTTGGGATAGGATATACTTCAGCGGATCCACTTTAGATATCAACTTTATCTCATGCGATAACATATAGTGCCAGAGTTTCTTGACTGCGAAGACCAGTGCCAAGTAAACCTTCTTAATGAAAGTATATTTCTCCTCAGTTCTAACCAGTCTTCGATTGATATAGTAGAGGGCTTGTTCTTTTCCCTCTTCATTGTTCTGGGCCAGCATTGCCCCCAGAGAGTAGTGTATGGCTGCTATATATAAAATCGGTGGCCGTCCTTTCACTGGTGTGCCAAGCACTGGAGGAGTTTTTAGATAGTCTTTCAGCTTGTCGAAAGCTATCTGGCATTCTTCATCCGAGTAAAAGGGAACATCCTTCATCATCAATTTATGAAAGGGGTGACATCACCCTGACAAATTGGATATGAACCGCCAGATATAGGCCAGGTAGCCTTGTAGAGATCTCAGCTCAGAGAGATTCCTTGGTGAAGGTAGCTCCCGAATTGCCTTGATCTTTGTGGGGTCTATTTCAATTCCCTGATATCTGACAATAAAACCCAAGAATTTATCGCTCGACACTCTGAAGACGCACTTCATGGGGTTCATCTTTAGTTCATACTGCTTGAGCCTTTGAAATACAACTCAGAGGTCCTGCAGATGATCTTCCTTTCTTCTGGTCTTGACCACCAGGTCATCTATGTAGCACTCGACCTTGTGGTAGAGCAGCTTATCAAAGATTCTGGTCATTGCTCGCTGGTAAGTTGCATCGGCGTTCTTCAATGCGAATGACATCCTTTTGTAGTGGTAGATGCCCTTGAGGGTTCTAAAGGCAGTGTGGACCCGGTCATGATCCGTGATCCATATCTGAGTATAACCGGACGACCCGTCCATGAATGATAGATCTTCATGACCAGTTGTAGCATCAACCATGACCTCTATTATCGGCACTGGAAAGTCATCCTTGGGACATGCTTTATTCAGATCTCAAAAGTCTACACATATCCGGATCTACCCATTCTTCTTTTTCACGGGCACAATATTGGCCAGCCACGTAGTATATTAATCTTCTTTGATGAAATCCACATCAATGAGTTTGTCTACCTCCTTGCACATTTGAGTGATGAGCTCTGGTCTCATGCGCTGTGGCGACTGCTTTACTTGCTCCACCTCGGGACTTATGGCCAGCTCATGCTGTGAAACTGTGGGGCTAAGTCCTGGCATCTCCTTGTAACTCCAGGTGAAGCAATCCCAGTATTCTTGTAGCAACTGGATGTATAATTTTTGATCTTCAACAGACAGTTGATCACTAAGAAAGGTTGGCCTGGGGTCATCCTCACTTCCCAAGTTGACTTCTATCAGCTCATCGACTGTGGCTTGGCCTCTGTCTTCAATCTCCGGGGACACTGACTAAAGGTCAAAGAAGTCTAGAATATCATCTTCGAGTTCGAATACTTCAACCTCTTCACCATGTTGCCCCCGGACCTTGTCAGGAGCTTCTAATTCAGCCAGTGATGGTAGTGTGAACTGGTCTATTAGCGGGCCTTCTACAGCTTTGATTTTAGCAGATGTGCCGACAGCTTTGATTTCTATTGGTATGTTGGTAGCTTTGAAGGACCGATAGTTATTCATTACTGAGTTGGAGGAGTAATGTTCCAACTCCATAGCACCTGAAGATGATTCTGCCCTCACGCTTCCTCGAATCAACATGTCTTTGGCTAAGGCAGCCTACTCTTTTCTGATAGCGGGCATTTCCCGATCGGTCTCAACAGAAACTTCCTTGATCGGTCTATGGGGTGCTGATGTCATTGTCAAAGGAGGGCTGCAGGAGAGGGAAGCCCCTACTTCTTCAGTGTCTTTGGCCTCGTTGCTGCTGGCCGTGTCAAATCTAGCTTGAAAACCCGTCTCTTCAGGGTAAACCTGCTCCCAGCACCTATAGGAAGTTATGGCTTCTAATTCTGGGTCTCTCGATTGAGCCGACCCGATATGTTCAGCTTCCGCCAGGTATTCATCATAAGTTGCCCCCGGTGGACTATCTTTTGTTGAGAAGAAAGCGGAGATGGTGTCCACTTCATAGCGCCCACTGTAATAATATTCTTCAAGGGTGAAGCCCAACCCCGGGTGTTGGGAGACACGCCTCAATTCTTTGTCCAGGCTGACAGGATACCAAAGCCTTTTGAATGCTTCTTTCTCTTTGCGAGGCTGGCCGGAGGGGATGTGCTGCTTCCGGAACATCTGAGCCACCCGGTCTGTTGTGAATGTTAGCCCTTGATCAGGGACTAACAGGTTCTCTATGTCTTTAGGGAGATGACAATCAATATCCTCCTGAACAGGGTGCTCTTCAGCTACATAGAATAAGCTGCTGGGGCCTTCAGACTGTGCCACCTCCCATGTCTTGAGAGGCTCGACAGTGACATGATCAAGGCCGAGTATTGGCTCGATAAGACCCTCCAGGATCTTGATATGGCCATGATGCTAGTCGACCTCGGCCTCATTGGCTTGAGGGTAAGTGGCGGGAGGTGCAGCTCTGCCCACGTCCCCGATGCTGGCGATGTGTGAGACTGTCTTGGGATTCACATATCCCGGCGGTGGTGGTGGAAACCAGTCATCGCCGGAGGTGCTTCTTGGTGCCCTGGCAGGGGTCTTAGCTTTTGAGGTCTTCTGTGACTGCTCCGCATATAAAGAAGCGTCGAGTAGATGACATTCGAACACTTTAAAGGGGTGAAGGTTAGCAAATATCCTCTCCTCCTTCCCCTCTTGGTTATATTTAATACATTGACGTAGCGTGGATGGCACTACTAGATTTTCATGCAGCCAGGGGTGACCAAGTAACGCTTTGTACGAGGTGCTGGAGTTAATGACATGGAACTGCACTCTCGTAGTAAAATCCGTCATAGTGAGGGTGAATTCTGCCACTCCCAACGGCACTTCAAATTTTTAGTTGAAGCCGGCGATACGCATATCTCCGACTTTATCGAGGCGCACATTGAAGTAGTACCTTTGATAAATTCTGTATGGAAGAATGTTGACGGCTGCTCCGGGATCTACCAGAATTCTGTTCAGCTCCCGACCATTCAACTGTCCCTTCATGTACAGTGGTCTATTGTGGCTGATAGTGCATGTCCTCCTCTCTGAAGGTCACATTTGCCCCTGGTAGAGTCTCAGCCAAACAGGCTTCGTATTGGGCAGGCGTTTGCAGAGCAGTGATAATCGCCTGTCGGGTCTCTTCACTTAGGGAGAGAATCTTTCAGATGGTGAACCTTGCTGGGGGCTTTTTCAGCAGCTTCATTATCTTGTTTCCAGCTCAGTCATTAGATAGCTTCATTTCTTCTGCCCATCTAGGTTTGGAAGAGCCTTGTGCTGCGGCCCCTGAAGGACCTGCTTCATCAGTCTCTGAGTCTGCACCTTTCTGCTGGGTATCATCCTCTTGTCGTCCCTTGTCGCCTGCCGTTGGGCCGGCCTTACCTTCATTTGGAGCACCAGAGGGTTGCTGGAGTTGCGGGAGAGTGCCCCCGGCTGCAGGGCTGGCATCCTGGCATGGCTGCTTGCCCTTAGATTTTCGTCATCATCGGTGAAATCGATGAACAAACCATCGGCTTGGACCTTCCGTCCCCGTCGATAAATAAACTTCCTTGCTTCGGCATTTAACTCATGCCGATGAACAAACCCACCGTCGATTTTCGTCATCATCGGCGAAATCGATGAACAAACCATCGACCTAGACCTTTCGTCCCTGTCGATAAACAAACTCCTTTGCTTCGGCATTTAACCTGTGTCGATGAACAAACCCACCGTCGATTTTCGTCATCATCGGTGAAATCGATAAACAAATCATTGGCTTGGACCTTTCGTCTCCGTCGATAAACAAACTCCTTGCTTCGGCATTTAACCCATGCTGATGAACAAACCCACCGTCAATTTTCGTCATCATCGGCTAAATCGATGAACAAACCATCGACCTGGACCCTTCGTCCCCGTCGATAAACAAACTCCTTTGCTTCGGCATTTAACCCGTGCTGATGAACAAGTCTACTGTCAATTTTCGTCATCATCAGCGAAATTGATAAACAAGCCGTCGATCTGGACCTTCCGTCCCCGTCGATAAATAAACTCCTTTACTTCGACATTTAACCTGTGTCGATGAACAGACCTATCCTCAGCAAAGTCAATGAATTGGCCCTTGACTCGGACCCTTCGTCCTCGTCGAGAAATAAACTTACTCTTTGCCCTTGGCGTTTAAATCCACCGACAAGTATGTCATTTGCAAACCTCGTCACCATCGGCGAGGTCTATGAACAGACTAGTGGCTTCACCCTCTGGCCCTATCGGCCAATACACCCTTCTTCCTCTGGCATTCCATCTAGATTTGGAGCTCATTGATGAAGAAGATAGCAAGCAGAATGAAGCAAGGAATCTGAAGATGTCAATATCGCGAGTAACCATCGACATCGACTTGGAGATTTAAGGAGTTTGCAAAGGGGAAACACTCTATATCTTTTATTCATCTCTTGGTGATATTTTGAAGGGTTTTTCTGCTAGGCATTTTAGTCTTTGAGCAGCTATTTCTGCTAGGTATATGCTGGCCGTGATTTTCATTCGCGAGTAGAGTTTTTGGGCTTAACGTTTTCATTTGCTGTAGGAAAGAAGGAGAGGGGTGACACCATTACCTGGAGGAGGAAGAGGAAGGAGAGGAGGACTCTAGCAACAAGCATTCTTTACCGATCTCAATCAGCTAGGAGCAAGGTCACTGAACCATTCTCCCTTGGGCGTCTTCTACGAGCTTGAGTAGCTACCACTCTGCGGACAAATATTCCCAGTGCACCCATCCATCTCATCCACGTGCTATATTACGGATTGATGGAGATTTCTCTGTCTCTCATTTCCATCCTTTTTATCTGAACCTAGATTCATATTGTGGGCATTTATTGTATATCCTTTCTTTTCATTGAACCTAAGATATTGTCGTGTGTGGGCAGAGCTACGTCCCCTAGTGTGTGGATTTATTGTGGGGAAAGTTTCCCCGAGTTTGGTTGTGTGAAGATGGAGCTACGTCTCTGTGTGGTTTTCAAGTCCGGGGTGTGTTCCCCGACGTTGTGCGTGTGTGTGTGCTGCGGTGGCAGCGGATTGGGGCAAGGCCCCGTGTGTTTGCATTACTACAGAAGTAGCATGTATAGTGTTGGGGTTCGTCCCCGTTCTGCTACGATTCGTAGCGTGTAGTGAAGCCTCACCGGGTTCAGTGAGGGGTGAACGTAGGGAGCCCGTCGTGGTCCCTAACCACCTAAAAATCCTCGTGTTCATTGTGATTGCCTATGTGATTGTCCATCTCTTCTATCTCCGTTCACAGGTCAATTTAATATGTTTTTATTCACTATATCATCGCACATAGCTTCATCCGCTATCCGTGTTTGGCATAGGTTCTATCATCCATTGCTTAGTTTATTCGAGTGAGATCGGAAAGCTTGAGAGAACATTTTAATCTCACGTCTGTTAGGCTAATTAACATAGTTTATTTTACTTCTGCCGTAATTAGGTTTGATTGTTTTTAAAATCTACCATCTCGATAAGGGGACAATTCAACCCCCCTTCTTGTCCGCCATCTACTCTGGGCCAACAATTAGTATCAGAGTAAGTCTCTAATTTTTTAGCGAACCTCACGGTCTAGGAGAAAAGATCATTTCATGATGGCTAGTGAAAATGTAGTTCCTATCTTTGATCATTTTGATTATGCTCTATGACTTGGAAAACTCTGTGTTTGGATTTCTAATGTTGATCCGAAGCTTATGAGATTAATTACTCATGGTCCTCATGTTTTGCTAAAAAATGAGTTAAAATGGACTGATGAATATAAGAAAATGAATTCTGATAACATGTTTATTTTGAATGCTCTTAAGGCTGCAGTGATCACTGACGTATATCCTTTTGTTTCATCCTGTAGGATAGTCAAAGAAATTTGGGATGGGCTAAGAGAAGCCCAAAAAGGAAGCTCCAACGATGATGAGTGCCTCGTGGCAAACGAAGATAATGAACGTCAAAGCGAGAAAAGCTCGAAGGTAAGCTCTGAGTCTGATGAGGAAGATGGATTGAGTTATGATGATTTGATGAATGCCTATGATGAGTTATTTGACACATATAAAATATTAAAATTTAAAAATAAAAGATTTAAAAAAAATTGAAAACTCTTGTGTTGATAATCCTTCATGTGAAAAATGCCTTGAGTTTGAAAAGTTAGTTGAGACACATGTGCATGGATCATACT
The DNA here is from genome assembly GCA_024336825.1 of Amorphophallus titanum. NCBI lineage: Eukaryota > Viridiplantae > Streptophyta > Magnoliopsida > Alismatales > Araceae > Amorphophallus > Amorphophallus titanum. The sequence continues at coordinate 306,698 of JANBPO010002302.1, read as the reverse complement.
CAAAATTCCGAGTGAATTGGTGCGGGTAATAAGGCTCGAGGAAGGTCGTGCTAGCTCTGCAGAACACCAACATACTGGGGCAAGTACAATGCACCCATTCAATATAAGCATAGAGTGAAATCTCCTCATGAGTTGACAGCTTACTAACAAAATAATCATGTTCGGCAACAAGAAATGGTTGTAAAAGATGAGAGCAATGATCGAAATCTAGTCATGCTCTACCTCTCGTGGAAACAAAAGACAAAGCCCTCCGCACACCGATAAGCTCAGTGAACATATCCTGATCAGGCTTACCGCAAAATGCAAATATTAAAGGAGTCATAAGGTTTGGCGATGCAGATCTCTGTGAAAACTTAGGAAAGAGTAACCCAGTCCAATCACTCAAATAATGGGTGGGCAACATAATGCTCTTATCCCGGGGTGACGAATGAGTAGTCAAGGCCCCAAGAGAATGATATATATTGGCTAGTGCTGCTGGAGCCAAGGCCACCCTTTGCCCGAGGCCATCAAATATGTCAGGTAAATGACCTCCGCACGGAGAAGACCCTCCTCACTGCTGGCAATGACAAAAGTGGCCAGCCAATAAGCAAGATAAGCTGCCAAGTAGGTGATGGGCAGGAGATCGCGAGAATTCCATCTCTTATCAGCCGCATATGCGTGGCGAGGATGCTGTCAGAACTTTATCTTTATTTCATTATATTGATCTAGAGGCTTTAATGGCTTTGCAAACTTTTTGTATAAGCAAAATGGCCCATTGTAAAAGTACCGAACCCAAGCATCCATAGTCACTCTGACAGTATGGGAAGTCCACTTCTTGCCCACTCGGGCCAGATCTCTCCAGGTCTTGATTAGAAACCTGTAGCAATAGAGAATGTGATATCGTCCATCCCCAAAAGAATGGCTGCGATGAAGGTTGTCCAGGGACATTTCGTCATATGCTCAGCCGTAGGCGGGTAAACCAGAAATCATGTCGAAAGCCCACAAGTCCAAGGTTGTTTCTCCTTCCGCGGTCACAAAAGTGTTCTAGCGGTGGTTGAATCTTTCAAGTAAACCCTGCAAATGACCAATGTGGCAAGGATATTGATATAAGGCTACTGTCATAGCGTGGCGGATCCCCGCTTTGTCAAGTATTCTGCTGGAAAAATGAAGCACACCCATTAGTCATTTGGTGGCCCCTTGGTGATAACTGTGCGAAGGGATAACCGGCCACTGCCCGTACCAACTGGGGGCTTTAAATCCTATAATTTGCTCAAGCAAGCATTCATGATTGTAGCCGTCACCGGCATACTGTGTGCCTGAAGGTGCCAAAAACATCCCCTCAACCTCAGGCTTGGTGTATGTGTTGACCATACAAATCCCAAACAGTCGACGAGCAGATGATGATCTTCAACATCTAAATGAAGACAAGGTTAAGAGTGAATCAACCGAAGGAGCCTCAACCAAAAGTGAAGAGGAGTAAGATCCACCAATTGAATCACTTCAAGAACAGCAAGTGCAGCACCCAGACTTACCAAGACCGTCAACATTTCTGAAGGATCACCCCACTGAAAATATCATAGGTAATCCGGAGGATGGGGTAAAAACTAGATCATCCTTAAGACAAGTAGAAGAAGGGGACTTGATGGCCCTAATCTCACAAGAAGATCCCAAGGATATCCATGACACTCTTCAAAATGAATCCTAGATTCAAACTATGCATGAAGAGCTACACCATTTCAAGAGAAACGAGGTGTGGACTCTTGTGCCACATCCTAAAAATCAGACCATAATAGGAACCCGATGGGCTTTTAGAAACAAATTGGATGATACGGGATTGGTTGTTAGGAATAAGGCCCGGCTTGTAGCCAAAGGGTATAGTCAGGAGATGGGTATTGATTTTGATGACTTGGCAGTGTTCGCTGAAAGGTTTGAATTTGCAGTACCTTGTTCGAGATTTTCTTGTAAGTTGTTCAGGTTGCTGTTGACTTTTAGCATTGGTGTAATGACCGTACACGTTCTTACGTTATTTTGGTCACTCCAGCTTAAGTCCGTTTCAACTCCTGATGTGTTTCACTTCGGTTGAAGTGCTCGACTAGATTCCGTGTTTGAGAAGTTGCTCGAGCGAGCAAGGATTTTCCCTTCCTGATGAGCTTTTGCTGTTGAGCTTATTGCTTCTCGTCCCTTCTGGTGGAATCTTTTTTGTAGCTTGCCTTGGAATTATTGTCTTAGTGATGCTTTTGTCCTGTGTCTGCTTAAGTGTGGATAGGTTTATTTTGAGTCTAACCTGCTTCTTGCTTATTGGTTGGTTAGCTTTGGACTCCGTTATGGTGTTGAGAGTTGTAGCGTACCATGTTCGTCGTGCCGTGTCCAGCGGCTGATATGTTGAGAAGGCTCATTTGTCATTTCAGGATGTAAAGGTAAGCTGAGATTAGCATTTTTCCTTGTGCTTTATGCTGAAGTTGGTACTCTCCTTCATTGCACTTAGGTTCCTTGTGTTCGGTCGCTCGCTGGATCAGTATTCGTGGCATGTTAATTGCGATTCTGATGAGTTGCAGTGCCGCCATACGTGTGCTGAGATGCGATTGCCGAGGTCTTTCCTGATGCGTATGTGCGTTGTTAAGAGTGCACAGCGGAAGTGTGTGGGTTGGCTACCCATCGGTCGAGGATCGTTATGGTGAGATTCTCACTGGTCAAGAGGTTTTGCTTCTTCTCGATGTGACTTCATCTTGGCTTCCTGTGCCTTGATGTCGTCTGTTGTCGTGCTATTGCTGGTAATTTTCTGGTATTGGCATTGGCATTTACGAGTGTTGGGGAATTTGTCAGCTCGTATGATGATTGAGTACCCTCTACTCTGCATTCTCTTCTCGTGGGTGTTGTGCTCTCTAGGCATTGCTGTGGTCCTTGAGAAGCATTCCCTTGAGATTATCAGTTGTGTCGTGTTTTCGTGTCATGGGTCTTTCTTGGTGAGTAGTCTGACGCATGACTCATTCCTTGTAGTCGGATGATCAGCTACTGTTATGCCTTGATGTGACCCTGCTTGCAGATGTGTTCTGTGGTTCTGTGTGCTATTCAGAGCCGAGGTCCTGCAGGTGTTGTCGTGCTGTTTCTGTATGGTTTTGTGTCTCTGTCATGGACCATTGTCTTGTCAGTCAGCGTTGTTGTACTCTCCTTTCCTGGTGAGATTAGCTTGCGACTCGGTCAGACATGTTATCCGGCAGAGGATTGACTCGATTCTGCTCATGGCCCAGTGCTGTTGTTTGGCTGTCGTTCTTTCTGTGTATCTGTCATTGGTGTCCTGTGTGCCAAGTGTTCCCTGTCGCCTTTGGCACCGAAACCGATGATGTTATCAGGTTGTCAGCTGAGAGGACTATGTTTCCTTGTGTAAGCTGATGCTTTGTGTGCCTGTCATTCCTGTCGTTCTGTTTTCTTGATGTCTGTTGTTCTGACAGTCGTGTCTCTTTTCCTGTGAGACCTAAGCGACGTTGTCTTGTTTCGGAGGAGTCAGACTTGTGTTCACTTGTGTCGTGCTCACTCCCGAGCATGTCCTCGTGATAATGATCTGACATTGTTCCTCTGAGCCCTGTCTCTCGTGCTTTGTGTTGGTAGTCGTTGGGTTGTTCATCCCTGCCTTACCCTTGCTTGTCCTTAAATTTTGAGGATGAAATTTCTTAAAGAAGGGGAGGAATGTAACACCCTGGATCTTTGTCGGATCTTCATTAGGTCTTGGCGGATCTTCATTAGGTTGTTCGGATCCTTTGGAAAAGTTCCAGATCACTTTTGTAGCTCCCAAGTTGAGAGAATGGACCCAATCCGCTATCTCTTAGAACAACCTGTCCTTTCTAGTAGATTGGCCCGCTGGCAGAGTTTTCTCTCTCAGTTCGATATTGCCTTCGTCGTTCAGAAAGCAATCAAAGGATATGCTATTGCTAAACATCTTGCTCATTCGCCTATCCCTTGCACGGATTCTATCCAGGATGAGTTCCCCGATGAACACCTTACCCTGCTCACTCATCACCCCTTCTGGTCCTTGCACTTCGATAGTGCACTTAATTCTCAGGGCCGAGAGATCGGTGCTGTTCTCCTCACTCCAGAGGGAGTGACCATTCCTCTCGCATATCAACTCTCTTTTCCTGCTACCAATAACATAGCCGAGTATGAGGCTCTCCTTGCTGGATTGAAGCACGCCTACATCCTGGGCGCGTGATACTTGAACATTATAGGAGATTCTCAGTTGGTGCTATGCCAGGTTCTCTCTACCTATCGTATCTGTGACCTTAAGCTTAAACCCTATCAAGATTTGGTCACACTCTTGGCTAAGCAATTCCACAACCTGATTTACATTCACGTCCCTCGATCTCAGAATATCCTGGCTGATGCACTTGTATCACTTGCTTCTTCCCTCTCCTTCCCTCTCAATCGCTCCACTGAGACCATCGTGGTCCAGCAGTTAGATGCTCCTTCCCTTTAGGATCTGTGGTTTGATAACCTTAGGAAGTCTATAGAGAAGAAGGCTGAGTTGAAGAATTTAAAAGAAGTATCCTTAACTGAGCTCGAGGAGATTATAGAAGAAGAGGAATTGCCATGGTATCATGAAATTGAACAATATTGCAGGAATGGTTCATTCCTGGAATGGGCCAACATCGAGCAGCGCAAGGCCATTAGAAGAGTCGCCTCCAGATACATAATCATCGCAGGAGAACTATATAAGTGTGCTCTTAATGGAGTTCTTATGAGGTGTTTAGACGATGATGAGGCCTGAAAAGTTGTGGAAGTAGCTCACTCAAGTGAGTGTGGAGGATATGTCAATGGTCAGGCCTTGGCAAAGAAGATTCTTAGGTAGGGCAATTACTGGCGAACCTTAGAGGAAGACTGTTCCACCTATGTTCATAGGTGTCTTCAGTGCCAACTCCATTTTGACAAGATTCATGATCTTGCTTCATCTCTCCATCCTCTTTCCGCTCCTTGGCCATTTTCCATGTGAGCTTTTGACATTGTTGGCCCCTAGGTGATCCTAATTCTCAGACCAAGTAAAAATCCTTCATCCTTATCGCCACTGAGTACTTCACTAAGTGGGCTGAAGCATACGCGGAGATCAAAGCAACCACGGTGTGCCGCTTCATCCTGAAGAACATCATTTCGCGGTTCGGAGTGCCAAGCGATATCATCATCGACAATGGGTCTCAATTCGTGTCACAAGAACTCAGGGACCTCTGTAAGAAATATAACATCTCATTGCATCATTCATCACCATACTACCCCAAGGCAATGGCCAAGCTGAAGCCACCAATAAAACCCTTCTTAAAATCATCAAGAAAATATGCGAGTCACATAAATTCGTTGATTGGGCCGACAAATTAATAGAAGCTCTATGGGATTATCGCACCTCCGTCTGTACCCCCACGGGGCAAACTTCTTTTGCTCTCACCTATGGGATGGAGGCGGTACTTCCGTATGAGATTTTGATCCGTTCCCTAAGAGTGCAGCTTGATAAGGAACTTAACCTCGACGAGCATCAAGAGGCATTGTTAGTCCAGCTGAAACTCTTGGATGAGAAGAGGCTTAATGCGACCAGTCATGTTTCCGTTTATCAAAAGTGGGTCTCGCGTCATTTTCAAAAGAAGGTCATTGAAAGAAAATTTTAAGTGGGTAACATGGTTTTGAAATGCAAATTTATTAGATCAAGAGATCATATTTTTTGGGCTTCGATCCAGCCCTTATCATGTGATCCTTTGCCCTCTCTCTGTTTATGTAAGCAGCCCATAACCCTTAAATCCCCCTAGAATGCCACGCCATCTTCCTAAAGCTATGATTCTTGAAAACATCTGCTTTGTCCATAGATTGGACCTTATTGTCTTAAACCCCTCAAATAGAGAAACCAATTACCACCATATTTTTCCTATGTGTCTTGCATTTTTAGTGGTATAGTCATCATTTACATGTGATTCATCCTTGAACTCCATTCCTGGAAATCTACCTTATGTTCCTACAATGTATAACTTAGATATTCGATATTGGCTATAAAATGAGAGTGGATGTCGAAAAAGTACATGAAACAATGCTGTGCATATAAGGCCCAGTTAGGTCTTGGGAGGAGCACCCTAAAGTACTTGTGTCCATGGGAGTTGATTGACCACGGTGTTTAAGTATTGCATTGAAGTACATGCTTACTTGACTATAGACATTCCCACTCAATCTCTCGTGACATGACTTGCTTGAAATGAATTGCTTGGCCCAAAAAAGGGCAATTACTTACGTGAATGAATGAAAGAAATAGCCAATTCCAATTATACATACTTGATATTACATGTGCTTGTTATTACTTGCTTACATCTCTTGGAACTTGCTTGGAAAACTTGTGCAGATACTGGCTTGCTTCTTGGAAATAACTTGTGCAATTACTTGCTAGCAACTCAATGATACATCTTATTGATACCTTGAATTCAAGTGATAATCTCTTTATACAAATCATGATATCTTGATCGTCCATTGTGCATCATTTTACACGAATTGAACATGTAATTTACTTAAAGATTGTTAGAACTTGAGATGTAATTCCTACTAAGTGATTCGCTTATCAAGTTGCAATCTAACAGTTTTCAAGAAATTTGGATAGCGACCACCACCCCGATGGGGATGATACCGAGTGACGAGTGTATTTTCTAGTTATTGTTAAGGCTTGTAATCTTATGGTGTAATTTGGGTCAGTTATGATGTAATTGATTGGAACTGGTCAAAACTTGTAGCCTTATGGATTAATTCGGGACATAGTTGTATAATTGTCATCTTGGACCATGGGTATTATGTTCAAAATTTAAGTTAGTGATGAATTATATAGTCTTATGCGCACTCCGTCTTTATGTCAAAAAAATTTATCGCTCTAAATGACACGAATGATATAGATGCGTCGCGCACCCAGGTATCTTCTGCGCTCGGGACGTGACAGTGGGAATACTAGTGCTAGTGGCCAAGAGTATAGTAGTGATCAAGGCAGAGGTCATGGAGGCCACGAATGCAATAGTCACTAAGGTATGGTATAGATAGAGGAGCAGCACTTCACACATGCCACATAGGATGAGGACCACAGTGCTCCACTGCCAGGGACGAGGTGGGTAGCTGATTATTGGGATCCCAATTATGGAAGTTTTGTTGCAGATAGTACTAGCTATCAAACATGCTGTCTGATTTTAAGAGGATGAGCACATATGACTCTTAAGGAACTGGTAGTGAGTATGGACAGTCATAGCAGCAGCATCCCAGATATCATGACGATTCTAAAAGCAGTAGTTCATTCTTTCCATCGTACCATATCCTCATGGCCATGTTTCGATGCCGCAATATATTGAAGGATGCGATCAGCTATCAGTTACGCCACCGCCAGTCGTGTACTCATTGAGTTCCCAAGAGTATGAACACTACTTACGCATGTATTGCGAGCACTATGCATGTTCCATGAAAATTGCAGACTACTTGCTCTATCTGCGGAGCACACATAATATAAGATTGTTTGGAGATGGGATGTGGCCGAGTTTGGGCCCATATGATTATGAATATGTATTATTTGCATATATTTATATGTAATTCATACACATGTGCCCCCAGGATGGGATATCATCCGTATCTTTCATCATCATTTTTTCTTTTTTCCTTAATGAGGTATCATTTACATCTTTCAAGGAACTTGAAATTCCCTCTAGAGCAGATTGCTCTTCAGCAGACGTGGTGTGGCCGTATTAGCTGCCTTCTTAAAACAAGGCATCTGATGGGGACGCAATGGATTCACCCCATATTCCCCTATCTGTAGCTCACCTTTTTGTATCAAGCTTTCAATGACATCTTTGAAGACAAAACAGTCTTCAATGGGGTGCCCAAGCATCTGATGATATGGGCAGAAGCGACGATCACCATTTTTTTACAGCATCACCAGGATTCTTTGGGTCCGGGAGTATAATCTTGTTGCAGTGGGTGACCCATTCGAACAAGACCCGAGTCTTCTCCTTAGAAAAGGAATAGGGTTTAGCCATCTTATTCCTTAGCGAATGTCCTAGCTCGCCCGGCTTAGTTGACGAAGAGCTAGCTACATCCTTCTCCTTCCTTCTTTGCCTCTCAAAGGCTTGAAGATCAGCAGTGTGAATATCTTTATGCATCGGTTGTTCACCCATAGGCTTATTCTTTTGATTTGGGGTGACAGTGGCTGGGTAATATTTTGCCAAACAGACCTCGATATCGGCCACAACATCATTCAAGAGATCGAAGGACTTGACTGCAATGCTAATCATCCTTGTTAAGACTTTATCTTCAGGTTATGCTTGCATATCCAGACAGCCTCTTCATGGTTCGGCGGGTGCTGACATCTGGCGCAGAGGTACCTCCATCAATGGATATAATTCAGAGCAGATTCATCAGCCCTTTGTTTAATCTCGTACAATTCTGCCTTAGTAATTTCTTCCTCGAAGGGCTTTATTTCCATCATTTGTTCCATCTTGGGCCTACCCGTCACTGCCAGACCTAGTGGATTTAAGCACAGACCAGGCATATGCCAACCTATCTCAATCAGCTTGCTTTGCAGCACTTCAACTTCTTGTAATTTTTGAGATAGTTCTGCCATTATAGCAAAGCCGGGAGCGCTGCCCCTTGTCCCAATCTCAGGAGGGACTAGCAGTGTCCTATTACAGATGCCTGACGCATCTAGGCTTTTTGAAATTGACATTTTTGCCCTCACATCCCCACATGGAGGAGGAGTGCGGTAGCATACTTCCTTATCTGGCAACGAAAGGTGCCCACAATTTTCCCTAGACTTATCATCATAATGGGAAGCTGAAGCTTTGGCTTCATTTGACCTCCTCGGTGCGAAGCATATGTCTTCGCCATCTTCTCTGGACGCCTGGTCATTGCTGGGCACGATTGACAACATGTTGCAAGAGAGGACTATGTCCCTTCTTGTATTTTTCGGCTTCTGCTTCTCCTTCCCCTTGGTGGTCGACATCTGCCCCCACAACGGGTCATCTAACGCATTCGGTGCTTTTGAGTTCTTTTTCATTCCTTGTAGCAAGTCCGGGGATCTGAAATGATCCCGCTGGATGAGTCCATCAGTGTCTACTGTATAGACTTTCGACACCTCTTTAGGCAATTTCTGGTGTAGAGATATCATATTGACTGTCCTTTGTAGCTTGGGCAGCTCATGCAGGCAGGGAGGGTCCACCCTATATTCATCTAGCTGGAGTTCCCCCTTCTTAATCAGCTTTTCAATAACATCCTTAAATACATAACAATTTTCAATGGGATGATCCAGTGCCTGATGGTATGGGAAAAAGTGGGGGTCGTCTTTCTTCTTGACATCATCGGGTCTCTTCAGCTCTGGAAGGGTGATCTTATTATATTGGGTGGCCCACTCGAATAGGGCCCGAGTTTTTTCCTTAAGAAATGAACAAGGCTTATTCTTTTTGGCTCGCAAGGAGGAGCCATCCTTCTGATCAATTATAGAAATGCCCCCGATTGTGAAAAAATTACAGAAATACCCCTATTGGTCAGGTCTCAAAATTACCAAAATATCTTCGTTTTGGTTTACGCCGTTTGCACGATTCGGTGGAGCGGGACCACGCCCCTTCCCTGAAGCGGTGTGCGCTCTCCTGAGTTCGGCTTATGGCTAATCATCCAAATCCATGTATCTTTTTCATGGCCAAGGGCTATCATGTCCAGAAACTTAGAAATTGATGAAATTGCAAATAAACCCTGAGAAGTCAAGAAAATTCATACTCGGAATACCCAAGAAGTCAAGAAGTGACGGGGTTATCTCCGAGAAGTCAAAATGACAGATATGCCCAAGAAGTCAAGAAGTGACGGGGCTATCTCCGAGAAGTCAAGAAATGTCAAATATATGCCGGAAAAGTCAGAATGACAAGAATGCTCAAGAAGTGACAAGGCTGTCTCCGAGAAATCAAGAAATGCCAAACATATGCCGAAAAGTCAAAAATGGCAGATATGTTCAGGAAGTCAAGAAGTGGCAGGGCTATCTCCAAGCAAGTAATCATCCCGACAGTGATCATCCTGGCGATCCAACGGTTCTCGTGATGCAATTCAAGTTCAACCGTCCGATCAGGGGACAAAAGTAAATACAACGACCCGTTCAAGACGAAAGTGAGTTCAAATATCCAAATGCAGATTGAAGCAACTTCTAAGGCTCTGGTTGTGACCGGATGTTATCTTGAAAAAACTCGATTACTTAGTCGGGACTATGTGTAAAGGTCTTGAAAGATCGATTGTAATTCAAATGACATGTGTTCAAGAAAGGAAGTCTCCAAATTTCTTTGCAAGAGCATGTACCTGCAATGGGGAATCATTAAGATCATTTATGTCACAATGTATAGAGGTAAAATGCGTTCTTCGTCAGTTGATCAAAAGTGTTCGGACTTGTAATGATGTAAATTAACACCGACTTCGGTCGGTGGGGAAAAGTCCAATACACGAACCCTAAACCGTCTGATAAACCCAAACAGTGCGGAATTAACAAATATGTCAAAACATACGACATATTCTTCCAGCGAAATTGGATATCTGAAAATTTCGCGTGTAAACAGACTGACACGCCCGGTGTGACTTTTCCTGCCTTTCATTTTTCTGTCGAAGAATAGCCTTGCCTCGACAAAGGTTGTGACTCCTTCACACTCTTGCAAGAAGTTCAAAGAATTCCTACCGTTGAAGCTGCCGCAGGGGGCATCAAAGTTAAAGCTACCGGGGGCATCAAGGTTAAGGCTGCCAGGGGCGTTAATGTTAAGCGGTCCCTTTCAAAGGCCAAATGTCAACATATATCTAAAGCCGCTCCTACTAATAGGGGGCAATGCCATGCCGGCCGTCATTGCCGCCGTTGGGGGCATCAAGGTCAAGCGCTTCCTTTTGAAGCCCAAATGTCAACATAACGCATGTCCAAAGCTACTATTGCCAACAGGAGACAATATCGCCCCATCCATGACTGATGTTGCTCGGGACATCAAAGTGAAGGTTCTTTATGAAGACTAAGTGCCAACAAAGACCATATATTGTTCCTGCTAGCCAAGGGCAATGTTGCCACCCTGGAAGAAAATCTGTTGTGACTACATCTAAGTCTGGCAAGATTAGTCCTTGACGAAAAGCAAACAAAAAGAAAAGAAGAAGAAGAACACAACTGGCTAGATAAAGACGAGCTGATCTCACAATAATACTTTGCCGAATACATCAAGCTGAGGCGGAGATGAAAGAAGCCAACGCCTAAGCTTCGTTCTAAAGCCAAGGGGGCAATCCTATTGCCATCGACATCAAGTGAAAGGCGAAAATGAAAGAAGCTGACGTCCAAACCTCACGTAAAAAAGTCAAAGCCCTTAAGCCTAGATGTCAATTGTATAGCTCGCCTGGTTCTATATAAAGTTCCGTCGCGCCATGGGTAATCTTCCGCGCCCGGGGCGTGACAAGCAAAGTGCAGAGCGTCTTATTGAAAGCTTTCGCAAGCCCATTGGCTTGGGGGTTGTAGGGGGATGATGTCCTCCAGTCAATTTTGTATTTATCAACCAGTCGGTAGACCTTCTAGTTTCTAAAATGACTGCCATTGTCAGAGATAATTCGGCTGGGGACTCCAAACCAGAATATTATCTTCTGTCGGAAGAATCTGGCTATCAGCTCCCCCATCACTTCTCTTAGAGCTATCGCTTCTGCCCATCTGGAGAAGTAGTCTGTAGCTACTAAGATATATTTGCATCCTGACAATGATGCTGGTAGAGGACCCACCACGTTCGTGCCCCATTGAGTGAACGGCCAACTCGGTATAGTGGGATGCAGTGGCACCGGTGGCCTTCTTGACACAGTGGCATGCTCTTGACATTTCTGACAAGCCTTGGTGAACTTGCAGTAGTCATTAAACATAGCGGGCCAGTAATAGCCTAGTTTCTTTATTTCAATCTTCATTTTCGGACCGGCCTGGTGCACCCTAGCTGACCCGGCATGAACTTCTTGCATCACTTGCAAAGCTTCGGCTAAAGACAAGCAATGGAGTAAGACTTTCTTTTGGGCATCCGCCATTATTCAGAACAAGGTTCCGTTTCTCATCTCATAGGAATCCTTGATTTTGAGGAGTTTCATTCTTTGTTCTTTTTCTTTTGGGAGCTATTGATGTTGAAACCAAAGTAGGAGATGCTCCCGCCAGTTGGGCTGTTGGATTTTCCCTACAATCGTCACTTCATTATCTTCTTCATTAGCCAGAACCTCTGTCACACTGGGGACCTAACATCCATAAATTACTATTATGTTCAGGCTCGTGTCTGGCGAGATTGCCAAAGAACTGGCCAGTTTCGCGAGAGCATCTGCCTCGACATTCTGTCCTCAGTTGATGTGCCTGATTTTGATGAAATAAAATCCCACCACTAGGCACAGTGCCAATTGGTAGTAAGGAAGGAGTTCTTACTTTCGCACATCGAACTCTCCTTCCAACTGCTTTATAACTAGCATGGAATCCCCGAATGCTTCCAACATCTGAATCTCCATGGACAGGGCAATCTGCATCTCAATAATCAGGGCTTCATATTCTTCCTCGTTGTCTGTGCAGGGTTTGTTTATCGAGCAGGAGGTGTATATGACCTCCCCCTCGAGAGATTTCAGGATTATGCCTACCCATGCCCTGACTTCGGCTGCTCTAGCTGCTGGGGTGTCAATTCTAGACGCGCCATCAAAGTACATTTGTCACAAGGTGGGCTACACCTGATCGGCTTCTAGGGTCTCATCTTCAGGGAGTTCTATCTCTAGTGGACAACCTTCCAGCATTGGGTGCGTAGCAAAGAAGTCTGCGATAGCCTGGCCTTTGACAGCTTTCTGCGGTACATAGGAGATATCATACTCCATGAGAATCACCGCCCATTTACCCAAGCAACCTTTGAGTTCTGGTTGGGACATGATATATTTCAGTGGGTGCGTGTAACACCCCGGATCTTTACCGGATCTTTATTGGGTCTTGGCGGATCTTTATTAGGTTGTTCGAATCCTTTTGGGAGAGTTCCGGTTTGCTTTTATAGCTCTCGAGTTGAGTTTTACTTTCCGTGTGAGTTTTTCTCTCGTATAATCTATAGAACCCTACGGTGAGTTTGTATCTCAGTTCCTCAACTCGCGGATGATACAGCAGCGATATACTCTTCGCGAGGATCGTTTCGACTATTTTTACGTATTTTTCTGAATTAATACATTTTTAGCATGTTTTACGAGATTTTAGAATTTAAGGAAATATTTTATTTCCTTTTCTTAGCAAAGCGGCGTGGCGGCCGGCGATGCCAGCGCCAACGTCGGCGTGCGCCCTCAACTGTCCATCGAGTTTGGAAGTCTACTTCTACGGAAGCTATATTGTCCTTGTTTCTTCTGATATGTTTTTCATTTAGTTTTATCTTCGAGTTGTTTTATCTTTCTATCTCATCTTGTTACCCTCTAGGTTCACTTAGAGGAAGGGAGAGCTTCTCCGATTTCCCTCCATCATCTTTGGAGGAAGAGAGGATGATCCTCTGTTTCGTGAGTTGCTGGGAGCAATTCACGGGGTTTCCCCTTGCTGTTATCAAAGGAAGGGAGGTTGGACCTCTAGTGTCCCTTTAGGTCTTCAGAAGGTTCGAGGAGTGTGTTCCTCACGGCAAGCTGTCAGGCAGCATATGTTTACAGACTGAGTCTGCTATTTCATTTGCTTAGAGCAAGGAAGCCTCACTCTGAAGGAGTGAGGGGTGGACGTAGATTGCGGATAGCAATCGAACCACCTAAAAACCCCTGTGTGATTTCGTGCGGTTTGCTAAATTGTTTGTCTGATTGCTTGTGTGAAATCGCTGTGCCCAGGAGGTATATCAAAAGACGTAACTCAAATGATAGGTCACGCCTATCTAGAGAGTTGCCTTCTTGTGTGAGGAGATTCTAGGGTTTGTCCTCCACCATCGTATCCCTGGCATCTAGCTGATTCATCTTCTGTGTTGTCATCTTCATAGACTAAATTTCATCATCGGTATAAGTTGGGAGTGATCTATTCATCCCCCCCTTCTAGCTCACGTCCTTTCTATTTTGTCACACCCCTGTACGGATTTTATTGCACTACCGTCCTCCCAGAAGGACGCATCTCCTTGCCAATCACATTCGGAACCGTGCCCAGGGACGTAACGTTCCTAGCAGACTTCACGGTGGTGTGCAGAATGACCGGATACAATGTTATCATTGTGCAAGGCATCCTTGGCACCCTTCATGGCGTCCCTTCCTGGTATCACTAGAAACTCAATTTTCCCACCCATCGCGGAGTAGGGGATGTTCGAGGAGATCAAAGGGAGTCAAGAAGGTGCTACCTTATCTCGACATGCGACCGACAGCTTGAGGAAGTACCTCCCGAGAAGAAGACCCGGGTCCAAGCACGAGCACCCCGATGGAGGATCTGTACCTCATCTAGGTGGGGGAGGATCCGAGCAAATTACTTAGGATCAAAGCCACCTTGTTCAACCGAGAGAAGGAAGCGTATACCAACTTTCTGGTGGCAAATCAGGACCCGTTCGCCTAGTCCAAGGATGAACTCTCTAAAATCCCACCAGAGATCATAACTCACTAGCTGAAGCTGGACCTGAGCCATTGCCCAGTTCAGCAGCATTGGAGGCACTGCAACCTTGAGTGACAGGCTGTCATCCAGGAGCAGGTGAGTGAGAAATTATGCTCGGGACTGATGTGTCCCACCCAGTACCCTAATTGGGTGGCTAACGTAGTCTTGGTCCCCAAGAGCAATGGGAAGTGGCGGCTGTACGTAGACTACACCGACCTTAATAAAGCTACACCAAAGGACAGCTTCCCCAAGCCACGGATCAACAAACTGGTCGACGTCACGACCGGGCACAAGATGCTGAGCTTCATGGACGCATACTTTGAGTACCACCAGATAAGCATGTACGGGCCCGACCAAGACAAGACACCCTTCGTCACTGATCATGGCCTCTACTGGTACACTCACATGTCCTTTGGGCTCAAGAATGCGGGAGTCACCTACCAGTGCTTGGTCAACCATATGTTCAACGATCGGCAGTAGCATGGAAGTCTACATCGACGACATACTCGTTAAAAGCCTCCAAGCGATCGAGCACCTCCAAGACCTGGTGGAGATGTTCGCGACACTCAGAAGGTACAATATGCGTCGGAGACTATAAAATTGGAGGAAGAGGAAGACATTGGATGCGACCGAGACCTGATTGTAGATATATACTATGGCCATGCAATTCACCGAGGAAGCTTAAACCATGAAAATTAAACTATTTAACTAACCATAATGTTAATGGTTTTTATCTGGGAGAGAAGACCTACCTTTGGGGTGAATGGCGATGATCAAGGATGCAAGGAGGACGGAGGAAAGTTGCACTGCAACTTCTTCAAACGTAGCAGGAGGAAAATATGCAAGCAGAGGAAGAAGATGGCAGGACTCCTTTGTTGCGTGGACGGGCAGCAAGAGGAAGACGACAGATGAAGAACTTTCACGTTCTTCTTGTACACATCGGTAGGATAAAGAAAGGATGCGGAGGATGCTCCTCCGTGCAGGCTGCAACACCTCCTCTCGGACATAGAAGCATCAACAAATGGTGCTTCGTCCAATAAGGTGTATTTTTATAGAGGAGTGGGGTTTCTAGCGGGATCGAATGCCATCTAATGCAAGGGTTTAAAAACCTTCCATACGTTTCTCTCCCCTTCCCATATAGCAGTCGCCTGCCATTTTTATTTCTCAAAACCCTAAAGCTAACAACGTTGGCCATGCATGGCTTGCTGTCGAATGAAGCCCCACATTCGTGGATTAGAGATTTTGAGAGATGGGTTGGCCTTTTTGAGAAGGCTCACCCTCGTGGGTGGTCTTGATAGGTGAATGGGTCTTTGCATTGGGTAAAAAGTGAACATGGGTTGGGTTCCTGGGTTGGCTTGTTACGTGGGTTTGGGTTGGCCCATATTATGTATGTGGTTTGGGTTATTTGAGGGTGGTTGGCCATTTAGTTTTGTTTGTAAAGGCCTTGTGTAGGTATAGTTCAAGACCCATTATATATATATATATAGGTTGCATTATTTCAGGCTAATGTTTTAGATACTTTTGTGTTAATGGAAGAAGGTAATATATGTGTTAAAGCCCATTAAGTGTATATATATATATAACTTAATTATTTCTATTTGGCCTTCTTATGCAAGTTTAATTTATTTTTGAATACATTTAGTCTTTATTATTTAGCAGGGGTGCTACAAGGCATCCCCACGAGGTCGAATCTTACGCAACTCCCTCACATAGGCCTAGTACTCCTCTCGAAGCTCTGTCACCTCTACTGGTAGGATGCGCACCCTGCTGATCTCCCACATGATCAGGGCACTCCTGATTGCCTGCTCATCCTCCTCGGTCTTGAGTCTCCTCGCCTGTAGTGCAGGAAGATGGGGAAGTGCCAGAACTATAGTACGGGAGAGTCCTGATATGGATCTAGAGGGGGGATGAATAGATCTACCCCAAGTTTTAAAAACAAGATCTAGCAGATAAATGTGGAATTAAAATTTGCTCAATCAGAACAGCCAATTTGGACACAAAATAACTAGAACCATTGAATGACAAATGACTTAGTCAAGTGTTATGGAGATCTATCGATAGAGAAAATAGGTAAATTCAGATAGATAGGTGAAACACCATAGCAACAAAACTGAATTCAAACCATCAAGCATAGACACACGATTTTTAGGTGGTTTGATCTCCTACAGAGATCTACGTCCACCCCACACTTAAACCAAGTGTGGCTTCACTGCTGATTCACAGCTTCCAACCCGCTGATCCACAGCTTCGGGGAAAACTTCCCAACATCCGCTGAGCCTTATAGCTTAAGCTTCCCAGAGGAATCCTCCTCTGCCGCTAGGCACTACAGCTTGCCACAATCACTGACTAACAACTTGAGAAACAAGGTTTCGAAACAGAAAATGAAAACGGGACTGAAAAATAGAAACGAAATAATGTAGCTCCAATTGGAGCGGACTGGCTTGGTTTTGAACCAGAAGCCAGAAACACAAGCAAAGATCAAGACCACACACACACATGTGAAGAGTATGAAACTCCCACGAAGGTGCAAGAGCACCAACTCACAAGGACTGTGAAGAATAGTGAAGTGACTCACACACACACACGGATCTGCCTAGATCCACACGAACATAAGTGCTTGAATGTTACAAGAAAACACAAATCAACCCAAATAAGAATGGAAGGAGAAAAACAGGAAATGAAGACACAAAACAAGCTCCCCCTTAGTGGATGAAGATGGTATAGGATGAAGCTTGCTCCCAACTCAATCTCCACTTGATTTGGATGCAGACTACCCTTGAAACTTCAGCTCCTGGATGAAGAGTTGCTCCACGGATCACTATTCACGGCTACAGTAACAACACCTTCTTCCTTGATGGCCTCACCTTGTTCTTCCTTGATAAGTCTTAGGGTTCTTGACCCAAAGGAGATTATTTATAGACCTTAGGAGGTCAGGAGACATACCTTAGACCAGATCCACAAATCTTGCCTTGATTGGGGGCAATGGGCTTAAACAAATGGGGGAAAGAATCTCTCCTCGTGCTTGAATTAGAAAGTCAGCAATAGGGGCTTCGAGCGGTTCGGTCGACTGATAGCACTGGGTCGATCGACCAAAATATTATTGGGTGACCATTTTTCATTTTTGGAAATTTCGGTCAACTAGCCACTGCCCATCGATCGACCGTTTAGAGAAAAACTGTAGTTTTTGCTTGCTCGAAAAATTGGCCGGCCGACCCATATGTGTTGGTCGATCGAACTGTGGAATACCTACAGAAACAAAGTGTTATCCCAGTGAAACATGTCTAAATGATAATGGCATTATGTCCTCACATATTTCATGCATTTTGGAGTTTATTTTGGTTAGGTTTATTCAATCGAGAATGTTAAATGATTTTAAGATTTGATCTTTACACAATATGGTTTTTAACCAACGTTTAACCATACTCATACAACATTCTGATTGCATTGACACGCCACGAGATGGAAACTCAATTCTGAGTTTTGTTATACTCAAAATCATCCAGAGACTCAACAATTACAGGTTCAAGAGGTGGCTCACATAGCGTAGCACTTTGCCATGTATGGCACTTACTTCCCATACTTTCGACTGTGGTATAGCTCTAATACCATTATGTCACATCCCGTACTCTATACCATCGAGGTATTGTCAACTTTGGATTACCAACCTCACGGTTTTGTCCCTTTCAAGAATGGGGGACTTTTCGGGCAGGTCACTCATCCTAATACTACTCTCCATCAAGCACACTTAACTTCAGAGTTCTTTTCAAGAACTGAGCTGATACTTCAAAAGGCGTCTTGGTGATATAGCGTACAACTTAGCTATGTTTGAGGGTGTTACAATCTACCCCTCTTATATAGGCGATGTCCTCGTCACTGGACACATATAGCACACAATCAAACCCCCAAGTAGGTGGGACTCTAGAGGGGGCCCCTACAGGCTCAAGAGGTGGCTCCCACTCGGTAGCACTTTGTCCCATTTTGGGTTCAAGAAGTGACTCCCATAACGTAGCACTTTACCCTGCATGGCACTTAGTTCTCACACTTCCAGTTGGGGTATCCGGTTGGGGTATAGTTTTGATACTATTCTGTCACATCCTGTACTCTATACCATCGAGGTATTGTCTGCTTTGACCTGCCGACCTCACGGTTTTATCCATTTCTAACCGTGATCGACTCTAGAATGGGAGACTTCCCAAGAGGTCACCCATCCTAATACTACTGTCCATTAAGCACGCTTAACTTCAGAGTTCTTTTCAAGAACTGAGCCGATACTTCAAAAGACACCTCAGTGATATAGAGTACAACTTAACTATATTTGAGGGTGTTACAATCTACCCCTCTTATATAGGTGACGTCCTCATCGCTCCGCTGTCTATATCCTGCAATGGGTTGTTGAAGGAGTACTCGCCACATAGCCAATTATCAAATAACAATTGAATCTGTTACATCATTGTTGTCATCATCAAGACCAGTCTGTCACATCATGGTGGTCATCATCAAAACCAGGAGGACAACATTCTCACCTTTTCTTCAAGTATTCATTTTCTTGTTATTATTATTATCTTTCTATCATTATGTGCTATTTAAATGGTAATGATAATTGTGGATGCAGGTGTGGAGTCTCCTTCACATGCCTATGGACCGAGCCAGCCCCCGACCTGGAGATGCAGATGCCTACCCACTGGCGCGACAGTGGCTACCATGTTCGATAGGGGTGCCTCATGCCTATGAGCTGAGAATACTTAGGTGGGAGTTCTGCGACTACCCAGCTTCACTGGTACGTGTGTAAATATAATGCAATTTGTTCTTTTTTCTTGCTTTATGAAGATATGATAATAATGATATGCATGCAGGTGGTGTGGAGACCATACTAGGGGATGACCGATGATGGTCAGCCTTGGGTCGAAGCGAGCCGACCTCAGTTTCGGCGTGAGATCTGGGTTCACTACCTGAATGAGATCGAGCAGCTACGGCTAAGGCTGGCGATGAGAATGCTAGGCCTACATCAGGAATGGGTCGAGGTTGTGGAGCCATGCGGGATGGGGAGGAAGACCTGAGGGTGTACCATTGCGACCGACTGGTGACTTCGGTTCCCGAAATAGTTTGCGGACAGGTAGAGAGGTAGGACCCCAGTCATCTCTCATGTGCCAGATAGTTCGACGTACTTGTAGTGCTATTGGGAGACGTACGCTGGCCGACCCTAGATGAGGGTAGTGGGGGTACATATGAATGCAAGTTAAAAACTATATGCTTATTGAGATATGCAACTAATTTGTGACAAATGCATGATGCATAGGATGCAGTGGTGGCGAACATGCAGGTCCATCTTCGCAATGTGGAGTCCCAGCTCGTAGCTACCCGAGCGGACTTAGAGGCCCTGGTGAGTATATGATATCTACATGTCATTAATTATTCTTGAAGTATTAATGTTTGGCAACTGAAAATCTTAATAAATGCAGCGTGCCCAGTAGGGAGCAACAGCTGGAGGGACAAGAGGCGCCTCTTCGAGCACAGTGGATCAAAGCGCCGAGATTGCTTCCTTAAAGGAGCGGCTAGCGGGAGCGGTGAGACGAGCTGAGGCAACTGAGCGTGACATGGTAGCACTGGTAAGAAAGATTTATTAAGTAATGTAATTATTATCAATCTTTCTTCAAAACCCTATGACATGTTGTATGATAATGCAGGCGCGAGATCTTCAGGAGGTGATGACCCGGGCTGCCTTAGCAGGCACCGAGCTCGCGATCCATGATTAGCAGGTCGCGGAGCTTGAGGAGGAGAGGCTAAGGAGCTGGAGGAGGAAAGACAGAGAGTAGCGGAGGAGCGGTCTTTCAAGAGAGAAGAGCCACCTTGCAAGATAGAGGAGCTACCCTGGGAGACAGTAGTGCTACAGCTACTCCTCAGGATGGAGAGGTGGGAGTGTGGCCGTGAGAGGGTGGAGCTAGATGAGGTGAGGCTTAACCTAGGTATAGAGTTAGCCGAGCTGAGGCTCCACCTAGGTGCAGCAGAGGAGCGAGCGAGGGCAGCAGAAGACCGCTACCGGAGGGGCCGAGAGCAGGTGCGAGCTGAGGGTCGACCCAGCGCTTACTCTGACACTTGCTACTTGGTGGGTTCCTCTACACACCAAAGAAGAGAGGAGGAGGACTGTGCTCGAGCCGAGAGGTCGGCTGCCAGCCAGGGGTCAATGAGGCCCCCACAGGTTCATCCTAGGGATAGAGGTGAGGCAGAGAGTAGTGGGAGGAGAGAGGAGGGAGGTGGAGACACAAAACTCAATCCCACCCAAAGAATCCACATCAGCTATTCCCTCAGCTTTCCAAGACTAACAAAAATAAAAGGCCAGAACCCTCAAATTTACACTCTCTGTACAACTATTACTGTATAACAATAAATGAAAAAAACATACAAATAACAAGAAACAAAATTGAATTAGTTTCCGGGACAACTGAACTTTCTGAAGATGCATGATTAAAATGGTGAATAAATCGTCATATTTTTGAAGTAGCGAATTGTTTGGTGCATAATGCGGCAAGATAAAAGTGTGATCAAACCACGAGTTGTTCAAAGAATGCCGAGATTTGTGACATTAATCGTCTAGAACTCACCGCGAAGAACAGCGGCATGTTTCAATCCTATCGAGACCTCCGTAATCCACCGAGATACAACAGAGATCAAGCTGTTGAATCGCCAACACCTCAATCCTTTCTTTTTCTTATTATAATTTTCTGATATTTAAGATTGAAACAGACGAACATAGGTGGAGAAAGTTCCGCACGCTGAAAAGGGGGAGGAAAAGACCAAGCGAAGAGATCGGCGCCTCACCTCATACGCAGACTTGATCTCCTTGAAGGTCTCCTCCTTATCCTGCCCGGTCTCTCCCCGGATCACGTCCGGATGGTACTGAGGAAGCAAAACCAGATAAACAACGTCAGTTACTCGTTTTCTCGCAATTCGGCTCCTGCGAAACCATTCCCTCCTGATCTTCCCCTCTGTTCTACTTACCTTGAGGGCCAAGCGCTTGTAGGCGTGTTTGACGTCGCCGCGAGAGGCGAAGGGCGAGAGGCCGAGGACTGCGTACTCGCTGGAGTACGGCAGAGACCTCAGCGGAGCGCCCGGCAATCTGAGACTCCGGCGACCGGGAACCCGCCACGCCGGCGGGAGGATCCCGCCCCGGCGGTGTCCGATGCCTCCACCGCCCCAGCCACGGCTCCCCAATCCCCTCATCTCCGTCGGCGCCTCTCCAGTCCCTTTTCTCTTCTTCCTCTCCCTCCCCCTTTTATCCCTATCCGTTTTTCTTCTTCCTCCTGGTTTCCCGGCGTGGCCGCGCGGCGCCGTCTCGCCTCCCGAATCGCGGAGGGGAGATGTACCGGCGGTCGGCTCGGAATGGGCATGTTAGAGAGAGAAGAGCCAATAGAGACTTCTGACTTACGTAAGGGCAAAATTGAAACTCTACATTCCCCTTTTAGGTGACTGCAAATTGGATCCGTCGGATTTATATCTAATGGGTGAAGGGATTCAGATCGGACGGATGATATGGTCCGCTCCATGGATGGTACTGTGCGGCCTGTGGTTTTGACGTAATCACGAGAATATCCCAACTCCTGTGGCCCACCTTTGGCCAACGGAGTGGTAATTAATTGGGCCACGGAGGTGACCTCTTGGGTGGGTAATGGCCCGAATTGGGCAAATCATTGACGATGACGCCATGCTTTCCAGGGCGAGCCAATGCTGTGAATCCGAGGGTGGTAGCGTGCGTCGGTGTTTTCTGGTTTCCGGGCAGGCCACCAACTACAGGGTCGGTGGGCGATGGGGAGGTGGCAGAGTCTGGGCCTACCGTGAGCCTGGCTCTGAGGAGGCCCACAGCCCTCGGGAGTGGGGTGAGAAAAGGGCGAGGTGCTAGAAAATTAGACTAATAAGTATCGAGGGAGTGAGGATGACATGTACGTAGCTGTCAGGTCGACCCGATAAATTTGTGGGTATAATTTGATTTTGAGTTTGGTCGCGATGATCTTTTTAGATTCATAATTTTTTAATTTGGTTTAAAAGTCTGATCCAATTAGATCCGTAGATCGGGCTCGGACTTTGAGTTCGGCCGGCAGGTCGACCCGGCCCGTTCTATTTTTTATTCTCACTTCAAAATTTAAAAATTATTTAGTCAATTGGAGTGCGATGCTCGTGCGTGGTGGGAAGCAATGAAAGCTACGCTAGGGGATGGACAAGTGTCGTGGGATGAGTTCGAAGAGCATTTCAACAGTAAATATTTCTCAAACAGAGTACAAGAGAAGAAGGCGACAGAGTTCGCTACTTTAAAGTAGAGGAGTCTGTCAGTTGCTGAATACGAGGCACAATTTTTTCGGCTGTCTCGTTATGCACCACATTTGATATCTACAGAGAATATGAAAGCCAAAAAGTTTTTGAATGGATTGAAGCTCCAGTATATCAACCAATTGGTGCCAATGGAGATTCATAATTATGCCGAGATTGTGAGGAAAGCTCAAGTTCTCGAAGATACCATGGAGATGACGGAGTGAATCCGAGGAAGGAACACCTTGAAAGAGCAGACCACTGGTTCCGAGAATTTCAAAGCCAACATTGGCAAGAAGAGGCCCACTGGCTGGTCTAGTTCGTGGAAGGATAAGAAGTCAAGAAGTGATGACAAGAAGTCAGGTCTGGTTGCATCATCAAAAGTTCTTTGCAAGTATTGTGATCATCCGGGTCACAAGATGGAGGAGTGCTAGTGCAAGCTAGGTGCATGTTTACGTTGTGGGAGATGGGACCACCATATATCTGAGTGTCCTTTTTTATCAAACCAAGCTACATCAGATAAGCCACAAGGAAGCCAAGGGCAGCAGGGCAAGCTCCAAGCCCTTCAGGAGACCGAGACAGAAGCCACTGAGGAGGGTGGTTTGGTGGAAGGTACACTTGTTGTTTTTGATAGGCCGACATTTATTCTCTTTGATACAGGAGCAACGCATTCTTTTATTTCTCAGAGTTTTACTAAGTCTTTATCTATGAAACCTGTATTGATGAACCTTCAACTGGAAATATCAACCCCTATTGGTTCGGGTTCAGCAATTAAGTACTATTATCCTTCTAGTAAGATTTTGGTTAATGGGTTGAATATGCTAGCTGATTTGGTCTGTATGAAGATGAAGGATTACGATGTAATCCTAGGAGCTGATTGGTTAGCTAGATATGGGGCTAGTGTTCACTGTAAATCTGGCTCTGTGTCTTTCTCTGGTAACCCCGAACTTTCTTTTGTTGGGGTTAGACACGCTAAGTCCGTACAGCTTATTTCGGCACTTCGAGCTGAGAAATTATTGAGGAAAGGATGTCAGGCATTCTTGGCTTTGGTTTCTTTGACCGACCAGAATGAGTTGGAGATAAAGGACATCCCTATTGTCTGAGAATTTTCGGATGTATTTCCTTAAGATTTGCCTGGACTTCTACCTGAAAGAGAGATAATCTTTTATATTGATCTAGTTCCTGACGCGTCTCTAGTTTCTAAGGCTCAGTATCGTATGTCTCCCGCAGAGTTAAGGGAATTGAAAGAGCCATTACTGGATTTGCTTGAGAAGGGGTCCATTCGTCTGAGTGCATCCCCGTGGGGAGCCCCAGTGCTATTTGTAAGGAAGAACGACGACTCGTTGACACTGTGCATCGATTATCGTCAATTGAACCAGCTTACTATCAAGAATAAGTATCCATTGTCGAGAATAGATGATTTGTTCGACCAGATTACGGGAGCACAATATTTTTTCCAAGATTGATCTGCCATCGGGGTATCATTAATTGTGGATCAAGGATGAGGATATATGTAAAACAACATTCCGTAGCAGGTATGGGCATTTTAAATTTGTTGTAATGCCTTTTGGCCTAACAAATGCTCTTGCAGCATTTATACAGCTGATGAATAGTGTGTTCCGGCCCTACGTAGATTAGTGGGTCGTGATTTTTATTGATGATATTTTGATATACTCCAAGAGAAAGGAGGAGCATGTAGAGCACTTAAGGATGGCGTTGCAAATATTGAGAGACCATCAATTGTCTTTCGGCACACCGTTGCGGGCGAACGTGGTCGTTCACCCGGGCGTGAGTGGTACCGTTTGGCATCTGGATCTTCCTCTTTTGCATCCCGTGCTGCGGTGACATGGGAGAATGTTCATTCCTTGGACCGGGGGCACGAACAGCTTGCCGTGGTCGTGAAATCTTCAGATTTAGAGACTGACACAGTGGACACTAGCCGTCCTGTGATCGTTGGAGGTGACTCCTTCAAATATGACCATGGAGATGTCATCAGGATGGATCACCCTAAAGACAAGCACCTGATGGCCTTCCTCAAGCGGTTTAATATTCAAGGGAAGAGGGACTTGTTCCTCATTCGTAAGGCTGAGCAGGGTCTACTTGTAGAAAGAGACAGCCTGACTGATTTTGTTGTGTGGGGGAGGCCCATCTACCTCCCCAGAGAAGTCAGAAAGTGGAATGCTGTGCTTGGATTGCAAGACCTGGCTCCAGAAGGAGGGCTGCTGACCAGAACCCCTAAATTCACGCCTGGTCGATGGAACGAGATTGTGGGCCATGTTGATCTGGAGAAGCCCATTTTTGGCTTGTTTCTTGCCCCGTTAAAATGGGGGTATAGAGATGAATCTTTTTTGCTGGATTGCCTGGTGGTCCACTTCAAGCATCAAATTTCTATGGGATGGTTTGCCGAGCTGAGAGCCACCGACGCCCACACCTTCAGACCCAGAGCTATGGAATTCACAGACTACATGCTGCAGCTCTATGCTCAGATTCTGGTCAAAGCTGGTGTATATCATATAGCTTGTACGCTTTGAGGTACCGCTATCTAATTTCCAGAGGTTTATGTTGCACTATGATTGAAGTATTTTACCCCGAGTACAACACTTTCTATACTTCAGAGGGAGAAACTTCCTTGGACCTCTGGAGTCTTTCGTAGCTTAGCGGCCTACCAATTGACGGAGAGCCATATGAAGAAGTCTACTGGTCGGACTAGCTGAAGGATCAGACTGATGGCAAAGGCTGATATGTGACTGGCTTCACCTATCGTTATCTTTTGAAAGCGTATCGTACGCTTTGTCGTTCATCGTATGATACGAGGGAGGCACGTAGGCCTGGAGAGAAGAGGCGTGTGCGGATGGGCACCAGGCTTCGGCATTTCTTCGACGGGGAGCAAAAGTATGAAGACTTCCCCAGTGTGGCACTGACATCTGTGTGGGGGAAGAAGAGGGTCCGACGACAGGCTACCTTTTCGTGCAGTTTGAAAGGAGGGCAATAGGGAGGCCCGAAACCCAACTGGTGTTGATTCAGTCACGCACTGTGCTGCATATTTGACCTATTGGCTTTGTTATTTTGTTCTCCCACAAGGTGACGAGAGCATAATTAAGGTGGAGGCCATCTACCCTGCCTGTTTGATGGCTTGGGGGACGAAGTTGTCCCTCTGTCTAGTGGCTTTGTACCTCATATACAAGATGTTGGGGGACTTGCACAGGTCACGTATCCACTGAAATTTGCGGATGGTTGGTCCGTTACATTTCTTTAATGCTTGGGTTTGTACCCTATTTCTAGAAGCTGCTCCTCGGGCCCTACAATAAGATCGCCCTATCCCAAGGATGATTGAATTTGCAAGTGCTGAACCGTCTTCAACGGTGGAGCAACTATTTGCTATTCGGGGCAAGCTGACCAAGGTCTCGATGGACTCGCCTGGAGTTCTGTATTTCTATAGCCTAGTGGCTCATTCCAGTCCGCTCGTGAACAGGATGCGGCAGTGTCATCTATTCGAGATAGAAGAATATATTCATCCGATCTCTGGTGCAAAGTGCACAAGGTCGATCTTGGAGCCAGAACTGGTTGATTGGGCAGTTGCTATTAGACCAAGCATCCTTGTCTTTAACAAGAGTGGCATATTGTGGCTGGAGTCATATTATCCTTTCCGATTCAGTCATTTTTTAATTTTGACTATGACCAGCACATCCCTTTCTCTTCGACCCAGGTTGGGTTGCCGAACAGGCACAGAGCCAGCCAGGTGGCCAATGATGAGGCTCGTGCATGGTGGGACTACTTCCACTACCGGGAGGATGTATCAGTCAGGGTTCCGCCCCCTGCTTGCTTCCCCCGAGTCACTCCGGAGTATTTCAAGTGGTGGAATGCACGGACGGGGTTCTAAAGAAACTTTCGCCTAGACTGCTGGTCTGTTGTCGAACGCAGATTTCTGGATTCCCAGCCAGAGCCAATCCCTGACATTGAGCCTTCTTATCCGAAGAAGTTGAAGTCTTAGACCAACATAGAGGTAATGGCTTATCTGGAAGCGCGGAAGGTTGTAAAGTGTCATTCATCCAAGGTTGACCCAAAGATGCTTGAGATCAGGAAAAATGATTATGTGAAGACACTTCGGAGATTGTACTAGGTAAGCAGTGAGTAGGTAGCTCTTCAGCAGCTCCCTTTGCCAGTGGAGGAGGCTATTCCGTGGGTGGCCGACTGGCATCCAAAGGCCGACAGCTTGCATCCTCACAGGACTTTTATCAGAGGGAAAGATAGGCATGACGCACTGTATAGCAACACCCCCTGGCTGTTTGCACTGCTTTGTTCCCACGGGCTCTTAGTTGGCGGCATGAGCGAAGCTATTCTAGATCATCCCCTTCTAATCTCCTTTAAATATGCTGATGAATGGGGGATGGACCACTTGAGCTTGCATTATCATCTGTCTCCTTGCGGCCATGCAGACTTGGCATCGCTGGTCGAAAAGGGTGAGAAGATTGGAGATGTATGTTGGCTTATTCGCGAGGCGGCCTCTAGAGACAAAATGCCCTCGCTATTTTATTGGCCTCTCTCTCCCTTGTACACAGGGCCGGCAAGTATATTTCATTTCTTTCATTCAGCTTTGAGCTATTTCTTTCACATTTCAGCATGTGTCATTCTCACCCTTGTGCTTGTGCAGTCCAACTCTCTTCAGAGGAGACTCGACATTTCAGGGAGCTAATAGTTAACGCTTAGAAGCCAACATACTTCGAGATCCACGAGCCGGCCCTGACCACGACACCATTGCCTCCTGGTGACTTACGAAAGCGGACCAGGTCCCTAGTGAAAGAGGCCATTAGCAAGGCCAGAAAGGTAGTGACTCGGGTGACACGGGCACGCCAGAGGAAGGCTGTGGAATAGGAACCAACAATCGTCCCTCCTCCAGTTGTATCTTTCGAAGAATTTGAGGCTTCCCATGCGCAGGGGCCTGAAGCTGAAGGTAAATTCTTCGTTCTTCTATGGTTTATTTGCTTATTCTGACTGCTTTGCCTAATTCTTCTTTACGGTTGCTGGCACCATTGCTGTACTCATCGGACTAGAGGTCGTAGCAGGCGCCGTGACTAGAGAAAGAGCAGGGGGAGCTCCCATAGCCCCTGCGGAGGCAGATTTGCCTTCCTCAATGCCCAGCCAAGAAATGGAAGGTAATTTGTAGTTTGTTCATAGGGCTTCCATGACCCAGCATGCCTTCAGTCGGCTTGACTGTTTCTTGTTTTTAAATTTCAGTTGAAATACAACCAACATTACTCCCTGAAGCTGGGGCTGCGGAGGAAGCTACTGCTGGGGGGCAAGCCATTTCAAATGGTGAGCCTACCCCCGAGGTTCATTCAGTCGACGCTACCACTATAGAATCTACCAAGGAAGTCCTTGTCGAGAGAGACGTTCCTATCAGTGAGGCATCTGCTCCGATGGTGGTGTGCTAGGAATGGGCAGAGGGCTCTTCCTCTTCCGAGCAGGTCGATTACGGTGGTGAGTCTAGTGACGAGGAGTTCCCACTTGTTGAGACAGAGACCGAGGTTGTCAAGGCATCTTCGGCCTCTAAAAGTGACTATACAACCTTCAGTCCACCCCAGTTGGCATGGAGTGGCCTTAGGCCATCAGGCCCACTTGTAGGTGAAGGGGCTGGATCCATAGAGGCTACACTTGGAAGTTTGAGCTTAGTACAGACTGAGGTAGGGGATCCTCTGTCATCTTCCCTTCACAATTCCTCTCATCATTTTTATATTAGCTGGCTAACATATATATTCATGGTGCAGACTGAGGTGGTACTACCAACCATAATGGTGCAGATACCTTTCCCGACTTTGGGTGCAGGTCAACCAATATTCCCGCCATTCTTGCGGCCTATCGCTCTGCGATATCCCAAAAATTTTGTGGCGGTAGCAGGCCTAGAGGGACCTGGCGTAATTGCAGGGGCTTATGAATCGACAGAAGTAGTGGAATCTCAGCCACTTGATGCCGACAAAGAGCCGCCCCCAGGGAAGAGTAGTCCTCCCAAGATAGAAGCAGGGGAAATTATTGAAGGAGAAGTCGGGGCTTCCAGGGACTTGGCTCTTGTTACTGAAACTGCCTCTATGGAGGTCAGCCAGGCTGCTTGCGAAGAGCACGTGTCCTCGGCTATTGAGGTTCCTAGTGCAGCTCCTCCCTGAGGGGTTGGCAAGGAGATTACTGTTGTGCGTTATATCATCTGTATGTGGTTTCAGGTCTGGTTGGCATAACGCCCCTCCCTTGGTGCGTTATGTGGGTATAATGCCCCTATTCTGGTGCGTTATAATCTTGTTTGCCATGGCTACCGTTGGTTGGTTCTGTGTTGTGTATCCGTCTATCTTAGGTCCTTGTTTATGGCGGTGTTTGTCTATTGGTGATTGTCTGGATTGGTCAGGTTAGGTGACTGGCTGTGATCTTTTCCTAGACTATGACGGTACCCTAACGACTCAATCTAGAAGCTGCCATTGTCTGTGTTTCTGGTTGCGTAGCGGCTATCTCTTGATTGCTGGGTTTCCCCTAGCAGTTGACTGACAGGTCACTTTGCCCAGAGTGTCGTCATCATCCACCGATCGTGTTCCTGCTGGTTCTATTTGTTTGTATTGCTGTGGCGGTGGATGTGTTAGTATGCCGGTGTCGTATCTGGTTTCGGTCAACCCGGGGTTACCTAGTGGTTGACAGGCAGTCTTGTTGTGTCTCGGCAGCCTTGCCCAATTTGAGACATTGGTTCTGGATGCCTCGAGGTACCGTTTGACCTCGGTTTACGTATCCAGGTGTGCTGAGGGTTCTTGGTGTCCCCTCATGTCTCCGTGTGTCATTTTCTCAGAGTGCCATTTTCCTTGGCTTAGGATTAGACCGATTGGCGGCTTGTTCCATTATGTGCGACGATCCTGACTCAGAGTCATAGGACTCAAGGACCGTTGTAGTTGTAGGTCTAGCTGCCTTGTCCCGAGTCTATTGGCAGTCTCCTGTGCTGCCTTTGGTGCTTCGAAGTACGTGTTGTCAGGCATTCTCACCTATATATACTTCGGCACTTGGGTTCTGGTGCCCGGTATTGTATAATACCACTTTAGTTCACCGATAGATTGGTCTCCTCGTCCCTCGTGATGGAGCCACTAGTCGTAGCCCAGCGACTTCTAGTGTCGGCCCACCTGGGAAAGGTGGAGGGGTGTTTCCTGCTAGATGATTTTTAAGCTAGTTCCATGGGCCCCCGACTTTGTACTGCATTGTCTGCAGGGGGGGAATACTAGCTAGAGGCCTGGCTCTAGGCAGGAGTTAGTGTGTGCACACGTGGTCAGAGGCTTGGACTGACACTAACGAGTGTTACTTTGACTAGTACTTAGTTCGATTCCCTTACGCCTCTCACTTATTGTGTTTGTCTAACTTACGAGTTACTTGAGATGCAGTGTAAGCCATCAGTGGATGCATCTGGTCTCTCTCTTCTAGTTAGTCTCTTCTTTTTCCTATCTCTGGGGGAAGTTGTGGTTTTTCTTCTATTGGTGGATGTAGCTCGATAACTCTTCACGTTTCTTGTGCGTCGTGACCTTCTGGGTCAGCCCTCTCGTGGCTGTACTCGAGGTCAGTGTCTGTCACATGCACGACGTTCCAGTTGTATATGGGGCTGTGTGCATAACGTTCTAGTCGTGTTGCCTGTTGTCCGAGTCTGTCTAGGTTTTCTTAGGCTTTCTTGTTGTTCTTGCAGGTCTTTGTTTAGAGCCTGGTGCCGTGTTGACAGTTCGGTAAGCTGTTGACTTTTTCCAGTTCAGAGTTCACCCTTCTGTCCTTGCTTGGTGTAGTGTCTACTCAGAGTAGTTTCGGGGGCCGAGGTTAGTTCAGCAGTCGTGCTCATCTGGTACGGTTTCTCCCCTTTTTCTACTAGCTCCCCTAGCTCCTGGTTGTTCCCTACTCCTGCCACCTTTTCTTTACAGCTTTGTAGTTTAGCTTTCCTAGTTTACTATTTCTATTGTTTACCTGCTATTTTAGCGTGTTACTGCGTATTTTTTAGTGGGGATCCGCGTGACCCCTACTGAGCTAGTGACACGAGACTCACCCTTGCCTTTCAGGTGGGCCGTGGCTCGTGCTCAAAGAATTATAAAAAATGAATGGGCATATTTATAATTTTGAAATCTTAAGAGGTTAAAATATAATTTGAGTAAAATTTTAAAAAAAATAAAAATGAAAAAGTTTTAATAAAACTCACGTACCCCCCTTCTCTCTCCTCACTCTCGACTTCTCTCTCTCTCTTCCTCTCTCTCTCCCTCAAACACTCTCTCTCTTCCTCTCCCAATCTCTCTCGATTTCGGTCAAAACGATGTCGGACCGGGTTGTGGGAGGCGCCGCTGGAATGGGCTCGACGCGTAAGTCGAGGTGGTACCCTCTATTCTGCGGTTCGGGGAGCGTGGAGACGAGAAAGGCCAAGAGGAGCCGCGATGCCCCATCGTCTGATCTGCTTCGTTTAGCGGGCTTCGTCACGATCGAGGTAGGAGAATGAGTTCCTCATCTTGCCAGGAACATTTTGACGCCTCATGTGTCGCCAATGACGGGTGTTTTCACTGTTTTGCATGCTAAACTCTATTTTGAGAAATTTTAGGCCTAATTTTGTGGTTTTTCTTCTCCTCGCTCGATTTTAGTCCAGACGGTCACTGATCGAGGCGCGGGAGGCGCCATTGGGAAGGTCGTGTCACAAGGACAGCGTGGACGTCCTTCTTCCCTCGATCTTCGGAGCGTGGAGGTGCCTGAAGCTGGGAGGTCACCGTGGCCCTCGTCGTCCGTTCGGCATCGGATCGGCTTCCTCGTCCTGTCAGAGGTAGGGGGATGGACTCTCTTCCTCGCTAGGAACCTGCCGGTACCACATGCGTCATTGTCTGACGCCAGTTGCATCATTTTCTATGCATTGTTCCATGTTAGCATAATTTAGTCATTAAATTATGAAATTACATCCATGGACATCGTATTTACTTTTTTGTTGATGTAAATAGATGTGTGGATGCAAGCTTGAGCAAGTTAGTTTGTTTTCGCGCGTCTCCCGTTGATTTTGATCGACCAGGAGGGAGTTCGGTATCGAACTCGTCCAACCTGTAACCCAGTCGACATAACGCGCCAGGACCGGTGTGTTATAGTCCTTTAACGCGCCTAAAGTGGTGTGTTATGCGTCCTTTGACGGGCTCATCCAGGTCCGTCATTTGACCCTTGACCGATCGTTTGACCATTGACCCAGTAAGGTGGTTAGCATAGTGGTGTAGGGTAGATCCGTTATAGTCATATAACGCCCCAGATCTGGTGCGTTATATTTTGCATTAAAACTATGGATTTTCTGTTAATTCTTGGCGTTCAGGTGACTTTAACGGGCTCAGACCCATGCGTTATATCCGCATAACGCACCAGCCTTGGTGCCTTATGTTTCTGTGGTTTTTGATGTCAGTTCGGGTGAGTATAACGGGCCATGGGAGGCGCGTTATACTCAACATAATGTCCCATGCTTGGCGCGTTATGCCCTGCGTTTCTGGTTACATTGCATTGTTCGGTTAAGTATAACGGGCCACGGGAGGTGCGTTATACTGAACATAATGTCCCATGCTTGGCGCATTATGATCTGTGTTCTTGGTTTCTCGCCATTGTTCAGTTGAGTAAAACGCACAGGGATAGGTGTGTTATACTGAACATAACACCCCAGTGGTGGTGCGTTATGGTCTACATGTCTGTGCGTCTGTGTGCTTGTGTTCACCTAGGAGTTCGGGTGAGTTTGACAGATGGAGGGAGGTGCATTATGTGCCATATAACGCCCCTGCCCTTATCCGTTATGTTAGGTAACGGTCCCAGCTTGGCCCATTATTCCTTCTGGCATTCTAAAAAGGTATGTTTAGTTCCTAATGCATTCAATAGTGCATATTCGCTTTGTTTAAGTTATTTTATGAAGCTATGGCATTATTTTAGACCCTGATAGAGTAGCTTTCTCTTTCCTTGTGATGGAGCCCGCCCGCCGCACGCCGCCCCCCCACACCCCACACCCCCCACCCCCCCCCCCGCGCCCGGCGCGGGGGAGATTTTAAGGTCACGACGAAGCCCTGCTGAATTCTAGAGTAACCTACAACCAGGGAGGGAGGCCTTCTACATCCATTCAGGCCTCCGGTTCAGGGAGTAGTCCGCATTTTGCGTCCTTAGTCTGATAGTCCCACCGTCCTTTCTTTTCATTGCATGCTTCATTTCTTCATGTTTTCTCCCACGTTTTTCATCATCACACTTCATTTCACACACCCTCCCATTGTTTTTGATGCCCCTAAGGGTTTAAAAACTCCCAGGTATCCCCCATTCCATATATTTATGTCTGTTTCTCTTAGTCTTTATAGTTACTACACTTCTTAGTTCTAATCTTGGGTTTCTTTTGTGTCTCCACGTTGTTTTGCAGGTCAGCATCATCCTAGCACGAGGCCTACTTCTTTTGGTCGGCCAGAAGGAGTGGAGGTTGAGGTCCTACGTTGTGGAAGGTGGTGGCGTCGAGCGGTCAATTTATGTCCGTTTGAGGGGTCAAGCGGATTCATACTTGCCGTTCATCTTCTTCCTGCGGCCGTCCCCAAAATCGTTCTTCTACCATCGTGCTTCATCTCGCATTCCACCCCCAACACTGTACGATGGTCTATCGAGCGGCCGTTCATCCAAAGCAGGCAGTTCTTCCAGGGCCGCACATCTCCGCAGTGTTGGTTAAAGGTGAGTGTCTCCCTTCTTTTCCAAGGTACGGTGTGTTCATCACGTTTGGCACCTTGGTGGCGATCACACAGGTTCATATCTTTTTATCTCTTTCTGCTTTTCATTCATTTCTCATATTGATTTAGTAGAGGGACAAGAAGGGTTTTTAAAACAACGAGAAAATAATATCCACATCCTTTTTCGGCGATCACGGTGGGACTGCCTAGTGCCCATCGTGTTAGTGATTTGCTGACCTGTTCTTTTGCTTGGTAAGTTCCCTTGTTTGAGTCGTTACAGGTCGTTCTCTGGTTTCTTTTGTTTCTGTCTTCTGGCGCTTGTACGATTCTCGGAGAGCCATTCATTATCTGAGCAACTGATCCTTGGTCGTTCATATCTACTTACGGTGATGTTTCTTCTGTGAGCCTAATGTCTTCAGCGGCCTACTTTCACCCGTTCACTGGTCCTATGGTCTGATGAAGGCCGTTCACTTTGCTACCTCAGGTACGCCTCTTTCTCTATTTTAGTAATTTGTGTTGACATTCTGTGATCTTTTCAGGACCATCAAAGGTTCTGAGCGGTCTATCTGTCGACCGCGCATCCAGGTACACCTTTGTTTCCTCTCTCCTTAGTTCATTCCAATTCCTGTCTTACTGTTGGTTCAGCCTTATTACTCCCTACCTGTGAACGGTCCACCTAGGACCGTCACCCTCCCTGAGCGATCTGCTACAGGCCGTCTGTTTGTGCTATAGTGCACCCGAGCCTCCATTTTGATTACCATTTCACATTTTTCATGATATTTTGGTGCTGATTATTGGTCTCCCTTGATTATTCTTTCCTTTCGCATGACTACTATTCACATTTGTCACATTTGTGTGTTGTTTGATTGCTAGTTTCTAGGCTAGACTCTTGCATGCACTTCGATGCACATAGGATCATACACCACTCTTCATCAGTAGTTGCATTCCTACCGAGGTAGGGTTTCCTATCGTCTCCATATTCCTTGGAGCCGACTAGGTGACCTTGCCGAGGGCCTCTGTACGTCCCCGTGAGCCATGGATTCCCACACGGACGTCGGACCGATTGTACCGTACCACCCCCAGTCTAAGGTCTGCATCCGAGAGAGAGAGAGTCCCTTAGAGTCAGCCAGTTCCCCATTTCCTACCCTGGATAGGTACCTTGTGGGCGACAAGCACGTTAGGGGCCCGAGTCTCGAGGAATTTGCGACGGTTCACATATTTTAACAATAGTAGGACACATCGCGACCATTCCCCTAGGGGGCAACCCAGCACTTGTAATGCACTAGTTAGCTGCATCACTATTGCGTGCGCCCCTCGGTATGTGAGGGAGGGGTCAGCAAGTATCATCGAGCGAAGCGCCAGTAGCATTTGCCAAACTGGCACGTTCGAGGCGGCGTGGCCAATCGAAGGTATCCCTGGAAAATTGAACTCCACCGCGCCGTCCACGGCAGCCCATATCTCTGCATCCACTACAGCCGAAGAAGAGGGGTGCGCCACGGCCAAATCACTGGGGCCTCCCGCTTCAACGGGTAACCCCCGGCCGGCTATCGCCAAGGGAGCTGCTGGAGCCGCAACTAAACCACCTGGCTCCGCTATCGCGAGGGGTCGCTCCTCCCTGCTCTCGATCGGAGGAAGGGCGGGAAGCGGAGCTGACTCAGACACCGCTGCTGACGGCTCGGCCACCTCTTCCGCTGATGCCCCCTCCTCCCCACGAACCGTAAGGCTGGCAAGCGTCTTCCCCAGGATCCGGCCTTCCTCAGGTGTCACGAGTGACCGGGGAGGTGGAAGGGGAACCATGAGCTTTAGCCCGCTCCCCGACCGCAGGAACGACACTAGGCGCTCCACCTCCGACGCTGAAAGCAACTGCGGTTCGTCAACCTCCGCAGAGCCCGCTGCCCCCCTTCGCTTTGTGACGGCCTTGCGGGCTTTGGCGGTGCGCACCTCAGGGAGACTCCCTTCCCCCTGAAACACAAAGAACGGGATTAAGCTTACAACGATCAAGATGGGTTGCCCCAAGCTTCGAGGAGGCATAGGAGAGGTCCCGGAGGCCTCATTTTACCTCGGTCGTCGGAACTATTTTGTTCTCCGATGCTATCTCTCCCTCCTCTAGAACCTTGCCGGCTGTTGATGCGGCGTCTGCGGCTACTTCCTACTACACGACCTCGAACAAGGCCGCCAGCTTCCCCAGGCTGGCGTCGCCGCCCTCGGGTGACTCTGTTGGCGCATCCGGGATGGGCGCCTCCGTGGTTCCTGGCTAGTTTTGCTCCTGCAGGTTAACCGGGGGAAAAGAGACAGAGGGTCGGAAGCTTGCCACAAAAAGGGGGGGCCCATATGAACGGGCCCACACTTACGAAATCCTCGCCCGAAACTGCCTCGTTAGAAGAGTAGTCGTAGTCTACCTTCTCGCTCAAGGAAGACTCGGGCGGGATAGGCTTCTCCCTTGTCGGGGAAGGGACGCTCGCTCGGTCACCTTCAGCCTCCTCCTCGCGCAGGCTGGGAGACGACGACGTCCCAAACCTCAGCCTCCTCCTCGTATAGATCCGTGTCAGCTCGGGGATCCCCCTGGCCTCTATCTGCTCGGGAAGGGAACCGAGGGGAGCTGCCAAATGAGGAAACATTCGGGTCAGACGAAAGTCCTCGAGCTCCCAGTGAATAGCAAAAGGAAAATACGTCAGCCATACTAGTGGAAGAAATTACCTTGTTCGGTCCCCGCGGCCGGGAGCGGGCTGGGGATTGTCTCCTCCACGGAGGGCGCGACCCGAGGTGCAGCGGCTTCACCTACATCCGGAGCGGAAGCAGATGCGGGTTCCTCTACAGGGACTGGGGGAAGAAACCTGCGTAAGAGGCCTCATCTCACAAAGCGAAAGAATGTTAAGCAAAACAAGAAAAACCTCACCTGTGGGTTGGCTGCCCTCAGCCCGAGCAGCCGCGCACGCAGCCACAAACTTCTTAGCTTCGGCTTTCCTCTGCGCCAGTTCCTGCGGACTGATTGTCATAGTGGGGATCCGCACGGAACGCCTCCCCTTCGCTTCGGCTGAGAGAAAGACACACCCACATGTACAAGTGAAAGAATTTCATTCCTTTCGTCAAAATACAAGCTGACAAAGACTCTTTGGGTCACTACATGAATATGCGAAAAGCAAAAGCCGCGCGATCACGACACCAACATCTGGTTCTTGGACACCACTGCCGCTGGCTCATCTGTCGAAAACGTCTAGTGACCCCAGAAGCGGACCGCCTTGTCGCGCGTCGATCACGTTGCAGACAAGGTGGTAGGGTCTGCCTCGACAAAGAGGCCTCCACCAGGAAGTCGCCAGTTGACGGACAAAAGAGGGAGGAAGCCTGAAGAGTTGCCCCTCGAGGAAGAGAGAAGGGCGGCGAAAAGAAAGAAAGAATAAGGCGAGGGAGATATGGAAGCAACTAAACTAGGCCGTGAGGCCTGATGTACCCTTGCATCCTCGCCCTCCTTCGCCCCTACCTCCCTCCAAGGGAAGGGTCGGCAGTCCAAGGCAGGAAAATAGCACGCCGCCACGTACTGAACATTCCCGCGCGTCGACCTCTGACTACTGAACGTTCCCCCGCACTGGAATCGCTAAACATCCTGACGATTGACTGCATCCCCATCTTCTGAGTCACCTTCCATGCCACTCCCAAGAATAGTTGCCACGGCCAGGCACCTTGCAAGGAGGGAGAGGGAAGGAGTCGGCTGTGAGCGGAAAGGACGCCCCTCGGGACCTTTTTATAGGCCGGAGAGGGAACCCCAACTTCAATCAAATCTCGCCCGCCAAAAGAGCACTGAGGGGCAGGCACTCTGATATTTTCAAAGGCCCCCCCTCTTGATAAGACGCGCAAGATGACAAGACGCGCCCAGTGTAAAAAGACAAAAGAATGACGGTACTGCACCAGCTGCCCGATCGGATGACGCACAGGATATCTGGAAGCAGGATTGCCGCCTTACCCACCGCTATGGAGATGACCACAGACTCGGTTCAAAGGCTGCTACTTCTAAGGGATCAAAGTCCCCAGAAGCAAAGACTCCCACTGCCTCATGCATATCCAGAGAAACTGAAGCGACGGATCCAGAAAGTTGCGCCTTCTCAGAGTTACCTCAAGGGCACCGCTTCGCATCCCCAGAGGATCTCGTAGCCGTTCAAAAGGCAGGAAGATACACGCAAGAGATTTCTGAGATTTTGCTAAGGAAAGAAAGTCTTTCTATTTCAAAGTCAAAGCGTTACAAAAAAGGAAAAACTGCCCTCAGGCAGAAACAGAGGAAAGCGAAAGGATAAAACAAGCAAGTGCGGGCGTGCTTCTAAGGATCCACACCGGATACATTATCACGTTCCCCGGCCTCAGTGGGCTCATGTGCGTCAACAACACTGGCAGGAGGTGAGTCGCCGTCCAGCCCCACTACCAGGGCCTCCGTCGTCGAGGTGTCCGTAGGTGCACGCTCCTCCGTGTCTAGCACCGGCACTGGCACCTTAGCTTCAGCAGGCTCCTCCTAGCCCTCGCCGGCCTCCGGGTCATATGGTGGCGAGGGGGGAGGAAGCGACGTGCCTCGCACCCAAGACTTGCCACAGTAGCCTTCACGGTAGCACTCCAACCCTCCCAGAAGCCTCGATCGCGAGTTGGCCCGTAAAACTCCAAGGCTACCTCTGTCAGCTCCTCCCGGTAGGTCGAAGAAGAACGGAAGCTTTCCACCACTTCCTCACTCGTGGTCAACAACAAGGAGCGCAGCTTGGTCAGCTCGGCCTCAATTTCCCGAGCACGAGTCTCCGCAGTCTGGGCCTGCGCCCCCAGCTTGGTCGCTCGCTCCTCGACAGCGCCTGCTCGCCCCTCGACCGCATCCGCCCACTTGGGGAAGGCATCCCGGTCACGATCCATGCCGGTGAAGGCCAAACCTTGCTGGTAGAACTGCTCGCGAAGTTCATTCCGGGCCGACTCAGACTCCGGCACACATAGGCTCTTCTCTAAGGTAGCAATAGTAGCTTCTTCTTTAGAAGCTTCATGCATATATAGATAAACCGGTGGAGGAATTTCCCTCCAAGAAATCTGCAACTTGATTGGCTAGAGTAAACAATGATTCTTTTAAAATGAGCCTCTTCTCCGATTGATCTAGCAGAGGCAGAAATGATGGTCTTGATCCTGAAACTTTTTCAATCTTCTTCCTCATTGGGTGAGTCCACCAAGGACGACCTTCTGTCCTGGAGGATCTTCTGGACAGCACCTCTGATTGGTTGGATGTAAAAAGAAGATTACCTTGAAAGGTGACCTTTCCCACATTTGTAAACTGACAGATCCATTGACCAGAAAGGTTGTTATGGTAACCCAATGATGACAAGGGCAGTTGACTGTCCCAGGAGCCTTTTCCTGACCTCAACATGCTGGAGGAGCTTGTGGAGACGACTCCGGAGCATGATTGCCATAAGGTTGACTCCGAGCTTAGTTTTCATAGGCGTCGAATTCTGAGCATGATTGCCATCGGCTCCCGATCATGATTGCATCAGCTCCCGAGCATGGTTTCACAAATTTTGAGCTAGTTGGCACAAGAGTTCAAGCTTTGATTGCCGAGGGTCAATCTACTTTCGAGCTTAATCTGCGCTTAGTCCGAGCTTCGGCTTAAGGAAGTCCGAGCTTAGTTTTCATAGAGTTGACGACTCCCGAGCATATTGACTTCAAGCTTAGTCTTATGAAGTCCGAGCCTTGACTTTAAGAAGTTCAAGCTTTGTTGCCACAAGATCGACTTTGCTTCAAGCTCGACTCTACTTCATGATGTCCAAGATTAGTTTGAGCTTGGTCTGAGCTTAGTTTCATTGAGTTCGAGCTTAGCTTCATTGAGTTCGAGCTTAGGTTTATTGCTTAGCCCGAGCTTACTTCATGAAGTCTGACCTTGTATGGCTTGAACGTTTGAGCTTGGTGACGTCAGGCTCGACCTTATAAAGCTTGAATGTCCGAGCTTGGTGACGTCAGGCTCGACCTTGTAAAGCTTGAACGTCTGAGCTTGGTGGCATCAGGCTCGACCTTGTAAAGTTTGAATGTCTGAGCTTGGTGACGTCAGGCTCAACTTTGTAAAGCTTGAACATCCGAGCTCGGTGACGTCAGGCTCGACCTTGTAAAGCTTGAATGTCTGAGCTTGGTGACATCAGGATCGAAGGCTAGACCTTGTAAAGCTTGAATGTCCAAGCTTGGTTACGTCAGGCTCGACCTTGTAAAGCTTGAACGTCCGAGCTTGGTGACGTCAGGCTCGACCTTGTAAAGCTTGAATGTCCGAGCTTGGTTGCCACAGGGTTGACTCTCGGTGGTCGTGATAGGGGCATCCCTTGCCCCTCCACATTTTTTCGAGGCTCGGATTGCTCGTCGACATGCGCCATTGTGTTCGTCATTTGTTTCTGAGTGTAGTCATGTAATTTTTATATTTTATTTGAGTCATAAATTGTGTAATTTTTCCTTTATTTGAGTCTGGTACCTAAGTTAGTGAGTCATTTACCTAAGTTAGTTGTCATATGGTTGGTTTGATAGGTTATTAGGCCCAATTGAATGGGCTAGGCCCAGGGGCGCCCCTCCTTGGACTGTGTGGTCAATCTGTCAATTGTCCAGGGGTAATTTGGTCCTAGGCACAGTATGGAGTCAATAAATAGCCCCCTCCACTCTCTCATTTGTAACCTTTGATGATCAATACAATTGAGAATTCTTTTAGGAATTTTATCTCCCCCTCCCTCTCTTGATATTTCTCTCTCTCTCCCCCTCTCTCACTCTAAGGCACCATTTTCTCTCTCCTCCCCATTCTCTCTCCTAGAAAAAAACCAATCTCTCTCCTCTCTCCTCTGTCCACCTCAGCAGCCAGTCATTTTTAATTAAATGCTTATGATTATTATGAATGTGATTATGCATGCATCTAATAAATACCAATGGATGCATGTGTGAAGTCACCTCTACATGTCGATGGATCGAGTCAGCCCCCGAGCTGGAGATGCAGACTCCTTCCCACTGGCGCGACGTTGGCTTCCGTGCCTGACCGGGGCGCCTCACGCCTACGAGTTGATGGTCCTTCGACGGGAGTTCTGAGACTACCCCCCTTCATTGGTATGTGTGTAAATATGATGCATTCTATTCTTATTTCCTGCTATATCAAAATGTGATGATATAATGATATGTATGCAGGTTGTGTGGAGACCGTATGAGGGGATGCCTGATGAGGGCCAGGCGTGGGTCGTAGTGGGCCGACCTTGCTTTAGGCGTGACCTCTGGGTTCACTGTCTGAACGAGATCGAGTCGCTACGGCTTAGGCTGGTGATGAGGACGCTCAGCCTGCACCAGGAGTGGGTCAAGACAGCCGAGTGTCGTGGGATCAGGCGAACTACTGCGACAGACTGGCGGCTACGGTTCCCGGAGTGGTTTGCAGATTGGTAGCGAGGCGGGATCCCAGTCGTCTCCCACACACCAGACAGCTCGATGTACCTATAGTGGTACTGGGAGACATACGCGGACCGGCCTCAGATGAGGCCAAGAGGGTATGTATGAATGCCTTTTAAACTTATATGATTTTGAGATATGGCAACTAATGAATGACCCATGCAGGATGTACAGGATTCAATGGCGGTGGACCTACATGTCCGTCTCCATAGACTGGAGACCCAGCTTGCGACTACGCGAGGCGACCTAGAGACCTTGGTGAGTATGCATTTGCTATATGCTATTAATTGTTCCTGAATTTTTTTGATGTTCAGCCACTAACAATCTTAATAAATGCAGCGTGCCCAGTAGGGGGCGGCAACCGGAGGAGCAGGAGGTGCCTCTTCGAGTTCGAGGGACCCGACCGCAGAGATCACCTCGCTAGAGGTGCGACTTGCAGGAGCAGTTGTGCGTGCCGAGGCGGTGGAGCGTGACCTAGTCGAGCGGGTAAGCATTCAAAATGCCATCCACGCTTACTTGAACATGCAACATTATGCTGATGATGCTGAATAATGTAGGTTGCAGAGCTGCAGGATGCGCTCACTCGGGCTACCTTGGCTGGTACTGAGCTTGCGATCTGCGACCAGCGGGTTGCAGAGTTGGAGGAGGCCGAGAGGAGGCGTCGAGAGACCGAGATGCTACCCCGGGATGTAGTGAAGCTGCTGATCATCCTAGAGGTCTAGAGGAGAGATCGGCTGAGAGAGCGTGAGGAGCGGCTCAAGCGGGAGTGAGAGCTACTTGAGCTGAGACTTCACCTTGGCACAGCCGAGGAGCGTGTGAGAGTAGCGGAGGAGTGCTACCAAGGAGGCCGAGAGTGAGCATGGGCTGAGGGGTGACCCAGCGCCTATTCTAGTACAAGCTACCTGGCGGGTTCCTCTACTCAGCAGAGGAACGAGGCGGGCGAACGGTCTTGGGCTGGTAGGTCAGTAGCCTCTCAGGGGTCGATGAGGCCCCCACTAGCTCCTTGTAGAGACAGGGGTGAGACGGAGAGCAGTGAGTGACCAGAGGAGAGTGGTGGTAAGAGCTAGAGAGATTATTATATATCACCTCCTCGCCTTTGTATACATATATTTAGGCATATGTATGAGATCTCGATGTCACCTGAGTGGCTCCTTTTGTGTACTCGTGTGTTTGCACCTTTCTTGTCCCTGCCTTCCACACTTAAGCAAATAGATTAGTTAATCTGTCGGGCTCTGACCTTGACAAAGGGTCAAGGGGCCAAGCCTTTAATCAACTAAGGCAAATAACGAAGAATAGAGAAAAATGCGACATGCAGGCAAGCAGTCTTAACTCAAGTAGACTTAGTTGAGAAAATCTGGAAGTTTGTATTGTTTTTAAACAACCCCTTCTGAAAATTCAATAGGAAGCTGCAATATAATTTTAATGCAGGCAGAGCAATGATTGAGTGTGCTGAGAAACTGAGTACTTCATCAAAGAAATGAAGAAAATCTCATGTCATGAAGTATCTCAAGTCATCTCTGTTCAAAAATTACCAAAAGGTTAGTCTCACTGAGTAACTAGGGGTACTGGCGTCTGATAAATATGTACCTTACGCAAAAAGGTGAAGACTATACTTGAAACAGAATTGTAAACCCTGCTGAGTAACTAAGGGCACTAGCGTTTGATAAACGTGTGCTCTTGTGTCAAAAGGCAAGGTTTGTACATGGCTGTTCTAAAATAAAAAGGAAAAGAAAAGATAAAATGCTCCTGCTTCTCTAAGAGTTTAATCAGAATTGTGGTGTTTGTTTAACCTCAATACAAGTTCTGGCTACTCCTGATAACTACATTTGTGTTTCGACAATTAAGATGAAGAAAGACAAAATCTGATATGCTTCATGTTCCTTTGGTTCATTCATATTAAGAGTTAACAAAGATTGCTTTTCAATAGAGTAGAGTTGACTGCCTCTAACTTCATAATTTTTAAACCACATAATTTCTGGACGACATTATCTACATTCTTATATCTGAAGATTCCGTGCTAGGTTTGCCTAGCTAATGAACAACCAATCAATTTGTCCATCAGTCCTTCTCAGTTTTTCCTCCACTCCTTTGTACCTGATACTAGTTTGACCTTTTTTTTGCTAACGGCAAAGGAGGAGAACTTTTGACGTGGGAATGAGGAGTGATGAGGGAGAGCTTTAGCTTTAAACTGGGTAGAGGGAGAACTTTTGATGGGGGAGAGCGTATTTGTCTGCATACTGCATATAGTTTGTCTTGGTTGCCATCAAATGGATATCAAAGGATAAGATGTTGCCATCATCAAAAAGGGGGAGAATGTTGTAAGGAGATTGAGTGGGGTAATGTGCATTTCATGTACTTCATGCTCCTATTGACCTCAATTTCCGTACATAACATATTTCTCAGTTTTGATGATTGGCAACAATAATTCTGTTGACCAAG
Source organism: Amorphophallus titanum (assembly GCA_024336825.1). Lineage (NCBI taxonomy): Eukaryota > Viridiplantae > Streptophyta > Magnoliopsida > Alismatales > Araceae > Amorphophallus > Amorphophallus titanum. The sequence continues at coordinate 263,312 of JANBPO010002302.1, read as the reverse complement.
TCCTGATGATTGGCAATTGTATAATCTGACTGCAGTCCTTCCTTCCTCATACTAGCACCATTGTTAGTAGACTTCATGCAATATGCTATAAGGTCGGTGCACACTTCGCTTTATATCATTCATAGGGTCTGTGCACATTTACTCTTCATGCATCTAGGTCGGTGCACATCTTGTTCGATTGCATATGAAGTCGATGCACATCCGCATTAGTCTCACATAAGGTCTGTGCATATTTACTCTTCAAGGATCTAGGTCGGTGCACATCTTGTTCGATCGCATATGAAGTCGGTGCATATCTTGCTCAACTGCATATGAGGTCGGTGCAAGTTCCTATAGTAGTGTGCATAAGGTCGGTGCAACTTTTGAGGATCACATATGAAGTCAGTGCACATCCGCCTTTGTCTCACATAAGGTCGGTGCATGTTCCCGTAGAACTGCACATAAAGTCAGTGCACATTTGCATTCGTTGCACATAAAGTTGGTGCACATTTGCATTAGTCGTACATAAGGTCGGTGCAAATTCTGCATTATGCATATATGGGTCAGTGCAAGTCTTTGCATCGTGCATGTAAGGTCAGTGCAGGTTTTGCATTATGCATATATAGGTCAGTGCAAGTCTTTGCATCGTGCATGCAAGGTCAGTGCAGGTTTTGCATTATGCATATATAGGTCAGTGCAAGTCTTTGCATCGTGCATGCAAGGTCAGTGCAGGTTTTGCATTATGCATATATAGGTCAGTGCAAGTCTTTGCATCGTGCATGCAAGGTCAGTGCAGGGTAAGGGCAGAACTGAGGATAGTCTTTCCATCTGGCATCATTCGGCCTTTTGTGTTCTGGGAGGATGACCTTGCCGTATTTGCGGGCCCACTCAAATAGCGTTTGAGTTTTCTCCTTCGAAAAGGATTATGGCTTCTACATTCTTCCTCTTAGCCAGGATTTCTACTTCGTGGGTTTAGCGACAGAAGGGCCAGCCCTCTCCTCTTATTTGTTGATTTGTTGCACGAAGGCTCCGAAATTAGTAGCGAGCATTTCTTCTTGCACTGACTGCCCGTCAGCTGTTTTTTTCTTTTGAATCTGGGTAGCAGTAGCCGGGTAGTGCTTTGCCAATAGGGCTTCAACATCGATTGCCAGATCATTCAATTGATCGAAGGACTTGACCTCAATGCCGATTTCCTTTAGCAGCTTGTGCGTCTTCATGCTACGCTCGCACATTTGGATAGCATCCCTGTGGCTGGGTAGGTGTCTGCACCTCGCATTGAGGCTTCTCCATTCTTGGATGTAGGCCGAAGCAGACTCACCATCCTTTTGTTTGGTCAAATATAGCCATACCTTAGTGACTCCCTCGGTCGGATCTGTTTTAGTAGTTTGCTTCATCTTTAGCTTGCTCGTTGCTGGTGAAGCTACCAGGCCCGAACATAAGTCAGTTGATTGTGGCAGTAAGTTTATTGGTGGGATTGCCCGGGGTGCAATAATTGCCTCCTGGCATGCCCAAGAAGTTGAGGAACACGCCGAGGGTGCGTGTTGTAGCTGACGAGGGGAGATGCCCCCTGCTTGGTTATGCATTATTCGGCGCATCACTGGTTTGCGTAGCTTAGCATCGCCCTGGAAAGCTTCGGATGAAAGTCCCGCCTACCCGGGTGTAGCTAGGTATAAACCCAGCTTGCCTAATTCTCTTCTTAGCATTTCATTTTCTTGAAAGTTTTGGTATAACCTGGCCACTAGGGCAAGACCGGGCAGATGGGAGCCGGGAATGGTGTTTCCTATGTCATCTTCGGGTGAGGCCGGTGGCGTCCTATCATCGTTACCGGACGCATGCGGTCCCCCAGCAATTAATGTTTCTATCCCCATGCCCTCATGGGGTGGTGGGGTATAATAGCACGCCTCTTTATTCAGCAGTGAAAGGTGCCCCTAGTTCTTCGGGGACCAATTAGTGTGATGAGAGGTAGTAGCTTCAGCTTGGCCTACGCTTGCCGACGAGAGGCCTATCTCTTCATTGTTTCCTTCCGCAGCATGAGCTTCGGATATCTCTTCGGGTAGCAGCCGGTACACAGACACCATATTGACAGCCCTCTTCAGGTCAGGAAGTTCGTAGGCACGTGGAGGATCCACTTTGTGTTCGCCCATTTGTAATTCTCCTTTCCTGATGAGCTTTTCAATAGTATCCTTGAAGGGATAATAGTCTTCAATGGAGTGCTCGATCATCTGGTGATACGGATAGAATCAGGGGTGATCCTTTCTTTTAGTGTCTCCTAGTTTCTTCGGTTCTGGGAGAGTAATCTTGTTATGCTTTGTGGCCCATTCAAACAGGACCTGGGTTCACTCTTTGGGGAAAGAGTAAAGCTTGTTCATCTTGGCCCGCAAAGAGGGGCCTTCTTACTGTTCACTGGACTTAGCTGGGGGAGGGTTGTCAACCTCTTTTCCTTTATCTTTTGGCTACTCGAGCTCCTTGAAGTCGATTGTGTGAGCCTCTTCTGGCACAGGCCGCCTATCAGCCAATTTGGCTCTTTGGTTTACGGCAGCAGGAGCAGGGTGTTTGAGGAAGGGCTATGATCTAGAAGGGGGGATGAATAGATCCTTTAAAAAGTTTCACTCAATCAAAAAAGCATAGTGAATAGTAATGTAATGGAAGCTAGCTTAGACAAGGGCTCACTTAAGCCATGTTCACAAGCAACTACAGGGTTGCAAAGACTCACAGTTGAATACGCGCCCAAAGACAAGATACAAGGGATGCTAACTCTGTAGATACATGTCATAGTTAAGACATCTCACAATTCATCGAGCAACTAACATGCCTTCAAAGAAACAATCCAATTTGAATAATATGAAAAGTGCTTCACGTAGAACTACTGTCAACTACTTGGGAGGAAGAGTAATGAATTGACTGACCAGATGTAGAACAAAAATAGACAGATTAGATTCAGCTGAAGGCACTCATAAGCAAACACTCAAGGAACCAGTACTGAGTGGAGATCTGAGTTCGAGAACTCTCCTCACGCAAGGTGTGTGAATGCACCTTTTGATATACTGGCTAGGAACTTGTAAAACATGTAGACTTGTGAATGCAGATCAAAGATATGTAAACAATCACACAAGCAAACCATAGCACATAGAATATTTTTAGGTGGTTCTATCTACCTTGCAGATCTACGTCCACCCCACACTGAAACCAGAGTGTGGCTTCCCCTTGCAATTAGCAAGAACGCATACTCAGTCTGCAAACAAATGCTATCCAACAGCTTGAACCTGAGGAAGACAAATCCCTCAAACACTAATCTAGCACCATACTAGATCAGCACCACACTACCAAGGTAGTGACTGGAGAGACCCAACTCTCCCTTCTTCTACGGATGCAAAAGGAAACGGTGAGACAGCACCCAGCTGCTCACAACCCCTAAGGATTACAATCCTCTCTTCCTCTGAGACCTCAAAGGGGATCCGAAGATTCGCTCTCCCTTCTTCTGATCGCTCAGAAGAAACCTGGTACCTGAACAGGGGATCGGATGAACAAAAAGAAAATGAGAACCCAAAATCGAGAAACAACACGGAAGGACAAAATGAAATCCAATGGGTACAATGTAGCTCCAAGTGAGTAGTATGGCTTTGGATTTGATCCACGAGACCAGACTTCAACAGATATTTAGGCAAGCTTGAATCCACTCTAATATAGCTCTCTTTCTTCTTCTTCTTCTCTCAGACTCTCTCTTAATTTTCTCTTCGATCTGATCTACTCAAAAGCTCTCTGATGGCACCGATTCTAACCCTTTCTCTTCTTTCTTGTTTCTGCTCCTTTTTTGCTCTCTATTATATATCTCTATGTCTCCATCGAAAGGGGTGAACGAACATATTTATATCAGACAAGAAATGTGGATTTTCTACTTTTTAATTTAATCTTCGGATCTTAATCTTCATTGGTCCAGGTGTCCATAAGAGTAGCCTTCAGATCTGAAATTCCATTGGGCCAGGTGGCCATCAGAATATCCTTCTTGTTTAGAAAGGTTGCCACGTGGCCTAAGATCAAGTGCCTAATAACTTGAGTCGAATGCACCTGGTTCCATTAAAATCCTCACGTGATAGGTAGACAGGTTGAGGCACCCCTTTGGTGTGTCGACGTTACTGGCTCTCAGAAGTAGGTTCTAAGCTGAATGCATCAACGCATATACTTGATGCATTAGTGCAGAGCTGAACTACTTCAATGTTGTTAACTATCAAATCCAAATATAGAGCTAAATGCATTGGTGCAGTCTTCCGATGTGTCGGTGCCATGTGAAAACAAGGCCTTTGGTGCAGAAGACTTTAAAGAGGCTTTTGGATTGATGCGTCGAGGCATCACTTCTGATGCGTCGATGCAGAGTCCTGATTGCTTGAAGCAGACCTTCAATTTTGTTCTGATGCTTTGACGTGGTAAGTTTAAAGATTAACTTGAACTGTATGTGTCGATGCATCTATCTATTGTGTCGATGCAGTGGTGACCCTACCTTGACCTGATAGCTTGAAGTGTTTCTTGGATTTCCTGGATTTCTTCTACTGCGTCGATGCAGTGCACTAGTTTCTTCTACTACGTCGATGCAGTGTACTTGTACTTATGCATCGACCTGATTTCAGTGACCCATTTGTTATCAATGGAACATCATACTTGTTCACCACATATGAGACTTAGTCTAGCACATCTCATCAAGATTAATAGTATGTCATCATCAAAACCAGAGATCCAACAGAATCTCGAGAAGTCTCTCATATCTCCGAGACAGGGGACATCTCTAGGGCTGCACCACTGGCCACCTACCCCGAGGGTGATGAAGTTGATATGAAAAAGATATTTGAATGTATTGAGGTGCCGTCAGGGCTCTTTAAGCCTATTTTGGACCTCGAATGTCAAACAGTGGAATCATTAAAGACTATGGAAGTCCCTCGCTTCTTTGAACCACCCACAATATTCTATGCTGGAGGACCTGCTAGCAGGGATGATGATGACTGCATAATTCCTGAAGAGTCCCCAAGCCGGATGGTGCCAATATCAGGCTTGAACTACACCACTGACCGAGCATCCCATCTCTTTGCCAAGATGCAAGTACCTTCTCTTCAGCCTCTCGGCCAGAAGGAAGCATTTAGGAAGTTATGGTATCCACCCAACACTAATAAAGAACTCCTAAAGATCACTTGAAGCCCAGGCCTAGGGTATACCCTTCAGGAATATTATGAAATAGAGATAGATGTGGGCTTTACCACCCTTGGGAGGCCCCGCGGGTTCCAAGTGGTATCAGGTATATTTGATAGTCCTATCGAGTACATCTGGTATCCGAGATTCGGGTCGTCACAGATGGTATCAGAGCATTTGTCGTGTGTGGTACATGGAAATCTCAGATATGCAGTTACCAGAATCGTAAAAGTCCTGTACAGTCGCCCAGCCTTGAGCTGGTGGATTTTGCTGGTGTTAGGTTTCGTGATTTATTTTTTATAGGCTGGTGATCCTGCTCGTGTCAGGGTTGTTCGGTGTGTTTCTTTTCCGTTGTGATGTCTATCTCGATCATGTTGTACTTGGCAGTGTTTGCCGCAAGGCTTGAATCTGTAGTACCTTGTTCGAGAGTTTTCTTGTAAGTTGTTCAGGTTGCTGTTGACTTTTAGCATTAGTGTGTTGACCGTACACGTCCTTACGTTATTTTGGTCACTCCAGCTTAAGTCCGTTTCAGCTCTTGATGTGTCTCGCTTCGGTTGAAGTACTCGACTAGATCCCGTGTTTGAGAAGTTGCTCGAGCAAGCTAGGATTTTTCCTTCCTACTTTAGACTCCGTTATGGTGTTAAGAGCTGTTGCGTACCTTATTTGTCGTGCCGTGTCAAGCGGCCGATGTGTTGAGAGGGCTCATTTATCATTTCAGGATGTAAAGGTAAGCTGAGATTAGTATTTCTCCTTGTGCTTTGTGCTGCAACTAGTGCTCCTCTTCCATTGCACTTAGGTTCCTTGTGATCGGTTGCTCACTGGATCAGTGCTCGTGGCATGTTAATTGCGATTCTGATGAGTTGCAGTGCCGCCGTACGCATGCTGAGGTGCGATTGCTGAGGTCTTTCCTGATGCCTATGTGCGTTGTTGAGAGTGTGCAGTGGAAGCGTGTGGGTTGGCTACCCACTGGTCGAGGATCGTTATGGTGAGATTCTCGCTGGTCGAGAGGTTTTGTGTCTTCTCGATGTGACTTCGTCTTGGCTTCTTGTGCCTTGATGTCGTCTGTCGTCGTGCTATTGCTGGTAATTTTCTGGTATTGGCATTGGCATTTGTGAGTGTTGGGGAAATTGTCGGCTTGTCCGCTGATTGAGTACCCTTTACTCTGCATCTCTTCTCGTGGGTGTTGTGGTCTGGAGGCGTGCCTGTAATCCTTGAGAAGCATTCCCTGAGATTATCGTTTGTGTCACTCTTTCGTGTCGTGGGTCTTCCTTGGTGAGTAGTCTGATGCATGACTCATTCCTTGTAGTCGTGTGATCAGCTGCTGTTATACCCTAACGTGACCCTACTTGTAGATGTGTTCCGCGATTCTGTATGCTGTTTGGAGCCGGGATCCTGTAGGTGCTGTCGTGCTATTTCTGCATGGTTTTGTGTCTCTGTCGTGGACCATTGTCTTGTCAGTTAGCGTTGTTGTACGGCTGAGGATTGACTTGATTCTGCTCATGGTCTAGTGTTGTTGTTTTGCTGTCGTTCTTTCCATGAATCTATCATTGGTGCCCTGTGTGCCAAGTATTCCCTGTCGCCTTTGACACTAGAACTGATGATGTTGTCAGGCTGTCAGCTGAGAGGACTATGTTTCCTTGTGTAATCTAATGCTTTGTGTGCCTGTCGTTCCTATCGTTCCGTTTTCTTGATGTCTGTTGTTCTAGCAGTCATGTCTCTTTTCCTGTGAGACGTAAGCGACGTTGCCTAGTTTCAGAGGAGTCAGACCTGCATTCACTAGTGTCGTGCTCACTCCCGAGCATGTCCTCTTGATAATGATTTGACATTGTTCCTCTGAGCTCTGTCTCTCGTGCTTTGTGTTGGTAGTTGTTGGATTGTTCTTCCCTGCCTTACCCTTGCTTGTCCTTAAATTTCGAGGATGAAATTTCTTAAAGGAGGGGAGGAATGTAACGAAATGCCCCCAACCCCTTCTCACCCCGTCCTCCCTCTCATCTCTCCCTTATCCTTCCCTATCTCCCACTGCTGCCCAGCCCAGCAATAGCAGTAGAATGGAAGCCCTATTATAGCATCACCCCCGCATTCCCTGAGTAGTTTCTGGCAACTAGAATAGAATCACTGGAATCTACTCCAATCTGGCTTTGCAACGGGAGTTTGAACACCTTCAACCAACATCGGAGCTGCCCGGAGGAGCAATTCTCGTCAAGCTACGCAATCTGTCTCTGGGAAATGACCTGAGGCGAGTTGCAGAAGCTCCCACAGCCTGTCCTTCAAGCTTCCTGGTGCACCCTTCGACTGAGGTGATCCTCCACAAGTCCTCTTTCAGATCCAGGAAGGAGGAAGTCGTTTGACTACCGTGTCACCCTGGTTCGGCTGTTGTCCCTGGCGCGCGTAGACTGTCCTCACCAGGCTTAGGTTGGACCCCACCCCACCTTTCTATTCATTGCGGCCAACACTGACTTCATCTGGGGTTCCCGTCTTCGACATCACGAAGCAGACTCATCCATGGTAACGTTGACTAAAGCCCCACCTAAAGAAACACTCGGTGGAGCCCGTGGTGATCCCAACCCCTGAGTGCTATCCTACTAACTAGACTGAGCAGAACTAGGTCGACCAACGAAGCTCGACCAGCGGCGACCTTGCTCGAACTCCAGAAAATCGGTGACTTCTATAGCGAACTCCTACATCATCCCCGGATACTTCGACACTAGCCCTGCACCCTACAATGCCTAGAGGAGTCTATGGCTTCCTCGGCATCGGCTTGCTGTCCTATGATTCTAGTTTGGGAAGAACCGGCTTCCTATACATTTTCCCACCTCGTGCCTGGCCGGATGAAAGCCCCTCCCTACGTGGTGGTAAATTTTGGGTGTAATATTCAATTCCCCATTCCTTAGCTAACGCTCCTGCGTGAGGTGTAGTGGTGTAATAGAAAGTTTTAGGTCAAGCAATAATGACGTAGTGTGCGGGTTGCATTCCCACACTTCCCCGCTCGCCCACGTCTAGAACCAAGGTCGATTTTTTCAAACCGATCAGGCGACTACTCAGTTCCCCTCTATTAGTTAGCCACTTTTCTTAGCTACTATCATTTTTACTGGCCGTCGGAAGGTGGGTGAGTGCTCGATCCCCATTCCACTCATTTATGCATCCCACCGCGGAGTGAGCTGCGAGTGCCAGCTTTAACCCACGCCCATGCCATGCTGGCCACCCACGATCGTGGGAGTCCCAACCCCATTAGGGGGTCAGCCCAAGTATAGTAAGTCCTCAGAATAGTGAGGTCCCACCCCGGACCCTCATGATCATCCTGAGTCATCTCCGGGTGAAGTGTGCACCGTGCGAGTAGAACTGTGAAAATTGAGTCCATTATCACTTGTCAGTGTGCTTGCGAGTATAGGTCCAAGGCGCATCTCGTCACCCTGTGACATACTTGACTGTGTCACATCAAATGGTATCAGAGCATGTTATAGGCTCGTTCTCACAAGTCTAGTCCTAGGGCACCCTTGCACTAGGTCACAAATAAGCTCACTCCCGTGCATAGCCAACCCATCATTGCATGACTACACATAGGGGAACCCTTTACCAGCCTGATCCCTCTTATTCAAATTCCCCTATGGATCCCAATCCCCAAGGTAACCCCACTACCAATGAGGATGGCCTCCAAGACCGCGTCGACTTCCTTATGGAGGCCCTCACCACCGTCTTACGGCGGCTTGATGATATAACTATCCAACTCGACCAACTTAGGAGAAATGGGCCCGCACTAAGGGTAAATGATAGGAGGGCACCCCCCCACCCCGTCAAGAGGAACCAGTAATGGGAGACGTAAATACCTACCATCCACTCGAGTATAATAAAAGTAATAATAATGAACAGTAAAATCACCTGAAAGAAAATGCATAAAAGGCGAAATAAGTGATAAGAAACATAACTGGAAGCCCAAATAATAATAATGGTAAAATCCATGTTGTAGCCTCACTTCTCCCAGTGACCCGGTGCTGAAGGAACATCAATGTCGCCTTTGCAGGCTGGGCTTGAGCCTTGAGAGTTATCTCAAAATGGCCATGACCCGACCTTGCCCTGGGCTGACATCCCGCTTAAACCGGACCCGTTCTCTGAGCCAGACTCTTTCTAAATCATCACTAAAATTACCATACTCACGATAGACATTTGAACGGGTTTCTCTCGACTTCCACCACATTTCTATTACGGACCTTCATCCGAACATGAAAAGGGTCCGCGAGTGACCGGCATGGCCCGTGGCTCGTATCCCGATGTGGGCCCTAGTGTGATTTATTCCTTCCCTTTCTCTCGCAATTAGTGTTAGTCCTTTTGGTCGCAGGGCCCCTAATTCTGGTAATTAATCAAGGATGTTCCCTCGTATGGGAGATGTAAATGACGTCGTGACCTTCATGGCACGGTGAGATTCGGTCCCGACACGAACCACACAATCACTTGACGAAGTTAGATCGAGCGCACCATGGGCTTCCATTAGGCCTGAATAAATCGTCACTCTGTGACTGGCATGCCCACGCATTTAACAAACCGAATAAAAAATCTGATAAACGAATAAACCAATAGATATTAATCAAAAAGTGCATCCACAAGTCTGGCACGCCTGGTGGGACCAATCCACCCTTCATCTCTTTGCCGGAATTAAGGACCCTGTGGCCCCCTTCTTGTAATACTAATTGTGCTATTTTTGCAAATGCAGGAAAATCACACTTTGACACCGATAATGGCAGCCCCCTTCGGTTCCCAGCCTATCGAAAGCCATGTCAAAGGCAACTACCTCGCCGTCCCCCTCAACTTTAGGAGCTTTCCTCTCGTGGTTGGCTTCCCCAACTTCCTAGGGGTGGCCTTTGTCAACATACTGGATGTGGAAGCGTCCAACAAGCCTAAGACCAACGCTCCCACCCGAGGGGCCATTGAAGCTATTGCTGGTCGAGCTCCGGCCAAGAACAACGACGACATCTCAGCCAAGATGTTGAGCTACAGCGTGCACCATGTGCACCAGACCACCGGCCCACCTCACCAGGGATCGACATCTCACCAGAGGAGGCTCCGGAGGAACAATGCTGGCGCTACCCTGGGGCGTCGAATCTCCAACTCTGGGAGATCCATGACCATCAAGAGCTTCCGAGTCCACCTTGAAGGATGGAGGTCTGAAGTGATTCCAGACCGCATCGTACCAACTGTCCCAGTCCGTAACTCCTTCCAGGGGCTGGAGAAGAGGAAAGTGAAGGTGATGCCTGCCACCCCGGCTGCAACACCAAAGAACATGCTGGTGTGTAAGCCAGCCAAGCTCAAACAAGTCTGGATTCCCAAGGAAGCCCAGACCATTGCACCTACTCAAGTGGGGCCCATCACCATCTGCCCGAAGAGAGCCCGATGAAATGAAGGGGTCAAAGTGACGACCCCGGTCTACCAGCTGGCAGTTACTGCACCGGCTCCACCGGAGAATGTCCGTCGCCGGCACCGTAGGCACCGTCACCAAGTCACTCGCCCAGTGCCCATGGCTTACACTCCTGTTGCCGCCGTCGGCACGCAATCACCGGCTGCTCTGCCTGACCAAAAGTGGGAAGGGATCAAGCAAGCCATGAGAAACTATCTACGCGGCCCGGGGAGCACTCCTTTGGGTCGTCAAAGACTATTGGGGGCAGTGGCCTCCGCTTTCCAGGAAGAAGAAGAGACCCGGTCGGTGCCTACCGCAGAGTCGAGGACCCAGTCGCAGGAGCTGCGCCCTCATTTTTTCCTTTTCCCCTTCTTCTTCTTTCTTCTTCCTTTTCCTTCTTCTTTCCCATTGGAGAACCCCCTCCCCTGCCTTGGCTTCTTCCCGTGCGCGGCCCGCGACGCCTCCTTCTTCCTCCGGCTGCAGATGGTGGACCGACAGTAGTGGCTTTGTGATCGTGACGGTGGCATTCTCGCGGCGTGGGACGTGGAGTTTGTGACTTTGAAAGCTTGATTTCAAGATCGGTGATGATTCGGTGGCTCTCAGCCTTCTCTGAGGTAGGGGGACGGATCCCTATGCTCTTTACTGCTTTCCCCACGTTTTGTAGGCCGGGGAGAGGTCGAGAGGGATATTTTTAAGCTGAGTAGGGTAAATTCCATAATTTGGGGTTGAGCACCGGATCTCTCGTTCCGTGGAGTTTCTGACCAATCCTAGGACATAGATGCATGCTAGGAGGGTTGGGAATGGATTCCCTCTCGTTTCCCCATCATTGGGCAATGATCGGGGCATGGATCGGGATTTTTGGGTGTTTCCCGCAGGTTTCACGCTCGGGAGAGCCTTGCGGCCCTTCCAGGGATTGCTTGGCTCCCTTGGCAGTCTCCAGGAGACCACCTGACAACACTGTATTGTCGACAGGCCTTATCGGTCTGCCCAAGACCGCTAGGCTCGGTGAAGCAATCACGCGATAGACCGCTAGCCCCAGATTAGCGGTCGCCAGACGACCATTTCTCCCGTTTTGACCATTGTACCCTCGGGGCGTGTGTTCCCGACCATTGGGAGTCACGTGTCGGCAAGTGATTAGGGCATGACCGTTTATCGTTGCCTTGCGGTCCAATGAGGGCCGTTTGGCTGGGCTGGCAGTCTGGCGATAGACCACTAGGCTCAGGCATGGCTCATTCCCTTGAGGTCAGGGCTTGATCATTAGGCTAAGCCTTGCGGTCCAGAGAGGACTGCTAGGCCCGCCATGCGGTCCATAGAGGACCGGTAGGCCGCCATGCTGTCTAGGAAGGACTGCTAGGCTCAGGGGAGGTCCTGAGAGGGCCGCCGCCCTGTTTCTCCTCGATCAGTGATTTTCGTGAGTCGAGTCTCACCTCTAGTGACCTGTCCACTAGTCATACCTTTCCTGCGCACGTAGGTGCCGACCCCCTCGGGAGTGGTGGAGAGTATGACCCGGTGAGAGATGATTTTCTGCTGGTTTCTGTAGGGCCCCTTGCTTTTGCAGTCTGAGTCCAGCTGGGGGAAAAACTAGCTAGAGGACTCGACCTAGAGTAGATGGTCTGAGTGTACACACGTAGTTGGGGACAAAGGAGACGCGCTGATGAGCACGACCCCAACTAGTCCTTATTCGTGGTACTTGTTGCGTGTCTCAGTTTTTGCCTGGGGCGAGTGGGGAGACACTTGGAACGCGGTGTAAGACGTCAGGGGATGCACCCGATCGTTCTTCTAGTGGGTTGAGCTCCTGTCTCCTGGTAGGTACAGACTTGTGTTTCGTCAGACCAAGGTTAGTTTGTACGGTATGGCTAGTATAGATAGCTTTTCCGTTTATTTATTATCACTTGTTGGTTCCACCGTACCTTCGTTAGGTAGTGTTGCCTCCCATGCTTACTCACGTCTTTCGTCTTGTTTTTTTCGTGTGAGGTGGTGGTCCGCGGGATCCCTACTGAGCCTATGAAATGAGACTCACCCCTGTGTTTTCAGGTGAGGTGGGTTCATCGAGAGGCGCATCCTGTTGTGCCCCTGTGGTCACTTGAATCTCATGATTTTGATAATGGCTAAACACTATAAGTCATTGTTGTTTTCCACTCTCATATGACTGATATACGTGATACCTTGTTCATGACAGATAAGCCAATGGATGGAGTGAAGATGGCAAAAGTGAAAGCCCAATGATCGCGCCCAAGCAAGGCCCCACTACTGAAGTGCTTGTTCCCCATGGAAGCCAAGCAAGCAGTACAAGAAGTACTTGAAGGGCTCTGTGGGAGCCACGTAGAAGGACGAGCAGTCGCACGGACCCTCATTCGACAAGGGTATTGGTGGCCGACGTTGCAACAAGACTGCCTCGACTATGTCTGAAGGTGCCCTCAATGTCAAAAGTTCTCAAACTTACATCACCAGCCAGTGACGCAACTGCACGCTAGTGGGGGGTAGACATGCTGGGTCCCTTCCCCGAGGCTCAGGGAAGGAAGAAATTTCTCATCGTTACTATCGATTACTTCACCAGATGGGTCGAGATAGAACCATTGGGGAAAATCACAAGTGAAGCAATATGAAAGTTCATGCTATGAAGCATAATATGTCAGTTTGGGATCCCACGCGTCCTCACAACCAACAATGGCAAGCAATTTGCAAGCGCCACCTTCCAGGAAAAGTGCTCAGAGCTGGGGATTTGAAACCATTACACGTCAGTGAGACATCCCTAGGTGAACAAATTAGTTGAAAATGCCAACAGAACACTTATCCATGGTATCAAGATCCGTTTGGAACAAGCAGGCGACTCGTGAATAGATTCCATTCCAAGTATCCTATGGGCACACTGGACCACTGCCAGGGCTGCCATGGGAAAGACACCATTTCACCTCGCATATGGAGCAAAGGTAGTCATCCCAGTTGAGATATCCAACCCATCACTATGAGTCTGCCGGTTCGATGAAGCCAAAAATAACCAGGCAATGCGAGAAAATCTGGACCTGCTCAAAGAAGGCAGAGAGTGCGCCCAGTTGAGACTCATAGCCTATCAGTAAAAATTGGCCCAGTACTACAATGCTTGTGTTAGAGAATGCCACTTCCTCTCTGGAGACGTGGTGCTACGACGGGCTAGCGTGGCAGACCCCAAAGTAGCCATGGGAAAACTAGCACCAAACTGGGAAGGTCCGTACAGGGTAACTGAAGTGCTCGGCAAAGGAGCGTACAAGTTAACGACGCTAGAAGGACGAGAGGTACCGAGGACATGGAATTCTATAAATCTCATAGCCTTTTATCAATAAATAATTATTGACAAACTTCCTCGCCAGTCTAACGTCCCTAAGAAAGCGTTACCGACTGAGCCCAATGATGGTGGCTTCTAAGCCTCCAAGAGACAAGCACTTATGCTCCCTTAGAAATGATGGTGACTTTCGAGCCTCCAAAACACGAGCACTCATGCTCCCTTAAAAATCGTGGTGGCTTCTAAGCTTCGAAAAGGCGAGTACCCATGCTCCCTCAGAAATCATGGTGGCTTCAGAGCCCCCAAGAGGCGAGTACCCATGCTCCCTCGAAAATCATGGTGACTTCTAAGCTTCCAAGAGGCGAGCACTCATGCTCCCTCAGAAATCATGGTGGCTTCCGAGCCCCTAAGAGGCGAGTACCCATGCTCCCTCAGAAATCATGATGGCTTTCGAGCCCCTAACAGGAGAGCACTCATACCCTCAGAAACGATGAGCAACAGTCTTTTCACACTTAGGAAGGATGTATGCTGCCAGAAAATGGTTCAAGAATGGCGCCTAAGCCGTCAGGAGCAAGAAAGAGTCCTAATCTCCGCAGGAGGTGGGACGTATGGTTAGCCTAAGGCAAATAAGAGTCCTAGACTTCCTAGGTAACAGAACGTATGCACACATCAGAGGTGAATTTGAACGACGAGGCTACCTACTTTTGCAAACCCGCCACACACGAAAGCCTCTTTGCCAAGAAACACAAACAGTGGAGGCATGGAACAAACAAAAAGCCCATACATTTAATCGTCACACAAGGAGCCAAACTCCAGTACAACATCCTGATCTGGCCAGCGTACGAGGTTATGAAAATAAGTAGGGCAAACTAAGGTCGAATCAGATTGGGCTGGGCCAAAGTCGAGCTTGTGACCTAACCTAATGTAGCTCGGGCTCGGGCTTAGACCTGACTTTAAAATTGATGAGTCGAGCCCAACCCAGACCAATCTAAACCCTGCCCGAACTTGACCCATTGACAACCGTATAAATGCCTAACTGTGATAATGGTTCATATGAGATGACACTTTTATCCCTCCCTCTACCATTTCTCCCTTGCCAGCTATGCCGACACCATCTCCTAGAACCCCACCCACCTCACTCTCGCCGCCACCAACGTCACCATTGCCACCGTCTAAATTGTCCACTTCAACATTACCACCCTCTATTGTTCTCTCGCCAAGCAGATGGCAAACAAGTGCATGGGCACGATGTTGGGGGACTGTGCGGAGCGCGTGGATGATGTCGCCGAGTTGACTCGATAGGCAGAGAGAGATAGAGAAGAGGGTGCAGAGTGGAGGGGGTGGCCTGGGAGGGGATCCACCCCTCCAGTGCACAGGCATAGGTAGGCAGAGAGAGAGAGAGAGAGAGAGAGAGAGAGAGAGAGCTTACCATGGGAAGGATGGGGAGAAGGTGGATGCTAGTGCAGGGAGGACGTGCGTGTGACCCTTGCCCTTCCCCAGAGAGAGAGAGAGAGAGAGAGAGCTTACCATGGGAAGGATGGAGAGAAGGTGGATGCTAGTGCAGGGAGGACGTGCATGTGACCCTTGCCCTTCCCCTAAGCATGTACTCGGGGAGGAGGACAACTACGACATCCTATTGTCTCTACCCTCTCGGAAGCCCCACCACTCCTCGAACCCCGCCTGGGCAACCATCCACTATTTAGGCCACCCCATCGTGTCTTGAGAGCACTTCAAAGGTCATCTGCTGCCTCTACAACAACGCTATTAGAACTGTCTACGTACCTTTTGCTGCATGTCTACGCAGAGACGACTGCCACGACGGGCCCCCTGCACCCTCCTCGTCAGTGTACTATGTCATGAAGGTGGTAGACTGGTGAGAGCTGACCAAGAAGAATTATAAGCTGGGTCGGGCGAAGGCGGAGCACCGTCGTCTCCTGTCAGCCCTCGACTATCTATTCCTCTCAGCCCTCCATTGTCCTACAATTGATCATACTACTGCATCAATATCAAAAGTCGTTAATAAGTAGTAGCACCGATTGTTATCCATCCTAATGACCATCTGACCAACAATTGGACCGACCACATGTAACTTAAATAGGATCAGATAATCCAATCTTTAATTCTTTAAAAAAGGATCATATTGTCAGGTGGAGTGGCAAATGAAACTCTTGTAACATTATATATGAACTATGCTCGAGTTAGTTGGGTGTGCGTCATCGATCAGAGGAGATTGGATGAGATGATTGCATTAGATGATAAACATGAGACCCTAATTGTTGATCAGTTTAGAAAGGCCGACAAATCTGAGCTTAATTAGTGTTGGAGATGTCAGCTTGACATGGGCTCCACTACCTCTGAAGACTTGAGTTGGTTCTAAACAGATGCCACCAAAGGTTGAGTTGGGGTGTGGGGAGTTGGGCCCATGCTGGGCCTCGCCAAAAATCAGTAGGTCTAGATTCCTCTACTTGGTCTCGACAGGGGGGGGGTAGGTGGTGGAAGATGAGTATCAGGTCCCACCTGTAGAGACATTTGTGGGCCATAAGACACCCATTGATGGTGACCCACCTGAGTATTTGGACTGGTCCCCTCATGGTGGGACTGGGCCGATAAAGGCAGATCATACAACATAGGAACATGATTCAACACATCCTGCCTTTGAAATCCATATTTAGTGATGAGGATCGTTTGTGATGCTCAAGATTTAGATATGACTCCCTCATATTAGATATTTTTGAAAGAAACAAAATAAAAGAACAAAAGAAAGATGCCAGCGCACCCCTGGTGGGTTCTAGTGGGTTCGATTCCCGCTGTGCGCACTCCCCAGCTCCGCCACAAGGGCGGGGCGTGAGGAAATGGAGAGAGAAATGGCACTTGACCCGGAAATGAAGGCGCGCTGGCTTGCCGCTCTCCGCAGCGGAGACTACAAGCAGGGGCGCGATATGCTCCGCTACACCTATTCGGAGGGGGTCGCCGAGTACTGCTGCCTGGGTGTCCTGTGTGACATCAATCCCCTGGCGAAGTGGGACACGGATATCATCAAGTATCCGGGCGAGCCGTTCGGCGCCCTCTCCTCCCTTCCGGCGGAAATGGCAAAAGACCTGGGGATCGACATGAACCCCTTCCCGATGGCCCATCTCGACTTGGACGACCCAGACGACTGTGGAGGGCGCATCACTGCGGACCTCTCGCTGGCCGAGATGAACGACACTGGCATGACCTTCGACCAGATCGCTGACGTGATCGAGTACTTCATGTAGCTAGGCAGAGCGGCCCGTCTCCGGGCGGGCCGTTGTGACAGCACTACATGAGTAGAGCTGAAAACAAAGGAGAGAGAAATGAACGACAGCATCTTCGACTCGTGCGACGACTTCGCCAACTGCCCGGTGCACTTCCGCAACGACACGGATGTCCAGGAGACCATTCCTGGCACCCACGTGGACGTGCACCACGCGATCACTTACGTGGGCGAGTACGCGGTCTACACCAGTGACACGCTGGACGAGAGTCGCATCAGGTTCATTCAGAAGATGCGCTTCTTCGCGAAGCTTTTCCCGGAGGATCTCCTCCAGGGCGCGGCCAGCGACGCGGTCAAGAGGATGGGTCACTCCAGCACGGAGAGTTTTTTCTCCCACGAGTACGAGGTCCGAGTGATCCGAGTGGGGCACGGCTCCCTCTCGGACATCAAGGACGAGCTGATGCCGCTCACGCGGTACTCGAACATCGTCTGGGACATCGAGGAGGCCAGGGAGCTGCACGGCGAGTTGGTGCAGTCCGTCAAGGACGGCACATTCAACGGCGACAACCTGTGATCACCCTGGTATGGGCTTTCTGGTTCCAGGACCCGTCAATGATGCGTTCCGCAGGGATGCACAAGCGCAAGGTTGGTCCATACGTGGTCCGCACCTGGTGTGATCCCACCGGCAAGCCCATCTGCACCGGGTGGTTTACCCCCGAAAGTAAGGAAGAAGAATCATGGCTCTGACCAACACTCCGTGCCAGAACCCCGAGCACAAGTCTTGCGGAGGATATCTCACGGACACGGAAGAGAAGATGCATGAGCTTGACCGTTCGCGGTCGGTTCAGGAGTATCACGACATCTTGGAGTTGTTCGAACGGGCTTTCGACCTGACCAACTAGCAAGACCCGCACCACCCTCTCAGGAGGGTGGGCGGTGAAGGATGCACAGGGTGCCGAACATAAGTAGGCCCGGTCCTGGGGATGTCTGACCCCAAGCAAAGGACGGAACTTGCTCTGTGCATTCCTCTC
The DNA here is from genome assembly GCA_024336825.1 of Amorphophallus titanum. Classification (NCBI taxonomy): domain Eukaryota; kingdom Viridiplantae; phylum Streptophyta; class Magnoliopsida; order Alismatales; family Araceae; genus Amorphophallus; species Amorphophallus titanum. The sequence goes on along the minus strand of JANBPO010002302.1, from coordinate 245,247 downwards.
CGCCCACTATCAGGAGGAATCATGTACGACCTGAACGACGTCCACGAGTGGGCTCTTGCCCAGGTGGCAGCCAAGGGAGAGAACTACATTTACCGAGAGGAGGCGCGGTTGGGGGACGACCTCGGCGCCGTGGACTGTTTCTACTACGAGAACGGTGAGCCCTCCTGTATCATCGGCCGCATGCTCGACGCTAAGGGGCTCATCACCGAAGCGGAACTGTATCAGCGACGCCTTGACGGCGCCTGGGCCACTTGTCGGGTTCGCGGTGTCAAAATCCTCCGTCAAGCTCGCGGGTGTCGTGTAGCTAAAATTTGCCCAACCACCAATAGCGACACAGATCAACAACGACCCCAGAGTGTTGTTGAATATGTTCGGGGCGACGTGAGAGGTCTGCGTGAGGAGTTTTTCGAATCAAACCTCCGCCAGGTACTATACTAAGTTGTTTGACCTATTGTCTTTGGAGTTCTCAGTGATTGATAATTAGTCCATAGCAGATCTCCTTGTTGTTAATTCAAGTGTTTTTAGTAGTTCTGTTCACCGCGATTTCTTTTATTTCCGCATTCATTTTAACTATTGTAGAACTCTTAATTTGGGGTAGATCTATTCACCCCCCTTTAGATCTGTACTTCATCCCTTTTCACAAATAACTATACCTATCGGTGACCACAAGCAACCTCAGTGTCGTACTCACTTCGGAAGAGGGAAACATCATGAAGTCGGTCTATTATGTCAGTCGAGCACTACAAGGGCCAAAATTCTGCTATTCGCGGATGGAGAAGTTCGCCCTAGCCCTGGTCACGACATCATGAAAGTTGTGACCATACTTCCTTGTGTACCCAATCGTTGTTCTTACTGATCAGCCTATACGCCCGATCCTCTAGAACCTTAACGCTTTCGGAAGTCTCATTAAGTGGGATATCGAGCTGGGCGAGTTTGATATATGCTTCCGCCCCAGGACCGCGATCAAAGCCCAAGCCCTTGTCAACTTTGTTGCTGAATGCACGTTGCCCAAAGAAGATGCCCCTAAGCAATCTCTAGGGCCAACGTGGGAGCTCTACATTGACGGTTCCTCCTGTGCCACCTACAATAGGGCAGGGCTGGTCCTACTGTCGCCGAAAGGCATAGAGCTGCAATCCGCCCTCCATTTCAACTTCCCGACCACGAACAATGTAGCCGAGTACGAAGCACTACTTTCGGGCTTGCGGATGGCTAAGCACCTAGGGGCGACCAGCCTGCGAGTCTATAGTGACTCCATGCTTTTCGCCAACCAGGTCAAAGGACAATTCGAAGCTCGAGAGCCGTCCATGATTCGATACCTCGAGAAGGCCAGAGTGGCAACCCTAGAGTTCCCTCATTTCGAGAGAGTGCATATCCCGAGGGAGAAAAATGTTCAAGTAGACACCATGTCCCGCTTTGCATCATCAACTACTACCTCCAGATCGAGGGTCGTTGTGATAGAAGAGCTGTCAGCACCAAGCATAGAGGAACCGATGCCCCAGGTGAATGCCATAGATTATGAGCCTTCTTGGATGGACCCAATCCTGGATTTCCTTCGGTGGCAACAGCTCCCCAAAGATCGCGCTGAAGCCTGCCACATGCGAGCATGAGCAGTACACTTCACCGTCGTTGATGGCCGCCTATTCAGGCGCCCGCTTTAAGCCCCGCTCCTAAAATGCTTGTTCCCCACGGGAGCCAAGCAAGCAATACTGGAGGTACACGTAGGGCTCTGCGGAAGCCATATAGGCAGACGATCACTCGCGTGAACTCTCATATGCCAACGATACTGGTGGCTCACCCTACAACAGAATTGCCTCGACTACGTCCGAAGGTGCCCTCAGTGCCAAAAGTTTGTGAGCTTACACCACTTACCAGCAACGCAACTTCACGCCCTGATGGAGCCTCGCCCATTTGCTCGGTGGGTGTAGATTACAAAAAATCCACTTAGATTAAAAAAGGAGATAAGCAAAATAAAAAAAAGAAGGAGAAAAGAGGAAGAAAAGGGAGCAAAAGGAGCATGCGTGGATGCTAATGTGGAGATGTGATCGCTAGAGGGGTTACCTCAAAAGAATATAGAAATTAAGAAACAAAGGAGGGAACGCGAAGAATACCTTAGAAGTGTGGGAGATGTGAGTTCACCTTCTCTTCCAATCGGCCGGTCGGTGAAGAGAGTTTCTCTTGATTTGATTACCCTTGCAAAATCAATAAACCAATAAAGAAAAATATGAATTAAAAATCAAGTGTGTAGCATCAAGTTCTTAATATAAATAAACATGAAAGCTTGAAGTCATGTTCCTCCTTGGTCTTTGAATAAATTAATATGTCATCAATGAAGACCACTACAAATTGATCCAGATGAGGCCTGAATATGCTATTCATCAACTGCATAAAGGTTGCAGGGACATTCGTTAGTCCAAAAGGCATAACAACAAATTCATAGTGTTCATACATGCTCCTGAACGTGGTCTTATAAATGTCCTCATCTTTGATCCTCAGTTAGTGATATCCTGATCTGATATCAATCGTCGAGAAATACTAAGATCCAGATATCTGATCAAATAACTCATCGATCCTTGGTAGTGGATACTTATGTTTGATAGTGAGATGATTCAATTGTCGATAGTCGATGCACAGTCTCATCGATCCATCCTTCTTCTTTACAAATAGTATGGGCGCTCCCCACGGGGAAGTGCTTGGTCTGATGAATCCCTTCTTTAAAAGCTCCATCAGTTGCTCTTTTAACTCCTTGAGCATGACAGGGGACATCCTATAAGGTGCCTTGGAAACTAGACCAGCACCAGGGACCAAGTTGATGGTGAAGGCCACTTCTCTTTGTGGGGGTAGACCAGGCAGATCCTCTTGAAATACGTCAGGAAACTCCCGAACGACATGGATATCTTCTATCTTGGACTCCTTAGTCTCTTTTATGATGACGAAAGCAAGGAAAGATACACACCCTTTCCTTATTAGCTTACTAGCTCGGAGAGCTGAAATAAGAGGTGACTTGCTCCGACTCTTAGGGCTAGAGTAGATAAGTTCTGAGAACTCCTTAAAAGTTACCTTGCTATTACGGCAATCAGCAGTTGCCTGATATTTAGATAGCAAATCAGCTCCTAATATGACATCATAGTCTTTCATGTCTAGGCATATTAAGTTGGCAGGTAGAGTTTCTCCTTTCACTATAACTTCACAATTTATATAATGGTGGGTGATTTCGGATTCATTTCCAAGAGGGGTTACAATAACTAGATCTATCCATTCCGGTTCCATAAGTAATGGATCAGCAAACTTCTTTGAAACAAAAGAATGTGATGCACCGGTATCAAACAAGACATGTGGAGACTTGGAACAAATCTTTAATTTGCCTGCCACCAGTCCGCCCTCATCTTGCTCCGCCTCTTGGAGAGCTTGGAGGCATGCTTGCTTCTTCACTGGATGCTTCTCGTCTCTGGCTTGCTCATTCATTAATGGACAGTCGGGAATCTGGTGATCACGACTCCCACAACGGAGACAAGCTCCTAATCTTCTTCAGCATTCTTCGGCCCTATGGCTGGACTTGTCACAATGTTTGCACACCTCTTTGGAAGGTGCGGCAGTAATGGAGAAGGGTTTAGTATTCTTCTTGAGTTTCTTCTCTTGGGAAGAAATACCTCCATCACTGGTTCTCTTCTTCTGGAAGGTGGGCTTGAAGGCACTAGAGGTTGTTATTGACTCCTTCTTGTCCTTTCCATGGATTCTATCAGCTAACTCCATGGCATCTTCCAATAGTTGGGCTCTACGAACCATCTCCGAGTAGACTTGAATGTCCATCGGTGCTAGTTGGGTGATGTACTGGGGTCGAAGTCCATTAAGGAACCTCCTGGCTTTCATCTTCTTGGTACTCACTAAGTGCTTAGTGTATCTTGACAACCTAGAGAATTGGGCCTCATACTCGACGACGGATAATGTCCTCTGCTTTAATGCGGCAAACTCCTCAGCCTTCTTCTCTTGGATTCGATCAGAGAAGTATTTGTTGTTGAAGTGCTAAACAAAATCGGCCCATGTAACAGAGTCTTGTTCCAACGTGGTGTAGGCACCGTAAGGGTGTGCGGTTTGTGCGATGCCGCGATGGCCTCCCTCCGAACTTGTGCTGCCGCTACCTACAGTGCAGAGATTAGAGATGAAGAAATGATGTGATCACCAGAGACCTATACCTGGGCCTCACAGGAGTAGGGATGATCGTGAATGCCTTAGGAACGAAAAATGGTGGGTTCTTCTGTCCTCACTCTCGGTCAGCCAAGAACAAGGAGCCCTGCGAGTCGATGACGAAGCTCCTACAAATTAACCAGCAAATAGAAAGACCACTAGATTGAGAAAGTGTAGTAAATGCTCATAGAAGTCAATAAAACATACAAATGGTGGTGATCGTATCAGGGAGGGGGGTAAGAAGGGGGATGGCTGAGACTTGCGACCATCCACCATCCCTATGTTTTGAGATTGGAAAACCTCTTTAGATAAAGGGATCTTGGCAACGCTAATATGCATGTAATGCAGTAAAATGGAGTAAAAACACAACAAGTTAGAGAATAGAGGAAGAAAGACGGGGTTTGCCCATTAACCAATAGGAAGGCGGCCAAGTGTATGGCCGCTCAAGGGTGGTGGGCAGCCATGTCGATGGCCGCCCCATGCAACTGGGTCTCATCTACCTCGGAGCTCTCCAACATTGGGTTCTGCTTCTAGGGGAAGGTCAGGAAAGGCGCTTTCGTGCTCACAGCTCTCCCTGGGAGCTCTCCAAGAGCTAGCCTCCTCTCCACCTCCCAAAAAAATGTCTCCTACCTCTCACAAAGTATCTCACAGAGTGTCTAACCTCGAAGTATCCAACCCCCCTCCTCTCAGATGATTTCGAATGGAGGTTTTTGTATGTGGGGGCAATCTCCCTCCAAAAAACATTTGAAAATAGAGTGCATGTGAGGCTACGTGGGTCTCGAACCTCCTGGAGTGGGAGCAGTTTCAGAGGACATGCTCGGAGTGGGCGGAAACGTTGAGTTGACTGACATTTGACAGGCGGCGGCCAAGGTTCTGGCCGTCCAAGGAGTTGGGCGGCCAAGTAAATGGCCTTCTTGGGGGTGAGGGCGGCCAACAGTCTGGCCTCCTTGAAGACTGGGTGCCCAATGACTTGGCTACCTAGGAAGGTGGGCGGCCAAGTTCCTGGCTGCCCAGGAATGGGCTGGGCGGCCAGCAGTCTTGCCGCCGTGGGTTCTGGGTGGCCAAGTCTTTGGCCTTCCAGGGATCTGTGGAAAATATGTATAATGCTTTAAGAAATTCACCTCAGGGGGTCACGCCCTTGAACCTCTGACCTTACGAGTAGGGGGTCACTGCCCCCCTGCAGCCACCCGCTAACTTACCGTGATGGGATAGGGTAGAGCCTACCTAAACAAAGATAATACCCCACGCTCTCAATCAACCAAGGAAAAAGCGTCACTTCTATGATGGCTAGATATGGTCTGCGGGATGTCCAAAATTAGGTGTCTATAGTGTTCTGGCAATGTAATCGGAGTTTCCTTGTGTCGGTTTGGTGATTCCTAACTGTGTGTCTAGGAATCCATGTTCTTACCGATTAGGAATAGTTTAGAAGGCCGAGGTCTTATCGATTGCCGTGTGCTTCTGTTTAGTATAGCTTTTCCTTTTTACTTTTGTTGTTGTTACTCCTGCTCCTATTCCTACTCTTGCCATAAGAGTTCTTCCTCTTCGAGTCGTCGTCAATCCAGAGGTGGTCCTGTCCATTTTTGATGTCAGCACAGACCGGGGCGTCCGTTCTCCTATGACTGCACCTGACTGGGGTGACCCAGTCTGCCCAGAACCTACAGTAGAATCGTCAGCCTTGGCACACCTCCCTGTTCTGGTTTTCGGCCCGAGGCGTCTTCACCAAAATTGTGCCCCTCGATGACTCGAAACCAACCCAAGTGGTTTTGTCTTGTTCTGACTTTGGCACCAAAAATTCCACCATGGCCATCATCGACCTATCTGGCTATTTGCCCAGGAACCAGAAGCCGACCATTTCAGCGACCCTGACCGGCACGGCGATCCAACGGCATCCAACTTTTGAGGGATCATAGTGCCCTCTGTCTGCTACGCCCCTGAGTTGCTCCCGCTGCATTTGGAGCTCTACAACGAGCGTACCAGTCGTCACACCTCGACCGCGCCAACCTGTCCGGCGTGACAGACCCGCGCAGGCCCTCCACTACAACCTTCCCCGCCTTCCAGTGACCTCAGATCGGCGTCCAGATCTCAGGAGCTCTTCGGGATCCACCAGGCTTCATCCAGGCGCTGACGACACCTCAATCGGACGTCGGAGCTGGGCGCACGATACGGAACAAGCAGACTTCATCCGAACAAGGCGGTGCGCAGATCGGCCGACCAGATTCCCTTCCCCTTGCTTCCCCCCTCCTGCGTGAGGGTAGTTCATGTAATAATTTGCCCATCCCCATGATCCTCTCCCTGCGTGGAGTGTAGTGATTGTTTTAGCAGGGATCAACGCCGAGCTACACCGACGCAGTGTATCCACCGGGTGCGCACGCTCCCCGGCTCGCCCTCGTCTCCAACCGGAGCCGGTCCATCGGCCGGGCTAGGTACATGCGGTTGCCGCTCCAATTTGCTTGCTTAGTATCGGTTCCAACTGCAGCGCCTGTGTGAGGAGTGCCCGATCCAAACTTCCACTTTTCGTGAGTTCTTGCTGCCGGTGAGTGCACGTGATTTCTGGTGATGACATTTTCGTGGATCCAGCCAAGGTTGAGGCAGTGGTGCACTGGTCGAGGCCAGGGTCTGGGATGGAGATTTAGAGTTTCTTGGGACTTGCAGGCTATTATAGGAGATTTATTCAAGATTTTGCCTGCATCGCATCCTCGATGACCCGACTTATGAGGAAGGATGTGCCGTTTGTCTGGACCATTGAGTGTGAGTAGAGCTTCATGGAGCTGAAGAGGTTGCTCACCTCGGCATCGGTGTTGGTGTTACCTTCTGGATCAGGAGATTTTGTATTGTATACAGATGCTTCCAAGGTCGATTTGGGGGATGTGTTGATGCAGCACGGTAGAGTTGTGGCGTACGCATCTCGACAGCTGAAGCCACATGAGGAGAACTACCCTACCCATGACCTTGAGTTGGCTGCTGTGATTTTTGCCTTGAAGATTTGGAGGCATTATCTGTACGGCGAGAAGTTCGAGGTGTTTACTGACCATCAGAGTTTGAGATATGTGTTCACTCAGAAAGACCTTAACCTCAGACAGAGGAGATGGATGGAATATATGAAAGATTATGACTACACCCTGTCTTATCAGCCGGGCAGGATAAATGTTATTGCTGATGCCTTGAGTAGGAAGGTCGTGGTCAGTGCAATGATGTTGAGAGAATGGAAGCTCTGGGAACAAGTGCCAGCTGTGACATTTAGGCTTAAGGTTCCTCGAGATGAGGGGTCCGTAATGCTTGCAAGCTTGTCTGTCACACCAGCTATCCGCCGTCCGGTGACAGAGGCTCATTGTGTAGACCCGGAGTTGCCCCGGATCTTAGCGTTGGCTAAGGTGATTTTTGGCGAGGATGGTGCTGTGAGATTCTGAGGTAGGTTGTATGTCCCAGCCGAGGAGCATGTGAGGCGTGCGGTGTTACTAGAGGCACATGGGAGTAGGTACACTGTACATCTGGGTGCGATGAAGATGTATCGGAACTTGAAGAGGCAGTTCTGGTGGCCTGGCATGAAGAGAGATATTGTAGAGTTCGTGTCCAGGTGCCTGATCTGTCAGCAGGTGAAAGTGGAACATCAGCTATCTGGTGGTACGCTTCAGCCCTTGGAGGTTCCCGCGTGAAAATGGGACCATGTGATCACGGATTTTGTGGTGGGATTGCCGAGAACTCCGAGTGGGCATGACAGCATTTGGTTGCCTGTGAATCGGCTGACGAAGATGGCTCGGTTGTTACCGATCATAGTCAGCTGGAGCGTGCCCAAGCTGGCACATTTGTATGTGGAGCGGATCGTACATTTACATGGAATTCTTGTTTCCATTATTTCTGATCGAGATCCGCATTTCACTTCCAGATTCTGGAGGAGTTTCCAGAGAGCTCTAGGCACTGAGTTAGCTTTTAGCTCAGCTTATCATCCTCAGTCGGACGATCAATCGGAGAGGACCATCCAGACGTTGGAAGATATGTGGAGATCATGTTGCCTGGAGTGACAAGGAAGTTGGATTCACCACTTACCGTTAGTGAAGTTTGCCTATAACAATAGTTATCATTCGAGCATTGGTATGGCCCCCTATGAGGCGTTGTACGGGTGACCATGTCACACTCCACTCGATTGGTTTGAGGTTGGTGAGAGTGTCTTGACAGGGCCAGAGTTGGTGCAGCAGCATGTGGAGGTGGTGCACCGGATCCGTCAAAATATGTTGGCGGCGCAGAGTCGGCAGAAGAGCTATGCCGATCGAAGAAGACAGCCCCTCAATTTCGCGGTTGGTGACCGAGTATTTTTTAGGGTCTCTCCTATGAAAGGGGTGATGCGCTTTGGCCGGCATGGGAAGTTGAGTCCCCGCTATGTCCACCCTTTTCCCATTATTGAGTGCATTGGTGAAGTGGCTTATCGCTTGCAGTTACCAGATTCCAGTCCAAAGGAAAGACAAGTAGTCTAACAGTATAGCCGACAGAAAAGAAAGACGTACCCAGAAAGTCGGGGGAAGCCTGACTAAGGTACCAGCTGGCAGCTACGAACTCGCACACCAGGTACCGTGGAAGCAGATCGACCAACGACCCACCTGAAAAGTAAGGGTGAGTCTCGTGTCACTAGCTCAGTAGGGGTCACACGGATCCCTACTAGAAAACACGCAGTAACATGGAACAAGTAAAATAGCAGGTAGTAAAGCAGGAAAACTAAAGTACAAAGCTATAACACTATGCTAAAAAGCAGTAAAAGAAGAGATAGGGAGTAGGAGTAGGGAATAGTCTAAGAAGAGGGGAAGAAATCGTACCAGACAAATGGCTACCGAACTAACCTCGGCACCCCAAACTACTCCAAGAAGCAACAGGAAGGTGACTCTAAGCTGACGAAGTCAGGAGTTGCTGATCTGTCGACACTACAAGGGACCTGCAAAATAGACAAAGAAACCTAGGAAAAACCTAGACAGATGCAGACCCAGATGACAGGACTAGAATGTCATGCACACTATCCTACACATGACTAGAATGCCATGCATACGATAGGACACTGACCTCGAGTGCAGCCACGAGAGGGCTGTCCCAAAGGTCACGACGCACAGGAACTGAGAAGAGAATCGTGAAGAGTCACGTGCCATGTAACTGGTGTGCCTCTCACCAGAAGAATAGCCAGCTACGTCCACTGACGTCTTATGTTGCGCCTACTGGTGTCTTGTCTGCGTACCCTACCGCAAGGACTAGGCCGAGACCAAGACACTGTCAGAACCAGAATCAAAGTGCCATCACGAGTAACAAGACAAGGGAACACATGTCGGTGTCAGTCCAAAGCCCCTAACAACATGTGCACACACTGGCTCTTGCCTAAGCTAGGCCTCTAGCTAGTATTCCTCCTTCGCTGGATGCTATGGTTGGACCGGGGGCCCACGGAACTAGCTTAAGAATAGTATATTGGGAAGGTGCCCCGCCAAAAGAGCCGTCACACCGTAACGTGATGTAAGGCTACGACTAGTGAAGGCTCACAAGACACAGAAACTCAAAACACTAGTGCAGGAGCACAGACATGCAAGAGAGCACTATTGCATGTACTTCGAAAGCACCAATGGCAGCACAACCACTCCTGATAGACTCCGGACAAGGCAACTAGACCTACTCACGTAACGATCGTTGAGTCAGACGACTCAGAGGCAAGATCGTAACCAATAGCGGGACAAGGCGCCAATCAGTCTAATCCTAGGCCAGAGGGAACGATGTTGTCGGAGGAAACGACACGCAGAGACCTGAGGGAACGCCAAGGACCCTCAGCACACCTGGACACTCAGAATGAGGTAAGATGATGCCTTACTATAGCTAGAACCATGTCTCGAACTGGACAGGACCGTCGAGACATACAAGGTTACCTGTCAACCAGTGGGTGACCTCGGGTTGACCAGAATCCGACAATGATGACTCAACAATAGGAAAGAGAATCCTACGACAAGCAGGAAGACTCTAGGCTACCTTATAATGTAGTCCTAGCCCTCATAGGTGATAGATGAGGTGGCGCTCAGTAAAGGATCCAAAGGGGGGTGAATGGATCTTTTAACAAATACACCCAATTTTAAACAATTGTAGAATAAACCATTTACCAGCACTCAACGATCAGATGCAGCAGCACAGCAACTCTCCTCCTCTCACAGCCGTGAGCTGAGACACTTAGTGTAACGTCCCAGAGCTCAGGGTACCGATAACCCGATACAAGTATCGAATTACCGCCACGAAGAACTGGGGGCGCCACCCAAGAGGCTGATGAGGCCCCTGAAGGGTTAGTGAGGGTTGTTGAGGGAGCGTATAAATCCAGGGGCATTTCTTCATCTCGAGAGGGCTTCTTTATCAGGTGGGGGATCACCTGGTACATTCTCGTCCTAGCTGGATGGGGTGTGGAGATATATCCAACACGATTGCTTCATCGCCGATTCATTGGCTCTAACCGTTATCTGGCCTTAGTAAGCTGTGGTTGATGTTTTTACCCTGACATAATGAAATGTAGAGTCCCCGGGACTTCTTATGAGGTGACTTGAGGCTTCAGCGATCCGAGTGGACCCATATTCGACTTTGAGTTGACTCCTTCGGGCACATAATTATTATCCAGTCATATTTTGGATGTCAACAAGTGCCCCCCAGCCGTGGACGTCGCTAGTGAGGGACGAGCAGAGCAGGGTCCGCAGATGTGCTTGCTTTATCGGGACCTTTGGCATGGCACCCACTTCATTTGGCATCTTGAGTCGGTGATACGCTCGGATGGTGATTTGGTGACGCGTGCGTCTACTTGAGTCGGTGGCGTCCCATAGGTGCTTTGATTCGGTGGCGGAGCATCGATTTTAATTCGGTGGCTGCCTGCCCTTCGATTCAATGGCGCACTTGATGCCCTGATTCGGTGGCAAGGCTGGCGGAAAGGCAAGGCAGTGAGTCGGTGATGCCGACACCGACTCACCCTCCTTCTTCTTCTCTTTTTTAAACCCTATCGTAGGTTTTTTCCAAATCCTTCATCTTCTCCATCCTGATTTCTTCTTTAGCGGCGGCGAGGGTTTTTCTTCCAGTGACAAGGTTTCCTCTTGGCGGTGGTGGCCATCTTCTTTGACGGTGAGGGCCTCTAAGTGGCAGACAAGCCTTCTCCCCCCATCCTCTTTTGCCGAACGGCAGAGGCGGTGGGCCATTCTTCCCCCCCTTCTTCTTCTTCGTCGTGGTGAGACGGTGGCCATTGTGGGGTTCACAGATTGGTGGCGCCATAGCGAAGCAACTCGGGGAGCGAGGCTTCGAAGCTCTGCTCATCATCTTTGAAAGGGGCTTGCCCTTCTTTTGCCCAATGGCTTTGGGGAGGTTCCTAGTAGGCTAGCCCTCAAAAACGGCATTCCCGTTGTCCATTCGGCCTAGCTGTATCACCTATGGCTTTGTTTTTAGGGACCACCCCACCTTAGTGTGTGGACATGATCCCCTGTTGTTCTGGGATGCTCCCGACTAAGGAGAGACTCTGCCAAATTTTCTTCAGACATCTTCTCTGAATATATTCTTTTCTTTCTAATTTTGTTGCCCTTTTTATTTTTGCTAGAACGATGGCTTCAATAGCTTCCTCTGCGGTTGTGCGAGGGACTGACGCTCCATCCGGTGTGCGCCCGGTCGTCACATGGTAGAATATTAATGATCTCGACCAAGGTCAGAGACGTATAGCGATAGTGTCAGAATCTTCTGTCTCGGAGATGAACTCCATGGATGTCGAATGACTAACTCTTTCTGACAGAGGCCAGTTTTTATTTGAACGAGGCCGGGGCTATAGGATGGACTTCCCAAAAGATAAGCACTTAATACCTTTTCTTGACCTCTTCAATCTCATGGGGAAGCAAGACATTCTAGCTGTTCGGGCGGTAGAGCATAGTATACTTTTGGGTCATGAGAGCATGATTGATTCAGTAGTGAGGGTTGAGCCAATCTATCTTCTGGGGGAAGCCTGTGAGTGGGGAGCTGTCACTGGTGTGTTAGAACTATCCTCGGATCAGGGACTGCTAACTCAAACCCCAGAATTTACTCTCGCCAAGTGGGATTTATCAGCAAGAAATCTTCACAAAGAGAAGCACATGTTTGGCCCTTTCTTGGCCCCGTTGAAGTGCGGGTTCAGAGAAGAACCATTCCTTTTGGACTGTTTGGTGATCAGGTTCAAACATCAGATCGCTGTCGGCTGGTTTGTGGACTTTTGGTAGTTAAGGGTTTATAAAAAAATAAAAAAGGAAATAAAATATTTTCTTAAATTTTAAAATCTCGTAAAAAGTGTCAAAAATACACTAATTCAAAAAAATACATAAAAATGGTCAAAATGATCCTTACGAGGAGTACATTATTACTGTATCGTCCTCGAGTCGATGAACTTAGAAACAAACTCACTGTAGGGTTCCGTAGATTATACGGGAGAAAAATCCACACGGAAAGTAAAACTCAACTCGGGAGCCACAAAAGTAAACCGGAACTCTCCCAAAAGGATCCGAACAACCTAATAAAAATCTGTCAAGACCCATTTAAAGATCCGACAAAGATCCGGGGTGTTACACGAAGACTCAGAAGGGTTAAATGATATGTGTGGTGTACATAGAAATAGAAAATAAAATAGGACAACAGATATAACAGAAATAAACATCTAACTACAACAGAGTTTAGTCCAACAGAAAGTACAGTCTAAAGCAGCAAAATGTACCACATGTCAAGTAAACACTCGGCCCTGCGAACTGACAACTAAGGACCACAACGCAACGTCCTCGAACCTTGAAGAAGAACCGCCGCACCTGAAAAATAGGGGTGAGCCTCCTATCACTGGTTCAGTAGGGGTCCCGCGAAATTCCAACCGAAAATAACGACGGCACGGAAAGTAGCAACTACAGCAAACAGCAGGAAGGGCAAGCACGGTGGCCGATAAAATCTCGGCTCTACAGCTACTCCTACTGTGCCGGAACGGAACCCAACACTCCGATCCCACGATCGGGAGACGACCAGAACACGGACCGCCCTAGCCACGTTATTAGGAAAACGCCACGACATCACTGTCGTGGAGGCATGTCCTCACCGACAAGGCCCACGCCGAAACCACGCGGTCTGGCAACACCGTCACGACCTCGCCGTCGTGAACTCTACAGCGATCTAGAGAAAAGCCCTCGGTGACGCTCACCGGAAACCCCAGACTTCGACTACGGGAATGCTCCCAAAACCACACACGAAGCCCCGTCTCGCAGACGAAAAATAAAAATCTGGGACACGATAACTCACGTCACGTGACGGGAGTACCGCCCACCAGAAGAACAGACCGGATGCGTCCCCTGACATCTTACACCGCACCCTCGTGTCTCGCTACGACGCCCCAGGAGCAGACAAAGACACTGAAGTAACCGAAAACTCACAACAAGGACTAGTTGGGGTCACGCTCGTCAGCGCGTGTCCTCTGCCCCCAACTACGCGTGCACACATAGACCATCTGCTCTAGGTCGGGTCCTCTAGCTGGTTTTCCCCCCCGCCAGACTCTAGCGGCAAAGGCAAGAGGTCCTATGGTAACTAACCTAAAAATTGTCTCACTCGGGTATGCCGCTCCACCACCCTCGGGTGGGTCAGCACACACGTGCCGTAAGAAGGTTGCGTCTAGTGGAGGGTCACTGATGAGGACACTGAAAACCAAGCACGCACCCTGATGCGGGACGAGATGAGGACTCGACGCCGAGTGGGATATGTAACCTAGGCCTCTAGCAAGCTCCCACTCGCCCCTAGCGAGGGAAGCGTCTGGACCTACACGGTTGAGGAACCGGCAGTGAGTCAAGTGTGGTCAACTCACAACTTCGTGCCCGGGACGAGTCACGGGACGGTATCACTCTCTCTCGCAGCGGTGAAGTAAATGTATCAAAGAGCTAGGTTCTAACCACTCACATGTAGCGGCAGTAAAAGCATGTTCTAGGAAAGCAACTACGACTACAAGGGGTGTCGAGTGTACCTCCACGCGCCGGGCATGGGCAAGACGATCCCGACCAAACCCATACTCCCGGTACAACAATTAATATTAATTACAGTAATGAATCTTTCTGCCCACTCCACACAGGGAGGTAAAGGGCTACTCAATGCTTTGGAAACTGTGCTAGGGGCTAGAAGTAAATCGTGGGTCACGATATGACACAAGTGAAACTAGAATCCCATGCAATGGCACAAACTTTTTAAGACAAAGCTCAGCCAACTGCACATTCCAAACAACCTTAGGTTGTGATAATCTAGCTGTCTTAGTCAGACAACCAACCGACTAACAGCCAGACTCCACCGAAGCCTGAGAAGTCCAAAAATGAAATGGCAAGATAGGAGCCACGGGCTTCACACTAGAACACTCGACAACAACTAGACAACAACCTATCACAGAAGTAGACGACCAACTCATAACAGATACAACGACCTACCTAAACACAATGCCGGACAAACGAGAATCTACCCACTGAACTACCCTGATCTGCTGAGAAATGGCTGAAGTCATAACAAGATTAGCACACACAGTAGTCATCGGATCAGAAGGAATGCCCATGCAGCAAGACTTACAAGAAATACTCCACTGAGGGATCAAGCCAATAATGCACTCCATTTTCCACGCCAACACGCTCCTACATCAGTCCCACCTCATCTTTCTCTCAGTCATCTCAGCACGGTCGCGCGCCCCGGTCGAGAAGGTAAGAGGAAAGAGGACGAGAGGAAGAGAGTGAGAGACACGAGTGAGGAGAAAGGAGAAAGAAAATGACATACAAGACAAGAAATCAGGATTTCCCTAAATTTCGGAGGCCTAACTCTTACGATCGAAAATCCACAAGGATAAGTCCAAACTGATCCAGAGATGGACGAAACACATGACACAGGAAAGGCCAACAGCAGCACCGGACCACCAACTTAATCATGCCAGTCCTCAGTCAGACATTACATCTGATCAAGTTGCAAGCTAACTCTACCCAAGAAAGGGGAGTACAGCAAACTGACTGACAAGATCACGGTCCACATAGTGCTAAGACAGACTCTTGGGAAAATGACAACAAAACAACAACAACAGCAACAATAGCACTCGCAGAATCTTGGCTCCATTACCAAACATAGAACCATGGAACACAACTGTAAGCTGGGTCATATCAGGGCACAATAACAGCTGAGCACACGACTATAAGGGACTAGTCATGCATCAAGCAGTTACCAAGGAAGACCCACAACAACGACAATGATAATCTTGGGAAACACATCGCAAGGACCACAATCACGTCCCGAGACTACAACACCCAAGAAAAATTACAGAGAAGTGAAGGGTACTCAACCAGCTAAAAAGCTGACAAATTCCCCAATGCTCTCAAACACCAGTGCCAACACCACAAGGCTTCCAATAATCACGGCACGGTAACCAACAACATCGAGGCACATGAAGCCAAGACAAAGTCACATCAAGAAAAATAATTCTCTCGACCAGACAGAATCTTACAATTAATAATCCTGGACCTGTGGGTTGTCAGCCCACATGCTTCCGCTGCGCACTCATACAAGACACAATGCACATAGGCAATAGACAAACCTCGACATCCGCATCTCAGTACAGACCCGGCGCCATCGCCATTCATAAAATTGCAATATAACACGTCACGAGTACTAATCCTGCTAACCACCGATCATCAATCGCCTAAGTGCTATCAAAGATGAGTACCAGCTTCAGCACAAAGCACAAAGGAACACTATTCTCGACTTACCTTCGCGTCCTGAAAATAATTACTGAACCTTCACAACACATCAGTCGTCAGACACGGCATGACGAACATGGTGCACAATGGCTCTTGACACCATAATGAAGTCCAAAGCCAAGCAACCGTCAACAAAGGGTAGGTCAGGCTCAGAATACAGTCCACACTTAAGTAGACACAAGACAAAGGCATCACCAAGACAGCATTTCCAACACCTTAACTCAAAAAGACTCCACCATATCAACTGAGAAGAATCCCACCATCCTGCAGTAGCTTGTTTTAATTCCATACTTGAGTTTGCTGTAGTTAGTTTTATTCGGTGATCGATCTATTCACCCCCCTCTAGATCGTCTATAGAGTCTTGTTTGTAGGCATCAGAGCATCCATTTAGTTCTATCAATTAGTATCAGAGCATACCATTTGACATAATAGGAACCTATCTGGAATAGATTTAGCATGACGCATCACAGGGTGCATCGCAGACGTGGATGGACTATTATTACTAAAACTAGATTCTACCCCAACTAATTCTTCTAACCTTGGAGACTCCGCACACTGTACATCTAGTCTAGAAGATAGGAAATCTACTGGAAAAGAATCAGGGGCCTCGTGCCCCTGGGGAGAGAATGGACGAAGCATAGCATAATCCTCCACTGAGATCTCGATTTCAAATTTGGCATTTTTTTTGGTCGAGCTCAGTGGATAACACACAGCAAGAAGAAGAGTTTGTTGGAGGAGGGGGAAGGGCCCAAGGGCATAGAGGGGGAAAACAACATCGAAGAATGGGTCATAGGATCGAAACCACATCCTAGATAAATCTACAAGTGCGTCGAGTGACCACCTGGATACCAAATCAATCGGTGGGCATTGCCCGCATGGACAGTTAACGATAAAAAACTCAATCGGCCTCTCAGACCAAAAAGGAGACTGAAACATGGATGGTTCAAAAAGAAGAGGAGGTGGGTGGGGAACAAAAGTCAGCCGCTGAAGGATAGAAGTAAGGCGGGAAAGAGACAAGGTGGCAGTCGAGCTTTCCGTTTCCCGTAGACATTGGGCTAGCTTCCCGTGTTAGTACTGCACTATCCACCTCTCGGGCTCTCTCGGACTTTCTCCTTCGGCAAACATCATGGAGAAAACTTTGGAGTAATCAGCAACATCATGGACCAGGCCATCTGACGAGGGAGGCAGTCTGGGCATAGCACAAGCAGCACTTTCTTTCTTTTCCTGACACGGCGGTGGCGATTTCAGTGTATCGGGCTGTAGTGGCCCCTTGACAAAATGCTGGCGATAATTCCATGTCAGTGGTCCGGAGTCTTGCAGAATTGACAGTGACGACTCCCGGTAGCCAAGGCCTCTCCGGCTCATCTTTCTGCCCCTAGGGACGAGCTTGGTCCGCCCCTACAATTGCGCGTCGAGGCCCATGCCCGGCTGATAGCCCAACTTTAATATCATGCACCATCCCTTACCATCTCTAATCTTGGACTTGATTTTGACATCAACAGGTGCAGTAGCGGGCTTGCGTGACGCATATGCCCATGAATAGTTCAAGTCCATCACTGATAACACTGGCCTGTTGCTTGGCCACAAAGTAGGCAGAATTTTATCGGCTATTGCATCAACAGTCTAGACTGTGGAGATACTTTTCACCTTGACTACCCGGCCCTGAAAGGGAAACTTGAGGCATTGGTGGGCAGTCGAGAGCACTGCATTCAAACTGTCAATCCATGGACGACCCAAAATAGCCTTGAACATTGGGTCTATGTCCAACACATAAAACTCCACGGCCATTGTCAAAGGCCCTAGCTCGTCCTGAACTATCACGACCCCGTGGCAAGCTTTCCTGGAGTTATCGTAAGTGGCAATTGTTGTCGGTGTTCACCATAGCATATCCTCAGAAATATTGTAGGCATGTAACATGCTCAAGGGACAAACATTAATGGAAGCTTCGGTGTCCACAAGAGCTAAATCAACTGCTCCTTTGTTTAAGGAAATAGAAATACACAACGACATCTGTTGTGCCTTCGGGGGTGCCAATTCTAACTCAGAAAATGAAATAGAGGGCCCCCTCGTAATTGTAGCCAACACTGATGGCAAGCTATCTACCGCCACATCCTCGCTCACCATCACCTTCTATAGAAAAGCTTTGAGAGAATAAAGGTCTCCAGGCTCCAGTATAGCCCTCCACACAATCTCCAAGCCATAAAGAAGCCTGTGAGTCCCGAACAGTGCTCTGCGACTTGTGGTGTCGCTCTATTGCATCGCGCCGATCTCTAGCTCGGATGTCCTCACCAAGACAGTGTCCGAGATGTGGCGGGTTTCACAAGGGGAGGCCATGCACTGTGGATGAAACAGAGTTGGAATGTTTTCGATGTGGTCAGGTTGGGCACATTGCATGGGCGTGTCTGTGGTGGCTGCCCTAGTCCCAGCCATCCCAATAGCAGTTCACTAGCCTGGCACGAGGCACTTGACCAAGCAGAGTGATGATGCCCCACCTTGTGGAAGGTATGTGTGAACTTTAATTATTATGAGGTGTGTTTTTGTTAATTTTGCTATTTTCTTGTTATAATTGTGTTTTCACATGCTTGTGTTTTTCCTAGAGTATGTTTGGGAGTTCCCGTGAGCGTCTTGTGTATCAGCAGTGGAGTTGCTTGCTGGGGTTATGTGCTCATCCCTCTTTGTTTCTCAATGTGTAGATGCCAATAAGGTTGTATAGAGTCGGGTGAGTGGAATCACCTACCGGGCTAATATGTCGTGTTGTGGGGCTGGTGTTGAGCCTCCCGAAGTGCTTTGATATTAAGACCTGTGCATGTAGGTGGTTTATCAGGTAAGAAAGGGAGATTGAGTTTCATAATCAAAGAGTGTGAGCTCCTTCACCTCTTTTTCTAGATTCAGCCTATTTTAATGGGGTATTGTGTCATAGAAGATGTTAAGTCTTTCCCCTATTCTTACAATACGATCGATGCAGAGTTGCACAGCAGAAGGGTGGTGGACCCGTGACCCATAGGCTCCAAGATCAGATTGGTGGTAGAGTAGGGTGAATATCTTCATCGTAAGTGAGTCCTAGAGATTTCTAGTCAACCATGGAGAGTTGACTTTAGATGAAAGGCTATGTTGGCCGTGTGAGTGACCTCAATTGTCATTTGCCAACAGTAGTATCATGTTGTGTGGCGCCAGGAGAATTAGGAATTGGGGGCTCAATAGTGAAGAGTTGTTGGATGAAGATGATTATGGCGCCAATTCTTTTTGTGACATGTGCCTCGTGGCTCTGAATAGAGTCACTTAGTGATTGGTATTGGAGCAGGTACGGGCTAATTGGACCGGTGGTAAGGCACAAGTGTGCATTGCTCAGAGTTGAGCTGGCAATTTGATCGACCTCGGTCGATGGGGTGTTCTTGAAGTGGACCCGAGGAATGATAGGTGGGTGTGTTTAGAGGAGATCCTGTGTGGATGCCACGGTGAGTAGTCGATAAAATTACTTAAGATGTTTAAGCGCCCCAATGATATATGGTCTAGTGCGCCGGTTGTTCGGCGGGCATGATGTTTAGGACCAGTCAAGTGATGTGATGGTTGTGGATGGAAGAGCTTGGCTATGACAAGACTCGAGAGATTTTGGAACTTGATGCTTCTTGTGGTGCTATTGTCTGGATTGCGGTGTTTCCATGGCTCGGAAGGAGCTGTGCAAGGGATTGTGCGAGTGGGCATCAGAAATTGGTCATTGTTGGCTAGCAGTTCAGGTGGAATTGTGGAGTTGATAAGTGCAGAATGAATGGTTGTAATATGGAATAGCTGTCTCCTCGATGAAAGAATCCCCCAAAGTGTGATATGAGATGGGAGTCCCACTAGGGGAAAGGATTTTGAGGTGACATACCAAGAACTAGTGTGATTTAGGAGTTCAAGGTTCATGCCAGTTACCTTGTTGTTCTCCCTCCTCTCAAGATGCAAGAATTGGCCAGACGGCTAGGAAGGACTAAGATGGTGTCAAGCGATGTGTGGCCAGCACTGGAAGGAACTGATTGGTGGCCCTGTAGAGAAGCTGTTGGTTACTTCGTTAGGATCATTTTGGCACCACATGCATGCCCATGCATAGGCATTTACATCGTTCTCCGTGCAAGGTGCATTTTAGGGGTTTTAGGTTAAAAATGCTTGTAAAATTGATTAGGGCCATTGTATTTGTATTTTGATGCATGCCGTAGTGGTAGAAAACTTGTTATTCAACTTCTTCTACCCATTTTCTTTTGTTTCGCGCCGATCCGGCTTGACCGGAGGGGAGTTCGGTTCGAACTCATCCCTCTTGTTTCCTAGTCGATATAACGCGCCTGCCAGAGGCCGTTATATGCTTAACGGACCCGAGGGGGTGCATTATGCATTGCATGGCGGACCACTCTTGGGCCGTTATGTGACTGTGGTTTTGTAGGTCAATAGGTTGTGGGGCATGACAGACTGGGTCAAGTCCGCCATAGCCAATATAACGACCCTATCGTGGTGCGTTATATGACGTGGTTAACTGTGGAGTTTTTCTGAGTTTCATGCATTCGGGTGACTTTAACGGACCAGTCCCGGTGTGTTATTGTCTCATGGTGCACCAGTCATGGCGCGCCATGGTCTGTGTAGTTTTGATGGCTTTTCTGGTGAGTATAATGTGCGGGCTGAGGCGCGTCATACATTGCATAACGCCCCAGAGGTGGCGCATTATGATCTGCATGTCTGAGTTCTAATATGTGCATGGGTGAGCATAACGGCTTGGGGGAGGTGCGTTATAGTCGCATAACGCCCCGAACCTGGTCTGTTACACTTTGCTGGTTAGGGAATGTTAGCAGAGCATGTTTAATTTTCATCTAATGTGTTTCGTGCTACGTCTATACTATATTCATACTATTTTATGATTATTGGCTCGCTCCTAGTATCCCAATGGAGTGCTTGGACTTTCCATGTGATGGAACCATTAGACGTAGCCCTAGACTTCGTCGTTGTCGACCCACTTGGGAGAGGTGAAGGGGCATACCCGTTAAACGGTTAAGCTAGTACCGTGGGCCCTCGGATCGACTGTAGTGCTCTACGGGGAGAGAAATCTAGCTGGAGGCATGGCCCTAGGCACGGGTCGGTGTGTGCACACATGGTCAGAGGCGAGAGCTGAGACTGACGAGTGTTACTCTGACTAGTTCTCGATTGGTACAGTTCACTTTGTCTTCTCGCTGGGCAAGTTCAGACTCGCGAGTTGCTTGAGACGCAGTGTAAGCCGCCAGGGGGTACATTTGGTCTCTCTCTTCTGGTGGAGTTCCCCGTCCTTCTCCTGTCACTGGAATGCTTGACTTATTTCTGTTGGTAGATATAGTTTTTACCGCTAGCTCTCGTCGCTAGTTGCTGCTCTCGTTGTTTACTTACTTTAGTTATATTATTTATATTGGCGTCTCGTCAGCCGATTTACTTGCTTCGATAGACTTTCCTTGCTCTAGTCTAGAAGCATGTTGAGATAGTGCATCTGCTTGTTTAATTGCTTAAATGCATGCTTTAATTACATTCTAATTATTCTAGTTGCATTCTTAATTGCCTGCTTGCTTGTTTAGATTGTGGTAGGGATCCACGTGACCCTTACTGAGTCTGGCTGTGACTCACCCTTCCTTCTTGCAGGTGAGCCATCTCAGCCATCTACCAGTGGTTCCCGAGCTTTTGGAGACCGCGCCTAGAGTGCCAGCAGTCAGTCGGTTGTCTTTTTGTAGTTTTACCGGGGTATGCCCTGTGTAGTTGTAGTTTGTCCTTTCTTTCTTCAGTGGATTGTACATTTATGGATGTTGTAAATCTGGACTAGTTTATATAAATACCACTCTGATATATTGTTAAATTGCTTCCACCTTAATTTAATTTAATCGTTGCTAAAAAATTAACAATTACGTGCCGCGAATTCCAATTTCTAATGCAATCCCTCAACAAACCCGACAAGGAGGCAATTGACAACACGACACACCCTACCGACAACAAGATAACAGAATAGAACAGAAATCGATACCTTGAAAATAGAAGGCTGACTTTCCACGTGGCATGAAATAGACTTGCTTGAGACGGCAGTCAACCACGGCACCATAAAGTTCTAGCCATTCCATACCTAGAATCGCGTCGTAGTCGACCAACTATAATGCATAAAGCCTCGCTGGTAGTTTCTGACCACTGACCATAACTGGGGAATTTTCCAGGCACAGAGGAGTGGACATGTAATCGCCAGACGGCAACTCCACGAGCATTTCACAGGAAACTTCATTCACTAACTTTTTGATACGCACAATAAAATCCTTAGAGATAAAAGAATAGGTCATACCTGAATCGAAAAGAACATGTGCTGAGCGATCATAAATCGAAACCATACCTTCGATCAGATTAGACGCCAATGCTTCCACACGCGTAATGTAAGTAACTCTGGCTCTCGGCGGATGGCTAGCTGCAGACGACTGCTGAGAAGGAGCAGGAACTGGTAGGTGGAACGGTTGAGGTTGAGGTGGCGGAGGAAGATGAAACTGTGGCTGCTGCAACTGAGAAGTCTGCGAGAACTGCACCATCTGTGGCCTCAATGGATAGTTTCGGGAGACGTGTCCCAGTTGATCGCAGCGATAGCAGACAACCGGTAGAGAACACGGCACACTCAGATGACTGCCACCACACTTAGAACACAACCTTGGTTGGAAGGCAACAAAATCCAAGCGCGATCGAACAGAGGAAATAGACTGTTGACTCGGATCAGAAAATGCCAATTGATCGAACCACTTTTTCTTGGATTTCTTAAATCGGAATCCCTTGCTCTGAGATTGCGGGAAGGAAGCACCATTGGCAGTAGAGAAAGCGGGAGAAGCTCCTAGAACAGGCGACTAGTGGAGCGGCTGATGTTGCATGGCCGACTGAACCATCATAGTCTAAGGAAGTCCTCAAGTCCTCGCCAACTCCAACTCTAGTGCGACGGTGACTTGGTATGTAGAATCCAACTCAACTTCACGGGTAGCAAACAGCAGCAGGCTCAACTCTGCTTTCAGTCCGCACAAAAATTGCTGAGTCCTCACGGTCTCATCGGTAAAGATGTGGGGTGCATATCGGCCCAACTCAATGAACATATCTCGATATTGCAGCACAGACATCTCGCCCTGCGTCAGCTCTAGAAACTGGCACATCTTGGCTAACTTCAGGCAGGCTGGAGTGTAGATGCGTTCGAATGCAGTTACGAACTCCGCCCATGTGATCTGTTGAAGTAGACGGGAACGGAAGGCAACCTCCCACTCTGTGGTCCACCACGTGCGTGTAGTACCTTGAAGTTGATAAGAAGCCAACATGACCCTTTCATCCTCGGTGCACTCCATACATTGGAAGACATGTTCAGTGGCATCTAACCACTCCCTCGCTGCATCTGGGTCCGATTGCCCCTAGAACGTCGGCGTATGGAATAGCAGAAATTCTTTCAGTGCTCATCCACGACCCCCGGGCAACTCCGGAGGTGGAATAGGAACAGGTGCAGCCTGGGCAAGAACCGGTACAACAAGAGCAGGTGAAACACTAGCCTCATTCTGAGGAACTGGGGCTCTTCGCTTACGAGGCGGTATCTTGAATCTAGGGAAACATGACAATGAAAAACACGTCAGCACTCGCAAGAAACACCCTAAGCCAGCAACGAATGACTCAAAGAGACTTGCACTAGACCAATGCAGATTTCAATTCCCAATACGATTCTCCAACACCGCTCTGATACCATCTGCAACGACGTAGAGCTTAGGGTACTAATAACCCGATATAAATATCGGACTACCGCTACCAATAATTGGGGATGCCACCAAGGAGGTTGATGAGGCCTCCAACAACTATAAGTACAACAGTCAAATTGCGCCAAAGGCAGTAAGGAATAGTCAATTTAGCATTTACTATTACCAGAACTTGTGGACACAAGGAAAGTTTTACATGGCCATACTAAAGAAAAGAAAAGGAAAAAGTAAAAAGGTACAATAGGCCTCGGGCCCACTATGAAGCTCGGTAGATGAAGGATCCGCAGCAGTGAGCGATTCGCCCCCCACACCCTCGATGACGGCCGGTCCAGACACAGACCCCACCGGTGTGGGAACTGTCTCGATCGTGTGCCCTCCCGAGACTACCGAAGTTGGCGATCCCTCGAATGAAACAGAGGCACCCTGACTTCCGCCTTCGCTCGATGACTGAATGGAAGAATTAGTGGTATCTTCGTCCAAGTCATAGCACTGCCCGAAAGGAAAATGGAGCTTTTCGTGTGCCTGTTCATAGGCCAGAGCGGTCGCTCGACGGTAGCCTTGGGAAAACCCCTTTCACAAGCCCCGACGATAACCCGGCTCTTAGTAAGCAAAGGCAGCATGCTAGAGCATCGCCTGATAACTCTCCGAGCATTTGTATTGCTCGAGCGCTTCCAACCCGGCTAGCTCTAACTTCGCCTCGAGCTTGGCCGCCTTCTGTTTCGCCTCGAACTGCCTCTACTCAGCTTTGACCCACGTGACTTCGGCCTCTGCCCGCTGTCGCTCGGCCTCTCAGACCTGGCCCTTAAGCTCTTCACGCTCGGCCTTCCATTGCTCATCATGCTCGGACTAAACTTTGCGCTCTGCATCCAGAAGCCTATCTTTCACCCCCACCATATAGTGGGCGTGAGTCAGCTACTCGGTCGCCTCTCGAGCCTCTTTCTGGCTCAACTCTACTTGCGCCTTGAGCGAAGCCGCCTCCCTCCGGAGGTCCTCAAGGTCGACAGTCAAGCGTTCGATCTTCTGGTCAGACATGCCACGGGCCTAGGAGAGAGATTCCCTCTCTGACTCTAACCGAGCGTACAAATTGGCCATCTCGGCCCCTAGCTGGGCCACGATCAAGCCGCCCTCCATGACTCATTCAAGAACCATGGATGGGGAGCTACATCCGAGGTCTCCTTGAATCACCTCCGATGTCGCAGAACAGCATCTACAGTATAGGGAGCCTCAGACGGCGAAGGCTCCTGCTACGGGAGGGAAGGTCCTCTCTGGGACAGCTGGGATTGGGGCATCCTCCCCGAGTACCCCCACTTCTGGGGCCCCATCGGTTGGCTCAGAACGGACCGCCTCGCCTTGCATATCCACAGCCTCGGTCGGGTGGGATGGGGTCGCCTCACCTCGTGACCCCTCGGCCTTGACCGACTCGGATCAAGCTTTGTCGTCCTGCGCCCCATCAGCTTCGGTAGGCGCCCCAGCATCAACCGCCCCTACCTGGAACGCATCCACTTCGGTCGTGACTCCTCCTACTGCGACGGCCCCCTCTGATTCGACAGTTGAGAGAGCCAGCTGCTCGCCCTCTTCAACGGGGCGAGCGGCCGCCACCTTTCTCGCCCTTTTTCTCTCAACAGTCTCGGCCTTTATCGAAGACTGTAACATCTTTTCCACGGGGTCCTTGCGCTTGGCCCCACAACGCTCAGAAGATCCATCCCAAGCAAGCTGCTTGCCCTTATCCCAGGCACGAGAAGAACTCCCAGACACTTAAGGTCTGTCAGGAGCAGGCGTCTCCTCCTCGTCGAGGATCACCACCTCAGCTGACGATGTCTCTTCATCAGCCACTGGCCTCGAGTCTGAGCAGACAAAAGAGCACCATCGGAAAAGAAACTAGCTAATTCGACCCAACATCAATGCAAGGTTCCGAAGCCCTTACCTGGAGGCACCACCACCCAAGAAGGATACTCCTCGATATTGGCCATGGTCATCAACTCGGCGGTGGATCGGCGGTTCTCCTGAAGGAGGGCAGCTTTATTCTCCACCTCCAGAGAAATCGCAGTCGGCTTTGGAGGGATGTTTGGATGAAAGTTGGGGATCAGCGGGAAATTCTAGGAACCGCTATCCAGGGCTGCTCCCACCCAGAAATACTGGGTCTTCCAGCCCTTGTGAGAAGAGTCTCTGGGGGAGAGGGTTACACAGCTCCTTCCCCTCTTCGCCTGGAGATAGAAGAAGCCTTTACCCGCATGGGCATGCTCCTTCAACTCAAAGAAGGCGTGGAAGAGATCTAGCGAAGGCTCGATCCCACACAAACGGCAAAGGAAAATGAAGGAGAATATGAAGGTATACGAATTGTAGACCAACTGGACTGGAGCCAGTCCGTAGAACGGAAGCAATTCGGTAGCAAAATGGTGAAGAGGATGGCAGAACCTGCATTTCCAGGCCAAGAGAAAGGAGTAGAAGAGGCCGGAGCGAGTGTCCAGGCTGGACTCATGGGGCTCCACCGGAGAGAAATAATACTTCCTAGGTAGCCCATATCGGCGCTCCAGTCGCTTCACCTCATTCTCAGTCAGCACACTTCGTAGAGGTTCCGTCAGCACTATAAAAGCCCTAGAGGCCCACCCAACTGTTGGCACCTAGGCCTCGGGATGCTGGTCCGCCATGGAGCAACCAAGAGAGCTGGAAGAGGAAGAAGAGGACACTATGCCGGACGACTCAGGGGGAGGCAAAAGTTGGCGAATTGTTGCCACTGTAATCTCTGCAAGCTCCGCGAAGGCCGTCGCCACTCTTTACCCTTCAAGGTCAACCTCGTGGCGCATGAGCCTCTCGTAAACAAAAAGATAGTGGAAAAAGTCCTAGATGATGGAGGTTCGGAACCACAGCACGGGCTACGCTTATAAACCCCCCGAGGAAGCGACGCGATGCTCCAATCTTCAAAAAGAGGGCTCCACACATGAATTCGTAAGAATTATCATCATTACGGGCGCATCCCCAGGGCATCTACAGTAAGTGGCCCCTGTCAGAGAAAATTTCCACTCAGCTCGAACCACTTACACCTACCCCAAATGCTACTCGACCGAGCCTAATCTTGGCTCGGGAGTAGGAGGGGGACAAGTGGAGAGTGAGATTTCTACTACCCAAATAGAGCGGCCAAAAGAGGTCCCAACAGACCAAACGAGGCCTAGCTCCCATAAGTGACAGCCCCTTTGAGGGCCCACTAAGCCCAATAACTCACTCAGATTAAGCGCTTCCTAGGTGACCATCGGGTTTAGAAGTCTGAGCGTCAAGTCGATCGGGGGGCCTCTACGAGGCCTTATGCATCCCACCCGAGCATTACGCCTATCGCTCGGGGAAACCCCCTAAAGTCGACGCCATATGATCGAACCGACTGACGGAAGCTTATCCATGCGACCGTTGCGTTCCCTTTAAGAGCTGGAGATCGTAGGGATAATGACGATTAAGAGCCCTCGGGCCTTAACGAGCCCACGAAGGAGACGTAACCTCCCCTGAAACTCCTCACCTCGTAGGGCTCCTACGTTCATGGGTCGCTATATAAACTTGGGAAACCCTCCTGCTAGAGGTAAGCACTATTAAGCGATATCAACCCAGAGCTAGAGCCACTTCACCACTTGATGGAGAGGAATCTCGTGCCCTCATCCCCTTTCCTTTCTTCCTTGCACTCGAGCTCTACTTCAATCGTTGACTTAAGCATCAGAGGGTTTACCCTGGGGATTCATCCATGGGCACCTCCGACTCGTTTCCCTCTTTACAGTTCTAGCATACATGGTCATCATTCTCAGCTCAGGCACCGCGTGAGATAATCCCTCTTCATCTGGCGTCGTCTGTGGGAAACGAACAAAGAGCCAACATGGTGCGAAGGAGTTCTAGAAGGAAGGCCGCCGGTGACAAAGAGAAAGTCATGGCGATGGAGAAAGGTGCACCTTCCCATCCTACGGGAAACACACCCTCACGCTCCAGCGACCCGACCGACGACAACCCCCCACCCACTGTGGAGGGGCAACCCCCTATTGGAAGCGTGGACCCCCTCCAAACCCTCAACGCAAAACTAGATTTCCTCATTGATCTAATGAGGATCTAGACGGCCAGGGAGGAGTGTTCACGAATTCCTTGGAAAAGCCCCCCTCGTGGAGATGCTTCCATGCAAACTGCAGGGGGCCATTTCATCCTCCAGGGATGGCAGATAATTCACAACCGGTCAGGTGGGCCATCGCAAGCCCCTCCCCCGGAGCAAGAAGCCTCCTCCACCCTGAGGAGAGAGAAGTCTGGAGCACGTCGATCGCCTCCAGAGACCGAGGCCTTCGAGGGGCATCGAGGCAGTGTGTAGGAGCGCCCCCACAGCCCCTCGACCTAGCGATGACCCGAGCTGTCCCTCCGGCTGTGAGACTTTGTGTAACGACCCAGAGTTCAGGGTACCGATAACCTGATATAAATTTTGGACTATCGCTACCAAGAACTGGGGACGCCACCCAAGAGGCTGATGAGGCCCCTAAAGGGTTTGTGGGATTTGTAGAGGGATTGCATTATGTTGATTTTATTTATTTTTTTTGAAATTTATTTAGTGCGAGGGCATGCAAATCATAAAGTGACGATTTATTCGAGCTTCGAGGAAGCCCTTGGTGCGCTCGATCTGACTTGGTCAGATGATTATGTAGTTCATGTCGGGACTAAAAACCCACCGTGCCATACTGACCACGACGTTAATTACATCCCCTCTAACGCAGGATGACCTATGGGATGCCCTAGGACCTATGTGACTGCAAGCACGACTTTGAACCATGGACCCGAGCAACAGCGGACTGACCACGCGCGTCACTCAGATTCGGGGGTGACCCGACGATGGAGGGGTGGACGGTGACCCACGGGCAGTCTACACGGTCAGAGCCGCTAAGAGTATATGGGGGGAGGACAGACCTAAGGTCTGAAGGTTGCCCGACTCAGCCGAGGCAGAACCAGTGCCCGAGGCGCAGGAATTATGACACTCTCTCACACGGCAACGGTCAACACTCAATGTTCGGAAAATTTGGAACGAGCTCTCCTCACCTTCGGCATGAGCGTGAAAAGATACCAGAAAAGTAAGGCCAAGGAGCAAGGGTCAGATCTATACCTTTCCGAGTCTGAAGAGTCCGGCACCGATCGAAGACGAGGACATGCCGGGGAGCGTGCACACCCGGCGGACATGCTGCGTCGAGGAGGCTTGGTGATGTTCCTGCTATTACAATTACTACACTCCTCGCAGGGAGGGGGATGCGGGGATGGGAAACCATTACATGCACTACCCTCGCGCAGGAGGGAGGAACAAGGGGAGGGGAAACCAAGCTATCGACCGTATGCCTAGCTCAGACGTCTGATCGTGGTGCTGCCAACGCCTGGTCGAAGTCTGATGGACACTGAAGGATGCTTGAAGGTCTGACATCGAGCCGATGTCGCGGGATGGAGGCAGTTGTCACAGCTGTAGGCCTGTGCATTTCTGCCCTGCATGACTGGATGATGCAGTCATGGTGCGTTGGTCGGTGCACTCGCTGTGGAACTCTAAAAGTGACAGGACCAAGTCGTGGACGTAGCAGACAGGGAGCTATACGAACTCTCAAAAGATGGCTGCCGTCTGATCACCTCGCTGGACGTGGTCACTGGAAGGGTCGGCGTCAGGTTCCTGGGCACACAACAGGATAGGCCGCTGATGGCCTAGGTGGATCTTCCAGTGCTGATGTCAGAAAGATACAAAACCACTTGCGCTGGTTCCATATCGTCAAATGCCACAATGTTGCAGAAGACTGCTCGACCTGAAACTGTGGGGAGGAGGGAGTGTTGGGGCTGATTTGGCAGTAGTCTGTTCTAGGCAAATAGAGGGCTCTGGGACT
This sequence comes from Amorphophallus titanum, assembly GCA_024336825.1. NCBI lineage: Eukaryota > Viridiplantae > Streptophyta > Magnoliopsida > Alismatales > Araceae > Amorphophallus > Amorphophallus titanum. The sequence continues at coordinate 215,724 of JANBPO010002302.1, read as the reverse complement.
GGCGCGACTGAGGGATAATGGACGCCCCAGGTGGAGGTGTTGTCAAAAGCAGGCGTGACCACCTCTGGTTCATCGATGCTTTGGAGAAGAAGAACTCTCGTGAAGGAAGTTCTGGTTAATTCATTCTGTAGGAGATGGTGTAGCTACTACCAAATGAAACTCAGGTTCAGACTCAAATCTGGTGCAGTTGCACTGGAATGGGCGACGCGATCGGAGCCGAGGTCGAATCACAACGGGACCACTTCTGGGGCAAAGCTGGCTCGACGAAAAATGACTCCACAGAAGACAACTTTGTCTGGTTCGCACTGTGGATGCCACTGGAAGGTCTGCCAACTGAGGCTGTGCTGCAGGCTTGTAGCAGAAAGCAGCAGAACGGGACTTCTTGATCCACGGGAGGACGTAGCGGCGATGGGGCAGCTCTGGGATTGCTGTGGGCGCACGGAGCAGGGGGTGGCGAACCTGGGTTGCAGAGGGAGAGAAGGCAGGGGTGTGGGATGCTGGTGGGCTGGCTAGGGTTAGGGGGGCGCGCTGGTTGTGGGGAAGGAGATGGGAGGGGGGTGAATTGGCGCTGGAAGAGGCATATTTGCTGCGGTACTTCGCCGCGTCATTGACAGGCACCGCCTTCTAGTGGTACTCCAGGTTGAAGCCCAATTCGGTAGCCGATTGGGCCGACATGCAAAAGAAGTTCGTCGACTGTTTCCAGATGGTCGAACGCAAAATCTCTTTGGCGGAGCTCTGTTCCCTCCGGGAGAAGAAAGGTGAGACTGCGTTGGACTTCATTAAGCGTTGGAGGGACGTCAGCATGCGCTGCGATAACCCTCAGACGCCCGAAGGCGCGATCACCATCTGCTGCAGGGGTTTGTCGGCAGAAGTTAGTGAAAAGCTCTTAGGCTCCAACATCAATAGCTTTGACCAGTTGAACACTGTGGTGGCGGAGATTGAAATATTTTTCGCTGATCATCCTATACAAGCCTCTGCCAAAGGCAAAGCCTCCAAAGACCGTCTGGCTAGCGGCAATGAGGTGAATGCAGTAGACTTCTCCCCGACGAACGGAGACAAGGGAGAAGGAAAGCCCAAAGGTAAGGGCAAAAAGTCAGATGACAAGGCAAATGCGTCTCTCTTAGCGGAGCGCATGAAGACGCCCTATTCCTTCAGGAAGAAGCATACTAAGATGCTCTTTGACCTATGCATGAAGGAGCAGCTCATTACTCTGCCAGATCCTCGGAAGCCCTCAGAGGTGGACAAGACAGAGGATCCTACCTATTGTGTGTATCACCGAAGGTTGGGTCACACTATCGGGAGATTGTTACGTTTTCAAGAACATAGCGGAAGAGCTCATTCAAAAGGGCTTGATAAATATGCTGGGTCATGCAGTCGACCCACCCCAGCCTCATGCCTGGAGTCGATCGAACCGGTCGGCTAATGTGGCCTACATGGTGTCAACAGCTTCGAGCTCCAACGCCTCCGAGGCCGGGCCCTCAAATCAGCAGCCCAGTGCCGGTCACAGGGCCGCCCCTCCTTCATTCACGGAATGCTTGGCGTTGCGGAGGACCATCCGGAAGATCCGGTGGGAAATCCGACAATTGCAATTGGAACAGAGGCGTCTGCTACAATTCTTGGAAAGCATTGATCAGTAGTTGTCCACTTTCCCCTTTAGCCCATTCGCCAGGGGGTTAGCTCCAGCTCACATACGGGAGGCGGGTGTATCACCTACTGGCCAGGCTCCGCTTAGGGGTTGTCTCTCTGAGGAATCCTCAGATTCATCTGAAGACAAGGAGGACTCACCTGAAGGCGAGGAGCGTACACCCGAAGGCGGGCAGCCTGAGAAGTTATACTCCTTCTGCTCGAGAAGACCCTGGACATCTTCTTTGCGTGTCGGCGAGCGGGACTAATCACCCTGTCGCCTATTAAGCAGGCACCAGGGGCCGCCTTTCATCAGGGCTATTGCCCGTATCATGAGGTGGTAGGCCATATCATCCACAATTGTCAACCGTTCAAGGACCTCGCCGAAGACTTAGTCAGGCGAGGAAAGGTTAACATGGGGGAATCCCTGGTCAACCCGTAGCAGCTGCATGTACGGGAGACCCTTCACTTTTTCGTCGATGTTATACATGCAGCAGTAGCTTTCCAACTCCACGAGCCGCAGGAAGAGGGAGTCAGTTTCCAGGGAGCCAGTTCCCAGCCACCTAAATCCACATTATGGTACCAAGGTGGCGACCCTCCCATCAGTGCTCTTTCCCCAAGGACACTGAGAAGATTTTTGACAAGCTTCTGGAGGACGATCGGGTATTGACCCATGATCTGCCGCCCTACTATAATGAAACGGCCAAGAGTCACCCCCGCTATTGCAAATACCATGCTAGGGTTAGGGTGTCTCACCCTACCCGGCAATGCCCAGAAGTGCAAGATTGCATTGAAGTCCTCATTCAGAGAGGGGAGATCGATGCTCCTTGCCATTGTCTGGTTACCTCGGACCTCCCCCACGCCATTTTTGGTAGGAAACTTCATTTTTTGGTGATAGGTAGATGGCACCGCCTTCGTTTGGCTGAGGAGGCCTCGACCAAAAATGGCGTTATAGGCCGTCATCCCTTTAATCACGATGAAGTCCGCCATAATCATAATGGTTTTGGGCAGGGTGCCAATGGTGATCGGTAGGCTTAGGGCTCCCTCGGGATAAGTTGCCTGGCCATTGAACCCGCAAAGTGGGGTTCGGATCGGGCGGAGTCTAGACGGATTCTTACCCATCTTGAGGAAACAATCATAAGAAAGTACATCAGGGACACTACCATTGTCAACTAATATCCTATCTACATTACAAAGGTTTATAGCAGCCGATACAACTAGGGCGTCGTCGTGCGGGGTTGCTAACCCTTCCAGGTCTTGGCCGGAAAACACCAAGGCCTACTGTTCGCTTGCCTGTGGAGCCTTCGGGGGCTCAGAGGCCTGACTTGCCCGTTCGGTATGACGCTTCCTTCCTCGGCTACTATCTCCACCTGATGCCACACCACCAGTAATGACGTTGATGTGGACTCCGCGAGGGACATTGTTGATCTCCTTGGGGGTGGCAACGTCCTTCTGGTGCTCAGACACGCAAACGGATAAGTTCCCCTGGAGAACGAGGTGCGCGATCTCATCTTGGAGCTGATGAAAATCACCGGTGTGATGCCCATGGTCGCTGTGGAATAGACAGTACTTTTGGCAGTTGCGGTGTTTCGCCTTCATAGGCTCGGGTTGGTGGAGAAGACCCGAGCCCTTGATGTCTTCATAAATTTCGTAGACGGGGGCGGTCAGGGGAGTGTATTGCTCGTACCTCCGAGAGGGCTCTTTAGCATCTCTGTCTCGGATCTGACTTTTTCCTTGTCCGGAGCCTTGCTCAGACTGTCACTTCTTGTCCCCCTCCCGTCCTAAGCCCGTCGTGCTGCGACAGGTGGTGAGAACTTCCTCAGACTCTGCGTGTCATAGGGCCAGGGTCACTAGCTCGGTGAGGGAGGTTGGGAGATGAAGAACCAGTTGCACCTCAGGTTCTCATCGCGGGTGCCCCCGGTCAGTGCGGTGATGGCCGAGGTAACATCCAGATAGGGGATACGTAGGGCTTCCGATTTAAATCGATTAATATAGGCCCGGAGCCTCTCCCCCTGTTCTTGTTTGAGGGCTAACAGCCCCACTACTGATCGTGGAGGACCGCTACCGACGAAGCTCTCCCTGAATACTCGCCCGAACTATCAAAAATCACAGATGCTGCCCAGGGCAAGGGCTCGGAACCAAGCCTGAGCGCCCTGGACCAAGGTGGTTGCGAATGCTTGGCACTTGATGGCGTCGGAGGCCCCATGCAAGGTCATGAGGGTGTCGAAACTGTCATAGTGATCAGTCGGGTCTCCCTGGCCGTCGTATGCCTTGAAGGTCAGAAGTGAGATCTTGGGGGAGATCTCGGCCTTCAAGACATGGTCAAAAAATGGGGATTGCTCCTCGTCCTCGGTGGTAGAGGTCTTCTACAGGGCGCGGAGGGTGCTCTCTTGCTCCGTGAAACGTCTCTCAAAGTCTCACAATCGGAGTGATAACTCCGGTTGCCGCTGAATCGAGGGGGTGTGGGGGTGGTCCTGTACATTGCCTTGATGCCCCTCGGGGGCCTCGGTCTCTGGGAGTGGCCAATGCACTCCGGACTTCTCCCTCCTCGGGGTGGAGGAGGCTTCTTGCTCTCGGGGAGGGGCTTGTGATGGTCCTCCTGACCGGTTACGAATTAGCCACCGCCCCCGGAGGAGGAAACGGCCCCCTGCGATTTGTAGGGAAGCATCTCTACGGGGGGGGGGGCTTCCCGGGGGAGTCGAGACCTCTCCTCCCTAGAGTTTTTGTGGTATCAGAGCCTAGGATTTCAAATTCCTAGGTAAACCCAAGTCCAAGGATAGGTCAACTCTTAAACTTGTGAGATTGGGTAGAGCCAAGGGAATTAAGTATAGTAGGACATCCTGTCTTGACATATGTCCTATTTTGCACTACGTCCTATCTTGTCCAACCTAGTCATTATCAATGCGAACTAATTAAGATTTAAATCCCTTGTAGGATTATGGCTGTGGAACGTGCACAGTGGCACGAAATGTAGTGCACTGTCCAGAATTTTACCCAGGCACTACAACAAGTAGCGTAGGGTGGGGCAAACCATGGAGCAGGAGATCTCCATAGAGGATTCAGGAACATGAACCCGGCTAAGTTCACGGGTTCTTCTGACCCAGAAGATGCAGAAAATTGGTTGAAGGAGATCGAAAGAATATTCTGTGTCATGCAGTGCATGGATGATGAGAAGGTTCTACTATCTACATTCCAACTAGAACGAGACGTTAGATGCTGGTGGAAATCTGTGGAAGCCACCTTAATGGATGATAATGTGACCTGGGCTGACTTTGATGGTCATTTCAATAACAAATACTTTTTCGACCGCATCCAAGAGAAGAAGGCGGCGGAGTTCGCAGCTCTAAAGCAGAGAACCCTGACTGTGGCCGAGTATGAAGCCCAGTTCTCCAGGTTATCCAGGTATGCACCACACATGGTGTGTACAGAGAAGATGAAAGCGAGGCGGTTCTTAAATGGGCTTCGGCCCCAGTTTATTACCTAACTGGCTCCGATGGATATCCAAATATATCCAGAAATAGTCCGTCGTGCCCAACTACTTGAAGACGCCACAGAATTTTCTGACAAGATCTGTGGTAAGGATAAGAAGGGGACCGTTACAGGCTCAAACAATTTCAAGCCTTCTTTCAACAAGAAGCGATCCAATGGTGGAGGAGAGCCCTCCAAGGATAAGAAGCCTAAACAGAACAACAAGCCGTTCTCCATCACTGCGCCAACCAAGGAGAACTGCAAGTATTGCGACAAGCCTGGCCATAAGGCCAACGAATGCTGGAGGAAGCTGAGAGCATGCCTCCGATGTGGGAGTCGGGGCTATAATAGAGCACCAAACACACTACTGTCAATGCAGCCCAACACACAAAAGATTCAGAGTTTCAAAAGCAAAACACAAAAATGGAATAAGGAAAAATAAATGTAGCTTCAGAATTAAGTCTTGAAGTTGTAATGGCAGATTTGAAATTAGATGTGAAGACTACTTTAGTTCTTTTTCTTTCTTTCTCTGCATTGGGTTTGCTCAAGCATGGCTGCACTCCTTTCTTCTTCTCATCCTCTCAGCACTAGACTAGCTGAAAAAAAAGGCTAGGCTGCTCACCTCTTTTTCTTCTCTTCTCACATATTTTCTTCGGTAGGATCAGTCATTCTAACTCTTCTAGCTCGTTTCTTCTTCAACGACAGTAACAGACTTCTTTAGGTAGTGGCTCCATATTTATAGAGGGAAAGGGTAAAAAGTTTTCCCTCCCAAATCTTTCAATCTGATTGGTTTCCCTCCCAAATCTTCCAATCTAATTGGTCAGAATAAAAATGAAGTTCTTTTCTACAATCCTTTTCCAATGCAATTTTCTGATTGGCCTAGGTATATTTGAGAGCATGGACAAAGACTTTGTCTAGATCTACTTTCTATCACGATCTGTGGTAGAAGTATTCTGATTTGTCCATTAGAAAAAGGAGGTTTCTTGTCCTTCACCTTTTCAGGCCTTTCTTCTCACTGGTCCACAAGAAAATAGGACCTCGCTCACCACCCCGGGTGCACCATGTCCCAACCATTATCACCCCATCCCCAAAAGACCTTCCCATTCCCTTGAGAAAGGAGGCCACACCCACTCACATAGGAATTACAGCTGGTATCAGAGCGCGGTTGTGGGATTATATGAGAATCATAAGTAATTGTAGTGGTCCACTAGTCCACAGCGATGATGTACAGTTGATGCTGGCATCGGGCATCTTGTGTTTTATTGACCTTGCCGTTTCTATGTTTTCTGTCTTTTGCTTCAGCAGCGAGCATGGCGCCGAGGCGGAGGACTCACTCTCAGCAGGGACAGTCGGCAGAGGTTCAGGAGGTTCAGCAGGAGATCCAGCGAGAGGTTCAGCAGGAGCAAGAGGAACAGAGCAGAGTGCCACCAGCGGCCACCGAGGCAGCAGATACTGTGAGGATTTCGGGGGCCAAGGATTTCTTTCATGGCATGTACCAACTCATGTCTCAGTAGTTTGGCGGAGAGGCTAGTAAGGGCTCATCGACCAGGGGTGGGTCAAGCCGAGCAGTGAGGGATTTCATGCAGTTCCATCCACCTTACTATGGCGGCCAGCCAGACCCTGATTTGGCTCAGAGTTGGCTCGACAAGATGGAACGAGTGTTCAGTTCCATGCGGTGTACTACGGAGGACAAGGTAATGTTGGCCTGCAACCAGTTGTAGGGCACGACTCGAGCGTGGTGGTCTTCAGAGTGGAAGACATCCTTTCAGTCTTGCCCCCTTGAGCAGATCTCGTGGAGTGACTTCGTTAGTGCTTTCGAGCGTGCTTACTGCCCAGAGTATATTACCACGCAGAGGATGCGTCAGTTCTTAGATCTGGTATAGGGTGACATGTCCGTGTTGTAGTACAAGGCCCGATTTGTTGAGCTGGGTCATTGTGCACCTCATATCATGGAGCATGAGAGGGTGAAGACCGAGCAGTTCGTTCAGGGCTTGAGGCAGGAGCTGAGGCACCATTTGATCGTGAACGCTGCCACTGATTTGGAGACGGCTTCTCGTGTAGTGGCGTCTTTGGAGCTATATATGCAGAGGACACGGGGACCGATTAGCCAGGGGCTGTCCTTGTTAGGCCGCAGCCAGCAGATGACTACCTAGCAACAGAGTACATCCCAGATTCCTTCTGGTAGTTCAGGAGCTTCAACTCTGGCAGCATCAGCGACATGTTCTACATCTTTCAGTGCCAAGGTGAAGAAGTTCTTCAGGAAGAGTTTTCAGAAGAATAAGAAGGAGGGCCGAGAGCAACAGCAGGCTTCTTCGGGCAGTGTTCAGCAGCCAACACCTCTTCAGCGACAAGGGTCAGTCGGTGGTTCTCTTGCGGGGTGTCCCCGGTGTGGCAAGTCACATCCCAGCAAGCAGTGTACGGCGCTGGTGATCTACTTTAGGTGTGATCAGCCAGGACACATGGTGCATGACTATCCGCAGCGGTCGCGTTAGCCACCCTAGTTTCCTCAGTAGCAGTAGCAATACCCACAGCAGCAGTTTTAGCAGCAGGGACAGTATCCGCCACTACCATGATCAGCGAGTGTGGGCAGGCAGAGAGCTCGAGGCCAGATTACTCACATGACTAGGGTAGAGGCAAAGGCAGAGTCGTCGCAGCTTGTGGAAGGTACTGTTATGATTTTGGGTTACACAACGTGGGTTTTGTTTGATTCCTGTGCATCACACTTGTTTATTTCAGAGGATTTCGCACTGAGTGTCGAGGACCCGGTCTCCCAAATGTCTTGTAATTTGATGGTGGAGTTACCGTCTGGTGACTTCATGGTCACTCTGTATTGCTTCGAGAAGGTTCCAATCTGGATCGAAGGGCGGAGTTTGCCAGGCAGATTGTATGCATTGCAGCTTCGGGACTATGATGTGATTTTGGGCATGGATTGGCTCGAGGCTCATGGAGCGGCGGTGGATTGTGGGATGAAGAGGGTCTACTTTTAGCATTCTCGTATGTTGACCTTCTACTTCCAAGGTATCCATTCTACCTCGTAAAGAGCCCACGTCGAGGACGTAACCCCCGCCCAAACTCCTCTGCTTACGGGACTCATGAAGCTGGCGCACTATTAAACCTGGGACTCCCTCCGGCGAAAGGTAAGGCCTGACACGCCTAAACCCTCTGAGCAGGAACTTCCTCACCACCTTGGTGGAGAGGGATCTTGTGCAACCTCTTCCTCCTCCCCTCACAGCTTCCACCACTGCTCTACTGACTTAGGCATCGAAGGGTTTTTCCCCAGGGAACCACCCCTGGGCCCCCTGATCCGTTTTCCTTCCTTGTAGGTCTCAACACGATGATCACTTTCTCCAGCTCAGGACCAGCGCGAGATCGCCCCTCGTCATATGGCGTCGTCTGTGGGAAACGATCAAAGAGCCAGTATGGTGCGAAAGAGTACATGGAGGAGGTCTGCCGGTGATAAGGGCAAGGCTGTAGGGGCGGCGAGAGAGGCCCTCTCTTAGGCCACACAAAATCCCCCCTCCAACGCCAGCACCCCAGCCGACGAACCACCTCCGCCCGCGGCCATGGGGCTACCACCCACCAAGAACGCCGACACTTTTCAAGCCCTCAACGCCAAACTAGACGTCCTCGTGGAGCTCCTGAGGACTCAGGCGGCCAGGGAGGAAAGGTCGTGCGTCCCCCAGGTAAGCCCTCGCCGCGACGATGCATCCCAGCAAATCGCCGGAGGCCGCTTCACCCTCCAAGGGAAGCGGCTTATCCGTAACAGGTTAGGAGGACCTTCGCAGGCCCCTCCTCCAGAGTAAGAGGCCTCCTCCATGCCAAGAAGGGCGAAACATGGGGGGCGCCGTCCGCGCCCGGAGAGTGAAGTCCCCGGGAAACATCAGGACAACCCATCGACATGCCCTAATAGCCCTTCAGCGCTGCGACAACCAGAGTTGTCCCTCCGAATGCGAGAGTTTGAGTGACGCTTCGCAGAGTAGGAGCGCGCCCTACGGGCCAAACAGAAGACCCCTTCAGCAGAGGACGAGGAGAAATCCCCGTTCTCCGACTGCATCCTAAAGGCAGAGATTTCTCCCATAATCTCTATTCTGACCTTCAAGTCTTATGATGGCCAGGGCGACCCAGTCGACCACTTCAACAGCTTTGATGCTCTGATGACCCTCCACGGGGCGTCCGACGCCATCAAGTGCAGAGCCTTTGTGACCACCCTGGTCTAAGGAGCCCAAGCATGGTTCTTGGCCCTCGTCCCGGATCCATTCGAGACTTCAAGCAATTCGGGCGAGTGTTCAAGGAGAGCTTAGCCGACAGCAGCCCCCCCAGGTTAGTAGCAGGACTGTTGGCTCTCAAACAGGCGTAAGGGGAGAGCCTTCGGGCTTATATCAACCAATTTAAGTCAGAAGCCCTACGGGTCCCCCGCCTAGATGTTGCCTCAGCCACAACTGCACTGACCAAAGGCACCCGTGATGAGAACCTCTGCCGTGAGCTTGTCCTTCACCCTCCCTCGACCCTTGCCAAGCTAGTGACTCTGGCTTTACGCCATGCTGAGTGCGAAGAGGTTCTTAGTGCGTGCCGATGCGCAACCGGCTCAGGTCGGGAGGGGGACAAGAAGCGGGCGTCCGAGCCAAGCTCGGGTCGAGGGAAGAGGCGGAACCGAGATAGGGAGCATAAAGAGCCATCCCGGAAGTACGAGCAGTACACCCTATTAACCGCTCCGGTGTAAGAAATCTACGAAGACATCAAGGGCTTGGGCCTCCTCCGCCAACCCGAGCCAATGAAGTCGAAGAGCCGCAATCACAGTAAGCACTGCCTGTTCTGTAGCGATCACGGGCATCATACCGGCGATTGCCGCCAGCTCCAAGATGAGATCGAGCGCCTCGTCCGTCAGAGACACCTATCCCGGTTTATCGCCGGGCACAAGGAAGACCGAGTTATAGCAGGTAATTATATGCCAATTTAAATATGAATAACAGTGTCGGGAGCTAAATCTACCAATAGAAGGAAGCACAACTAACCCGGTGATAGGAAAAAGAAGAGACTCACTAGAAGGTAAAGACCAGATGCGCCCACTGACGGCTTATACTACATCTTAAGCAACTCATGTGGCTAAAGTCTCAAAGTGAGAGGCGTGAAAGTACTAGACCAAGTAACTAGTCAGAGTGACACTCGTCAGTGTTAGTCCAAGCCTCTGACCACGTGTGCACACACCGACTCTTGCCTGAGTCAGGCCCTCTAGCTAGTTTTCCCCCTCAGTAGGACGCTACTGTTGGCCGGGAGCCCACGGAACTAGCTTAAAAACTGTTTAGCGGGAATCACCCCTCCACCTTTCCCAGGTGGGCTGACACTTTGGGTCGCTGGGCTACGACTAGTGACTCCATCACAAGGAAAGAGAAAGCTACCCTATCGGGATCTAAAATAATACCACAGTTTTATAAAATAACTTAAACATGGCACATATGCAACATGGAATGCATTAAAGAATGAACATGTAGCTTTTAACATGGCAGAAGACGTAATGGTCTAGCCTTACCACGTCACAATATGTGTCGGACTAGGGTAGGGGCATTACACCTATGGTGACGCGCCTCCCCTGATCCATTAAGCTTACCCGAACTATTTAAAGAACATAGGGCACGTGGGCTGTAACGCACCAAGAGTGGGGTGTTACACTGAGTGTGACGCGCCTCCCATAGGCCGTTACACTCACCCAAACTATATGAAATCTACAGCTTACAATGTAACGGACCCATATCGCTCCGTCACAATGAGTGACAGTCGAAGGAAGGGGCGTTACATGATTGTGACGTGCCTCCATAGGGCTATTAAATCGATCTGAATGGTTTAAAGCACACACAGAGAATACAGACTGTAACACACTTAGAGTAGTGCGTTACACCAATGAAACGTGCCTCCCATGGTCCGTTAAAGGCACCAGAAGGGCTATAATATAACATACGACTTATACAGAACATAACACACTAGGGTAGGTGCGCCACAAGCTCTAACGCGTAGGTCAGGGACCGTTAAAGGCACTCGAATGCCTAAAAATGACACAGTTTGATCAGAAATGTAACGCACCTCTGTTGGGGCATTACAAGGCTCTGGCGGACCCCCGATGGACCGCCAAGCCAACCGCCTAACTAGGCCAATGGTCAAATGATTGGTCAAATGTCATGTAACGATCGTAGGGTCGGTTGTTACAGGTCAGGTGACGCACCCATGTTGGGCCGTCAGGGGACTATAACGCATCCAGGGTGGTGCGTTACACCGTCTGGGTTGCGAACCGGTGGAGTCCAAAATTGGACCCCCTCCCAATCAACTGAAATTGATGGGAATCACGGGGAAACACGCTTCTAAGCTAAACTACCATGCCATAACAACATTCTATAACTAAATATGCCATTAAAATTGAAAGACAATGGCCATGGAGACGATTTCATGATTTTAGGGCAAAATTACATTAACATGGAATTATGCATAGAAAATGAGGAAAATGACATCGTAACACGGCGCATGTGGTATCGGCGAGTTCCTAGCGAGGAGAGGATTCCTTCCCCCTACCTCTTGCACGATGAAAATGCCATTTCGGTGCCAAACGGACGAAGGGATGCCGTGGCTCCTCTCGACCCATCTCGCCTCCACGCTTCGCAATCCGAGGGAAGAAGGGCGTCACTGCGATCTGCGCGTCAAGCCCGTCCTGTCGGTACCTCCCATGCCACGATCGGAGTCCGAACGGACCGAAATCGAGAGAGAAAGAGAGAGGAGGAGAGAGAACGTGTGAGGGAGAGAGAGGGTGAGAGAGAGAGTGAAAACGAGAGAGAAAAAAACCAAAAATGTAAGGCGGTGGCGTCATAGTCTGGACTTGCTCATATAGGCTTGCCTTTTCCGTGATTTGACTATCGTATCTGTAGTAGTTGGAAAGTACTAATTTTTCTTGCGCATTCCTTGCAAGCTAGTTGGGTGGGCGTCTGACAGGGTGTCTTTCTGTTTTCTCATGCTTTAAATGCCTGGCCGCTTCGTATGTCACGCTGGGAGGAACTTAGGAGGCTGAGGTGACCATTCGTAGGGAAAGGCCCCTTCAGCGTGTTTTCGAGGGGATAATCATTTAAGGCAAGTAGCCTCCCTTCGCCTATAAAAGGTCTGAAGGGTGTCTCTTCCTCTCCATCGCTTAGTGCCTTCCTTGACAGTCTTTCCTCCCTCCTTCTCCATGAAGCGTTGTACCATTAGGTCAAAGCATGGAAGACGTTTCGGAAGATGAAGATGTAGATGGTGGAAGGTGGAGGGCTTCTGTTGCTTCGGGTCTGAAGGGAGTTCGACGACTGGCAGGGAGGTCTGAAGGGGGTTCGACGTGTGGCAACACGTTGCCTTCCCCTTATCAGTTCTGGCGACGCTGGGGGGGAGAGGGTTGAGGGCGATACACCCAGCCCCTCCATTCTTATTCCCCTTTCCCATGGGGCTTCCCGTCCATGGAAATGGTCTCCACCTCCTCTCCTCCTTCCTCCCTTCCCGGCTCCTTCTTCCATCCCTCCTCCCCTTTTCGTTGGAGGGGTTTCTACTAGAAGGTCAGTAGATAGCTCCCTCTTCCTCTTCTGGATCTTTCCCACTGTTGATCCCATCGGTTGTGGTTTTTTTGAGAGAGCAGCCTCTTTCACCTACTCATGCTCTTCTCTTTTCATTTCTTTGACTCTTTGGAGGATGCCTCCGAACATCCCTGCGATGAGTTGACTTCCTCTTCCTCGTTATTGGTATCTTGGAAGGTAACCTTCCTCTTCCTCTCTAATCCCTCTGTAACCTTTCTCCTGAACTACCAGGGCCAACAGGTCGACCGCCCTTTATCCGAGCTAGTTTCTACACAAGGCAGAGTCAGTGGCCAAGCGTAGGAGTGCTAACCGGGTGTGGACGTGTAAAATTACATGTCCGCGTGTCCCAAACAATCCAGCGTCAATAGACAACTTTAACTGAAGAGACTGCGGAGAACACGTCCCGTCTGGGCCCTTTGAATGAATAGTACACTACCGTGAAGCCACTCCCAGAGTCACGGCAGCGAAGAGGAACCAACCCCTGGGGGGCTCACAACTTGTGGGTCCCTAAGAGAACTAAGTGGATCGTCAATCGGGCACCAAACGGGCCCAAATCCACTTCCACGGCACACCCTTATGGCCCTTCAGCGGTACGCCCTACAAGGCCACCAACGGCACGCCCTTATGGCCCTTCAGCGGTACGCCCTACAAGGCCTCCAGCGGCACGCCCTCGCGCCCCTTCAACGGTACACCCAGCGAGTTTTCAATGGCACGCCCTTACGGCCCTTCAGCGATATGCCCTCCAAGGCCTCCAGCCGTATGCCCTCGCGCCCCTTTAGCGGTACACCCAGCAAGGCTTCAACGGCATGCCCGTGCATCTTCTTCAGTGGCACACCCTTGTGCGCCTTCCACGACACGCCCTGGCTTTCCCCACGACCCGTCTGACAGGGAGGATCTCACGCCACTCCCCTACAGATTCTTGGTGCGCAGTGGGACGACTGATGTGGCAACACGAGTGTGAGGCACACAAGCTACTCCTCTGTCAACGGGGATGAAGGGAAGTCAAATCCCCATCAATGAGCCCTCTTTCCCGCCTCCACCGGCCTGCCCACGTTGCCAAGCAGTTGGGGTATAAAAACCCCTTCTTCTCCGGCAAGAAAAAGAAGAAGGACGAAGACAGAAGAGGAGAACGGCTTCATCACCAACTTCGGCGTGCACTGCTATACCCAGATGCCTTTCGGGTTAAAAAATGCCAGGGTGACATATCAGAGGTTAGTCAGCCAAATCATCGAGGGACAGCTTGGTCAAAATATCGAGGCCTACATCGATGACATGCTCGTCAAGATGCCGACGGCTGAGGATCATCTTATCGACCTGGCCGAGACCTTTGGCACCCTCCTCAAGTACAACATGAAGCTCAACCCCGCCAAGTGCACCTTCAGAGTTAGATCGAGAAAATCCCTCGGCTTCCTAGTGACTCAGCGTAGGATTGAGGCGAACCCCGACAAGGTCCAGGACATCCTGGACATGCGGCAACCCGCTTGCGTCAAAGACGTCCAGCATCTTACCGAGCGCATCGCCGCAGTCAACCGCTTCCTCTCTCGAGTGGCCGAACGATGCCTACCCTTCTTCAAGCTATTGAGGGGACCCAAAATGACGTCTGCTATGTTCACCTGGGATGAGGAATGTCAGAAGGCTTTTGAGGAGCTCAAGGAGTTCCTAACCTCACCCCCGGTACTATCAAAGTCGATTCCAGGCGAAGCATTGCACCTGTATCTCTAAGCGACCCCTTCTACTGTAAGTTCGGTCTTAGTCCAAAACGACGTGGGAATCGAGAGGCCAGTCTATTACACTAGCAAGGTGCTCAACGAGGCTGAAAGGAGGTACCCTGCCACTGAGAAACTCGTGCTAGCACTAGTTACCTCAGCCAAGCACCTCTGACCTTACTTCCAAGGTCATTCCATTATCGTATTGACTGGCGAACCCTTGAAGAAGATCCTCTCTCATCCCGAAGCCTCGGGGTGCCTCGTCAAATGGGCCATCATGCTCGGGACTTACGACATCTCTTATCGCCCCCGCATGGTCATCAAGGGACAGACCTTGGCGGACTTCATCACAGAGAGCATGGTCCCACTCGAGGAAGAACCTTCGTCCAAACGAGGACCCATCTGGGACTTATTCATGGATGGATCATCCAACTCGGTTGGTAGTGGTGTTGGTGTCCTCCTCAAGTCACCCGAAGGAGCTGAGTTACAATATGCCTTGAAGTTCAACTTCCAGGCGTCCAGTAACGCCTCCGAGTATGAACCCCTCATTTCGGGGGCTAGGATGGCCCTATGACTAGGGGCTGAGCGAGTCAGAATCCATACTGACTCCCAGCTGGTCGCTAGCCAGGTCAACAGTGATTACGAAGCTCGGGAAGCCCCGATGATTAAGTACCTTCAAATGGTCCGAGGGTTAGTTCAGCTATTTGAGAGCTTTGAGGTAGTCCAGATAGCTCGGGAGGAAAACTCCCACGTGGATGCCCTCTCTCGCCTGGCCTCCCCCCTCGGCCTGGAAGGTACTCGATCGATCTTCCTTGAAGAGCTAGAACAACTGAGCATCGAGTCCAAACTCATGATCATTAACCCAGCTACCCTGAGCGACTGGCGGACCCCTTACATATCCTGGCTACGAGACTCTCAAGAGCCCCCCGACCCTCGGGAAGCTCCAAGATTGAAGTATCAAGCCTGGCATTTCATCATCTTGGACGACACCCTGTACTGAAGGTCTTTCTTCGGATAACTCCTTAAGTGCCTTAGCACCGATGAAGCCAGCCAGGCAGTTCGAGAAGTGCACAAAGGCATCTGCGGCGTGCACCAGGGAGGAAGATCACTCGCTAGAATCTTGCTATGGCAAGGTTACTGGTGGCCCACTCTTCAGCGCAACTATTCGACCTACGTACAGAAGTGCGACCGGTGTCAACGCTTCGACCATCTGGTCCACTAGCCTGCCTCGAAACTCGTCACTCTTACTGAGCCATACCCCTTTGCTCGGTGGGGAATCGACATCCTGGGGCCATTTCCTATGGCGCAGGCCCAGAAGAAGTTCGTCATCATCGCCATCGACTACTTCACAAAATAGATCGAAGCTGAGGCTACTGCCAGAATCACCGAGACAGTCATCTGGAGCTTTGTGTGGAAGTCAATCATTTGTCGCTTTGGTATCCCCTGAGTGATTGTGAGTGATAACGATTGGCAATTTGATTCTCATTACTTCAGAGATAGATGTGCCGACCTAAATATTCACAACCACTTCACTCCGGTAGCCCACCCTCAGGCCAACGGGCTGGTTGAAAATGCCAACAGGGCTATATTAAAAGGCATAAAAATCAGACTCGGTAAGGCCAAGGGCAGTTGGCTGGAGGAATTACCGAGCATACTTTGGTCACACCGAACTACGCCAAGAATGGCCACCGACGAAACCCCATTTCAACTGGTGTATGGCAAGGAAGTCGTAATTTCACTAGAGGTCGGCAACCCCTCTCTCAGAGTCATCAGCTTCCCGCCTGAGGTGAATGACCAGAAGTTGTTCAAGAACCTCGACATGGCGAGCGAGATATGAGAGATCGCGGGTATCTGAGCCGCGAAATACCAGCGACGCCTCGTCCAATACTACAACGCCAGAGTCTGAGATACACACTTCCAGCCAGGAGACTTCGTCCTAAGGAAAATCGAAGCCTCTTGACCAGTGGAGGCAGTGGGAAAGCTGGCCCCTAACTGGGAAGGCCCCTACTGAGTAGTCGATGGCCCCTAACTAGAAAGGCCCCGATCGAGTGGTTGAGACGCTCGGGAAAGAGGCATACCGACTGTCCACCATGGAAGGAGCACATATCCCTCAGACGTGGAACGCAACAACACTACGCAAGTTTTATTTTTGAGCCTCTCTCAAAAACACACATATAAGCAATATAGAGTAAAAAAATAATTTCTCTTCTTCTTATTAATACTTCTTTGATACATCAGACTGGCCACAGCCATTACAATGTGGATCAAAAGAAATAATAAAAGTACAACTTCTGTTGGTACAAACTGATCACTCGATGCGAACTCAGCTGGCACTCTCAGGCTGAGCCACTAACTCTACCTAGTGTAGAAACTGGCTCGGATAATGGGATGACTGACCCTGTTTGCTCGGGAAATTTAGAGGGAAGGTACCAAAGGAAGAGAGGAAGTAGAAGAAGGAATCCTCTGCAAACTCTTTGGAAGGGCCCTTTACAGGATATGATGAAAAAGAGGATGGTAAAAGACATCCCCCAAAGACTCAAAGAAAAAGGAAAAGAGGTTAGTCAAAGAACAGAAGAGGGAGAGAAGAGGCAAAGAAGAGAACTAGAAGAGTTGCCCCTCTTGCAGACGGGATCGACGGCGAAAAGAAGAAAAGTGGGGGAGGGGAGGAGGAGAGACGAGAACAGGACAAGGGTGCGATGCCTGATGCCCCTATCTGTCCACTTCTACCTTCCTCGAAGATAGTGTCGACGGTCCAAAAGAAGGGAGAAGACATGCCGCTGCATGTTGAGCCCTCCTTCAAACTGCCTGCCGACTGTTGAGCACTCTTTCAAACTGGAGTAGCAGGAACCTCCCCCATACCGCGGTCTGCATCTTCATCCTCTGAAGCGCCCTCCATGTCTCACCAGGACCAATAGCCCAACACTTCGCGAAAAGGGAGAACTGTAAGGGATGGCCTTAAGCGATGAAGAGAGGAGGAGACGTCCTTTGAGATATTTTATAGGCTGAAGGGGAGCAGTTACCTTAAATGACTTTTCCTTCAAAGAAACACGAAAGGTAGAAATCCTTTCCTCAAGGCGGTTACCTCGTTTCCACCAACACCCCCTCAATGGGAACACGCGAAGCGGCAAGGCATTCATAGCATGGGAAGATGGATAGGTTCCAGCACCATACCAGTTGCCTGACCAATCGGCACGCAAGATATCCTAAGGGAAAATCACCGCCTTCCCCAACAACTACAGATATGGTGGTCAAATTGTGCCAATGGCGGCAAGAAGTAGTCAATTCAGCATTTAATATTGACGTCATTATATACACAAGGGAAATTTTTACATGGTTACACCAAAGGAAAGAAAAAGAAAAGTCGATACATCAGGCCTCGGGCCCATCACGGAGCTCGACAGACAAAGGATCCTCGGCCCTAGGAGACCTACCCCCGGCACCCTTGATGGTGACTGGTCCAGACACTGACCCCACCGGCGTGGGAACTATCTCGACCGCGTGCCCTCTTGAAACTGTCGGAGGTGGCGATCGCTCGGACGAAACGGAGGCATCTCAGCTTCCCCCTTCACTCGACGTCGGGTATGAAGAGTCGGTAGTATCTGAGTCTGAGTCATAACACTGCCCGGAAGGAAACTCGAGCTCTTCAAACACCTGCTGCTGGGCCAGAGAGGTCGCCCGACGGAAGCCTTGAGAGAACCCCTTCCGCATACCCCGACGGTAGCCCGACTCATAGTAAGAGAAGGCGGCCTTCTGGAGAGCTGCCTGGTAACCCTACGAGCATTTGTATCGCTCGAGGGCCTCCACTCCAGCTAGCTCCGCCTGTTGGGATCGGTGCTACGAATTTAGAGGGGGGTGAATGAATTCCAACATTTAACATATTTGAGTGCTAGAAATAAAACTTTACAGTGCTTAATGAAATTACACAGTTCATTAATTACATAGTCTAGAAGTTACATGTCCATTCATAAGTGTAGAAAATAAAAGAGGTACAAGACTACGGGGCATACCCCACCTTGGTCAACTGGAAGGAACAACTAACCATCGGCACCGCCCATCACCTCTGAGGTGCTGCGACTGAGCCGCACCTCACCTGAAAACACAGGGGTGAGTCTCGTCTCATCGACTCAGTAGGGGCCAGGTAGATCCCCCACCTTAATAGGCAAACACATGAAACTAGAAACAACAATTGAGAACAATAACAATAATAAAAGACAACATTTAATAAATAAAAGTGCAAGTACACTAAGTAGGGATTAAAATGATAAATCAACAATTACAAGGAAGGTCGCACAACGAACTACCTCGGCTGCCCTAACACAAGTCACAGCGTAATGAACCAAGGCTGTTACACTCGAGTGATAAGAGGGCTACCCACTAGAAACAAGGCCGGATGCGTCTACTGACGTCTTACACCACAGCACCAGGTGTCTCCCTACACCGCCCAGGTGGACACTGACATACCATACACGGAACACAAACAAGGGTCTAGTCGGGGCCGTATGCGTCAGTATGCGTCCGAAGTCCCCGACCATGTGTGCACACATTGACTGACTGCACTACGTTAGGCCCTCAAGCTGGTTTTCCTCCGGGCCCGGACTTGAGCCGCTATAGTGGGAGGCCCTATGCTGAACCAACCTAAAAATCATCTCTCTGGGGTCTAGCTCTCCACCTCTCCCAGGTGGGTTGGTACACCCGTGCCAAGGCAAACTACGACTAGTGGTAAGGTCACTCTAAGTGAAGAACCTGCCAAGGAACCGTGAACACTACACCAACCCGTGGATACATGTATTACATGAAATACAAAGCTAAACTAACAAAGTACATGGGCCATCGAGGTTATTATCTCAGAAATCATCTAATAATTTCATTTCCCAACCACGGGGTCACCCCAAATTTTAAATTCCACATATATATATATGTGTGTGTGTGTGTGTGTGTGTGTCCAACGGCGACACATTTCCTGCTTTAGAAGCAGTATCAGTTCCCAACTGGACGAGTGGGAGGAGAGATGGACGCCGAGCCGCTGATCGCCAGCAGCCACCTCCCAATGGAAGGTGTCGTCGACTACCTCGGCCGGCAGATCACCTCCAGGTCCACCTCCGGAGGCTGGACCTCCGCTCTCTTCATCATCGGTATGGCGCCGCTCTCTCTCCCAGCATCCGTTCTTTGCTCTCTTTATCACGTCCATTTGGTTTTGTAGCAATCATCACGTCGGCTCCGTGCTTCTGGTGGTGGTGCTGCAGGGGTGGAGATAGCGGAGAGGTTCGCGTACTACGGCGTCTCCTCCAACCTCATCACCTACCTGACGGGGCCCCTCGGCGAGTCCACCGCGTCCGCCGCCGCCAACGTGAACGCGTGGACCGGCACGGCCTCTATGCTCCCCCTCATCGGCGGCCTTCTCGCGGACTCCTACATCGGGCGGTACCTCACCATCGTGTTCGCCTCCCTCCTCTACGTGCTGGTGCGTTCGATTCCTCGACGGTTCACCCACCCACAATCGCACAGCGCACGCACAGAAAATAAAAATCTGGACGTCTGGGCTTTGACCTTCAATCCACCATCCGTTCGCGAGTGTCGTCTGGTCGCGTGGTCCTGAATCCTCCTCGTCGTCGGTGCCGACGCGTTGTTTGGCTGGGGACCTCCTTTGACTGACATTTTTAATTACTTTTTAGGATATCCCATCTAACTTTAAGGACGTATTTGAAAAAAAAAATTAGAGGAACGGTTTTGAACTCTCTAATTATTAGAGTCTCTCATTTGCTATCATCAAAACAATAAGCAAATCATCACAATCATGACAGAAAGATTGTGATGGAAACCTGGGAGACACAACAGATACATCTTGTGCCTGTATCTCTGATCCTCACTTATGCTCTCTGAGGGAGCTCTGGTTATATTACTTTATAAGGGAGAGTAGTCTTGTGTTTATGTGATAGGGGAGTGCTATACTTCCATGTCAAAGGGGGAGTTCTAGGTTCTATAAGATCACATGCTTATGTCAAGGGGGAGTATCATTTCACCAAACTTAGATGTCTATCTTGCATTTCTCCAACTGGTCATATACTTTCATGCTGATTATATCTCTCACCAACCATCTATTTTTTGATGATGTCAAAGGGGGAGAGAAAATTACATTGATTCTCTGGTGGTATTGTCTGTGCAGGGTTGTCTGCTCAGGGGAGCTTCTAGTGCTACAAGTAAGGGGGAGAGTACACAAGAAAAGGGGAGAGCATGGTTCTATTTAGCTTGGAGGTTGCATGGTGTTTGGCTTGGAAGTTTAGCTTGGAGGTTGCATGGTGTTTGGCTTGGAGGTTTAGCTTGGTGGCTGCATGGTGTTTGGCTTGGAGGTTGCATGGTGTTTGCATTAGGTTAGTGTCACATGGTGTCTGCATGATGGTGAAAATAGAGCTTGGAGGTTGCATGGTGTTTGCATTAGGTTAATGTCACATGGTGTCTACATGATGGTGAAAATAGAGTGATATGTCAGCATGCTTTCTGCATTGATGTTAGCATGTCAGGGGGAGTTTGAGAGATCATGCATGTTTTGGTATTGTAATTGTTTGACATGGTGTTGCCATCATCAAAAAGGGGGAGATTGTTGCATCCCTGCTGTTTTGATGATGTCATACACTATTTGCCAACATCTAGTTTGATCTGCCATTTAATTATTTTCATCTGATGTGCTTAACTTTAGAGTCATTGGCATTAAAATTTAATACACGGTTCATCAGTATGCATATCATCTTTGTGCATTTGGTCTTTGCACTTCCAAGTCCGTGCATATAGATATACTCTTTATTAACTCCATGCATGGATTGGACTTAGTAGAAAAACTGAGTTTGTGCACATTGGTTTGCATTTGTTCTGTTTACTTGGTTTGTATTTCCAAGTCCGTGCATATGCCTGAGTTCGTGTACATTCCATAATCCAACTTCGTGCATACTCTTGTTCCATGCTTACAAAGTCCGTGCACTCTCAAGATAGTGCACCTTGCCCAACAGAGAGTCCTTGCATGTTTTGGTGTGATCACAAGTCCGTGCAGACTGATAGTCATGCATGTTTTAGTAGTCGCATAAGTCCGTGTAGACTGTAAGTCCATGCATACATCTAAGTCCACACACATTGTTTGATCACGTCCGCGCACACCATTGGAAAGCCCGTGCATGTTCATTGTCCTATGCACTCATTGTGTCCATGCATACACTGAGTCCATGTAGACTTAGAGTTAGTGCACGTAGCAACTATGTCCACACATACACTAAGTCCGTGCACACTTAGAGTCAGTGCACGTTGCCTATTCAAA
This sequence comes from Amorphophallus titanum, assembly GCA_024336825.1. Lineage (NCBI taxonomy): Eukaryota > Viridiplantae > Streptophyta > Magnoliopsida > Alismatales > Araceae > Amorphophallus > Amorphophallus titanum. Next base: position 194,047 of record JANBPO010002302.1, on the reverse strand, counting down.
GCCCATGGACATTATCCAATGTCCGTGCATGGTCTGTGCATTTGATGCATGACTTTCACTCCAAGTCCGTTCAAGTTACTCTTGACAAGTCCGTGCACAATTCTTCCTAGTCCGTGGAAGTGTTGAACATGTCAGTGCACGTCTTTCTTACAAGGGTGTGGATGCATTAAAAGTCTGTACACATTTTGACTCCACTTCACAAAGCCCATGCACACTATGCATTTGTACTTACATGAAGTCCGTGCATTCTTTGCCATCATGCACATTTATTTTCAGCTTAAGCCAAAGTCCGTGCAAACTTTCAAGTCCATGCATTTCTCACCAAGTCCGTGCACGTCTGCTTATCGAACCTGCCATTACCGGCCCAGTAACGACTGCCACTTCTGAGGCCACCTCATCTGAAGCCTTGGCTATCATTGCTGCATCGCCAGTAGCTTGTGCGGGAACTTCAGAGATTATTCGTCCTGTGCCAGTGAGGATATAATTTTCTACAGACCTGGCATCATTAGACTTGGGAGCCTCAGGGGACAGCTCTGCTCCCATCAGGGTTTCAAAATTAAGGGCTGAAGTAGACCCGGCTAGAGGTTCTGCATTTGTACCGGCTGCGGTGATGACCATTGCACCTGAGTCCGCGGTCCCTGTAGTAGCACCCATGGAAACTGAACCTCTATCTCTTCAGGTTGTATCCCCTGCGGTCCCGTCAATGGCAAAGGTGGCTGCCCCAGAAGAGGAGGCCATGCAGGAAGCAACTATCGCAGTGGCCGGTCTATTATTGATAACCAGCCCAGAAGCAGCCTCCACGGTTTCAGTATCGGAGGAAGTGGTGCCCCAAGAGGCAAGTGTCGAGGGCACAAGCCTCATGCTGAAAATCGACAGGGAAGTGGCTTCGCTACTCGTAGACTCCCCCTCTTTGAGTATTCAGGCAACAGTCCATGAAGGGGTGGCAGCGGAGGAGGCATCGACCTTGCAAGAAATTGGAGAGAGAGTTCAGTCAGCACACCCAGGAGCCCTCCCATCTTCTTCCTCCCAGTCGGATGTCGCATTATGGGCGAACATAGATAATGAGGTGACCTTTGAAGTCACCTCATCCATCTCTTTCGACTTGGCCTTATCCGAAAGTTTTGTATGGCAGAACTTGGACATGCTACGCCAGTTGGTGGAGTCTCAGCCTAGACTGACTTATCTACAACTGAAGGAGATAGCCAACCGCTTTACTGCTGGTTTGTAGGTGATGGGTTGTCCCTTAGAAACATGGGCTCAGCGTGTCTTGTGATTGCTGAAGTTTGTACATCGCCAGAACTTCCTGACACGTGTCATGAATGATAGACTGGCTGCTTTCAAGCTGCAGAGAGCGGAGTGCAGGTCTGAGCTGGGAAAAATAAGTTCTGCCCTTCGGGAGCGTCAAGGCCACCTGGAGGCTTTGACTGATCGGGAGTAATTTATCTCTGACCGGATAGGCGTGCTTGAAGCGGAGCTAAATGATCTCCACGCTGAGTTGCCGCGAGTAAAGACCGCCCGACCACAATTTGCCGAAGAGATAGCTTTGTTGGAGGGATAGGTGGCATCTCTCCAAGATGAATCCATCCGGCTCCAGGAGGAGGAGGTTCACCTGCATGAACTAGGATCGGCCCCATATGTAGGCCTCTTGGCTTTTGAAGACATATTTCGACGTCCGTAGACGTCGCTTCCTTGTACACGCCCCTCTCGAGGGTCGCATTTGTATCTTCTTTTCTCAGTAATGAAAAGGACAATTTATTACCCCCTGATGTGTATTTCTTTTTGTGTTCCCATAGGGGGTTGGTGGTGGTTTGGCAATCCACTCGCAGATAACCCGTGTTTAGCAGGAGAGCGTCCACCCTTTCAGGGAAAGGGCGGGGGACTCGCTCCACCACGTAACGGTACCCGGAAGGGTGCTCAAACTGGATTTTCGGCCATGCGTGCCGTGAGTGGGGATATTCATAGAGGTGTAGATGGGGGCTTTAGAGCCTCATCAGGAACGGGTGAATGGTCTATCCCGGGTAGGCTTCCACACCAGTCGGGGCAATGCACCTGTCAACCGGTAGCTAGTCTCATCATCGACATTGGGTTTATATCGATGCAATAGAATGTTTGTAGGTCTCATCAGAATGGACGTAGGGTCTAGACTGGGTAGGTTTTAGTTGTTCTCATCACGGGTGGGACGTGAAAGGATATATGGGTTTCGTCAGGACAGACGTAAGGTCTGAACTGGATAGGTTTGGAGTTTGTCCTCTTCTCTGATCATGAGGCCTTACGATTCCTCCATACCCAGAAGAAGCTGAATGCTCGCCATAGCCGTTGGGTGGAGTATCTCCAGGAGTATACTTTTGTGCTTAAGCACAAAGCGGGGGTGGAGAACATGGTAGCCGATGCGCTGAGTCTACGGATGAGGATGTTGACCACCATGAGTGCTGAGGTGGTAGGATTAGAGACGCTGAAGGATGCCTGTGTTGATTGTCCAGATTTCGGTCTGATCTATGTTGTCCTTCAAGCAGGTCCCTCGCGTGACTATAGCGAGTTTGTGCTTCAGGAGGGTCACCTATTCAGGGGTGACAAGTTGTGCATCCCACGGACTTCAGTTCGTAACTTTCTCATGTGGGAGATGCACGCGGGAGGTCTTGCTGGCCGCTTCGGTCGGAACAAGACCATAGAGGCGGTTGAGCATAGATTTTATTGGCCTAGCCTGAAGAGAAATATTACTCGTATCGTGGCCCAGTGCCGCACTTGCGCTATGGCCAAACAAAGGAAGCAGAATACCGACCTCTATACTCCCCTCCTCGTCCTGGATAGACCATGGCGAGACATTAGTATGGACTTTGTGTTGGGATTGCCCCGTACCCTCCGAAAGCACGACTCCATCTTTATGGTCATAGATAGGTTCTCCAAGATGGCATTATTCATTCCATGCTCCAAGACTTCTGATGTCTCTGGAGTTGTCCATCTATTCTTTTCTCACTGCATCTCCAGGTTCAGACTCCCTCGTACTATAGTGTCAGATAGGGATGTGTAATTTACAAGCTACTTTTGAAAAATCCTGTGGCATATGATGGGCACTCAGTTGAAGTTCTCCACTATATATCACCCCCAGACCGATGGTCAGACTGAGGTTGTTAATAGGAGTTTGGGGGATCTTCTAAGGTGTCTAGCCCGTGATCATGTCTGGGATTGGGACTTAGTCTTACCATTAGCAGAGTTCGCTTACAATGACTCGGTCAATAGGTCTACAGGCATGAGCCCCTTTGAGATTGTTACTGGCCGTAGACCTAGGAAGTCCATAGACCTGGTCCCATTTCCCATCCAGTCCCGTGTGTCTGAGTCAGCAGAGTCCTTCGCCGATCATATTAGGCAGTTGCATGAGCATGTACGTCGTCATATTGAGACCAACAATACACGGTACAAAGAATTGGATGATGCCCACAAGCACCATCGTGAGTTCCAGGAAGGCGAGTATGTCATGATCAGGGTCAGACCTGAACGATTTCCCTCTGGAACCATGAAGAAGTTGCACGCTCGCGGTGCCAGTCCCTTTCGAGTAGTGAGAAGAGTCGGGTCTAATGCATATGTCGTGGACTTGCCAGAGGACTATGGGATCAGCTCCACTTTCAATGTGTCAGATCTAGTAGCTTACAAGGACCCGACGGTGATACCTAGTGAGCCATTTGAGTCGTCTCCACCCCTTGTGAGTGACACCACCCCAGAATGTCCACCTCTAGCCTTGTTACCTTAGCAGCGTAAGCAGATAGAGCATATACTGGATGAGCAGGTAACGACTACCCGGGGTGGGGTGTACCAACACTATCTGGTGCGATGGAGGGGTCGGCCCACATCCAACGACACTTGGATCACACGGGCCGAGTTACAGAGGATAGAACTAGACCTGCTGGATCGATACTAGAGCGACTCGGGCCCCTACTCGACGGGGTTGAGCTTCTCCCACCCGGGGAGAATTGGTGCGGACACCGGAGCCAGAGATCGACTTGACTCAACAAGCTGACGGTACCGGACACGTAGCACGACTCGGGCGACGCCGACGTCCTTGTGGCTGGGGGACAGCATGGAGCCTCCACCTAAGTTTTAATATTTTTAGTGTGTATTTGGAATGTATTTAGTATGGATGATGAAGTTTTGTTCTTTCTTTTGCTTTGCACTATAATGGCCTTGTCCTATCCGATGTATCAAAGAAGTATTAATAAGAAGAAGGGGAAAGTTTCTTTCTCTATGTTGCTTACATGTATATTTTTGAGAGAGGCTCAAAAATAAAATTTACGTAGTGTTGTCGCGTTCCATGTCCGAGGGATGGGCATTCCTTCCATGGTAGCCAGTTGGCACGCCCCTTTCCCGAGTGTCTCAACGACTCGGTAGGGGCCTTCCTAGTTAATGGCTAGCTTTCCCACTGCCTCTAGTGGTCGAGAGGCTTCGACTTTTCTGAGGATGAAGTCTCTTGGCAAGAAGTGCCTATCTCAGACTCTGGCATTGTAGTACTGAACCAGGCGTCACTGGTATTCCGCGGCTCAAATACCCACGATCTCTCAGATCTCGCTCGCCAAGTCGAGGTTTTCGAGCAACTTCCAGTCATTCACCTCGGGCGAGAAGCTGATGACTCAGAGAGATGGGTTGCCGACCTCTAGTGGAATCACGGCTTCCATGCCATACACTAGCTGAAAGGGCATTTCGCATGTGGCCATTCTTGGAGTAGTTTGGTGTGACCAAAGTACGCTCGGTAATTCCTCTAGCCAGCTGCCCTTGGCCTTACCGAGTCTGGTTTTTATGTCTTTTAGTATAGCCATATTGGCATTTTCAACCAGCCCGTTGGCCTGAGGGTGGGCCACCGAAGTGAAGTGGTTGTGGATATTTAGGTCGGCGCATCTATCTCTGAAGTAATGAGAATCAAATTATCGACCGTTATTGCTCACAATCACTCGGGGATACTGAAGCGACAAATGATCGATTTCCACACAAAGCTCCAGACGACCGACTCAGTGATTCTGGCAGTAGCCTCAGCTTCGATCCATTTTGTGAAGTAGTCGATGGCGACGATGACGAACTTCTTCTGGGCCTGAGCCGTAGGAAATGGTCCCAGAATGTCGATTCCCCACCGAGCAAAGTGGTATGACTCGGTAAGAGTAACGAGTTCCGAGGCAGGCTTGTGGACCAGATGGTCGAAGCGTTGACATCGGTCGCACTTCCGTACATAGGCCGAACAGTCGCGCTAAAGAGTGGGCCACCACTAACCTTGCCGAAGCAAGATCCTGGCGAGCGATCTTCCTCCCTGGTGCATGCCACAGATGCCTTCGTGCACTTCTTGAATTGCTCGACTGGCAACGATGGCGCTAAGGCACTTAAGGAGTGGTCCAGAGAAAGACCTTTGGTATAGGGCGTCATCCAAGATGACAAAATGTCGAGCTTGATACTTCAATCTCTGAGCTTCTCGAGGGTCGGGGGGCTCCTGAGAGTCTTGTAGCCAAGATATATAAGGGGTTCGCCAATCGTTCGGGGTAGCTGGGTCAACGATCATGAGCTCGGACTCGATGCTCGGTTGTTCTAGCTCTTCGAGGAAGATCGATCGGGTACCTTCCGGGCCAAGGGAGGAGGCCAGGCGAGAGAGGGCGTCCGCGCGGGAGTTTTCCTCCCGAGCTATTCAGACTACCTCAAAGCTCTTGAATAGCTAGGCTAACCCTTGGACCATTTGAAGGTACTTAATCATCGGGGCTTCCCAAGCTTCGTAATCACCATTGACCAGGCTAGCGACTAGCTGGGAGTTAGTATGGATTATGACTCGCTCGGCCCTAGTCGTTGGGCCATCCTGGCCCCTGAAATGAGGGCTTCATACTCGGAGGCATTATTGGATGCCTGGAAGTTGAACTTCAAGGCGTACTGTAACTCAGCTCCTTTGGGTGACTTGAGGAGGACGCCAGCACCACTACCAGCCGAGTTGGATGATCCGTCCACGAACAAGTCCCAGATGGGTCCTCGTGCGGACGAAGGTTCTTCCTCGAGCGGGACCAAACTCCCTGAGCAAGAACCACTTCACCACTTGGTGGAGAGGAATCTCGCGCCCTCATCTCCTTCCTTCTACCCCTCGCACCAAGGCTCTACTGACTTAGGCATCAGAGGGTTTACCCTGGGGATTCATCCCTGGGCACCTCTGACTTGTTTCCCTTTCTTACAGTTCATAACTTTGTGGTCAGCATTTCCAGCTCAGGACAAGTATGAGATCATGTCTCTTCATCTGGCACCGTCTGTGGGAAACGAGCAAATAGACGACATGGTGCGAAGGAGTTTCAGCAGGAGGGGCACCAGCGACAAGGGGAAAGCTCCGGCAACGGAGGAGGGTGCACCGTCCCACCCTAAGGGGAACACCCCCTCTCACGCCAGCGACCCAACTGGCAACCTACCCCTACCCACGGTGGAGGGGCAACCCCCTACCGAGAGCGCAGACCCCCTCCAAACCCTCAACGTAAAGCTGGATAGCCTCATTGATCTAATGAGGACCCAGGCGGCCAGGGAGGAGCGTTCGTGACTTCCCCAGGAGAGCCCCCATCGTAGGGATGCTTCCTTGCAAACTGCACGGGGCTGCTTCATCCTCCGAGGATGGCAGATAATCCGCAATCGGTCAGGTGGACCGTCGCAAGTCCCTCCCCCGGAACAAGAAGCCTCCTCTAGTCCAAGGAGAGAGAAGTCCGGAGCACGACGGCCGCCTCCAGAGATAGAAGCTCTTGAGGGTCGTTGAGGCAGCATCCAGGAGCGCCCTCGTAGACCCTCGACCTAGCGGCAACCGGAGTTGTCCCTCCGGTTGCGAGACTTTGAGAGGCATTTCGCAGAGCAAGAGCACGCCCTCCACGCCTTGTAGAAGACCTCTCCCATGGAGGATGAGGAGAAATCTCCATTCTCTGATCACATCTTGAAGGTAGAGATCTCTCCCAGGATCTCCCTCCCGACCTTCAAGTCGTATGACGGCCAGGGCAACCCGGCCGACCACTTCAATAGCTTCGATGCCCTGATGACTCTTCACAGGGCGTTCGATGCCATTAAGTGCCGAGTGTTCGTGACCACACTGGTTCAGGGTGCTCAAGCATGGTTCCGGGCCCTCGCCCCCGGTTCCATCCGAGACTTCAAGCAGTTCTGGCGAGTGTTTGAGGAAAGCTTCACTGGCAGCAGTCCTCCTAGGTCAGTAGTGGGGCTGTTGGTGCTCAAATAGGAACAGGGGGAGAAGCTTCAGGCTTACATCAACTGATTTAAATCGGAGGCCCTACGCATCCCCCGCCTGGATGTAGCCTCGGCCATAACCGCACTGATTGGAGACACCCGCTACAAAAACCTCTGGCGTGAGCTAGTCCTACATCCTCCCACCCCCCTTGCCGAGCTAGTGACCCTGGCATTGCGCCATGCTGAGTGCGAGGAAGTTCTCAGCGCTCGCCACGGCACAACCGGCTTGGGTCGGGAGGGGAACAAGAAGTGAGCGTCCGAGCCAAGATCGGGGCAAGGGAAAAGGTGAAACTGAGACAGAGAGCATAAAGAGCCGTCCCAGAGATACAAGCGGTACATGCCCCTGACTGCTCTGGTGTATGAAATTTACGAAGACATCAAAGGCTCGGGCCTCCTCCGCCAACCCGAGCCTATGAAGGCAAAGTATCGCAACCGCCGCAAGCACTACCTCTTCCACAGTGACCACAGGCACCACACCGGCGACTGCCACTAGCTCCAAGATGATATCGAGCGTCTCGTCCGTCAGGGGCACTTGTCCCGGTACGTGTCCGGGCAGAAGGAGGACCAAGGCACCCCCGAGGAGATCGACAACATTCCCTGCGAGGTCCACATCAACGTCATTGCCAGAGGAGCTGCATCAGGAGGAGATAGTAGCCGAGGAAGGAAGCGTCATGCCGAGTGGGAGAGCCGCCCCTCACACCCTCAGTGACGGTCTGTCCAGACACTGACCCCACCAGCGTGAGAACTATCTCGATCGTGTGCCCTCCCAAGACTACCGGAGTTGGCGATCACTCGGATGAAACAGAGGCACCCTGACTCCCGCCTTTGCTCGACGTTTGAATGGAAGAATCTGTGGTATCCTAGTCCGAGTCATAGCATTGCCCAGAAGGAAAATCGAGCTCTCCGTGTGCCTATTCATTGGCCAAAATGGTCGCTCGACGATAGCCCTAGGAAAACTCCTTCCGCAGGCCCCGGCGATAACCCGGCTCATAGTAAGCAAAGGCAGCTTGCTGGAGCGCCGCCTGGTAACTCTCTGAGCATTTGTATTGCTCGAGCACTTCCAACTCGGCTAGCCCTGCCTTTGCCTCGAGCTCAGCCGCCTTTCGTTCTGCCTCAGACTGCCTCTGCTCGACTTCAGCTCGGGTGACTTCAGGCTCCGCCCGCTATCGCTCGGCCTCTCGGACCCGGCCCTCAAGCTCTTCACGCCCAGCCTTCCATTGCTCGTCACTCTCAACCTGAACTTTGCGCTCCGCATCCAGAAGCCTATCTTTCAGCCCCACCATATAATGGGCGTGAGCCAGCTGCTTAGTCGACTCCCGAGCCTCTTTCTGGCTCAACTCTACTTGCGCCTTGAGCGAAGCCACCTCCCATAGGAGGTCCTCAAGGTCGACAGTCAAGCATTCAATCTTCCGGTCGGACACGCCACGGGCCCAGGACAGAGATTCCCTCTCTAACTCTAAACGAGCGTACAAATTGGCCATCTCGGCCCCCAGCTGGGCCACAATCAAGTCGCCCTCCATGACTCATTCGAGAACTACAGAAGGGGAGCTACGTCTGAGGTCTCCTCGAATCGCCTCCGATGTCGCAGAATGGCATCTACGATACAGGGAGGCTCAGACTACGAAGGCTCCCGCTGCGAGCGTGAAGGTCCTCTCTGGGATAGCCGGGATTGGGGCATCCTCCCCAAGTACCCCCACTTCTGAGGCCCCATTGGTTGGCTCAGAAAGGACTGCCTCACCCTACGCATCCACAGCCTCGGTCGGCTGGGATGGGGTCGCCTCACCTCGTGACCCCTCGGCCTCGATCGGCTCAGATCGAGCTCCACCATCCTGCGCCCCATCAGCCTCAGTAGGCACCCTAGCGTCGGCCACCCCTGCCTGGAACGCATCCACCTCGACCGCGACTCCTCCTGCTGCGACGGCCCCCTCTGATTCGACAATCGAGAGAGCCAGCTATGCGCCCTCTTCGACATGGCAAGTGGCCTCCGCCTTTCTCACCCTTTTCCTCTCAGCGGTCCCGGCCTTCATCGAGGCCCACAACACTTTTTCCATGGGACCCTTGTGCTTGGCCCCGCGATGCTCGAAAGATCCATCCCGAGCAAGCTGCTTGCCCTTGTCTCGGGCATGGGAAGAACTCCCGGATGCTTGAGGTCCACCGGGAGTAGGCACCTCCTCCTCATCAATGATCACCACCTCGGCCGACGGTGCCTCTACATTAGCCACTCGCCTCGAATCTGGGCCAAGAGAAGCAGACAGCTAGAAAGAAGCTTGCTGAGGTGACCCAACATCAACACAAGGTTCTAAAGCCTTTACCTGGAGGCACCACCATCCGAGAAGGATACTCCTCGATGTTGGCCTCAGTCATCAACTCAGCGGTGGATCGACGATTCTCCTGAAGGAGACAACCTTCTTCTCCACCTCTGGGGAAATCACAGTCGACTTTGGGGGGATGTTAGGGTGAAAATTGGGGATCGACGGGAAGTTCCAAGCCCCGCTGTCGAAGGCTACGCCCACCGAGAAATACTGGGTCTTCTAGCCCTTGTAGGAAGAATCTCTGGGAGAGAGGGTCACGCAGCTCCTTCCTCTCTCTCTCTCTCTCTCTCTCTCTCTCTCTCTCTCTCTCTCTCTCTCTCCCTATCCTCTCTCTCTCTCTCTCCCTCTCCTCTCTCTCCCTCTCGACGTCCCTCCGCACCACCTAGAGGGTGATCCTCAGCTCCACGATGTTACAGGGCAGCTCCTTTGCATCGCGACGCCATAGCTCTGCCTCCAGCTCCACTACCCGGGCATTGCGCTCTGCCACCTGAGCAATGAGCCCCTCCTCGGCCCGAACTGCGCGGGCCAATGCATCCTAGACCTCCATCACCTATCAAGAGTCAGGCATTTCACAGAGTCAGTAAAGAAGGGGGAGGGTAGTGTGTAATTTAAATTCAAATTGAATAAGTACTCACCCGAGCTATGAGCTTGTGCTCAGCCTTCTCAAAGGGGGCCACTACATTGGCTAGCTGCTCCTGGAGGGAGGTGACCTCCGGAGGAAGAGCTTGGGAGCTGGAAGATGCTCCACGTGCCATCCCCACTGTCACTGCCAGCTGGGCACGCTGAAACAAGGGAACAGATGATAGTCAGTGACTAAGGATCAGGAATCTAGGTAAACAAAAAAAATGCATTGCATAAGCATACCAGGATGTCCAGCTCCTGTCGAGTGACAGTCAGCTACTGCCTGGCGTCCGCCAGCTAGGCCTGCAAGTCGGTGATGATGGTGACACAGGCATCCTAAATTCATGACCATCTAGGTTAGTGTCACATCTCTATGCATACATCCATGAACAAAAATAAAATAAAAAAAGTAATGCTCATTTCATACTTACCCCTACTGGTCTCCCGAGCTGGAGATGCTCTACGTGGGTCTCCTGGTAGCGCTGTAGGTAGTCGGCACTATACTGCGCGTGAGACACCATGGGCATGCCACCCTGCTGCCAGTCCTGGAACTGGGCAGGGAAGTGCATATGCCAGTCAATGAGCTTCGCCTTTCCTCAAGTCTTCCTCCCGATGCGGCTCGACGAGTCCATGTCCACCCACTCTTGGGCAAGGCCCAGGGTCCTCATAGCCAACCTCAGTCGGAGTGGCTCAATCTCATTCAGGCAGTGGACCCAAATGTCCCGCCTGAAGTGAGGTCGGCCAGCCTTGACCCAGGGTGGCCTGCGTCATCCATGCCCAGGTAGGGCCTCCACACCACCTGCATTATCACACATGTCAATTTCCACATTTTGCAAATAAAATAGATATACAAAAAAAATCATACCATGGCCTCAAGATACTCTGACAGCTCACGTTGGAGCGACGACAGCTGGTAGGAGTGTGGCGCCGCGATCACGATTGGCCTCCACCGTCTGGCTAGTGGCACGACTGCCGGGTCCCACTGCCTAGCTCTCCCCATCGAGAAGTAGTAGTAGCTCCACACCTGCATCCATCACATGTCATTAGTAATTGCATAAACATGAAATAGAACTAACTACAAATAAAATAAAATAAAAACATTTACCTAGAGGAACGGTGCAAAGCCACTGACTATCGTCTCTCGATCTGTCCCCTGGGACAAATCAACAATCAAGTGGGCAAGTAGGGCTGCGCCCCACGCATAGTGCCCCACACGGTCCAGATCCACCAAGATCTTGAGGAAGTGACAGTGGATCTCATCTCCCTTCATCCCCAGCAGTAAGTGACCCAGAAAGAAGAAAAGGAACCTCTACAGGTCCCGATCCGCTCCCTCCTGATCACTGGCGTCCTGGCAAAACACCTCGCGTTCGGCTCCCTCTAGCCATGCCATGAACTCCACCGTGCTCTCGCTGTCACCCTGGTGGGCGTCAACGAATCCCAACGCCTCCATGATGTCCATCTGTATCACGCCCCATACTCTATACCATCGAGATATTGTCCGCTTTGGCCTACCGGCCTCACGGTTTTATCCCTTTCTAATATCTCAGATCGTCTTCTTGTTCTTCACCGTCTGCTCTTACTGGCTGTGGTAGTTGAATTGGTTAAGAATTTTAAATTATGGTGATCTATTCAACCCCTCCCCTTCTAGCTCACCTTCCGCAAGTATATCAGGGACAAGTCTATCATTTTCCACAAAGGAGACATGGTCCCTCCAGCCCCACCAGAAGATGATTTCAGCTGGTCCAGGTGAGCCGACAACGCCCCTGAAGCCGTCCAAATTCTGGACGACCTGTCGCCTTGCATCTGGGAGATGCGCCTCAAGCACCATATTCCCCAGTGGCAGGGCTCCGCGCAGTGGAGATATTTCCATGATCTCTGGACACCCTCACAAGTCCGAGGGCAACCCCCATTCTCCCAAAAGGATACCAGAGGTCTTGGTTATGACCAAGACCCAGACTTCTGTTTCTACCATGCTGTCCACGTCGTGGGACCGATGCAGCCAGCCGTCGACCCGGTTGTCGTCAACACCAAGTTTGACAGCTCGGGAGATGAGGGGGAGGAGATTTTAATCCCACTCCCTGCCAGAGCCCGTACCCCAGTTCCAGCACCTGATGAGGCTTCCTCGTCCATCCACGAGGATGTTGAGACAGAGGAGACCCCCATGGCCTCCCAGCCAATTGAAGAACCTAGGTCACCACACTTTCCCCATGAGGAAGGTCCCCGGAACAAAGACCATGTGGCATCACTGGCATTCGCAGACAACTCCAGCCATGCCTCCAGGATGCCAACCGACAGCTGTCTGTCCGACGGGGATAGCCAGGGACAACCTCAGGCCGAGTCTAGCAGCGATAATCTCCCAGCCCCATCAGCTTCAACTATCGGCTCCGAGGACCCACGGGTGTATGAAGTGGACACTGAGGATGAAGATTTCGTCGACTTCCAGCCAGCACCTCCTGAGCTGGAGGATAGTGGCCAGGCAACCGTCGACGAGCTTGTCGAAATTAATCTGGGCGAAGATGAAGCCCCTCAGCCAACATTCCTCAGTGCTTTCCTCACCGAGGAAGAGAGGTAGGACTACAAGCAACTCTTGCTCGAGTATAGAGATTGCTTCGCCTGGACATACAAAGAGATGCTAGGGTTAGATCCTTCCGTAGCGGAGCATGACCTGGCTATATCTCCCTCAGCCACTCTGGTCAAACAACCCCAGCGGCACATGCGCCATGAGCTGGAACTCTAGGCCACTGTTGAGGTCAATAAGATGGCGGAGGTCGACTTCATCGAGCCATGCATCTACCCGGTTTGGCTCGCCAACATTGTCCTAGTCAAAAAGAAAAATGGTCAAGTCCGCATCTACGTCGACTTCCAAGACCTCAATAAAGCTTATCTGAAGGATGACTTCCTAGTCCCAATCATAGAAATAATGGTCGATATGACCACCAAACACGAAGCTCTATCTTTCATGGATGGATCATCTGGTTACAATCAGATCTGGATGTCCCTGAAAGACAAGAACTACACTGCCTTCAGATCTCCCAAATGGATCTTCAATTACAAGCGCATGCCCTTCGATTTGAAGAATGCCGGTGCTACCTGCCAGAGGGTCAAGACCAAAATCTTCGACGAGATGTTGCAAAACATCATAGAATGCTACGTTGATGACCTCGTCGTCAAGACCAGAAGGCGAGAAGACCACCTACGTGATCTGCATCAAGTCTTCAAGCATCTTCGACAATATGGGCTCAAAATGAACCCCATGAAATGTGCCTTTGGCGTATCCAGCGGCAAGTTTCTCGTCTTTATTGTTCGATACCGAGGAATCGAGGTGGACCCCAGCAAGATCAAAGTGATCCGGGAGCTTTCACCACCCAGCAACCTCACCGAACTCAGGTCACTCTAGGGTAGACTGACCTACATTCGGAGGTTCATCTCCAACTCCAGCACCCATTCTACCCCTCCCTCACCTTAGATCACCCCCTCCCAGACTGCCTCATAGCCAGGGGTTGCCCCCATACACATCCACCCCATTTTCCCTGCCATCTATCCCATTCCCCATCACTTATCTCCACCCTATTCATGCCAGTTCGTAGACAGCAGTAAGGGTCCAAGCTGCAGACATTGCCACATCTTCACCGAGCATCTTCTGGTAGAGTATCCTATATTGCTGGAAAGCTCTTCGAAGCGTGTTCGCAGGCGAGGTGGTCTCGCCATCATCCGAGGTCCCAGCTGCCCATAGGAGCCAATCTTCCCCGACTGCACAGAACTGCTCCGACGAGGAACCTAAGGCCAAGAGAAGGAGCAACCACGGCTGCTCCAGGATGGCTTTGGATGTGATTTTTGTCTGAGGTCTTCTCCTCTAAGCCCTCTATCAGAACCAATAAGAATGGAGTCATTTGGATCTCGGAGCACAGATTTCCAAATTTTCTCCCCGGAGTGCCCATGTTAGCTTCCCCTAAGTCAGATCTGACCCTTCCCACCATTCTGGTTTGCTCAGTCTACTCTGACCTCCTCCGATGACCTCGTTGGTCTTTTATTGAAGAGTACTCATCCACGATCGCAATGGCTCTAGTCCCACCCTCATCGGAATCCAAGAGTGTTCGTGACTGCCACTTCTTCCAGCAGCGGCAGTTTTGGGACCGCCAGAGCTAGGTCCGACCACTCTGATCCCGACCCTGCCTCGACCTCCGTTGGTATCAAAAAATTCTCCAAAAATTTCAACGTCTTCCTTGGCCAACCCAGGACATTTTGGCACTAGTCCCATCATCATCTGAGGTCAGTGGAGTCCGTGGTGGTGTCATCATCGACTCCCTATCATGCTATTCCAGAAGCAGGTAGAACCAGCAACGTTCGCTAATTCGGCTTATCTTAAGTTCCCCCACCCCGCCTGGCCAGCTTAAAGCCCCTCCCTGCGGGAGGTAGTGTTTGCTTGTAACCCTAAAGTCCCCCACCCCTAGTCCAACCCCCTTGCAAGGGGCGTAGTGATTGTAATTTGATTATTCAGGTTGAAGCTTCATCGGCGCAGCGTGCAGGTAAGCCCACGCGTCCTCACTCGCCCTCGTCTCAGGCTGGGATCGGCGTCTTCACGCCGATCAGGTGAGCTTCGGGCCCCATCCTCTGCTAGTTTTACTTTTTCTTGTATTAGTATCATTTCTGGTTGCCCGTCGACCGGTGAGTTGAGTGCCCGATCTCAAATTGCTATTATATGAGTGACTACCGTGGGTGAGTTGTGAGAGAGATAATACATCCCACGCCCTCGGCATGCTGGCCGCCCGCGTGAGTGGGCATCCCAGGACCCTTAGGGGTTCAACCACAAGCTAGTTGAGCCCCGGTACAGCAAGGTCCCCCTTTGAACCCTCTCCACTATCATAGGTCTATCTACGAACCCGAGTGTGCGCTTAGCGGGAGAGTTCGCTCTAGTGAATTTACCAGTCCGTGCATTACTTGCCTTGCTAGGTCCAAGGGTTGGTCTAATTTCTGCATTCCCTTAGTGTGTCACACTCATTGTGGTACCCCCTTCCTTAAGTGGTATATCAAAAGATGTCGCCGGAAGGTCCGGTTACGCCGGTCTGGAACGCGGCCTTTCTAGCGTCGAGGAAGCCTTCGGGCTCATCCTTTGCCTCGTAGCACTTGGCAATCGGGGTCACCACCTCCATCCTAGGTCGTCTCACATCAAGTGGTATCAGTGCAAGTTCTCAACTTGTCTCTACAAGTTGGTCCTAGGGCGCGCATATGCATTTAGAGTCTCCTGGTACATCACTCTTGTCCACTACCATGGCCGCCTCATACCAACCATACCTATCGGCCCTCTCCATGAGTCCAAACCAAGGGGTACTCGGTCGGATGAATCCCTTCTCCAATAACTCCATCAATTGTTCTTTTAACTCCTTCATTTCGATAGGGGACATTCGATACAGAGCCTTAGAAATAGGTGCAGCTCTCGGAATTAAATCAATAGAGAAGACCACTTCTCTCTCCGGAGGAATACCAGGCAACTTGATTGGGAATACATCAGAATAATCCCAAACAATAGGAATATCCTCTAGATTGAGTTCTTTATACTTGGCCATAGTCATAGAAACTAAGAAGGCCGCACAGCCCTTCTTCAATAATTTATTGGCTTTAAGGGCCGAAATAAGGAATAGGTGTCTAGAATACCTGACACTAGAAAATAAGAGGTTGGGATACTCACTAAAGGTTATCGTACCCAATTTACAGTTAATACTAGCACCTATGTAGATAACCAGTCAGCTCCCAAAATAATATCATATCCTTCCATCTCCATGCACACTAAGTCAGCCGATAGGTTGTAACCGTTGACTAGAACTTCACTAGTAGGATAGAAATATTTAATCTTCGATCCCGCTCCAATAAGAGTACTGATAGTAAGTTTGGGTTTTAACGGGACAGGTCTCATCGGCAAAGTATCAGCAAAGCTCTTAGATATAAATGAATGTGTGGCTCCAGTGTCAAATAAACAGAGACAGGCTTTAAGCAAATAGAAAGAGTACCTTCCACAATGCCTCCTTCTTCGGTAAGTTTCGCATCCCTAAGAGCTTGAAGTCTACCTTACTTTTTGATAGTAATTGAAAATTTTTTCGACAGAGCTTGCTCGTTGAGAAGTGGACAATTCGGGATTCTATGATCCTCACTCCCACAGCGAAGACAGGCACCAAGTCTTCTCTAGCACTCTTCTGTCTTATGTCCGGGCTTTTTACAATGCTTGCATAGTTCCTTTGAGGGGGTAACAAAAGGGACAATTTGTTTATCATTCCATCTTAGCTTCTTGTCCTTTTGGAAGTTACGCCCATCTTTAAAGGAGTTACGCCCATCATTGGGCCTCTTCTTCTCGAAGGAGGGCTTGAAGTTACCAGAGCTAGTTACTGGCTCCTTCTTGGCATCTCTTCCCTGGATGTGATCAGACATCTCTGTTGCATCTTCCAAGAGTTGGGCTCTTCTCACCATGTCGGCATACACTTGAATATCCATCGGGGCGAGTTGAGTAATATACTGGGGCCTTAAGCCATTTAAGAATCTCTTCGCCTTCATCTTTTTGATACCCACAAGGTGTGGTGCATATCGGGATAGTCTCGCGAATTGAGCTTCATATTCTACCACCATCAAACTCCTTTGCTTCAAGGATGCAAATTCAGCAGCCTTTCTCTCTTGAACTCAGTCAGAGAAGTACTTATTGCTGAAATGTTCTACGAAGACTTCCCACAACACTTGGTCGTGCGGTAGAGTTGCTTCGACTAACGCCCACCAAGTATGGGCATCCCTTTCAAGCTGAAAGGTAACGAGTAAGACCTTCTCCTCATCAGCACATTACATGACTCAAAAAATCCTCTCGATTTCCTTCACCCAGTGTTCTGCCTCATCTGAGTCCGTGGACCCTGCGAACTTGGGAGGGTTCATACTTTTGAAGTTTCTATGTAAATTTTCCACTCCACAGTTAGCTCCTCCTTGAGCTACTTATTACAGCGCTTGGGTCAGTCCTTGTACTATCTGTTGCATCTCACACCATTGTGCTCTCTCGACAGCCATGGGTGAGAATTAAGTCTGTAATAATAGCTACAAAATTGAAGTGTTTATTTTATATTCTTGATTTATCCTACTTTAAATATTAGTCCATGGTTCTACCCATTCTCAGTAGAAAGGTTCAAGATTCTATCAAAGGTTATAGATCAACCCTTAGAACCTATATTAAGGGAAACCTAGGGTTTCCACCCTAATCCTAAGCCCAGACCGCCCCACCCCAGCCACCCACGTTCTGCCCTCCCAGCCACCATCCCCCCTGCGCTCCTCACCTCTACCCCACTCCAAAGAACATCCATGACAATGCCGGATCCCCACAACACCATTCCACCTCTTATGTTAGCGGACTCATCACCTTGTTGCTTGCAGACCCGGGACAGAACCTGAGTGCCGATTTACAGACACTGACATGGCTTCCCACGGCAATATTCAGTGGAAGTTGTCTTCATCAAAGTTCTTCTCATCAAAGTCTACGATGATCCTGAGGTGGTCTCACCTCGATTTGACTTTGACATCACCTACGGCGTCCATTCTTGTGCAACCTCGCCAGATTCACGCTAGATTCAAAAGGTCAACTTGTAGCGGCTCCACCATCTCCCAAAGGCGCGAATCAGCTAAAGAGGTCTTCTGAGGAGTTGTTCATCTCCAAGCTGCTGTCATTCCAGAGTGGTCCCACTTCATTTTGACGTCGTCAGTGGTCGTGGCGTTCATTCTCCTATGACTACACAGATCAGGTGCAACCCAGTCTACCCAGACTGTGCACCCAACTTGCAGTGCATGCCACGCCCAACCTGTTCGTCTGCAGCCAAAGGCTTCTTCATCAAAGTTGTGCCCCTCGACGATACGAAGCCAACCCAGGTGGTTTCATCCCATTCCAACTTCAGTGCAGGAAGTTCCACCCCAGCCTTCGCCTCCTTGTCCGGCTGCTCACCCAGGAACCTGAGGCTTGCCTCTTCTGTGACCACACCCAGCTCAGTGGTCCAAAGGCCGCCATTCCCACCCTGTATGCTATTCGACCGAGTTGATCACGCCTCATTTGGAGTTCCATAGCGAGCATACCGGTGACTGCCCCTCGACTGCGCAAACCTGCCCCGCAGGACAGAATCGTGTAGGTCCACGACATCGGCCAACCCGACCCTCTAGCAACCTTGAATCGATGTCATATTTTCAGGATCACTCCAGCACTCCCCACGATCCGTCATAGCACTGACGGCACCTCAGTCTGATGTCTGTGCTCAGCGTACCATGCGAAATGATCAGCGTCATCCCAGCAGGCCTGTTCACAGATCGGCATCCCAGTCCTTCCCTCCCCTTGGTCCCCCCTCCTGCGTGAGGGTAGTTTGTGTATTGATTGCCCTACCCCCTAGTTTCCCCTCCCTGCGTGGAGGTGATTTTGTTGCTTGTACTAATAGGGTCGTACGCAAGCTACACCGACGCAGCGTGCTTGTCGGGTGTGCATGCTCCCCGGCGTGCCCACGTCTCCGACCGGAGCCGATCCTTCGGACAGATAGGTACATGCGATAGCCACTCCTTCATTTTCTCTTCTAGTATTAGTTCCAACTGCCGCGCCGGTGAGAAGAGTGCCCGTTCCAAATATTCCACCTACTTTGAGCGATTGCTACCAGTAAGTTGAGCGTCCGATTGAACCGATTCCCTCTGTATCGGTCTGCCCGGTTGAATCTGGTGCCCTCTACCATCTCCCCGGGTGGCTTCCACCGCCCTCCTCGCTGCTCAGACCATGTTTGACACCCTTGAGAGCCGCTGCTTGCCTAGCCACCACGACGAGTCCTCTCGTGTGGTTCGCTTCACGCCCGTGTGTTAGCCTTGTCACCTAGACGTTTGTGCTCGCTATCTTGCTGGTTATAGGTCCCAATGTACCGACTCAGTTTCGTCCTGCGTCAAGTACCTGTTGCTGAGGATTGATGAGCTATTCAATCAAATATCAGGAGTGTAGTATTTCTCTAAGATTGACCTCCGATCGGGATATTATTAATTAAGAATCATGGATGAGGATATCTTTAAGATGGAATTTCGAAGCAGGTATGGGCATTTCAAATTTTTATTAATGTCTTTTGGTCTAGGCACTACCTTGATTTGGCCGAGGATTCCTCGGCTGAAAGTGGCATTATAGGCGGATATCTCCTTAACCACTATGAAGTTTGCTGCAATGGTGATGACTCTGGGAGGGGTGCCGACGGTGACAAGTAGGCTTAGGGCTCCCTCGGGGTGGGTTACCTGGCCGTTGAACCCGTAGAGTGGGGATCGGATCGGACATAGTTTTGACGGGTTTTCACCCATCTTTAGCAAACACTTGTATGATAGAACATTCGGGGCACTGCCATTATCCACTAGGATCTGGTCCATGTTACAATGATTTATTGTGACTGAGAAAACAAGGGCGTCATCATAGGGGGTGACCACTCCTTCGAGATCTTGGTCTGAGAAGACCAAGGTCTGCTGGTTGGTCACCGGCGAAGCCTTAGGGGGCTCGGAGACCCGGGAGGCTCATCGGCATAGCGCTTCCTCCCTCAGCTACTATCTCCTCCTGAGGTGGGTCCTCCTGAGATGACGTTGATGTGGACTCCACGAGGGTGGTTGTCGATCTCTTCTGGGGGGACTCTGTGGTCTTCTTGTCACTCGGCCATGTACTGGGATAAGCAGCCTTAGTGGATGAGACTTTCAATCTCTTCATTGAGGCATTGGCAGTCCCCAGTATGGTGGTTGTGGTTGTCGTGGAACTGACATTACTTTCGATGACTTCGGCACTTTGGGTCAGTCTTCATCGGCTTGGGGTAGTGAAGAGTCCCGAGTCCTTTATCTCTTCATAAATTTGGTAGACAGGTGCAGTCAGAGGAGTGTAGCGCTTAAACTTGCACGGGAGTTCCTTTCGGTCACCCTCTCGGTTCCTCCTCCTCCTCTACCTGGAAGGTTGGTCGGACGACCTCTTTCTCTCCCCCTCCCATCCCGATCTTGCGAGATCTCTACAGTCGATGAGGACCTCGTCGCACTTCGCATGGCGCAGAGCTAAGGTCACGAGATCAGTGAGGGAGGAGAGAGGGTGGAGCACCAGTTCTCGTCGGAGATTTTCATCGTGCGTGCCTCCAGCCAGTGCGGTGATGGCAGAGGCCACATCTAGGAGGGGGATAGGTAGGGCTTCCGTTTTGAAACGGTTGATGTAAGCCCACAGTTTATCCCCTTGTGCCTGCTTGAGAGCTAGTAATCCCAGTATCGACCTTGGAGGGTGACGTGAGACGACCTAGGGGAAATGGGCAATGAGCCCAAATGGATGCCCAAATCGTGAATCCAAGATAGCAAAGGGAACGAAGCGAAGGATGAGCCTGAAGGCTTCCTCGACGCTAGAAAGGCCACTTTCTAGACTGGCCTAACTGATTCTTCCAGTGACGTCTTTTGATATACCTCTTTTGCTACCGAGGACTCACGCTAAGGGGGTTGACACTGAGAGCCTCGGACCTAGGCTCGCAAGTAATGCAACGGACCACCGACTTCACTCAAGTAAGCTCACCTGCATAGCACACACTCAGGTCCGTAGACAGACCGACGATAGTGGAGAGGGCCCGAAGTGGGACCTTGATGTTCCGGGATATGGCTAGCTTAGGGTAGACCCCCAAAGGGCCTGGGATGCCCAATTCAACAAGCGGCCAGCACGCCGAGGGCATGGGTATGATGGTCTCTCTCACAACTCACCCTGCGGTGGCACTCAATTAGATGAATTTTGGATCGGGCACTCTCTCACCGTCCGACGGAGCTAAGAAATAATACTAGTTAAGAAAAATAAGCCAGCAAAGAGAGGGAACCAGAAGCTCACCTAATCGGCGTGGAGATGTCGATCCCAGTCGGTGACGATGGAGAATGGGGAGGCATGGCTACGCACCCACACACCGCGCCGATGTAGCTTCGATTAGTGACCTACTAGTACAACCACTACACCCTCGCAGAGAGGTTGGACTAAGGCCTCCTCCCGTTGGAGAGCGCCCCCTCCCCAACCGCGGCTTTCTTCCTCCCCGGGCGTTCGTGGCGCAGCCTCCTTCGCTCCGGCAACGGCGTGGCGGCGGCGGCGACGTGGCGGACGAGGGGACATTCTTTTCATGACGTGAGGCGGGGCATGCGAGGGTTTAAAAACTTCTTCCTTGATTTCGACGGCAATTCGGCGCAACATTCGCTCTATTGAGGTAGGGAGATGGATCCCCATGCTCATCCCATCGTCCCCCGTGATTTATAGGCCGAGGAGAGGTCGAGAGGGGCATTTTTGAGCCGGGTAGGGTAAAATCCATGATTTGGGGGTTGTGAGCCGATCTACCATTTCATCGCATTTTTGGCCGATCCGAGGTCGTAGATGCATGCTAGGAGTTATTTGGGGGCTTCCCCCTTGTTTCCCCCCTCTCCCGTGGAGGTATGGGGACATGGGAAGGATTTTTTGGACTTTCTCGCCGTTTCATTCTCGGACAGGTGTGGTGGTTGTTCCAGTGACCGCCACAGGCCGTGACGCCCCAAGGTAGGTGTGTCACAGGCCGTGACGTCCCAAGAGGGATGCATCACAGGGTCCTGTAGTGTCGGCAAGGCATCAATCGCTCTGGCGGTCCCACGATAGACCGCCAAAGAGTGTGACGCACCTGGGTTCGACCGCCAGAGTGGCGAGTTGACCATTATTTTCTGACTGTCAGTTTCTGACCATTGGGGTCACGTGTCCTCTAACGTGCCAAGGGTGGTGCGTCAGAACACTGTGATGCCCCTAGGTGGGAGCGTCAGAGCTGACGTTACCCATCTTCTAACGCACCAGTGTTGGTCTGTTAGAGGCCGTGACGCCCCAGGGTAGGTGCTTCAGAGCCCGTTTTCCTTTGGCTTGTGGCACTCCAGGGTTGGACTGCCAGAGCGTTGTGGCGCTCCAGTGTTGGACCGTCAGAGCCTGTGACGGCCCAAGGCTGGACCGTCAGGCTCTGTGCTGCACCAAGTGTGTGCAGTCCCATTTCTTTGACGGTGGTTTCCGTGAGTTAGTCCTTACTTCCAGTAACCTATCCACTAGCCGTAGCTTCCTACGCACGCGCATGCGGACCCACCCGGGAGTGGTGGAGAGTGAGACCTAGTGAGAGACGATTTTTAGGCTTGTTTCTGTAGGGCCCCTTGCCTTTGCCACCAAAGTCCGGTGAGGGGGAAAATTAGCTAGAGGACCCAACCTAGAGCAGATGGTCTGTGTGTGCACACGTAGTTGGGGGCTTAGGACACGTGCTGACGAGCTGGACCCCAGCTAGTCCTTGTTGTGGTACTTGTTGCGTGTCTGAGTCTCACGCCCAGGGCGTTGTAGCTAGACACCTGTGATGTCAGGGGACGCATCCGGTCATTCTTCTATTGGGTGGTGCTCCCGTCACATGACATGAGTTGTCGTGTCCCAGGTTTTCGTTTCCCGTCCGCGCGATGGGATTTTGTGTGTGATTTCAGGAGTGTTCCCGTAGCCGAGGTCTAGGGTTTTCGGTGAGCGTCACCTAGAGCTTTCCCTAGACAGCGTAGAGTTCACGATAGCGAGGTCATGAATATGTTTCCAGACCATGTAGTTTCA
Source organism: Amorphophallus titanum (assembly GCA_024336825.1). Taxonomy (NCBI): domain Eukaryota; kingdom Viridiplantae; phylum Streptophyta; class Magnoliopsida; order Alismatales; family Araceae; genus Amorphophallus; species Amorphophallus titanum. The sequence goes on along the minus strand of JANBPO010002302.1, from coordinate 171,289 downwards.
GCTCAAGCCCTACTGTGAGGGTAGGTTTTCGCGACCGAGGGGTCGTGTCATTTTCCTAGTAGCGTGACTAGGGCGGTTCGTGTCTGGTTGTCCCTCGACCGTGGGATCGGGATGTCGGGTGCATGGCTTGGTTGTCCCCCGACGGGAGACCGAGTCGTGTTTTCTGTTGCCAATAGGAGTAGCTGTAGTGCCGAGTTTTGATCAGCCACCGGGTTGCTGTTCCTGCCGTTACTATTGTTTCTTCTGTGGCTAGTGTACCTTTCCTTTCTGCTGTTATTTTCTCGATTGGGGTAGGAGGGCGGCCAAGGTAGTGCCCGCCTCCTTCTCTGGTGCGTGGCCACTACTCTAGCCGCCCCCCACTCTTGGGAGGACATAATAAGAGTCACCCATTTCAAATGGGACGGCCCATTCCATTGTTGCCCTCTAATCTCCCACAGGACCCAGAGCTTCCTAGGGACATTCTTCCCATATTCCCACTACTAGTGTCCTTGCTCGGCCGTCCATGCTCGTGGTTCGGCGTGAAGGGGCCACGACAAGCTCCTTTGGGGCGAGGAGATGAGGCCTCTTCTTCTAGCGAGAGCCATCAAGTGGATGGGGCTTCAACTAGCCTCTCTAGCTCTCCTCCGTCTTATCCTGGTAATGGAGGGGGCGAAGGTGAAGCTGAGACTTCGGGGGGCAACCACTTCGACCATGGGGAAGATGAGGGTGACGATTCTGATGGTGAGAATGGTTCACCTCCGGTGGAGGCTGAGGGAGCGAGGCTGAGGTACCACGCCCACAGGTTCCTTTTGTGCATTCCTTGTGATCTTATTGGGTTCTGATTGAGGAGGAATGAAGCTATGCGTAGAATGGGGATGGGACCTGTGGGCGGCCAGGCACCTGGCCGTCCATAGGGCTGGCCGCCCTGCTCTGAGGGCTGGGATTGCTCAAAAAAGGCTTTGTGAGTTAAACTTGACTGATCATATGCATTCCTCATGGTGTTTTGTAGAGTCGACGAGGGATCCTGGCCCACGTTTCCTGGGACCTAGTGTGGGCATGGTACCATGCTCTCTCCCGTGAGGAGAGATGGATAGTGGACAAACTCAGGTTTGCCCCTTTCTTCCATATTACGCCTCTCCCTGTTGATGCCACGTTCCTGACGACACTTAGAGAAAGATGGGTGGATAGCTGCCGAGCCTTTGTGATACCGTGGGGACACATGATCCCCACCATCAAGGATGTGGCCTATCTGACAAGGTGGCCCGTGGCCAGAGCTCTAGTACTGGGCCAGGAGCTTAGGGATTATCAGTAGGAGGTGACTCGATCGCTTGGCGTGCGACTAACCCACACCAAGCGACCGGTGACTACCCTACCACTTGGACGGATCAGTGCGGCGGTGGGATTAGCTGGCATGGTTCGAGGACCACTAGAGGACATAGGTGCGTATAGGTGGCGAGTGCGATAGTGGATCAGGCAGGGAGAGAGAGATGAGCTCCAGGAGGTCCGGCTCTTTCTCCTTTTCTTCTTTGGCAGACTATTGTTCATGACCTCCTCAAATAGAGTAAATTTAAAGTACCTCCTACTGATTCGCAACCTCGACCGTGGGGCCCCACTAGCATGGGGGAGGGCAATGCTAGCACATCTCTTTGCCCACATGGACCGCTTCAGAGGGGAACCTGGGTGGGTTCACACCCTTCCTACAGGTACAAGCCTATCCAGAACCAAATGTATCATTATTACCTACTTGTTTATGGTTGGTCTTCTTGACTCTTGTGTCTTTTGCACTGTTCAGATTTGGGGATATACCCACTTCCCGCTTGGTCGTAGGACCATCCCTCAGGCCACGGCTCAGGCCGTTCCACTTATGGCTCGATGGGAGATAGTCCGAAATAGCCACCAAGTAGCCACTCGGCTGTTAGATTTACGGACTGCCTCTGATGCGGGACGGCAGACGCGGACGTGACACCGAGGTGAAATGCACACCAAGGACTCTAGCAAGCTCGCGTTCGTCCCATGCAAGGGAAGCGTTCGGACGTGCACGGTTGAGAAATCGACAATGAGATAGGGTGGTCAACTCTCAACCTCGTGCCCGGGTCGGGTCACGGGATGGCTCGCTCTCTCTCACAGTAGTGAAATAAATAGATCGAGCTAAGGACCCTAAAACATGCTCTCTAGCAGCGGCAGTAAAGCGTATACTAAGAAAGCTTGAACCGGATTGCCAGGCAATCAAGGATGAAGGGCTCCTCTCTGTAGCCCCACTTCAATGGAGCCAGAAACAGGCCGTAGCGGTGCTGCTCGCCCTGAACGCGTCCCGCAGCGGTGTCCCATTTGGCAGGAGTGAAGCCCGGGGTCCTCACCAGCTTGTCTTCTGCCGGCAGCACTTCCTCCAGCCCTAGCACGGGCTCCCACTCGCGGGCCTCGCCCACCAAATATATCGGGATGCTCCTCGGAACAACGTGCGACAAGCTGTCCCGACCCTGCAGGATGGCACGTTCCACCTCCTTCACGGTCCATAACTCCCGCCGGTCGTGAGACCGAAGGTGCTTGATGTGGCGAATAAGGTGCCTATCCTTCGGGAAATCTGCCGGATAGTCCCCTGTAGTGCGGTAGAAGCTGAATCCTTTTTCTGCCTTAGAGAGCCTCCGGAAATTCAGGCTCTCAGTGTCCGAGCCCGAAGAGTCAGCCAACGCTGCTACCTCCACTTGGTCCCGGTCTAAGTCCTCCACATTAAACCAGGTGACAGCCGGCACCGGAGGCAGAGGAGCACGTCGGGCACCAGCAACAGGAGCAGTAGAGCCACTTGGAGCAGCCATCTTTCTGCAAGAGTGCAATAAGAAAAAAGCGGGGTCAGAACAAACTGCATATAGCAAGGAAGCAAGCTACAAAGGAAGGGGAACATCCCACTGTAATCAAAGGGAAGAAAAGAAAGAAAAGGAAGGACAAAAAGAAGTGAATCAAGCCTCAGGTGGCCCTTCCCCCGCACGCCTTAGGGGTCTTCCCCGGTGCAGCCTAAGCGGACCTCCCCTGGCACGCCCTGAGCGGTCCTTCACCGGCACACCCTGATGGGGGCTTCACCGGTACACCGCCCAGGCCCTTCACTGGCACATTGTGGGTTTTCTTCCCCGGTGCGCCCCGAATGGGTCTTCACCGGCACACTTGTTAAAGGTCTTCGCCGACACGCCCCTAGCATCATTCCCCGGCACACCCACGAAGCCCCTAACTACATGACTTTGGTAGAGGTCTACTATGTGACATAAGCCCAAGAGCCAGACGTATGAAGAATAAAAGGGGAGTAGTGGACGGGACAAGGAACGGTGGAATCAATGAGGGGACCACTGTTAGAATGATTAAGACTGTCAATTTCTGGTGAAATTTTGACAGAGTTTTCCCTAGGCCGAAGGAGTAAGGAGAAAACACGGGTGCACGCCCACAAGGAGTGACGGCCCCAACAAAGTAGTGGTGGGCCCCGCAGGGTGACACCAGAAGTCTTCCGGTCCAAGTGGCTTCCTTTCCTTCGCCGACACACCCTGAAGGGGCTTCGCCAGCACGCTACGAAGGCCCTTCCCTGGTACACTCTGAAGGAACCTCCACCGGTACACCCACAGGGGTCTTCGCTGGCACACCCGTGCATCTGCCCACCGGCACACTCATGCCCCCTTCGCTCACCGGCACACTCGTGCCCCCGGCTCGCCGGCACACCTGTGCCTCTGCTCACCGGCACACTACCCCCTTCGCGGCCTTCGCCGACGCACGCACTAAAACCCTCGCCAGCACACCTGGCGCCCCGGTCCGCGGTACACCCATCCCGGCGGCCATCCTCGACGCCGGAGGAGAGGAAGAGGAAGAAGAGGGGAAGAGGAAGAGAAGAAGAGGGGCAGGGAGAGGAAATGTGAGAGGGGGAAGGGAGCCCTAGGGCTCTGTCCCCCCTCGAACAAGGAAGGAGAGGAGGAAGAGAGGGAGGGGAGAAGAGAGAAGAGGGAGGAGCAGCTGGGGGAAGGCTTCCACGGCGGCGCCCTCACCAGCAGATGACGACGACGACGGCGGTGATGAGCGGCGGTCGCTCCCGGCGACGGAGAGGAAGAGGAAGGGAGACGGACCTCATTATATATAGTAGTATGAAAAACAAAAGGTCAAAAAGTCATGAAAAATAAAAAGTCAACATAGGTCAACGCTAGTCAACATAGGTCAACTGATCAGATTGTCAGCTCTTTGATAGGTAAAGTCAATGTACATCTCAGACTGAAGCATAAAGGTCAGTGCAAATACCTTCCTCATTAAGTAAGGTTGATGCACATGTCAACTTGAAGTGTGAAAGTTAATGCATGTTGCACATGAAGGTCGATGCATATACTGGTTGCTTGCTCATAAGGTCTATGCTATCACTGTTCACACCTTCACACAAGTCGGGGCATGTTCATAAGTCACATACTAAGGTCGATGCACATTTTGCCTTAGTCATACTAAGGTCAATGCACATCTTGCATCCTACACTGTTAGGTCGATGCATGCACTGTAGCTGTGTACACAAGGTCGATGCATAGGTGTGTAGTTAGTTTATAAGGTCGATGCACATGGCACTGTTATGCATAGTAAGGTCGATGCTACTTTACTCTCCAACAGAGTAAGGTCGATGCTAGTTTGCTCTCATGTGTTATAAGGTCGACGCTTGTTCTTCTCTCATGCATCATCAGGTTGGTGCACATTGGGTTAGATTGCACATAAGGTCGATGCACATTTGCTAGACAACATATAAGGTCGGTGCACATTTTCTAGACTGCATACTAAGGTCGGAGCACATTTGCTAGACAACATATAAGGTCGGTGCACATTTGCTAGACTGCATGGAAGGTGCACATTCTCCTTCAATGTATATAAGGTTGGTGCACATCTTGTAGGACCATAGACAAGGTCGATGAACATCTGTCTTGTACATAGACAAGGTCGATGCACATTTGCCTTGCTCATGTCTAGGGTCAGTGCACATTTAAAATTTAGGTCTATGCATGTCTTGCATATAACTCTAGGGTATGTGCACATTTGGATTCCAGGTCTACACATGTAAGGTAGTCCAAGCACCTTTAGGTCTGAGCATATTCCAGTATAAGGTCTGCACAATGTCTACCTTCAACATCACAAGGTCTGAGCATGTTTTGGGTATGTACATATTAGGAAATTTAAGTTCTACGCACATGCTGATTTCATGTCTATGCATATGTATAAGTCCATGCACATTCTTCAACTATCTCTATGAGGTTAGTGCACATTGATGAGTTTATGCTCATTCATGTGTCTAAGTCCATGCACAGTTTCAAGTCTGTGCACATATAGGTCTGAGCATGTTTTCAAGTCTGAGTATCTTTGTCCACTCTCTTAAGGCATTCTCATGAACATTCATATCATTGGTCTAAGCATATATTTTCTATCTGATTTTTGCCTAAGTATGAACTCTGACCATAAGGTGTTTGACGAAATGCCTCTCTTCTAACTGACAAGATGAAGGCAAGCACGTGAGCTCTAACTAATGCTGGGCACGTGATCCAAGATGAATGACATGTGCTCCTAGGAATGGCTGAGGGATGGGACGTGGGTTCGACAAATTTTTGCTACAGCATTAAGATGGCACAAAATCCAAGAAAGGATGGCACTTGGGTTTTAGAAGCTTGCAGAACAAGAACACTCCATTTGCCACGTGGACCAATGGGTCTTCACCAGGCTTTTCTACCTCTCTCTTATGGAGGCTCTGTCCCTATAAAAAGGCAGCCCTAGCCGTGGATGAAAGAGCGGGCAGCCAGCCTTGGCCATGGATAAAAAGTGTGGGAAGCCACTGAAAGCTGTAGAGAGCAGCAAGAGAAGCAAGAAGAAGCCGCCAGAGAGTGAGAGCTGAAAAAGAAGAAGGGTTAGAGTGAGAGTAGAAGCTACGAAGAGAGAGCAAGAGTCTGAGAAGAGAAGCTGAAAGGAGTGAGCCAGGAGAAAATAAAGAGAGAGAGAGAATAAAAATGTGGTTAAAAATAGAGATACCCCAGGGGCCTCAGACAACTCCCTCTGTAGGGTTGATGAGGGCAAAAATTGCCACCAACCCAACTGAGGTGAAAACCCGAAAGGGTGCCTCAAGCAAAATCAGGTAACCTCCCAGTGTGAAAACCTGCATGGGCACACCGGAAAAAGTAAAAGGGGGCCAACTCTGGAGAAAACCTGCAAGGGTGGTAGAGCTAGTAAAGAGAAAAAAAAATCTCTCTCCCTCTCCACTCCTCACTAATGAAGGTCATCGACCACAACGTCTCACCGATGATAGGCTCAACATCATTCCACAATAATGGTGGCCAACACACCCCCGAGGGTCGGCCATTACCAACGCCAGTCCCAGTATTCTAGCTACAACACGTTCACAGGCCAGCCGCCCAGTACCAGTCCCAGTATTCCAGCTATAATACATTGATAGACCAGCCGCCCAATTCCAGTTCCAGTTCCAGTCCCAGTATTCCTGCTACAATGCCTTGACAGGCCAGCCGCCCAGTTCCAGTTCCAGTTCCAATCCCAGTATTTCGACTACACTGCCTTCACAAGCCAGTCGCCCATTTTCAGTCCCAGTATTCTAACTACAATGCCTTCACAGGCCAGCCGCCTAGTTCTAGTTCCAATATTCTGGCTACAATGCCTTGACAGGCCAGCCACCTAGTTACAGTCCCAATATTCTAGCTACAACACCTTCACAAGCCAGCTCCCCAGTTCCAATCCGAGTATTCTAGCTATAGCGCCTCCACAGGCTGGCTAGCCAGCTCCAGTTCTAGTCCCCATCTCCAGTTGCAATCCTAGTTCCAATGCCAGTTCCAGTCCCAGACCCAGTTCCAACCTCCAGTCCCAGTCCTAGTTCCTGGCCACAATGCCTTCCCAGGCCACCTAGCCAGCCCAGCTCTAGTTCCCCAAGCTAATGTGAATTACATTTTTGGCTAACAACATGACAGGAGGCGATACTCTATCATTCGGCCTATAACCGACACACTCTAGAATCACCCCAGTAGCCCTAACCATGTAGACCATCATGTCCCTATCAGTCTGTGTTGACCTCATACCACATAAGCTTTTATCCTTCAAGAGGATTAGCCCCAACATCCAGCCACTTTCCCTTGCTTCCCAATACTCAGCTGCTAGTCCCCAACACCCAGTCCCAGTACCCAGCGCTCAGCTCCCAGTACCGAGCATCCAGTTACACCATTCTCCATGCTTAGTCCCCTATTTTCGCAAGTGAAATCGGGTAAGCCCAGTCCTCTACCCCATGTACTAGTACGCAGTAGAAAAATAAAGCACGACTAACAGTAAGTGGTCTCCAGTCCATACACACAACACTGTTCCAAAAGGGAACAGGTGGGACAACCCAGAAAATAACAAAAATCCAACAAGTTGTCATTAAGACTCTACAAAAAGGAGCCCAAGACATGCCCCTTTGGGTAACAAAATCCATACGATCTGGGTAAGACAATAAAAATGACAAAAGAGATACAATCACATCACAGGCTCACTCCCCTCTGTAGGCAGGAAAAATGAATGTGCCTCCTTCGACTTTTTTCTTTTTTTCTGTGACTCTCTTTCCCTTCTAGTCACCTCTTCTACGATCCACTTCTTTTACGCCATTGAGACACGAGGGGAAAGACAGTTAACAAACAAAGTGAGGGAAGAAAATACTGACCGTGATCGCCACCCAGACGCTGGAGTGTGGAAGGACACATCCACGCCTGAGAAAAGTGAAAGCACTCACCGAACAGCACAGGGAACGGGACGGTTGAACAGGGACCGCTCTGTAAGTACGCGGTCTATCGAGGGGCCGTTCAGTCGTGCTGGGAAGAACGCGGGAGGAAGGCTCTGGCTCCTTTAAACGGTCTTCAAGAAAGTACAATCTAAAGTAGTAAAACGTACCACACGCCAAGTGAACACTCGGCCCGGCAAGCTGGCAACTAGGAGCCTCCACGCAACGCCCTCGGACCTTGAGGAAGGACCTCCGCACCCGAAAATCAGGGGTGAGCCTCCTATCACTGGTTCAGTAGGGATCCCGTGGAATCCCAACCGAGAAAATAACGGCGGTACGGAAAACAGTAACTATAGAAAAGAACAACGACAACAATAGGAACAGTAACTACGGCGGCCGGTGAAACCTCGGCTCTACAGCTACTCCTACCATACTAGAAAATACGACCCGGTCTCCTATCGGGGGAACAGCCAAGTCACGCACCCAACATCCCGATCCCACGGTTGGGGGACAACCAAACACGAACCGCCTTAGTCATGCTATTAGGAAAATGACATGACACCTCGGTCGAAGAGACCAGCCCTCCCAGAAGGGTCCAAGCCGAAACCTCGCGGTCTAGAACACAGTCACGACCTCGCCATCATGAACTCAACGCTATCTAGGGAAAACCCTCGGTGACGCTCACCGGAGATCCCAGACCTCGGCTACGGGAACACTCTCGAAAATAACACCCGAAACTCCGTCTCGCAGATGAGAAACGGAAACTTGAGACACGACAGCTCACGTCACGTGACGGGAGCACCACCCATTAGAAGAACGACAGGATGCATCCCCTGACGTCTTACATCGCGTCACAAGTGTCTAGCTACAACGCCCAGACGCGAGACTCAGACACACTCAGTAACCAGAAGTACCACAAAACAAGGACTACCTGAGGTAGCGCTCGTCAGCGCGGGTTCGAAACCCTCAGCCTTGTGTGCACACTTAGACCATACGCCCTAGGTCTGTCCTCTAACTGGTAATTCCCCCACCAACCCGGACTCAGCGGTACGCGGGGGCCCTATGATAACCAACCTACTCACCATCTAACTCGGGTACGCCACACCAGTGCTTCCGGTGGGGCGACACACGCGTGCCGTGGAAGCTACGACAAGTGGATGGGCCACGGAACGTGGACTCAGAAAATCACGCAAGCACCCATCACGAGTAACACGAAGTAACAGGTGGCTCGAGGCCACCTGACTCTGGGCAGCCCACTAGACCTACTAAACTCAATGGTCCTTGAGTCACGAGACTCGAGGTCAAGACCATTGCACGTGACACCATTAAGCCATCAATCTGATCTAATCTCTAGGTCCAAAATCACGATGACACGATGACTCACGAGGCAGCTTGCAACTCCTGAGACTCCTCCCTCGAAGAGGGGACACAAGAAACCTCCAGCCCCAGGCTGGTTGACTGGACTCACAATCCGAGGCCACGCACATGGCCCACCGATCCGGAATCTGATGATGTGCGGGAGGGACCCTCCGCACACACACACACACACAGGGTCACCCAGACCCTCCGGAACACCCTCAAAACATGGACACCGGTCTCACGGTGTTCGAAACACTCTCAAGGTCGAAGGACAAGCACTGGATCCCAACCGGGTTGACCGAAGACCAACGCAACACACGAAAAATCCAGTAATACGGAAAAATCGCATGGCGGTCCAACCTTGGGCCGTCACAATCTCTGACGGTCCAACAATGGAGCGCCACAACGCAAGGCAAAATCGGCTATGACGCACCTACCTGAGGGCGTCACAGCTCCCTAACGCACCTCCCTTGGTGCGTTAGAGGACACAATGACATGGTCTCTGAAGCACCTTCCTTAAGGCGTCACAAACTCTAACGGACCACACTAGGTGCGTTAGAAGACACAGGAACAAGGGCTCTGACGCACCTTCCTCAGGGCGTCACAGTGCTCTGGCGCACGTACCCACGGCCGCCAAAGGAACACGACCCAAACGGTCAAAAACATGGTAACAACACCCCCTCACAGCCAGGAGTCTTCCCCACTCATATCCACCCCCATTCCCATCCCATTTACCCCATTCTCCACCTCTGCTCTTCAACTGGCAGTTTTGGGTCACCGGCAACAGAGAACCAGCAGCTTGCAGAGGTGACTACAACTTCATCCTGGTGTTTTAGGAGGCCCAGGTGGTACCGTTGGAAGCGTCTCCGAGTCTTATTGGCAACGGAAGTCGTCTCGCCCCGTTTCGAGCTCGTGGCTGTCCGCGAGAGGCAATCTACTCCAACTGCACAGAAGAGGTCCGGCCAGCAACCTGAGGCTATTTGCAGAAGCTGCCACGACCATCCATCTGAAGATCTGGAGGCGGTGCTCGACCGTGACGTTCTACTGCGAGTCTCCCTCCTCCTCCAAGAAGCGGAGCTCCATTCGGCCACCGGAGCGATTTCTTCTCTCTTTTCTCCCCAGAGTGCGCAGTTCTATCCACCCTGGGACTGAACTGACATCCTATCAGTGTTTGGATTGTTGTGGCCTACTCTGACATCGACTGGCACCCCCATAGATCTTGTTACGAAGAGAGCTCGACGATGGTTCCAATGCCACCGACTGTGCCCAAATAAGAGTTCGGGATTGTTCGTGGTGACTTCATCTTCCAGAAGCTGCGGTGCTGAGACAGTTCATGACGGAGAACAGAGTCCCTGCTTCCTGCTCCACCACGCCCTGCGAAGTCTTCCCCGGCTCCTGCCAAAATTTCAGTACCCTCCTGGGCCAATCCACAAAGTCTTGGCACTGGTCTTACTGTCAACGGAGTTCGGGAGCTTCCACAATAATTTCGGCATCAACAGTCTGTACCCTATTCCTGAGAAGGGATAGATTCGCCCCCGACATTGCGTAGAGTCCGAGTCTTCATCTTCCCCCTCCCCGCTTGGCTGACTGAAGGCCCCTCCCTGCGCGGAGATAGTTTTGGTTGTAATTCACTTAACCCGCACCCCAAGATCCCCCTCCTGCGTGAGACGTAGTGTTGTAATCCTTTGAGCAGGTTGAAGCGTCCTCGCCATGGCGTGGGTAAGTCCCACGCTTCCCCGCGCGCCCACGTCTCCGATCGGGACCGGTTTCCTCAAACCGGTCGGGTAAGCACTCTCACCCTTGCTCTAATTATAGTGCTTTTCATTCCATATTTGCTCTTAGCTACACTGGCCGGTGAGAGAGAGTGCCCGATCTCGCAAATCCTGGACTTCGAGTGATCACCGTGGGGAGTGAGTGTTACCCGTGCCCTTGGCATCGGGTCGGCCTCTAGAATCGGACTAATCATACCCTTTGGGAGACCCTCTGGCCTTGCTGGCCCTCTACCAGCAAGGGACCAGCCCTCACATCCTCCACTCGGCATCGTCGAGTTACCCACGGGTTTGGGGTGAGTGTCGGGTGAGTTGGCTGCCAATTTCGGCCCGTTCACAGTGCGAATTGTGCTTGCAAGATAAGTCCAAGGTCGTGTCACATCACACACGTACCGGGCCTGCCGCGAGAACTGGTGGGTGCTGATATCCCCCAGAGCCTTATATATTAGGCAAAGGGTAGCTGGACATAGAGACAACTTAATCCCCCACGCCATCTAGCACGCCGGGTAGATTGCATCTGGCCGGATCACTGTTTCATCTCTGTACGACATTGCAAATGAACACTACCAGTACGTTAAGTACGCCGCACAGTGTGTTAGCGGATCGACCGCCATTGGGTTGGGCCCGCTCTGGCACCCCCTGGAGGGGATCTTCACCTCTGTCTTGGGCTTCGCACACTTCTTGCGGGCAACGATGGTGCTGGCGCATGGGAAGTCCTCATACTGCTTTGGCCCATCATAGAAGTATTGCCGCCATAGGGTCATCCTGATCCTCTTCCTATCCCCGCGGTGAGGCTGCCTTTCACCATGGGCCGACTGATATAGCTCTCGATACGCCTTCATCAGGTATCGATATGAGTATCCTAAAGAATAGTAGCCATCCCCGTCAGTTTCATCTTTAATCAAGTCCGGGAGGCACACCTCTTCATAAGGCTCCCTGTCTATGGGCAAGCCACTCAACTGGCTGAGGCTCCACAGGTCTAGTGACGTCTCACCCTCCGCTGTGTAAAAAGTGTTGGTCTTTCCGCTAAAAACTTCAATCATTCCGCAATAGAGTCTCTTTGAAATGGAATAACCATAGCGGGAGGCGTAGACGCTATGGTAGATGCCGGCCTGAATAAGGAGCGGGGCGTAGTTGAATAATACATATTCCGTGAACTCTACGGCCCCTTCCCTGAAGCTATGGGCGTCTTGGAGCTTCAACTCCCCGAACCATCCCAGCGCCAGCTCATGCTTAAATCTGACAGCCAGGCAGTCCAAAAGGAACGGTTCTTCTCTGTAACCCCACTTCAGCAGCGCCAAGAACAAGCCAGAGCAGTGCTGCTCACCCTGAACTCGGCCCACTGCCATGTCCCACTTCGCTGGAGTAAAGCCAGGGGTTCTTACTAATTTATCTTCCGCCAGCAGCACGGCCTCCAACCCCAATACGGGTTCCCACTCGCTGGCTTTACCCGCCAAGTACATTGGGATGCTCCTGGGAACAACATGGGACAAGCTATCCCGAGCCTGTAGAATTGCATGCTCCATCGCCTTCACAACCCACGGCTCTTGCCTCTCCCGAGACCGTGACTGCTTAAGGAAGCGGAGCAAGTGTCGATCCTTCGGGAAATCTCCCTTGTAGCTCCCTATAGTAAGATCAAAAGTGAAGTCTTTCTTAGCCTTGGCAAGCCTCTAAACGTTCATGCTCTCGGTGTCTGAGCCTGAGGACTCAGCCAGTGTCGCTACCTCAGCATGATCTCGGTCCAGATCTTCAACATTGAGCCATGTGACCACTAGCACCAGAGGCGGATGGACGCGTCTGGCATCAGCAGCAACAGGAGCGAAAGAATCACTCAGAGCAGCCATTTATCTGCAAAGAGCAACGACCAAAGATCAGAATAAACTGTAGACAATGAGAAATCAAGAACTATGAAGGGGGAGAAGGCTCCACTGTAAGTAAAAGGGGAGGAAAAGAAAGAAGAAAGAAGCAACTTAAGACTCCTTTGCATGAGTCTTCCCCGGCGTGCCTCAGGTGGCCCTTCCCCGGCATGCCCTGAAGGGTCTTCGCTGGCACGCCCCGGGAGTGGCCTTCACCGGTACACCCCCAGCGGCCTTCGCAGGTGCGCCCTCGAGTGACCTTCACCGGCACACTAAACCGCCTCACTGGTACACTCTTAGGAGTCCCTCTCTGGTGCACCCTCCATGCTCTTCGCAGGTAGGCCTTATGGCGGGCTTCACCAACACGCTATTGACTGGCCTTCCCTGGCACACCTTGGCATGGCCTTCGCCGGCACACCACAGGGCAGCCTTCACCGGCACACCAACTAAAGGCCATCGCCCGCACTCTCCTTGGCGTCCTTTACAGGCACACCTGTAAGGGCCTCAGCCAAGTACAACCTTGGCAAATCCCACTAAGTGCCACAAACCCAAGAATAAAAAATAAATGAAGAATGAAAGGGAGGTGATGAATGAGATGATGAAGAGTGAAGGCTATAAGGGGACTATTATTGAAATGAATAAAATATTGTCAATTTCTGACGAAATTTTGACAGAGTTTCCCCTAGGCCAGAGGCGCAAGGGGAAACACGAGTGCGCCCCCACAAGGAGTGACGGCCCCAACAAAGTGATGGTGGGCCCCGCGGGGCAACATTGTAAGTCCTATGCTTGAGAAATTATCTTTTGCCCCTCAAGGTCTTCGCCAGCACACCCTGTGGTGGCCTTCCCCGGCACAGCCCTTAGGGCCTTGTTCGGTACACCCTACTGGAGGCTTCCCCGGTACACCCTTTATGGGCTTCCCCAGTACGCCTGTCAGCGTCTTCCCCGGCACGGCCCCTATGGCCTCCAGCGACACACCCTTGGGGGTTCTTCCCCGGCACACTCCCCTCAGCTGCTCTCTGGTACTGCCCCTGTGGTGGCCTTCCCCGGTACACCCTGGGAGCTCCCTTCCCCGGCACACTCCCCCGCCTCACCCGGTACACCGAGCAATGCTCTTCAGCGGCACGGTCGGCAATGCTCCTCACCGGCACAACCGGCGCCCGATGGCGTCCCCTGTCACAACACCAAAAAGGAGGAGGAAAAAGAGGAAGGAGGAGAAAAGAGAGGAAGGAAGAAGGAAGGAGAAGAGTATGGAGGAAAGGAGGAGAGGAAGACGCGGTCTAGGGCTTCGCCGTCCCCTAGAGCGAAGAAGGGAAGAAGAGGAACGGGAGAGAAGCATTCCACACTCCATCACGCGTCTCAACAAGTCCCACACGTCGTCACCTCGCCCGTGGATCGCTCCGTCTGCAGCGGGGCGCCTCCAGGTGAGAGAACGAGAGAGAACGAGGGAGAGAGAGAGTGAGAACGTGAGATGAGAGAGGGAGGGTGGGGATCCAAAAACTTAATAAAGATCCAGCAGGATCCAATACAGATTCGCCAAAGATCCAGGGCCCTACAGTCCAAGTCTGCATGCTTCCTAGCACCCAGATGGCATAGCAGGTTGAAATAATCCATCCCCCAACCATCTGCATAATAGTAGGCCAGGTGTAGCTATTTGCCCAAGATGGTCCTTCCCGGGTCTTCGATCTTCAACCCATGCATCCGAAGAAGGACATACAGCCAAGTAGTGTCCTTGTAGTTTTCGGGCCTTCGCTCCTCGGCCCGCATGAAGGTGCGGTACGAGCAAGTTAGGTCAACCTCCGAACGCCAGCTCTTTGCCGGGGTGCCCTCCTCCTCTGCCAAAAATGGGCAATTGATCAGGTCTAGGCGATCACCCCCGACGCCGCAGAGGTCCCGCAGAGTCTTCTTGAAGTCATCCTCCGCTACTGGGGGCAGCTTGACTTGCGGCATCAGCCGAGTCTTCTGAGCCTCCTTACGTGCAATCAGATAGGCGGCCACCTCACCGCTCTTACCGCGCCATAGTCAAAGGAGGTGCTCCGGGTCAACGTCAAGGACGGGCATGGGTTGCCGACTCAAGAACCTCCTCTCCGGTCCATCCCAACAGTCGATTTTGTGCAATCGGTAAAATCCCGTCTGGGCGTTCCACCACTTCACATATTCTGGTGTCACCCGCGGGACCCGGCCAAGGGCTGGCACTCGAAAGGTGGCACTGTCTGTCCGGTGGAAGAAGTCCCACCAGACCCAGGCGGTCTCGGCAGTCAAGCTCCCCCAGAGATTCCGCGTCGCCAGAGTAAACTGGGCACTGTGTGATGGGATATGCTGATCATATCCGAAATTGCGCCCGAAACGGAAGGGATAATAGGGTTCCAATAGCAGGTTATCCCCCTTCCTAAATGTCAATACACTCGGGCGGATTGACAGCGTCCAATCCCTGAGCTCAGGCTCCAGCAACGGGCGAACCACGTTCTCTTGACTAATGGGGTGCATGTACTTCACAACTTGGTCGTCTTTGCACTCCCTCTTGTTGTTCACCAGAGGACTCGAGTGGGAGGCCAGCGTCCAAAAGTGAATGGAGCCCGCTGCGTCTTGAGGAACTGTCGTCAGCCGGCCCCGAATATCATAGAGCCTCAGAGAAGTGGAGCTCGGCTCTGCACTCGCGAATTCCAACATCCGCGGTAACAACCTCCAGTCCTGGACAACGTGGGGAGTGAACTCCGGGAATAGCGAGCAGACCCACGCATTAAAGAAATGCAATGGGAACACAAATCGGGCCTGCCACGGGATCTGATGAACGCTCACTTCCCCTAGCGTCTTGTATATCAAACAAAGGGCGGTCGGGTACAGAGACAGCTTGATCTGCCAGGCCATCTGACAAGCAGGGTAGATCGTGTCTGGCCGGATGACTATCTCGTCTCTGTGCGGCAAGGCAAACGAGCACAGCCAATACGTCAGGTAGGCGGCACAGTGTGTCAGCGGATCGACCGCCATCGGATTCAGCCCGCTCAAATGCCCCTTTGAGGGGATCTTCACATCTGACTTGGGTTTAGCCCATTTCTTGCAGGCGACAAACGTGCTGACGCATGGGAAGTCTTCGTATTTCTTCGGCCCGTCAAAGAAATACTACAGCCACAAAGCCAGTTGGACTCTCTTCCGGTCCCCACGACGTGGTTGTTTCTCTCCATGCGCCAGCTTGTACATCTCCCGGTACGCCTTCATCAGGTACCGATAAGAGTACCCCAGGGAGTAGTAGCCATCCCCGTTTGTCTCATCCTAAATTATATCAGGAAGACAAACCTCTTCATAGGGCTCCCCGTCAATGGGTAAGCCACTGAGCTGGCTGAGACTCCATAAGTCCAGGGACGTCTCACCCTCTGCGGTATAATCAATCTCTTACCAAGGTATCTCTATCTGATGTCCTGTCCCCACAATTGATCATCACTTGGCCCCAACCTCCATAACCACTTATATAAGAGAGCCAAATTAAAGTCTCTAACATCCTTGATTTCCAGGCCTCCCTCCTCTTTGCAAGTAATCACCCTGCCTCACTTGGTATCATGTCAGTCCCCACAACTCCCCCCACTCCCGTACTAAAAGGATCACCCTTGAATGAACTCAATTTTCTTGGCCACTGACTTCACAATCTAGAATATAGAGAGGAAATATATAGGTAAGTTGTCCAAGATAGATTTGCATAAAACTAACCCGCCACCAAAAGACGGAAGTCTAGCCTTCCACCCAGCCAATCTAAACTCATTTTTGAATGATAGGAAGTCAATCTACGCACTGTAGAGCACTTGTTGACAGGGGAAGACCCAGATAGGAGATAGGAAAAGCACCTACGTGACAACCTAAAATACAAGCAGCCATCCGAATATCCATCTCCTCCATGTCAACAAGTAGGCTCTTTTTATAATAAACCAACAAACCAGTGACCTCCTCCAACACTTCCAACAAGATTCTAGTATCATAGACTTGCTACTTAGCCTCTGTTAAGAAAAGGATAGTATCATCAGCATACTACAAATGGATGAGAGAGGGACCTCCACCACCAACATGGAACCCTTGATCTGACCCACCGCCTCTACTCGCAACCACACCCTACTCAACACATGAGCCACCAACACAAAGAGCAGAGGAGACATAGGGTCCCCCTACTGTAGCTCCCTGTCACGAAGGAAAAAGGATGTTGACTTCTCATTCACAAGGACAACAAAAGAAGCAGCAGACATACAAACCCAGATCCATCTAATTCACTTATCTCCAAAGCTCATCTGATCTAACACATCAAGTAAGCATTGCCAATTAACCCTATCATAAGACTTCTCAAAATCTAGCTTGAGAATTACTCCTTTCTTTTTTTGAGTCTTCATGACAAATAAACACTCATAGGCTACAAAGAAGTTGTCTTAGATGTGTCTTCCATTGATGAAAACTCCTAAAAGTAGTTGACCACCCTGTCCATAACTCTAACCAATCTCCTCGCCAACATCTTAGTGATAATCTTATAGGTGCCATTCAACAAGCTAATAGGCATGTAGCCCCTGAAATTTTGGGATCCTTCTTGGGGATAAGTACTAAGATGGTTTTATCAATACTCTCCATGTGTGCCCTCCCCTTTTGGAACTCCCTCACAATAGCCATAAGATCACCTTTGATGATATCCCAACACTTTTGAAAGAAGGCCAAGGGGTTATCATCCGGTCCTAGAGTTGTGTCCCCAGCAAGAAAGAATGCCACTTGGCGCACCTCCTCTTCAGTAAAGCTTTATAAGATAGCATCCTTCTCCTTAGGTGTAAGTTGGGGAAAGAGGCCCACTGCAATCTTAGGCCTGAAGTGGTTGTCCTTAGAAGACAACTAGAGTAGAAGTCCCTCGCCATGCTCCTGATCTGCTCATCCGAAGAAACATATAGCTTCTCAACCTTGATGGAAGTAACAGTGTTAACTCTCCTCCTCCCTGAGGTAATATGCTAGAAATAAGTAGTATTCTTATCTCCCTCTTTAATCCATCTATCTCTCGATCTCTATCTCCAATATATTTCCCCCTTAGAGAGGATCTCATCAAACTATCTCCTGAGATAATCCTCGAGGCTCCTATCATGCGCATCCATAAGCCCTGCATCCTCCAAAGAGTCTATGTAACGCTCGTGCCTTAGTGGATCCTTAGTGATCCGGGTCTAGAATTTATCCCGTGATTTCAGATGATTTTTACGAATTTTTAGGCTATTTTTAGACATTTAAATGAATTAGTTAAAGTATTAATGTAATTAAAATGACATCCTGGTAGACCATAAAGGAGTCGTCCAGTTCTCTCCCCTCTATGAAAAGCATATAAAGCTCTACCACGCAGCTCAACCGGCATTGCCGGAATGATTACCTTTTCTTGGTTAGTGGCACTCAGCCCTAGCCGAGCTACCTTTTCTTGGTTAGTGGCACTCCGCCCTGGCCGAGCTACCTTTCGTTGGTTAGTGGCACTCCGCCTTAGTCGAGCTACCTTTCCTTGGTTAGTGGCACTCCGCCCTAGCCAAGCTACCTTTCCTTAGTTAGTGGCACTCAGCCTTAGCCAAGCTACCTTTCCTTGGTTAGTGACACTCCGCCCTAACCAAGCTACCTTTCCTTGGATGGTGGCACTCCGCCCTAGCCGAGTCACCTTTCCTTGGTTGGTGGCACTTCGCCCTAGCCGAGCTACCTTTCCTTGGTTAGTGGCACTCAACCCTAGCCGAGCTACCTTTCCTTGGTTAGTGGCACTCCACCCTAGCCGAGCTACCTTTCCTTGGTTGGTGGCATTTCACTCTAGCCGAGCTACCTTTCCTTGGTTAGTGGCGCTCTGCCCTAGCCGAGCTACCTTTCCGTGGTTAGTGGCACTCCGCCCTAGCCGAGCCACCTTTCCTTGGTTAGTGGCACTCCGCCCTAGTCGAGCCACCTTCCCTTGGTTAGTGACACTCTGCCCTAGCCGAGCCACCTTTCCTTGGCTCAGTAGGCACTCTACCCTGGCTGAGCCACCTTTCCTTATTCAGTGGCACTCCGCCCTGATCGAGTTACCCTCCTTGGTCCAGCAGAATTTCACCCTGGCCAAGTCACCTTTCGTTGGTCTGGTAGGCGTTCTACCCTAGCCAGACCCCAATAGAATAAATAGCTACGCAATTCTGGGCCTTATGCCCGAATCGACAGGAACTCCTCCTTTGCGTAGGCATTATTTCTTGCTAACGAATAAACCTACCCTGGCACCAGGGCACCCTGTCCTATCCAATGCATGTACAACGTCGCCACTACAGACCTTACGTCTGAGTAGGCGAAAGATCCCTTCTTGCGCTGGCATTATTGTCTTGCCAACGAATAGATCACTCTGCATCGGCGCAAGGCCCTGTGCCCTAGCCAATAGTCATCTGCTAGCATTGGCAGTCAGACACTACGTATCGACATGCTGACCATCTCCCCTCGTAAAAAAAAATGGGGTTAAGAATAGAGATACCCCGCCAGCCTTGTTCCTGTACTAAAACAAGGGCAAAAAGGACTGTAACCCGACTGTGGCAAAAACCCACGAGGGCGCTGCAAGTAAAATCGGGTACCCCGCCACGTGAAAACCTGAAAGGGCGTGTGGGCAAAAGCAAGAGGGGGCTGGCTTCGGCGAAAACCTGAAAGGGCGCTTAAGCCAGTAAAGTGACAATTTACAAAAAAAAGGAAGGAAAAACTTTTGTTATTCCTCTCTCTCTTGCTAGTGAACCTTCCTTGGGAACAATCATCAAAGGTCCCGCCAGGGATTCTCTAACAAAATCATGCTGGACCCTCGTTATCATCGGCAAGATCAGTAGATCTATACCTTTAACTTGGACCTTCCATCCTTGTTAATGAATATATCCCTTTTCGCTTCGACATGTAACCCATGATGATGAACAAACCTATGCTCGACCCTCGTCATCATCGGCGAGATCGGTCGATCTCTACCTTTAACTTGGACCTTTCATCCTGGTTAATGAAACTACCTTTGCTTCGGTGAGTAACCCATGTCGATGAATAAACCTGTGTTCGACCCCCGTCATCATCAGTGAGATCGGTCGACCTCTACCTTTAACTTGGACCTTCTGTCCTTATTAATGGATATATCCCTTTTTGCTTCGACATGTAACCCATGCCTATGAACAAACCTATGTTCGACCCTCGTCATCATTTTTACTTATATATATATATATATATTTGTTGATTTTAGTTTATATGAAGTGCAATGACAATGAAATGACTGACCCCATGCTTTAAATGTGCAGTGGAAGAGATAGACCAAGATCGCCGTGTACCGGGCCTTACTAGATTATCAACGAGATAGATTGGCAGCAATGGGGTTTGGGGAACTGCTTAGCATCGAGGTGATGCAGATTGACACAACACTACTCTACGCATTGCACGAGAGATGGGACCCAGTCAGCAGAGCTTTCATCTTCCCATGGGGCCGCATAATCCCCATGCTAGAAGACATGGCGAGGATCACCAGACTGCGGATCCATGGAGCGCTGGTGACAGGATGGACATATGCAGACTATCGAGAGATGGTGCAGGAGCTACTGGGATTGGACTTGATGAGGCCGGTCCACCATTCATCGATGCTGGGACGAGCGATGCTCCAGGAGAGTCTGGGGTTGAGGGGAGCAGCGATATCCATAGGGGAGCTGCCCGAGGAACACATCGAGAGAGTGATAGACCAGGCTCGGGAGAAGGTGGCGACAGAGTCGGGACCAGAGGGAGACATCACCCTGCGACACTTCCTGATGCTGATGTTCGGGAAGCTACTCTTCGCGACCAGGGCGGATGGAGTGAGCTGTAGTACTGAGGGACCTGGACGGGGTTGGAGGATATGCCTAGGGAGCAGCAGTCTTGGCATTCCTCTTTGACTCACTGAGAACCACCGACCGGCAGATGATGCTGGGTGATTTCTCACCATTTCTACAGGTAAACACTCTAAACTCTAAATGCTTATCTACATGCTTTATGATCGTGATTGCTTTATATGCTGACGCTTGACTTATGCAGGTCTGGAGCTACCTGTACCTCCCTAGCATCGGGCGAGGGAAGGAGGTACACCCAGAGTGGATCCCCATTACGAGACGGTGGGTGGTGGCCCAAGACATGGGATCGATCCGGTGCCTAGCGCGGGTGATCCAGGATGATATAGACACATTCCCCTACGGCTCGATAAGCTCTAAACTTGGACTTCCTATCTGCTCTAAATGCTTCTTCAAATGCTTATCTAAATGCAGACATTGACTCGATTGCCCTTTTAGGTACGCTGGACGCCTTATCGTGATGAGGGTCACGAGGGGCAGCCCTGGGTAGAGGTGACCTAGGCGTACGTCGGACGGGAGATCTGGATACACTGCTTGAACATCATCGAGCCTCTGCATCATCGACTGATCATGAGGACGAGGGGAGTTCATCAGCCAGACGTGGTGTTCCCAGATCGAGACGATGAGTGCTACGGGTGGTCCTCGAAGGGGCTCAGTGGCGATATCGACTGGACCGCTCGGGTGCCTGACTAGGTTTGAGATTGGACACGGAGGGGTTGGGTGGTAAAGGCCCGAGTGACCAGTGACGAGGCCTACTTGAAGGCCTACGCCTAGAGGTACGGCGAATAGGTGTTCTGCAGCGTCTGACAACCGGTATGAACTTCTAAACTCATGCTCTTTTAATTGAATTACTTAATTATGCCTAAATGCACTGACATCTTGACTTGCTACATGTAGCTAGATCCCCAGGGACGTATTACGGAGCTCCAGGGCCTCCTCCATGCTACCGTGCAGCAGAGGGACGACCTCCAGCGCGCGTTGGACCTTCTGGTGAGCTTCCTTGTACCTTGGACTTAATTTATGCTTATGATACGCAATTGACCTTGACTCTCTAAATGCAACGAGCTGAGGAGGCACAACATCGGGCATCGAACGCACCATCTTCTTCGTCACAGCCTGCGAGAGGCAGAGCTGAGCGAGATGCAGACTTTGCTCGGGTGGTTACTCGGGCTGAGGAGGCCGAGGCTACTCTCGCGGAAAGGGTATGTAATGTCCCAGAATTTTTTTAACAAATCCAGTAAACCAAATGAACCCAACAAACTCATTCAATAAAATTTGATGGCCTCAACAAATTTGACAAAAAAATCCAATAAGCTCAATAAACTCAACAAATTCAATAAACCCAACCAATCTAAACAAATAAACCCACAAAAAGATCCCCTCGCTTTGTCTCAGACCTTCTGTCTGAGCAGAGATTGTTGATCTTGACATCTCCCCGTGTCAACATCCATATTCTACCCTGGCCTAGACCTCACGTCTCTGCCAAGATTGGCTGGCCTCAACATGATGTCAGGTCAACACCCGCATCCGTGCACTCTGTCCTTGTTTTTGACCTTCCATTAGAGCAAGATTTGGTTGACTTTGACATGTCATCGGGTTGACATCAATGTTTAGCCCTAGGTCTGTGCTTCTCACACATCTTCATTCCAAGCTATCCTCGTCCCAAACCTTCTGGTGGGGTAGGGCCCGTTGATTTTGACATGACGTTGAGTCAACACCTATCATATATTCTCCCATTGGCCTAGGCCTCATGCCTCTGCCAAGTTCGTCGGCTCCGACATGACGTTGGTTCGACATCCAAATCCCATGTTCCTCCCTTAGTCTAGGCCTCACACCTCTGCCAAGTTCATTGACTTTGACATGACGTCGGGTCAACATCTATATCCAATATTCCTTCCTTGGCCTAGACCCCACGTCTTCGCCAAGTTGGTTGACTTCGACAATCTGTCAAGATAATGACTATGTTCCACCCTGACTCAGACCTCACGTCTTCGCCAGGTTGGTCAACACCGACATAATGTCAGGTTGGCATCTATTTTATTGATTGTGCCCTTGTTTTAGACCTTCTATCTGAGCAAGACTGGTTGACTCTGACACAACATCGGGTCAACATCTATATCCAATATTCCTTCCATGGCCTAGGCCTCACACCTCTGCCAAGTTTGTTGGCTTCGACATATCGTCTGGTCAACATCTATGTCCTATACTTTTCCCTCGGCTCAGGCCCCACGCCCCTGTTGAGTTCGTTAGCTTTGACATGACGTCGAGTTGACAATCATATTCCATCTTCCTCCCTTGGCCTAGATCTCATGTCTTTGCCAAGTTGGTTGACTTCGATAGTCTGTCAAGTCAACGACTATATCCTGTCCTGGCCCAGACCCTACGTCTCTCCCAGGTTGGTCAATTTCGACGTAATGTTGAATTAACAATAGTGCGCCATACGCTGCCCTTGTCTCAGACATACTGCCTGAGCAAGGTTTTCATTGACTCTGACATCCTGTCGGGACAACGTCTTTATTCTGCTCCTACTTCAGACCTGCCATCTGAACAGGGTTTTGCTGACTCCGTCAGATCGTCGAGTTGATGTCCATATTCTGCCCTTGCTTCGGACCTACCATCTGAACAAGATTTTGTTGACTCTGACGTATCATCAGGTCAACATCTAGATTCTGCCCTTGTTTTGGATCTATCATCCAAGCAAGGTTTGTTGACTTTGATATCCCGTCAGATCGAGGTCTGTATTCTGCCCTTGCCCTAGACTGGCCGTCCGAGCAAGGTTCATCGTCTTTAATTTTCCATCAGATCAATGGTCATACTCCACCCTGGCCTAGACCTCACGTCTCTACTAGGATGGTTGACTTTGGTGGGCCATCAAGTCAACATTCCTTCCTACCCATTCTACCCTTGTTTCAGATGTACCGTTCGAGCAAGGTTTTGTGTTGACTCTGACGCCATGTCAGAGCAACATCCGTTGCTGCCCTTGATTCAGATTTTTTGTCTGAGCAAGGTCTGTTGACTTCAACATGACATCGAGTCAACATCAATATTTTATATTCTGCCATTGTTTCAGACTTTTTGTTTGAGCAAGGTCCGTTGACTTCGGCATGATGTCGGGTCCCTCCTTTTCTCCCTGAATGAGATGATCGTTCTGTGGGTTTCCCCCACCGTCTCCGTTGTTTGGATGTGTGTGTTTGTGTGTTTTGGTGGTTTCCCTCTTCTCCGTCCGTTGGTGGTTGCCCCGATCATCCAGCCCTCATCTTCCCCCCCTTTCAACTACAACCCCGTTTCTCAACCCGTTCGCCAAGCCCAAGGGCCTCACAGGCTCCCCCCTTTCCTTGGCTTCGTCATACTTGACCAACCCCCCTGATCTTCTTCCCCTCACTGGCTCTCACTCGCCCCAGACCAGCCTGCCCATGGCCTCCATGTCCCTAGGCTGACCCCCACCGGCACACCCTTGGCCTTCTTCCTAGCGCACACCTAGCCTTACCCCTTCAGCGGTACACCCTAGCCACCCCTTTAGCGGTACGCTTAGCCCCTCCTAGTCCTTCAGTGACACACACTCAACACCCCCCTTTCTTTTGCCCGGTACATGCCCCTGAGTTCCTCACCGGTACACCTTCTCTTGCCCTTCACCCCAACTATCCATAACTGGCCTGGGAGTTGTCTCTCTCTCATCATCCCCCTGTGTTTTTCGAGGTTCAATCCAAAGGTGTTGCCGCCTACGGGCTCCCACCTCCTATTGTTGGGTTCCGCCATTCCACGTGGGCGCGTTCCCCATATCTCCCTTACGCCCGGGTCAAGGGGAGATGCTGTCGAATTTTTGTCAAAATTAGTAACGATGTGGCAAAAGACCAAAGGGATCAATAAACAAATGGAACAATAAGTAATAGAACACTTTATCTAAGGTAAGTGAGCCATGGACACCACAAAGAGATTTGGACTGAGTAATGACAAGAGGGGGAAGGGAAAATTTGCATAAAACTATGCAAAAATTAAGAAAAGAAGAAAAGAAAAGCCTTAAAAGAATGAAGGAGGAGTGAGCCCTTCACCAGTACACACCACTCTAGAATCCCCTTCATCAGCACGCTCCTAGACTCTTCCCCGGCATGCCCTTGGGCCCCTTCACCAGTACACCCTCTTCTCTCCCTCGCCAGTACACTCCTTGAACGGTGCCTTCTCCCTCTGGCTGTTGTTAAGCCCTTCACCGGTACGCCTGCCTGCCCGCCCTTCGCTAGCATACCTCTTCACCGGCACGCTCTCCCCCGTCAGTCACTGGCACATCCACGGCCTTCCCCGGTGCACTCATCCCCTCATGGCTTCAACCCCGTGCAGCTTCAACCCCGTGCAGCCCATGCTCGGACGTCGTTCCCCTTGCAACCCCGACCCCATGCAAACATGCACGAACTTTGGCCCCCATATGCACGGACCATACACTGACTTCATCTTGCATTGCATAGACTTTGTTTAGAGCATGCACTGACTTCACCCTGCATGGGCCCGGTTCGCATATCCACCGACTTGGCCTATAGTCGCACGGACTTCCCCTGCATGTGCTCTGACCTCAGTTTGCACGTACACTGACTTTAGTCTGCATGTGCACTGACTTTAGCCCATGTGCACTGACTTCCCCCGCATGTGCTCTGACCTCAGTTTGCACGTACGCTGACTTTGTCAGCACGTACACTGACCTTAGTCTACATGTGCACTAACTTTAGCACATGTGCACTGACTTCCCCTGCGTGTGCTCTGACCTTAGTTTGCACGTGCACTGACTTCGTCAGCACGTACACTGACCTTAGTCTGCATGTGCACTAACCTTAGCCTGCATGTGCACTGACCTTTAGCCCATGTGCACTGACCTTAGTCTGCATGTGTACTGATCTTAGCCTGCATGTGCATTGACCTTAGCTCATGTGCACTGACCTTAGTCTGCACGTGCACCGACCCTCACCCCTTGCATACTCCATAACTACACTGACTTCCCCTGCATGTGCACTGACTTCGTCAGCTTCACAGAGATTTATTCTCTACTATTTGATTAAAAATATCAGGATTTGTCTACCAGAAGTAATCATTCAAATCATGAGAACCTACAAGGAATCTAGAAGAAACTTACCATATGCTGCCCATTTCACTGCAGTATTCAAGAAAGTAGGCGTTTCTCTAGACAATGAGAGTTCAAAGGATATACCCAGAGTAAATGTCTACAACATGGATTTTATATCCAAATTCTTGAAACTGAAACCTGGTACTGCAAGTCAAGTAAAGGAACAAACTGAAAAGAAGATCCTATCAGTGCAAGAAGAAGTTATTGCTGAGCAGATTCTGCAGCAGCCACAGAGTGAGGATAAGTCCAGTCAGCTTCATAAGGAAGTACTTAGTCAGGGGGAGGATCTGCCTCCAACAGAAACACAAGCTGAAGGTGAACAGACTGGTGAGCAGCATGAAGACACTATGGAGGAAGTTGAAAAAGAAACAGATGAAGAGCCTGCTCAAGAGACTGCAGGGCAACTTAAAGATCTACAATTAGATCAAGAAATCCATGAGCTGGGATTAACTGATGAGCAAATAATGCAGCAACTAGATCAGAATATCAATGAGTTGTTTAACAAATTTGGAATGCAACCTGAGAAACAACAGCCAACAGATCAGCCAGAACATAGAGAAGAACAGCTAAGAGATGTCACTGAACAACAAGAAAAATCACAAGGTCAGGAAGAGGAGATGACAGAAAATCAGGAAGAGGAAAGGAAAGAAGATGTTCAGGAAGAACAACAAATTGAAGAGGCTCACAAAGAGGATGAAATAAAAGAAATTCAGGAAGAAGGGACAGCTCAAGATGAAGCTGCTCCCACAGAAACACACATACATGATGCAGAAAGAGATGAAGAAATTAAATCTCCGGTTGACATGATTGTGTGGATGTCAAAAAGTGACAACGACGATCATACGACACTTGCGTCTACTCGTTCAAGAACAAGTCAAAGATAGGAAGGCCGAATAAACCCCATACCTCGCCTGGTCAGGATGAGAACTCGCTTGGTGGTTTACTACTCGATAAGGAAGCTCCTCAAGCAGAAGATATGGCCGCAACTCTCCAACCGACTGTGCAGAAGGCTGAATCGAGAGAAAACTTAGGAAATCAGACACAGGTTCGGCATGTGCCAAGAATCACTCTAAGTCCTAGAACGGGACTTATAGGCTTCAAATCAAACACCTCGAAGGTAGTGCATTATAGTGAAAGTAGCACGGGAGGCCAAACGTCCGTCTGAATCGCCACTAAGATGGGAAGAAGCCTCATGGAGCGTTAAACCGGCGTGCCCCTCCAAGAGGCTGTAAATCGCCCCCCCCTCCGTGTGATGTAAACCGGCGCGCCCCTCCACAAGTTGCAAACCGGTGCACCCTCCCCTCTTGGAATCCTAATCCGACGCGCACAATCTCGCGCTGGTTTAGCTTTCGAGCTATCTCGTCATCATTCCGGTCCCCTGTTTTCTACAAACAGTACGTCGACAGGTGGCTTAAAATGGCAAAATCTCCTTGCTTCAAACCGGTGGGCAACCAAACACATCCCTGGAATGGCAGTCCTCGAGCCATGCACCGAACGCCCATTCCACCGGCCGGCCATGCACGCCCCTCTCCGAAGTGGCAACAGTAACGTGTCGAGTGTGGCAATATGACAACAGCGATGGCGGGACGTGGGCGAGCGACAACGGTTCACAGTTTAACCCCCCTTCGAATAAAACACTCTGGGCACCCCCCAATATAAGCCAGCAACCAGTGAGAAAAAGGAGAGGCTCTTTCCTTTCTTGGAGAAGGAGAAGCTTAGGGGGAAGAGAGATTGAAAAACGAAAAGAGAAGCCAGCTGAAGAAGGAAGGAAGCTCTGTCAGAGAGGTAAAAGGGCTCCTCAGAATTCATCTTGAACAGTTCATATTTAGAGGTTATCATGTTTACCTTTGTAGCCTTGACCTGGGATGTACCTTCATGCATGAGCTCTTGTTCGTCTCACATCTTCTTTGCTGTCTTGCAGGCTGATATCCTAGCGTACTCTTCTGGATATACTACACATTGAATTATGTTTAGAGCCGACCAGTTGACTGTTGAAAGCCTGATGTGATCCTTCGTCCACGCATCTTCATTTGGTGGGAGATCATATGGTCCTATGGTGATCACTCTCCAGAGTTCGTGGCTCTGCACTCTCAGGAATACTTCCATCCTATTTTTCCAGTAAAAGTAATTATTACCATCAAAGAAGGGAGGGCGACTAATAGACTGTCCCTCAGCCATGAAACTGTGAGGATTGCTTGATCCAGAATTACCCTGGTCGTTGGACCACATGTTGGGTAACCTGTACTGATACCAATTGATAGAAATACTAGAGAGTGATCTAGAAGGGGGGGAATGAATAGATCACCCCAATTTTAAACTTAAATCAAAAGAGCACGATAGATGAGCCGAGAGTAGAGATGCAGAACACTTAACACACATTAGAAAACACACTCATAATGAAATAAGCACCCTAGAGAGTAATCGGTGATACTCAGCCAAATGAACGAGCAGAAGATGGGTCTAAGAAGGCAATGTAAACAACAACCTTAACCAACCGAAAATCAGAGATCGCACAGAGGATAGAGCAACATACACACGGAGAGACAAAGTGTTTTTTAGGTGGTTCTATTGCCAACAGTAATCTACGTCCACCCCTCGTTCACACCGAACGAGGATGTTAGACCCTGTTTTTGATGTTGACAATCTATGAATCATGTTGAAATCAAAATACATAAAAAATGACTTCTATAGTTTCATTGCATTTTGCTTATAACTGGCACATTCATTCTACTATTAGTCGATGCATACTTGGTGTAATTCGCTCAGTATGGTCTGTGCACATCAATGATAGTTCTGCATTAAGTCGGTGCATATGCCCACGATGATGCACAAAGTCCGTGCATACTCTACATCTCTAGTGAGCTAAGTCTGTGCATTCTTAAGTTCAAGGATCACAGTGTCTTTGTTGTTTCTATCGCTATCTTCATTAGGTCTGTGCACTTATTAATCATGCGCGAGTGGCGGTCGATGCATTCTATGCAAAGGCGCATTGAGTCGGTGCAAACTCATGTCTAAGGAGTCTTTCAGCGTCCGTGCATCTCTAGCCTTTGAATGTTTTAAGTAGCTGCAACAGTGTAGTGCACTTCGATCGAGTCGGTGCAAACATTGGCACAGCACGATAGTAAGTCTGTGCAGGTCCTGCTTATTCATGCATTGAGTAGGTGCATTACTTATGCACACTCTTGAGTATGTGCAATAGCTGTTGTCGTTTGCACATAGAGTCAGTGCATTTCTTCTT
Organism: Amorphophallus titanum; assembly: GCA_024336825.1. NCBI lineage: Eukaryota > Viridiplantae > Streptophyta > Magnoliopsida > Alismatales > Araceae > Amorphophallus > Amorphophallus titanum. Next base: position 142,411 of record JANBPO010002302.1, on the reverse strand, counting down.
AAGCGAGACGGTGCGTAAAAGTTTTGTAAAGTCTACGCACCATTGCTCAAGGCACATCGAGTCTGTGCAATCCTTGCACTTTGCATTTACACAGTCTGTGCACATGCTTGTATGGACACTTGACTTCGTGCATAGTTGTTTACATGCTATATTGAGTCTGTGCACATTTAGTTCAAAGCTCCATTAACTCGGTGCATTCCTTTACTATCTGTCACAGTGTTTTCCAATTGACGTTATGTCTGATACTTGACAGAAAATCTGATCGTGGATTATGAGAATGGCACGTGATCCAAGATTAGATGAGGTGCCAGGATCATGACACGTGTAAAGTAGTATGCTAGGAAACTGCCACATGGTCAAGGCGTTAGGGTGGGAATTGTGGAGAGCACACGCCCCACCTATCTGCTGCTCATATAAATAGGAAGCTTCTCCTTCGAGAGAAGACTGAGCGCTTCCCTCTAGTGGGACGACGAGTGGGCTTGCATCTTCTGTGAGCGACGTATAGCCCCTAGGGACTCTTGGAGTTGGGTTTAGTGCCACCCTTAGTCGTGTGTTGCTGGTCGTGTCTATCTTAGAGTCCGAGGCCTGCACCACATAGAGTCAGCTCCCATGTCTGTCCCGCATCAAGTAGTCCAGATTTACAACAACAACCAAGAATGTACAAGTCCCACAACAGAAAGGAGAGACAAGACTATAACTACACGGGGCATAACCCGGATAAAAATACGAAAGACAGACTAACGGCTGACACTCTACGCACGATCTCCAAAACCACGAGAACCACTGCCTAACAGCTGGGACTGATCACCTGAAAAGGAGTAGGAGTGACTCACAGCCAAACTCAGTAGGGGTCATGTGAATCCCTACCTCACAGTAAACAAGCATGCAGGTGAATTAAAATGCAATTAGAGTATGCATTTAGACAATTAAACAAGCAAATGCACTAAATCAACATGCCACTAGACTAGAATAGAAAGGTCTATCTAGGCAAGTATAATGGCTAACAGGATGCCAACATAAATAAATAAATAACAGGAACAGCAGCTAGCAACAGGAACTAGCAGTGAAAACTAAATCTACCAACAGAATAAACTCAACTATTCCAGTGACAGGAGAAAGGACAGGAGAACCCACTCGAAGAGAGAGACCAGATGCGCCCCCTGATGGCTTACACTGCATCTCAGGCTACTCGTGAGTCTGGGACGCGACACGAGAGAGGCATAATTGAACCGTTCCAACTGAGAACTAGTCAGTGTGACACTCGTCAGTGTCGGCCCTCGCCTCTGACCAAGTGTGCACACACTGACTCCTGCCTAGAGCCAGGCCTCTAGCTTGATTGCCCCCCTCCCCCCCCGTAGAGTGCTACGGTACAGTCGGGGACCCATGGCACTATGTTAAAACCATTTGATGGGACTGCCCCTCCACCTCCCCCGGGTGGGTCTACGATCCGGGAAGTCTAGGGCTACGTCTTGTGGTTCCATCACATGGGAAGTCCAAGCACTCCATTGGGATTCTAGGAGCGAGCCATTGATCATAAAATAACACAAATAGAGCATGGAACACATTAGATGGGGATTATGCATGCTTTTACAAAATTTCCAGAAATAACAGATCATAATGGACCATGGTCGGCGCGTTATGTGAACATAACGCTCCTCCCCCAGGCCGTTATGCTCGCCTGAGCGATAAGATGAACACTACCTCACAGACATGCTTACCATAACGCACTACCAATGGGACGTTATGCTGAGTATAATGCGCCTCCCATGGCCCGTTATACTCAACCGAACAACCATTAAAACCATAGGAAACATAACGTGCCAAGGCTGGTGCATTACGTGACTATAACGCACCCGTCTAGGCCTATTAAAGTCACTAGAATGCATAAAACCCCAGAAAATCCATAGTTTTTACACCACATAACGTACCTAGAGAAGGGCGTTATGTGCTCATGACGGACGGGACTTGGTCCGTCATGCCAAACGGTCCTACAGACCTATAGGGATAACAGCCACATAACGGTCTTAAGATGGTCCATTAAGTTAAACATAACGCACCCCCAAGGGTCCGTTATAGGTACAACGGCCTCTGGAAGGTCCGTTATACCTGCTGGAAAATGGGAGGGATGAGTTCGAGACCGAACTCCCCTCCGGTCGAGCCGGATCGATGGAAAACAAAGAAAAAAGGGTAGAGGAAGCTAAATCACATGTTTTTACAACTACAGCATGCATCAAAATGTAAATATGATGGCCATGGTGAATTTTCATACAATTTAGGCTAAAAATATCCTAAAATAGGACTTGTACGAAAATTGATGCTAGAGGGCATGCATGTGGGTGCTCCTCATCGTCATAATCTCTCAGGGGTGCTCGACCGTCGTGCTCCCTGCCTCGGGGAGCCTGATCTCGACGGGGATGGTCTCTCTCTTCTCTGTGGTTGACCACAGGATCTCCACGACCATTCAATCTTCCTTCTTCTCTCCTTACCCGGTCCTCCAGGGCCCGGATCCTCTCATCTAACTCCACTCTCAATTGGCCTATGGACTCTTCAATTTGGGCCGTAAGGTGTTGTTCTAATTGGGCTAGCATAGCACTGACACTCTCCTGATCCATGGGTGGTGGTGATGTCGAAGGGCGTTCTAGACGGTCGGATGAATTCCTAGACCAACGTGGCATACACGACCTTGGACCTAAATGATGCAATCCTGGGATTGACGACTAGCAAGCAATAGACCCCACATGTCTACAGTTCTAGTGCAGGCATGACTGCTCTAAAAATGCAAAAAGAAGAAGACCATGGTTTTGAAAAAGAGATAACCCGAAGAAGAAACACACACTAGCGCACATGGGAGCTGCAAACAGTTTCATGCCCCACAGTTGCAGTAAAAGATCTCATCTTTAGATCTTATATATGTTCTTCGAAACAAAAAAAAAGATGAGAGTAGGAAGGGGCATAAAGCGGACCCAGATGAAAGAAGAACAATGAGTGCATGGATCTTCCACATACCTAGCGCAGGCAATGAGCTGAATGACAGAGCCAAACAGGAGAAAGGTGCAGTTGAATGCCAAGCCAACATTCCTCCAGTGCTTCCCAAGGAGGCCATCCAATACCTCAAACCACTTTTGGAGAGAAGGAGAAGAATTTATACAGAGGAAACATAAAAGACCCAGGTGGTCAGGACAAAAATTACAGATTTGAGAGGAATGCTCAGTGGATCAAAGAGGTAGGTAGGGTAAGGGAGAAAGGCACCTGAATGACATGGCTCCGGAAATCAACCTTCTCCCTCTCCTTCCTTGTTCTGTACTCTACATACAGGATGCTGATCAGGTACGCGGTCCAGCTCCCCATCAACCCATAGAACAGCTGGAACAGGATGCCACTGAGCATCCCCAGCTGAGAGAACGAGTACGGCAGCGTCAACAACACTTGAGCAACCTGGAGAACAGGATCCAATCAGGAGGAGAAGAAAAAAAAAAGAGAGGAAAAAAACCTGAAGAAGAACAACCTGAAGAGGGACGTATGTACATGGTGAAGTAGAAGGAAGAGCAAGGCATCCGCACCTGGTTGGAGGCGCAGCTGAACCAGGCATCGTAGGTGGATCCACCATGCCAGAGCAGCACGGAGAGCTTGGACTTGAAGGACCTGGGCCTCTCGTCGTCCTCCATCTCCACATACCTCCCCACCATAACTGTTTCCACGACCTTGTCGTCGGACGCAGAACCCATGGCTGGCTTCTTGTTTGATGAGTCCACCCTCCACAAGGCTACAGTATAGTGCTCTTCCTCTGCTGTGGTCTCCTTTCTTCTTTGTGTGGATTTACTCCAAACGACAAGAGGGGAGCCCTGCCTTGTATTTATAGTACGGCAAACTGACCCAACCCAACTGGGAATGCTTGCTCAAAAGCCAGAGAGAGAGAGAGAGAGAGAGAGAGAGAGAGGAATGGCTCCGCAGCAGAGGAAGCGAGGGAAGTGTTAATGACCTGTCGGGAAGAAACAGAGGACGCTCTCGGGGGAGGGGAGAAAGAGAAGGGGCATGCAATGGAACGGAGGAAACCTAGGGAAGTGGGGCTAGGGTTTTTGGTTTGGCCGTTCCCTGTTGCACTCATGTGAGCGTGCTTTGCCAGTTGCCACTGCGCATGTTGTTCCTTATTTTATCCGGAGTTTTTCCAATATTCAAATGGTGAATCTACCCTGAAGTAAAATTAACCTCATAGTAGTTTGATGAGAGATCACAACCTCCTCAAGCATCCAACCCCCATCTCTCCTTCCCCTAATCGAGGTTTCTCTTCCAGCTAGACCAAATCTAGAGGTCCCACGGCCTTCTTCCTCCCATTGGCCTTAAACCACCCAACCCTTCTTTCAATGGCACACCCAGCATTTCCATCAGTGGCACACACTCAGCCCGCCCTTCAGCAGCACCCCCAGCCCTTCCTTCAGCGGCATAGCTCCCTGGCCTGTACACCCTTAACCCCTCCTTCAACGGTACACCTTTAGCCTCCTCTTCACTGGCACGCCTTATGCTTTCCCCAACATAGCCCCCTGGCCTATCCTTCGCTGACACTCTCTTTGCCGGTATACATCTTCCTGCCCCGTATACCCCAGTCCTTCTGGTCACCCTTTCACCAGCATGACCCCTCGCCGGTACAGCCTACCCCCAGCTTGCTAGCCTGGTACACCCCTAATCCCCTTTGGCCAGCACACCAGCCTCTATGCCTCATCCCTTGGCACCTGCAGCCAATCCTAGGGTCCTCCCCCGCTCACTATTCCCCAAGTTTTCTAAGGTTTTATCAAAGGTGTTGCTACTCTCGGGCGCCCACATCTAATTGCCAGGTTTCGCCACCCCGTGTGGGCGCGTTCCCTGTATCTCCCTTACGCTCGGGTCAAGGGGAGATGCTGTCAAATTTTTGTTAGAAATAATAATATGACAAAGATAAAAGGAAGTAACAAATAAATGAAATGAACAATGGTAAAATGCTTCAACCAAGGCCAGGGAACCACGGACGATGGGAAGAGAACCGGACTAAATGATAACCGAACAACTTGAACACTCGTCCTGCAAAGAAGAGAGAAGAGGAAACAGTTAAGAGACAGGAAGAGAAGACCCCCAAGGCATTACATGAAATTAAGAAAGAGAAGAAAAGAAAGGTCTTAAGAGAATGGAGAAAGAGTGGGCCTCTCTCAACTCTTTGTCGGTGCAGCCTGCCTCCTAGGCCTCCCCCGGCACAGTCCGCTTTGGCCTTCCCCGATGCACCTCCACGCTCCCTAGCCGATACACCTTACCTAAGGCCTACTCGGTACACCCCAGCCATGCCTTGGCCGGCACACCCAACCCCATGCTTCCCCGGCACACACCGGCCTCGGCCTCCCCAGTACAACCCCAGCCCTCCTCTTGCCCGGCACAGCCCTGATCACTCTCTACCCGGTACGCCCAGCTCCAGGCCTCCCCAGTACACTCCTCCCCCAGCCCAGCCTGGCACAGCCTGCCAGCGCCCTTTGCCAGCACACTCCTTGACCGGTGCACTCCCTCGACTAAGCCTCTTCCCCAGTGCACCTTCCGCCAAGCCCCTTATCCGGCACACCCGGCCAGGCCTTCGCCGACATGCCTCCACCCCCTTCGCCGGCACGCCTCCATCGCCTTGCCCGGCACACCTCTCATCCCTCCACCCGGTACGCTCTTCAGCCCCCCTACCCGGCGCACTCTCATCCTTCCCCAGTGGTACACCCTCAGCTCACACCCTGCCCAGCATACCCTTCCGTTGCACCTTCAGCGGTACACTCTTAGCTCATTCCCCAGCGGTACACCCTCAACACCCTACCTAGCTTCACCCGGTGCGCTCCTTCGTTGTTTCGATAAAAAAATAATATGGCAAGGGTGATACCGACCCCCTACTCTGGGACATCATCCTAGATGATGACCTTCACTTTGACAGATCTAGCCCTAGTGCCTACCTAAAGTGGGAGGCTACCTTGGAAAAACACTTTGAACGGATTCGGGTGTATGGACCCGAAAGAATCACAGTTGCCAAGGGTCGGCTTTCACCTCGAGCCAGGGAAGAGTGGGAACATATAGTGGGCTTAAGGAGGGTTAGAAGGCAAGAGCCCATTTTCTCATGGGATGAGATGAATCGGACTACCTTTGACCTCCGCCGGTTCCTTAACCGCGCACGGTCCACGTTTCCCCTCGCATGGGACGCCGAGTGAGCTTGCATGCCGTGTGAGTGACATCTAACCCATGGGAACTCCGAGTGTCAGGTTAGCGTTCCTAATGCTACGTGTTGCTGGTTGAGTCACCATTTAGAGTCCGAGTTTCCTTATCGAGTCGGTCTCCTCGTGTCCGTCCCGCATCAGTAATTCTATCTAATCGAGAGGATTGCTTCTTCTTGAGGTGACTTCGTCTTAGCTACATGTGCCTAGACATTGTCGTGACCGTGCCATTGTCGGTCATCTTTCTGGTTGTAATGTTGGCATTTGCGAGTGTTGGGAAAATCGTTAGCTTCCCTGCTGAAAAAGTACCCTCTACTCTGCACTCACTCTCATGGATATTGTGCTCTCGAGGTATGTTCGTAATCCTTGAGATGTGTTCCCCGAGGTTGTGGTGTTCCCTGTCGTTCTGCAATAGATCTTAATTGTTTTGTGGGTCTCTCTTTGGTGAACGGCCTGATGCATGACTCACTCCCTGTAGTCGTGTGCTCAGTTGCCGCGTGCCTTAATGCGACCCTACTTGCAGTATGTTCCGTAGTTTTAGGTGTTGTACGGAGCTAGAATCCTGCAGGTGTCGTTGTCATTAGCAGTTGTTTCCGTAAGTGTTACTTTCGGACGATTCTGCAGTTATGTGTTGGACCATTGTCTTGTCAGTAGCTTGCTGTGCTCCTTTTCCCAGTGGAGTAGCTCGCGACTCGATCAAATATGAGGTCTGAGTGAGGACTGACTTAATGCTGTATATGGTCTAGTGCTGTTGATTTGGCTATCATTCTTCCGTATAATTGTCATTGGCATCCTGTGTGCCTAGTGTTCCTTGTCTCCTTTGGCACTAGAGCCGATGATGTCGTCAGGCTGTCAGTTGAAAGGACTATATCTCCTTGTGTAAGCTGATGTCGGTTGTGCCTGTCGTTTCTGTCGTTTCTGTCGATCCGCTTCTCAATATTGTTTACTCTGGCAGTCGTGTCTCTTGTCTTGCGAGACGTAAGCAACGTTGCCTTGTTTCAGAGGTGTCAGACTCGTGTTCACTGGCGATCGTGCTCATTCTCGAGCGTGTATCTGTGACAACAGTCAGACGTTGTTCCTCTGAGCCTTGTTTCTCGTGCTTTGTGTCTGTATTTGCTGGGTTGTTCCTCCTTGCCTTACCCTTGTTGGTCCTTAAATTTTGAGGATGAAATTTCTTAAAGGAGGGGAGGACTGTAACATCTTGGATCTTTGGCGGATCTTTATTGGGTCCTGTTGAATCTTTATTGGTTTTCGGATCCTTTTAGAAGAGCTTCAGACTGCTTTGGTAGCTTCCGAGTTGAGTACACTTCGTCTCGATTATTCTTCAGTTCCTTGACTTGTGGACACTGCAGTCGCATTGTACTCTTCGCCATGATCGTTTCGACTATTTTTGTGGATTTTTAGGCCTTGGTTAGGTATTTATTCGAAATTGTTAAGGAATTATTAAAATTAAATGGGGATTCGCGTGGTTTATTGGCCCGTGTGCGTGCGGGTGGGTTGCATGATAGCTACAGCTTGTTTTTCTGAAATTTTCTACCTTCTTGTAGCCCTCCGGGCGTGATTTCACCCCGGGTTTACCTCGTCTCGCCGTGACACGCCTACGCGGTCATGAGTGGACCGTTTATCATCTAAACGGCCCAGCCCGAACCGTTTTCCTTCTTGGTGCGGTCTTGCCCTAGACCGTGTGAGACCTGTGCGGTCATACCCTGACCGTTTATTCAATGAAGTCCCATAGAATGGTACACTAGCGCGGCTCTCCGTCGACCGTTCATCTATGATGCGGTTGAGGACGGACCGTCTCGTGGTGACTGAGGAGCAGCCGCTATCAAGATACCATTTGTTGTGAACAGCTGCAAGGCAGTCCTGCAAGATAAATCATGTGAAAAGTTTCGGAACCCAGCTGCACTTGGGTTCAACTCGGCTGGTGAAGTCACTCAAGAACTTTAATAGGGACTTGGGAACCCATATTTGATTTGGGTTTGTTTTGGGTTGAGACCTTCTCAGATTTCCATTTGCTGGTATGAAGGTTTTGTTTCTGTTAGGTCTTGTGGTCGGCTTCTGGTACCACAGGTGTCGACTTCTGTCTTCCCAGTGATTCTGGCTATTTCTGTTTCTGCCTTTGGTCGACTCCTGAGAAGGCTGTGGTCGACTTCTGTTGCGCCAGGGTTCTGCATGCTGGTTAATTGGTCCTGTGGTCGACTTAATGGGGATCCTGAGCCGACTATCCTGATCCCAGACCCTTTTAATTTTAGCCTTGGCATGATCAATTGAGCTGGCTTCCTGGTTGGATGATTCACCCTTCTTGAAGAGGAGTTTTCGAAAACTTTGGCCTATTACCCTTGGATCTTCAACTTTATTATTATTAGAAACATTTTCTTCAACTTTTGTATCATTTGGCCTTTCAGTTTCGTACATATTTATGAGTGGTTTCTTTCCTTTAGGATCTGCTCCAGCCACAAAGGTGATGGTTTTCATTTTAAATTCCTTCTTAGCACTAGGATTATATCCTAAACCTTCCTTTTGATAGTTCACTCTGGTTCCAAGCATGGCATTTAAGTTTTCTTCTCCTCTTACCATTTTCTCTAGGGTTTCTTGTTTCTCTTCCAAGGCTTTTTGAATTCTGTTCATTTCCTCCAGAAGCTTGTCATTTTCTTCCTTAACTGTATTGGCCTCTTCATGAGTCAACTTCATCTCATGTTCACAGCTTTGTATTTTTAATTTCAGTTCATCAATGGTTTTCTTCAAGGATTCATTATCTTCTTCCAGAGATTTAAGCATGTTTTCGTCCAATCCTTGTTCAGTTAATTTTTTGTGAAGATGAACAATTTCTTGTTCCATGTCAGCACACTTATTAATCAGGCTGGTATCATGACTTATGCTGTTGATTTTCTTTTTCAAGCTCTTGTTTTCCCTTTTTATTAAGTCATATTGATCCAACAACTCAGTGTATGCTTCTTCCCAATCTGAAATAGAAAACTGTTCGAAGGGAGAGGTTACCTCATTATCTTCACTGTCTCCCTTGGCCATGAGACACAGTTTTTCTTCATCTTCATTGGATGAAGTCTCTTCCTCACTGTCCTCTTCTTCTTCACTCCAGGTGCTCACCATGGCCTTTGGCTTCTTTCCTTTCCACTTTGAGGTCCATCCTTTAGAGGCTTCAGGGCACTCAGCCTTTATGTGACCTGGTTTCCTGCAGTTATAGCAAACAACCTTGTTAGAAAGTTTCTTAGGTTGGTCAAACTTGTTCTGAGTGAATTTTCTTACCATTCCCCTTTTATTTTTAAATCCCTTACCTTCCTTTCGCAGAAACTTTCTGAACTTTCGAGTTAGCATGGCAAACTCACCTTCATCTTCCTCAGAGCTCGAGGACTCACCTGTCTCAGAACTCTCATGAGTGACCAGACTTGCTTTTGAGGCCTTTAAGGCTACTGGCTTCTTCTTCTTGTCCTCATTTTCATTTCTCTTGAGATTGATTTCATATGTCATTAAGGACCCTATCAGCTGGTCCACTGTCATGGTGGTGAGGTCTTTTGAGTCTTCAATTACTGTTGCTTTGGTATGCCAAACAGGGGTCAGTGACCTGAGGATTTTTCTCACCAGCTCTTGATCCTTATATGTCTTGCCTAGACTTTTCAAACTGTTAGTCAATTGCATTAATCTTGCATACATCTCAGAGATACTTTCATCAGGCTTCATTCTAAACATAACGCGCACGAGATCGGAATAGCCCAGCATGACGCTGTGCCGTTCCTGGCCGGTCGCGGCGGCAAGCGCCTTCAGGGTCCGGAAGCGGCGCTGTTCGAGCTTGTGCCGGTAGTCGAAGTCGGCCGCCACGCCCATGGGCGGCGAATTCCAGGCGAAGCTGAAATCGCCGGTCCCGGCATTGAACCCGTTATGGTCCGAGCTGGAATAGTTGGTCGTGGTGGCGATCGCATAGACCGGCCCGTCATCGCCCCGGCCCAGGAAGATATTGTTCAGCGTGTGCAGGTTGCTGACCGGCCCACCGGGGGAATTGTCCGCCGCCACGAACGTGTTCTGGTAGACCAGGACGCCGGCGGGGCCGTCGGCATATTTCAGGGCCCCGCCCAGCACGGCGTTGTAGACCAGGTTGCGATAGAAATAGACCGGACCGCCGAACACCGGCTGGGCGCTGAGCGAGGACTGCGCGGTGTTGAAACAGCGATTGTCGAAGATGCGGATGTTGTGGACGCCGCCATCGGCTTCAAAGCAGTTGTCGCCCATGTTGTAGACGTCGTTGCCCTGGAAATCGATCGAGGCGGCCACGCGGTCGTCGCGCGCGGTGGGGCCTGAAACAGCCGGATTGTCCATCCCCGGCGTGCCGTCCGGCTCGCCATAGGTGGCCACATCGGCGGCATCGTGCCAGTTGGCGAAATAATTGTGCGCGACCACATGGCCCTGGCCGTACAGCTTCACCGCATACTCGGAGGACAGCAGCTCCGGGTAGCCGGGCAATTCGGCCCATATCTTGCCGGACCATCCCATCATCTTCGCCGGGTCGTGGCGGCCGATCATCACATTGTCGCCGACATAGACATCGCGCGAGCCGGACCATTCATCCTGGATGACGCGCGCCACGTCATAGACGCGGCTGTTCTTGAGCGTGAAGCCGCTGGAGCCGCCAATATCCTTCCAGCCCAGCAGGAAGGCCACCGTCGTGTTGCGGACCGTGATGCCCTCGAAATAATTGTAGTTGGCGCGCAACAGGTTGAACAGGTTTCCGTTGCCGGCGCCATCGAAGATCACTTCGCCATCGCCCGCCGCCTTGATCACGATCGGCTTGTCGGGCGTGCCGCTGGCGGTCAGGTAATAGGTGCCGTCCACACCGCTGGCATAGGCATTGTAGCCGGGACGCGGCAACCCGTTCAGGTAATGGAAGCGGTCGCTTTCATAGACCCCGGCGTGAACCAGGATCGTGTCGCCCGGCTTGACGCGCGGCGGAAACAGCCCGCTGTGATCCGACGAAGACGCGCCCATGTAATAGGCCCGCATCAGCCCCAGGAAGGCGGGCTGCTGCCTGGGGCCTTTCCAGGTCCAGGGATAGACGTGATAGACGCGCCCGCCCGCCGCCGGGCGCGGCTCGGCGCGGGTATGCACGGTAACGATCTTTTCGGCTTCCCCGGCAACGCCGTCCGGATCGGCAAGGACAAGCCGGCATTCATATTCGGTATCCGGCGCCAGGTTCAGGACGCTGCCCGCGAACATGTTGCCCGTATCATAATGCCAGGCATTCTCGCGGTTGCCCGCGGGGTTGGCGGCACTCACCCCCGTGACTTCAAACGCGGGCGAGCCGCCATTGATGATCTCGTGATGGATGCGCAGCAGCGGCAAGGCCGCATGCCAGGCCTGCTCGCCATGTTTGCGATAGCTGACGGCGACCGCGGCGTTGGCATTGTCGTCGCCCGCGATCTTCCATTCCAGGCCGATCGCCGTCAGCGTCGGCGCCTCGACCACCAGCCCGCCGGCGGCGGTGCCGTTGCGCGCCGCGATGTCCTGCGACCGGACCGGCAGCGCCAGCATTGCAGCCACCGCCAGTGCCAGGCCAAACCCCGCGTTCCGCCACATCGTGCTTTTCATGCCCGTTGACGAGAGCGACCCCGTCGTTGAGATCGACCCGCCCGCCGACAGCCCGTGTGACACCACCAGCAAGGCACCCGCACCCGACCCGGAGAATGAGAGGGTCACGTCGCCTACACCGATGGTGTCGTCCTCGATGAAGATCGAGTCGTCGCCGGAGTCGTACCGACCCTTCACGGACAGCCCGCCGGCGTCGACGGTCAGGACCGGCGAACCGGACGAGTTCACCACGAGCTCGCCGTTGAACGTGCTGTCGGCATTGACCGTCAGCGAGTCCTCGATGACGGTGGTCCCGTCAATCAGGACGTCCCCACCGATCGACACCATGCCCTGCACGATGACGTTTCCTGAGAACGTGGCGTCGCCGGTCGTCCAGTCGAGGATGATCGACTCGAAGCCGCCGACGTCGAAGCCCTTGAGGTGCTCCTGTGTGTACTCACTGCCCGACGAGAGCGCGAGGAATCCGTCGATGTAGCGCAGCGTCGTCTGCCACGAATCCGTTGCAGGGTCGATCGTGTGCAGCGGCGTCACCAGGTCGCTCTTGAAGCTCTTGTACGAGCCCCCGTCCTCCGCAGTCGTGATCGTCGAGTTCACCGACGCGCTGTTGTTCCCGGCCCGGTCCACGATCGTCACCCGCACCGTGAACCCGGTACTCGTCGGCAGGCCGTGGAGCACCGCACCCGGCAACGTCCCCGCCGGGATACGCAGATTCTTCCGGTCAGCCGCCGACGCCGTGGGCCAGTACTCGATCAGGTCATACGCGTGGTCGAGCAGCGGTTGGCCGTCAGCGTCAGTCGTGGGGCGCGTGTAACTGATCGTGATCAGCGCGAGCGTCTGCCCCGCCACCGGGACGTCCAGCTCCGTGTCCAGGTCGAGGTCCGTCGCTGCCGCCGGCGGGATGCGCGCCTGGGACGGTGGGCCACCAGGGAGGCCCGCGACGATCCGATCCACCCGCGCCTCATACCGCTCGTTGCGGCGTTCCCGGCGGCCATCCACGTCCAACGCGATCGACTGCACGTCACCGAGCGCATCCCACACGACTGCGATACCGGACACGAGCGAGTTGACCGGCTGCCCACCCGCGGACACGTCATCGGATACCGCGATCCGGTCACCGATCGTCCACGACCCGTTGACGTACGGCGGGTCCTCGGCACCGGGGGCACCCAAGATCACCGTGTACGTCTTGTAACCCACCGGGTCGAGTCCGGCGGCGAGCTCGGAGTTGGCGATCGCTTGTAGGTCGGTCTGGTTCGACACGGCACCGACCCGCAGGATCTTCGCGCGCTTCCCGTACGCGGCGATGCTGGTGGCATCCTCGGCGGTGGCGATCCGCTCATCGGGGCCGAACACGACCACCGCGTTGTGGAGGGAGTCGACGTCGACCGCGCGGTTCCCGGCCTTGATGTCGCGGCCCGTCCGCAGCGTCTTGCGTTTCAGGCCAGCACCCGGGGTGAAGAAGTCATCCGCTGACGTGCCGTAGTTGTACAGCCGGAAGTTGTGACCGCGCATCCGGTAGTCGACGGCCCGCAGTTCACGGAGCACCTGCAGCACGTCCCACAGCGTCCACGACGGCTCGATGTCGAACTCGACCGTCACCGCCCACGCCACCCCACGCGAGTCCAGCAGGCTCGTGAAGTCTTTCGTCCAGCCCGTCAGGTAACCGTCCGCGAGCGCCTCGTTGAGCAGCGTGATCCAGATCGCGCCGGGCGTCCCCGACATGTGGCGGGGCAGCACCGGGGCAGTGAACTTCACCGGGACCGCTTGCAACCGGCGCAAGATCGACTGGAACCCGCACACCATCTCGGTCGCGGTGCCCTCAGCGTCGACGATCTTCTTCTGAACCTGCGTCACCTCCGAATGGCTGCCCGTCTGCCACTCGTTGTCGATCTGCAAAGAGGCAGGAGAATGCTGGTGGGGTAACAGCCGGGGCAGGCAATGAGCCTGGCATCCCGGATCTCCGCAGCGCGCAACTCGGGGAGGGCATACACAGCCTCCGCCAGCAGCTCGGGCGAGGCCCGGCCCGTCGCGGCCATGCCGACGGAGGTCTCGAAGGCGGAGATGGCGGCGGCCGTCATCGGGCCGGCGACTCCATCGGGAGTGCCGGTGAGCAGGCCCCGCTCGATCAGTTCCCGCTGCACGTCGCGGGTCAGCGCCGCCTGGTCGATCACGATCGCGTAGCCGTCGGTCGACGCGGCGCCTGCCGCGCTCGTCGGGGTGAGCAGCGAGCTGTCCACCGCGCCGGGGATGAGGGGCGCGATCGCCGCAACTTCCACGCTGGCGCTCGCCGAGGCGAAGTTCAGGTCGAGGGGGGTGCCAACCTTCAGGTCGAGAAGTTGCGCGAGCGCCGACGAGACGACGACCGGAACGCGATTCTGGGTCGCCCACGCGGTTTCGACGAAGTCCCCTGGGTTTTTCTCGACGTTGCCGGGGATTGTCATTCCGATCGCGACCTGCCAGCCCGACTCGGTCGTGCGCTGGAGGGCTGTGTTGCCGAACGGGTCGATTCCGAGGCTCCAGCCGGCTGTGGAAGATCTCACTGCGCGAACGCTGGTGTAGCTGCCATCCGCGGCGAACGTAGCCGACCCGAGACTGCGCAGCAGCACCTTTGTCGACAGCGGCTCGTTCGGCACGTACGTCGCCTCGTTGGTCGGGGCGACCCCGCCCTCGATGCCGACGACCGAAATCGGTAGTGCGCGCCGGACGCCGGAAGCCAGTGCGGGCAGCTTGCCGACGACGGCGTGGGGCTTGCCGTCAACGGGCACCGAGCTCATGTCGATGGTGCTGAGTTGCCCGGCGGCATCCTGCACAACCAGTTGCAGATAGGCAGACACGCCGCGCAAGGGGGTGCTGGCGTTTCCGATCTGGAACTCGGCCGAAATGCCCTGCGGGTTGCCCGGAAGGCGGATGCCCCGCACGGGCGCGGAACTGCCCTTGAGCGATGACGCGATCACGGAGCCGCCCTCGCTCGCGAGGCGTCCGCGGTCCAGCATCGCGCGGGCGCCGGGGGTGAGGCCGAGCACGACCGCGGAAGTGTCGGTACCTCCGCTGTTTTCCGCGGCGGTATCGGCGACGCGACGGGTCACCGGCTGCGGCTGGCCGATGGCGTCCTTCGCCAGCTGCGTCCGCTCGGCCCCGCCCTCGCCCGGCGTAGCCGAGACGCGTATCGCAGGACCGACCGCGTAGTCGGCCTGGTCGACCTGCGACTGGGTCCAGGTCGCGAGAAAGGTCTGGCTGAAAGTCGCAACAGCGACAGCGAGCGTGAGCAGCAACACGACGGCCGTGACTCGTTGCGATCGTCGGCCGACTTCCCAGGACGCAAGGCGAAAGAGCACGCCGGATGATCGCGAACCCGCGGCATCGATCAAGCGAGCCAATAGCGGGAAGATGCGTGCGGCGAGCAGAGCGCCCGCGAGCAGCACCAGTGCCGGAGCTGCGACGAGGATCGGGTCGACCGAGAGGTTTGTCGTCGAACCGACGGGCGACTTGTAGATCGAGAGTTGCCAGTACGCGATGACGGCGAGCACGACAACGCCGAGATCGAGACCCGAACGCAGCAGTCCGGTCACTCGCCGCTGCCGGGAGCGAGTCTGTTCGGCCGAGACAAAGCTCGCCGAGCGGCCGAGCAACGAAACAAGCAGCACGACGACGAACACGACGCCGAGGGCGATCGAGGTCAGCCAGGCGCTAGGCGGCAGGCCGGAGTCGCGCGGTACTCCCGCCGCCCGCATCGCAGGCTGGGCCGAGACGACCAAGTAGACCAGCCTCGCGAGCGGCGCACTGATTGCCGTATTTCTAAAATTCCTGCAAACACAGGGTATTTCTGCACGTTTTGGATACTTCAGACAATTACAAGGTGTTTTCGTGACTTCAGGGATACATGTACAACACTATGGACATATTTGCAATAATAAGGACATATTTACAAATTACCGTTGTTTGGGCTTCTAAGAAAAAAAATCACAAGTCTTGAACTCCTTCCCTTGAGCACACTTGCACTTGCAATTGGGTCGGAAGGCTTGATGCTTGATCTCCATGATCTTCTTGTGTCTTTGAGTGTCACCCAATGAGTGTATTTATAGGATTTTGGGCCTCATCACCTCCTCCGGTTAAGCCAACCCTCATTAATGGGCCGAGCCAACACCCCCTCCAGTTAAGCCAAGGGAAAGAGAGAGAAAGGAGGGAGGAGAGAGGGTGTCCGGGTGCGCCCCACACCCCCCTCACCCCCTCCAGTTAAGAGAGGAGGGAGAGGGGTTGTGCGGGCCGGCCGCCCCCTCCTCACCTCCTCTGGTTAAGAAGAGGGAGGAGAGAGAGGGCATGCCCCCCTAAGGCTTATAAAAATCCTATTTTTTGGCCTTTTATCTTCCCCCTTTCCTTAGACTGGGCCGCAGCCCCGGTGGAGGAAAGCGATGTCTTTTGTGCTTTGTGTTTTGTCTCTTTCCCATGCCGACCCGCAGTTGGGGAGAGATTCCGCCCATCAAAGACCACATCCCGGCACGTCCCGAACGATCCACGAGGACGAGAGAGACTTGTTTCTTGCTGATTTTGCAGCAAAGGTGTGTTATTTTGCACTGCCCGTCATGTGTTGGATGTGATTCCAAAGTATAAAACACGTGGGGATTCACACGTGTATTTCCGTCTGACGAAACACCCAGGACGTGTAATGATCCATGTACGCAACGGCACTGATTTTGTACCAATTTTTGTGCCGTCATTGGATTGATTTAATTTTTATTTCCTTAATTAGTTAAGAAAAATTAACGGGTTCAACACTTTTAAGTCACAAATAGGATAACTTTAAGTTGGAATATCCTCACTTTTTTAAACATAACAAAAAAAGATTAGAGGACAAGTTTGTGTTTATCCCTCCTTATCCAGATAATAAATGGGGCCTCAAAGGTGGCAAGACTAACCTGTTCAGCAAATGGAACACTCACACAGCTCGGTAGTGTTTCCTCTTCTGAAGACATTTTTCTGTTCCCTCCCCTTCCTGCTGTCTCTGCTGACCGGGGGAGGGTGCACCCTCGGTCCCACCGACCGGGGGTGACCCCCCTTTTTGCCGCTCTGCTCCACCAGGGGAGGGAGGACCCTCGATCCATCCCACCATGGGTGCCTCACCCCCCCCCGTCACACCAATCTAGTGCTGTTGTTGTTGCTTTAACAAAAAACAAAAAAACAACAAAAACAAAAAATAGAACAAAAAGGGGGGACCCCGGTGGAAGCCACCGGGGGTACTTCCTCTTTTCACCTCTGCTGCCGCCAAAGAGGAAAAAAAGAGAAGAAACAAGGAAAATAGAAGAGAGGGAGGACCCCCGATTTTGGTCCCACCACTGCTCCAACAAACCCAGTCTCTTGTTACTTCCCGCAAGTCTCGTGCTGCTGCTGGTGGTGTTCTCAAACAAGGCACAGCCAGGTGATAAGGAAGAGGGTGTGGTCATTACCCTAACCCCCCCCCAACCCGGGGTTCCAGTCACTTTCCTTGGCAATGGTGAGTATAAGAGACCTCTCACCCTTTTAATCACTCTTCTTTTAAATTAAAGGGCAGTAGGGAGAGCAAGAGTGGGGGACCCCGGCCAACTGCAGTGGGGGTGTCCCCCCCCCCCTCGTTTGTTTATTTGTGGACAGGTGTAAACATGGCAAAGAGCACAGGGGGGGGGCCCCCGTATTTTTTTGGGCCATGAAGCTCTCCCCAATCACAATAAGCTCATCCTTCCCCTATCTTTCTTTTAATTTATTAAGTTGCTTATTGCATGTATCATATTCTCATACCATATCTCTCATTCTTTAATTATCTTTATTATTGAGATCTCCCCTAGTGTAACTCTTGAACATCTCCTCCCTTAGTGCAACTCTTGCATACCTCCCTTTATCATATTGTAGACACAAGAAAGTATTTCCATTGCCTCGTACCACACCTCTAAGATCGATTTGTTGGGGAAGAGTAGCTGGCCACTTGAGAAAACCTGCAATCACTAGAAAACAACATCAGAAGGAGCCTTGGGAGAGATCCCAGGGGACAACCCTCTGATACTTAAGTCAGAACTATACGAGAGAGCTAAGAAAAAGGATGAAGAGAGAGGGAGTTGATGTGGGGGAAAGAGAAGAGCTTGTAGGGTGGAGACGATACTTAGAGAGTGCTCGGAGAGATAGAGAGAGAAGAACCAAGAGAGAACCTCTCTCTCACTACTATCCTGCTGGCGATGTTCGTCTCTCTCCCTTTCCCCTCTTGCCTTGTTTATGCTCTCTCTATCTTCTGGCCTAGCTCACTCTCAGTGTGTCTGCGTGTATCCTCACTTCTCACCTCTTCCCATCTAAGTCCCATTGGGGACCTATTTATACAAGGATCATAGTGGTGTGTCTCTAACTTAGCAATGATGTCATTCATGGAGTGGTGTCCTGCTTGATCGTGGGGATCTCCGGTCGCCCTCTCGCAAGCTCGTGGAGGGTATCTCAGTGATGTGGGTGCGACCCGGCCCTTGCAGTGGTAAGACCCATGATGCAAGCCCCAACGTTCACCTGTTGGTGAGTTTTACAATGTCCAAAATGTACGCTCGCTAAGATTTCACGCGAGGATTAGAGAAGCTTTCGTGGGCTGGAGAAGCCTTCATGGGCCTTGGTGAGGCTGTGTTTATGGAGCCATGACTGGTCGAGATATCCCACTATGGGTTTGGCTGCCCTGGTTGGTAATGGGCCTGGCATTATCGAGCCGTGCTGGGCCTGGTGAATTTTACCCTCCTCACTAGCCTCCCACTCACGAGGGTCGAGCATGATCTGTGCTTGGGAGGAATTGTATGAGACCTAATGACAGGGGAACTTTGGCTAAGCCTTCGTGAACCTTCGCATTCCTTTGTCTCAGAAAATCTTGTCACTTGTTGCCTTTCTTGGTGAGAAAGGTAGCCCCCTTACACATGTAGGGACATCACCATTATCATAATGGTGTTGTTTAGAGCCTGGAGAAATGGAATGTTGTAGGAGTCAGAGTGGCACTTGGGTTTCTTGCCAGATAAGCTGAATACTATGACTGTCAAAGTACACAGGCCGGTTAAGGCCGTTGGCTTTGAGGACAGTTGGGTCACCACCCTAAAGGCCTTCACCGATGCCATCGGTGCTTTGGTGCTTGAGTTGTAGCCACTGCTTTAAATGTTAACATGGCAGTCATAGCTGCTAGGATTAGTCCCCAGACAGGCTGAGCTCTAGTTTCTAAGGGATGCATCTGGCTGTCTCTTGATGAGGAGGAATGATCGATCACCATCCTCTAGGAAATATTGTGAAAGGTACACCTGGGGAGTAATCGATAGACTACTATCGTACTCGTGACCAGTAGGCCATGTAATGACTGACTCCATTTTGGAGGGGAGTTAGTCTCTCCTTAAGAGGAGAAAATGTCCCACCTCTTGAAAGCTATATATATAGCCACCCTTGGTGTTTTCAAGGGGAGCGTACGATTGTCTCCTGAGGAGGAAAAGATTCTTACTCACCTTTTGGAAGCTAACAAGTCACCCTTTATATTTTGGAGAGGAGCGTACGCCTATCCCCTGAGCAGGAGAAGATTATTGCTCGCCTCTTGAAAACTAACGGATATCACACTATCCGCTCCGTATCTGATCCGTTTACAGGTCTACTTTTGAGAATGCAAGGGATAGACAACTGATATGATGAATGAACGTTCGGGCAAAAGATACACTTAAGAGACGACCTTGAGTGTAGTTTAAAATTTTAATTCTGTAATAGTTTTTAATTGGGATCCATTCACCCCCCCTTCTGGATCTCAGTCGTGCGCATATCTGCTAGCACCAATCTCCCAACAAATTGGTATGAGAGCGGGTGTCTGTGTTAATAGATCCAAAGATCTATAGATCTGATCCTGCTATTTAGTGCACTTGTTATTTTTGCTCGTTGTTTTAGTCTATTTTTAATGGCTAATCCTCTGATGTTTAATGGGTCGAGTTTTTACAACTGGCTAGGAAGATTTAGAGATTTTGTGAATTCCATAGATTCTGATCTATGGGACTTAATTACATATGATCCATATGATCTTCCTGAGGAAGAATCAAAATGGAATGTCATACATAGGCTAAAAAATGCTAATAATCGGAAAGCCTTGAAGCGTATGAAAAAGGCAGTTGATATTGACAAGTGTCATTGTATCTCTAAGTGTAGGAGTGCTAAGAAAATACTGGACGAGCTAACTGCCATAAATAACCAAGAAGGGAACAAGTGCTTGATGGTCAAAGATCGCAGCAGTGATCAGCTAGATGAGTCCTCATCTCAGGTAAGTTCTGAATCTGATGAACTTACATTTAATGATTTGATGAAGCTTTATGATGGGTTGTTAGATAAGTATAAAAGAGTCAAATCTGAAAATAGAAAATTGAAAAAGAAAGTGTCATCAGAAATCAGCTCATTGCAATCTGAAAATGAACATCTCAAAATAGAAATGAAAAAGGCTAGTCATTCATGTGATAAGTGTGTGTCTGTAAAAGACTTGAACACTAGTCTTCAATCTGAGATAAAATGTCAAGAAGAGTTGATTGTCTCCCTTTGGGAAGAGAATGAAGAGTTACTCAACAGGAAGAAAGAACTTGAAAAGAGTGAGGAGGAGTTGAGTGAAAAGCTAAATTCCATGTCAAGTAATGAAGAACTTGAAAAATTGAAATTGGAAAATCAAAATTTGAATGAACAAAATTAGAAACTGATGGTACTAAATGTTGTCATGTCAGAGAGATTGTTAACTTTTGAGAAGGGAAAGTGTGTTGATGTTAACAATGAACATAAGCTAAGACAGGAAATAGACACTCTTAAGAGTTTAAATGATGCATTGCATCAACAGGTAATTTCTTGTGAACATGATATTGCAAGCTATAAGGTTAACATTGCATCCTTAAACTCTGAAATCCAAGATCTGAAAAGCTCCATGTCTAAATTTGTTAATGGAAAGGGTAACTTGGATAAAATTTTTGAAGCTAAAGTGAGTTTCTAGAGAGAAGGACTAGGTTACAATCCAGTCAATAAGGAGTCTGAAAATAATCTGTCAACTTTATCTGTGAGCTGTTCAGAGTCATCAGAAACACCCTCTTCATCTGTCTTTCAATTTACTACTCAGAAATCTAAAAAATAAAATAAAAATCTAAAAAAGCCTAAAAAATAGAAAAAATTGTTGATCTGAATAAGTCCAAAAATATTTCTACTACCACTGTGAATCCTGCTACTTCAGTGCATGCAGCTCATAAGTCTCCCACTCATTCACATGCACATAAAAGAAAGTCTCATGTCATTATTATGGTAGGGTAGGGCATGTAATGTATGACTATCATGTTATGAAATCTGATGACATGAATGCATTTAAGAAAATGAATGGTTTTAAGAATGCCAATAAGAACTTGCAGAAAAAGTTCAGAAACATTTCTGGTGATAATGCTTCTTTGCATGTTAAGCATAATGTTAGTTCACACACACATGCAAACCAGACAACCAGGCAACCGCTAATGGATACCTCTTTTATCACCCTTCCTTTCTGTCCAGCAAAAGAATGCCTTTTCTTTCAATAATTTTTAACAGTCTTGGGGAAGTGGAAAATGGAGAGGTAGTAATTTGCCAAAGAGGTGAGCACTGTTGTAGATAGGATCCACCTTCTCCAGCTTTGAGAAATTTGACTCTCCAGCCTTAAAGTCTTTGATCAAACTTCTTAACAACCTCATCCCAATATCTTACTCTGATGGATCCATGAGTGAGAGGTAGGCCAAATATTTGACTGGGAAACACACGTTCTATAACCCAAGATATCAACAATGAGTTGAAAGACTGTCTTGGTTCAATCCAACCCGCACAACCTCTGGCTTCTTATAGTTGACTTACAGACCAGACACTGCCTCAATCAGCATTATTTTCTGAACATTTCTTCAGCCATTGATGAGGTTATATTGTGTTTAAATCTGGTTAGTGGTGATTTTAACATTGCGGACAATAATTTGTTTGTCCTTCGTCATGGCATATAGTTTTTTGTGTTCATTTCTTATGTTTCTAAGTTCTTATACATGGCAAATTGCCTTCTGAAACTTCAATGGAGCAACCAATCAGTACAGACCAGAGGAGAAAGCTGCAAAGAAAGAAAGGCTTCTGAAGAGAGCTCAGGATGAGGCTGAAGGGAAGACTGTTGAGGTGAAGAAGCCTATTGTTGTCAAGTATGGCCTTAATAATGCCACTTAACTTATTGCGCAGGCATAGATACCTCTGTCACTTACCTTGCATGCCCAGTTCACTTTTCTAATGTATTCTTGTTCTGATGTGAGTTGTTAGAACTGGGTAGATTTTAGAAAAGAAAACTCTGGGCCATATATTTTCTGTGGCATTGTTTTGGTGCATGCCTGTAATGAACGACTTTCCGTTAATCTTCTTGTAGAGCAAGGCTCAGCTGGTTGTTATAGCCCATGATGTGGATCCGATAGAGTTGGTCGTTTGGCTGCCTGCACCTTGCAGGTAGATGGAGACCCCCTACTGCATTGTGAAACGAAAAGCACGCCTCGGATTGGTAAGCTCCAATTTGTTCATGCAAGTGCTGATTGAGCCAACTAACTGGCCTTTTGATTGATCTAGCAAAGTCTTTAGGGTGGAAAACATGATATCTACGTTGATTCATTAAAATTTGTATTTAATGTCCATTTCAACCTTCTGGGTACACAAGAAGACTGCATCTGCTTGGTGTTCGACGTCAATAAAGAATGAGGACAAACAAACTCGAATTCAGTAAAATCTTGGAAGCTATCAAGGTTGGTAAACTTAACATCTCTTGTTTTTTCTCTCTTTTTACACACAGAAAATGAGAATCTAAACGAATGATTGATGATCCAGGCTGACTCCAACGACATATGCGACGAGATCAGAAAGAAATTGGGCGGGGGCAATATCATGGGATCGAAGTCTCAGGCCAAAACTGGAGCCAGGGAGAAGCTTCTCGCCATGGAAGCTGCTCAGAGGATGAGCTAGTTTCTTTGTGCTGGTGCATCCTTTGTCTGCAGGTCTTTTTGTTGCGGCATTTCATTTGCTTTGAAGCTTGCGGTCATGTTGAGTGGCCCATCAAGACAAGTCCCCAATTTTGTTACCAGTAGTGCTTCCATTAAGTCACCTTCGTACGGGACATGGGGCGTCATTTCTTCCGTCGAAGAAGCTTTTCTGTAGTTGGATCATATGCTTATGATGGGAGTTCTTGTTTATGTTTTGAATTTTGAACATTTTTTTAATATGAGGAATTAAAACTTAAAATGCTCTTCAAAACTACTTTTAAGCAGGGTTCGCCGACTCGGTGATCCGTACCGGATCGATTCTTCCCTGATTCGGGGCCGACTATCCGCGCAAGGGTCGCGGCTAACTCTTGATTGTTTAGTCATAAACCAATTATTCATTTGGACTCATTGTCAACAATGATATATTGACCCTATAAGATTCTTACAAAATGATCCAGTGTGCTGAGGCTTTCACTGGGGATCCCCAACTTCTCTTAAATGGCAATTTTACATGTGGTGACGTCTCATCTCAACATATTTAAAGGCACATTATGAGGTGCCCGTTAGTTTAGGCCAACGAATCAGGATATGGAAAATACACATCCTAGCATCAAGATTTTTCATTTTCCACCCAAAGAGTTGGGACTTTTTGTCAAAGTATGAACCGTCATGTAGCCACAGCATAATGCTTTTTCTACTTTTGGAAGAACAATCTATCACCCTGAGATATGAAACTTGTAGTTTTGTAGTGTTTGGGGAAGTGAGTGGTTAAAGGGTAGTTCGGACTTTTATCAAATTCTCAGATTTTTAGCGACTATATTGTAATTTTTCTTTCTTTTCTGGTCGACCTCTTTATGAGGGGTGTTTCTGTAATTGCATTACTCCTGAGTTAACATAAAAGGTGGAGAGACCGATCGGCTTGTGGTACTAGGCTGGCCGAACTCTTTCTTTCCCTTTCTCGGCCCCTCTCTCTTTTCTCACATGGTATCAGAGCAACCGGCCTCAGACCTCTTCTTCCTCTTCACTGCACCACTTAGAGGCTCCTTCTGAAAAAGCCGCAGCCTTCCCAAGGTGCTGCTGGTCGGTTCTGGTCAGGAAGATCTCGCCCAAGGGGCTCCACCCCTGGTTGCTGTTGCTGTTGGAGTCAGATCCAAGCAGAAAATCCTATTATGTATGCCTCACCCTTCTTAGGTTCTTTCGGCTCAACACAAGGGAGTGGCCCTCCGTCCTCATCTCTTTTTGTGCAGTTCTACTCCCATGCGGCCTTCTAGGGTTTTCTTGCAATGGGAGATCAGACTTGTTCTCAGCCTCTGTGGACGCATCTCCAAGTTGCTGTTTTTGTGGAGTCTGATTCCTGGACCACCATCCTCTCTCTTCCTGCTGCGCCTGGTCGACGGTTTGCTACGGTTACATTGCTTCTTGACACCGGCAGTTGTTTTTCGAGGCAGCAGTAGTGTTTCCCTTTTCAGCTATGGCAGGTAATCAGTCTATAGCGTCATAGATGTCATCTCCCACTGTTCAACCTGTGCAAGTGTCCTCGACTGGACAGACAACACTACAGATCACATTGGAAAAATTGATGGAGCATAACTATTCTTCTTGGGCTGTGACTGCTAAGCTCTACATCCCTGAGTGTGATAAATTGGGTTTTCTCAATAGCGATCAAAAGATGCCAGACCCTCTGCATCCTCTTTTTCCTGTCCGGAGGCAGAACAATAGTATGGTGATGTCCTGGCTATTGAACTTCGTCAGTCCTGTAATCTGATCAACTATTATTCTACACAAGTCAACTGTTGCAGAAATGTGGAAGACCTTAGCTGGTCTTTATGGTCGTAAGAAAAACAAAGTTCCTCTCTATCAGCTGAGTCCTAATATCCACGAGTTGAAGCAAGGCTGGGCTCTGTCACACAGTACTTTTACGCACTTACTTCCCTCTGGAACGAGTTGGATGTCTACTGTACTGCAAAGTGGACATGCTTTGCTGATTAGCAGACTTGTCTTCCGTTCCAAGAAGATGACAAAATTGTAAAATTCTTGAGCGGACTGAATTCAGAGAATGATGTCGGGACAATCACCAAGCCTTGGCTTGAGAGTGGCAAATCGCAGGGTGAAAAGAAGTGTGAGCACTGTGGCGATACAAATCAAGACAGTAATTTTTGCTGGGACAAATTTCCAGACGAGAAGCCCTACAAGTTCAAAACCAAGAAGGAAAAACAAGTCAAAGGTAATGCGGCTGTTGTGCCAATACCTCTACAATATACTAAAACTGATAAAAAAATAGGACCCATACACTGTCTATGTGATCGAAAGAGAGACAAGAAGAGTAATAGATTTACCGTGCAAGTATGATAAGCATTTCTCTTTTGACAGAAAATGTGTTGAGAAAAAGGGCTTAGTCATTCGGCCACACACGGACTCGCAGAACGTGGAGCAGCACTATGCAGGGCGGAGAGAAGAACACCGCCACCTGGCCTTGCTCAGCCGTCCACGTGTGCGTTCCATCGAGAGGGCGAGCAATAGCGTCGAGGGGCTAGCGCTATAATGGCATATCACTAAAGAAAAATGGTTCAGACTCCCAAGGCCGACTGGAGCACACACCCCCCTTGTTTTCCTCAATCTTTGGGAACCAAGATGGGAAAAGCATACTTAAACGGGCAATGATGTCCACCCAACTTGATGTGAATCGGAGGGGAAACTAATTAAAAAACCGAGAGGCACATTTCTCTCACAGAGGAAAGAGGGGTCCCTTTCTCTTCTTTTAGAATAAGGTTTGATTTCTCAACTCTTGAGGGCTTCCCTCGGTTCAAACTAATTAAGCCCACTCCCTTGGGATGTGATTCTTTCATTCAAAGAACATTTCCGACTCCCAACCAATTGCCACCGTTCGGTTTCGGGAACAAAGAACGGATGGGCCACCACTACACTTGCCAAGCTCCCACGTCGTAGAGTGAGATGTTAAAGGAGAGGAATAAGGGAGCAATAAGCAATAATTAAGAAGAACCTGGTCGAGCTAGAAAAAAAAAACAAAATTATGGTACGGCGAAGAACCTATTCTCTGTTCATTAAGGGTGGATGAAAAGGATCACACGCGAAGCTACACGTGCGAACAGGCGAGGTCATACAATTAATCCTTCCCCTTCTCCCGGTGCTCCCTCTATATAAACGCAAGCGCCAACCCAACGGCCACTGCAAGGAGGCGGCCACACTCCACATAGACACAGATCTTCCCCTTCCCTTCGCTGCCACCCTGCCGTTCGGGCACTGCCACCCTGCTTCTGCTTCTGCTGCAGCTCGCCAGGCCGATAGAGGCCAAGGCAGGTGCAAGAGCGTGCAGCTGCGTAGACGAGGTAAGCATGCTTCACCAGCTCTTTCCACTTCGTTGTCGCAGTTTTCTTGGTTTTTAGACACTATTTTGCCCGACCTGTCGCTTGCGTATTGGGGTCGGGAAAGGCCAAGCTAAACTGGGAGGTGGGGTATGAGTTAGGACTGCCCGTGGAGATATCCAGAGATTACAGAGAGAGAAAGGTGGCAGCGCGCGTATATGCACATCCTGTGACTGCGAGGGAGATTGGTGGGGGAGGGTGGGAAGGGAGGGCGGAGGAAGAAGACGTGTTGCTGTTCCCATTGACTCTCTAGGGTCCACTTGGGTATGGTGATCTGATGAGACGACGGGGAAGGGCCGATAAAGAGAGAGAGGGAGAGATCTTTTCCCCCTTTCATGTCGATGACAACGCGGGAGAAGCGATGAGTGGAAGCGGGCAAGGCGTCGTCGGTGTCTGTTGACCAAGGTGACCTCACTACGATTCCCAATCACCAAGTACCCACGTGGTGGCCACACCATTTTTAAAACACGAGAAATCCTTAGGCTGCCAGGCCTTCCTCGCTTCCCCCACCTTCTATATATACCCCACTACTCTCCTGCTCCCTCTCAAACCCAGTCCTCTTCTGCACTTCTCTGCCACTCCCCATCCCTCTTCTTCTCTCCCACTCTACTCCCGGAAACTTCTGCTCCGTGGAGTGATTAGGTGATTAGGTATTGATACCTAGGGATCCGACGGATTGGGAGTTACAGTGAATCCGGATCCTTTCTGGGTACCTGTGAGCGTAGGGTACCGTGCTAGTTTTCCCTCTGGGAAGTAGGTCGCGGTAGAGCAGAGCCGATCCTTGTCTGTGGGATTTTAAATACGAGTCTCCTCTCCTCTTTTGCTCCCTAACGTAGAGCTCCTGCTGTGTTCCCTGTTCTGCTTCTGCTTCCGGGTCGGCAGTTGTAGTGCGGAAAGATGGGCGTGAACGGCGTCGCCAAGGGCCACCAGCAAGGGGCCGCTTTCTCTCCCTTCGAGGTCGCCGTTACCATGGGGCAGAACCAGACACTGGGTGCCTCTGAATGGTGCGACGACGACGGCCGCCCCAAGAGAACTGGTGAGTGGTGAAGAATTCATCCCTCCACATTTTTGTACACCTGAGTTCATATTCTTGTGCTTAGTTTTAGAGGTTCTAATTCTCTGTTCCTTCCCGACG
Organism: Amorphophallus titanum; assembly: GCA_024336825.1. Classification (NCBI taxonomy): domain Eukaryota; kingdom Viridiplantae; phylum Streptophyta; class Magnoliopsida; order Alismatales; family Araceae; genus Amorphophallus; species Amorphophallus titanum. The sequence goes on along the minus strand of JANBPO010002302.1, from coordinate 115,095 downwards.
ACAGGGACTGTGTGGACGGCAAGTGCCCATATCATCACGGCGGTGATTGGTTCAGGAGTGCTCTCCCTGGCCTGGGCTGTCGCCCAGCTCGGGTGGGTCGCCGGACCCGCCGTCATGTTCTTGTTCTCCTTCGTCATATACTACACCTCGGCGCTCCTTGCCGACTGCTACCGGTCTGGGGACCCTCTCACAGGCAAGAGAAACTACACTTACATGGATGCCGTCCGGGCCAACCTCGGTGAGTACTATCTCCTCGCTTAAAGACGCCATAAACACCGAAGGGAGCTAACTAGTGGAACACAGAAGCTAAATGTGTTTTCTTTTGTACAGGTGGAGTGAAGGTCAAGATCTGCGGCTTTATTCAGTATCTCAACCTGTTCGGAGTGGCCGTTGGATACACTATTGCTGCTTCCATTAGCATGATGTAAGTAAGCTTGGCTGTGGCCGTTTGGTTGCTTCGTCTCTGTTTCATGGGGTTCATGATTGAGTTACTCAATCATAATTTTGACCGGGCAGGGCAATCCAGAGGTCGAACTGTTTCCACGAGAAGGGGCACAAGAACCCGTGCCACACGTCGAGCAACTCCTACATGATCATTTTTGGCGTCACCGAGATTATATTCTCTCAGATTCCCGACTTCGACCAGATCTGGTGGCTCTCCATCGTCGCGGCCGTCATGTCCTTCACCTACTCGTCCATCGGCCTTGCCCTCGGCATACTACAAGTTGTCGGTGAGTTTTCTCACAGCACTGTTCTAGTGATGCGTGGTCCCTGTTACGTCTGAGGTTCCTACGCGGTGTGTTTCCACTGCTCTGATGGCCCTCTTGTGGTTTCAGCAAACGGAGGTTTCAAGGGCAGCCTAACTGGAATCAGCATCGGAACCGTCACCCCGACCCAAAAGATCTGGAGGAGCTTCCAGGCTTTCGGCGACATGGCTTTCGCCTACTCCTACTCAATCATCCTCATCGAGATCCAGGTAAATATCTGAGGGGGTTACCACAGAAACAGAGGAAACACTCCAATGCTGTAGCTATTTATTGATATCGATAATAACAGCGGTTACCGACGCTGTGATTGGTGCGCAGGACACGATCAAGTCCCCGCCTTCGGAGGCCAAGACCATGAAGAAGGCGACGTCGGTGAGCGTGGCCGTGACGACTGCCTTCTACATGCTGTGCGGCTGCATGGGGTACGCGGCGTTCGGCGACGCGGCACCGGGCAACCTCCTCACGGGCTTCGGCTTCTACAACCCCTACTGGCTGCTGGACATCGCGAACGTGGCAATCGTGGTGCACCTGGTCGGCGCCTACCAGGTCTTCTGCCAGCCGCTGTTCGCCTTCGTGGAGAAGTGGTCTCGCCGGCAGTGGCCCGACTCCGACTTCATCACGAAGGAGTACCGCATCCGGCTGCTCCCGGGGACCTCCTCCAGGTGCTGCTACAGCGTCAACCCCTTCCGCCTCGTGTGGCGCACGGCCTTCGTGGTGATCACCACCGTCATCTCCATGCTCCTCCCCTTCTTCAACGACGTGGTCGGCATCCTGGGCGCGCTCGGCTTCTGGCCGCTCACCGTCTACTTCCCCGTGGAGATGTACATCAACCAGAAGAAGATACCCAGGTGGAGCACCCGGTGGGTCTGCCTTCAGACGCTCAGCGTCGCCTGCCTCATCATCTCCGTCGCCGCGGCTGCCGGTTCGATCGCTGGCGTTGTCCTCGACCTCAAGGTCTACCGGCCCTTCAAGTCCGAATACTGAAGCGGCCGCGGCGCCGGGTTTCGTTGAGAAAATTCTGATCCCGTGACCCGCCGTTGCTCCTGACGTTCGTCCCTGCTCCTGTTGTTCTGTTTACTCGTCATTCCAACCAAGAGAAGAATAGAGAAGATTGTAACTTATTACCTACCATGCATGTTTATAAAAGCAAGCTTGCTTTTTTCACCGCTGCTCCCTGCTACCTTGGCGTGTTAGCTTCAATGAAACATGGTAAAGAAAAGAAGATGAGTGTCTTTTATTAACGCCGCTTGATCAAAAGTAAAAAAAAAAGGTAGACGATCTAGCTTGGACATCTTAAAGGGTTATTCCCAAATCTGTTTCTCTTTAACAACATTGTCAACGTGCCACCCCAACAGTAATTTTAAGATATCCCACTCTTCTAATATGTCTAATTATCAGATTAGATGACAGTGGGGCGAGAAGGGGGCGGCCTCTATAAAAGGCCCCTATTTTTTATGTTTCCTCCTTGGGTCTTGTGCTTTGCCACATGGAGGAGAGAGTGACTTCTCATTTGTGCTTTGTACTAGTATTTCTTGCTCCGTCCACGCCGTTTGTCGAGAGAGGAAGCTTCCATCCTGCTAAACCGTCTTGTCAACACATGTTGGACACTTCGCAAGTGTGGCGAAGATCCTCGTCTAAATGTTTCCTAGCTGCGAGAGGTTTTCCTTTAATGCCAAACATCCGATGGGAGTTCTCGGGATTTAAAATTTGTTTGGAATTATGACGACGCTAGACTTTGTGCCATTTATCAATCATCATCATACTAAATTCATTCCAAATATCTCAATTAATTCAAAAAAATGATGGGAGATGGGACATCCGACAAGGGTTCCTGAGGTTCATGAATAGCTCGCCGAGGTGATGGTGTTAGCTTTTTTTTTTACCGTCACTGGACTGATAATTTTCATTTATCTCGATTAACTTGAGAGAGAGAAAAATAATGGGCTCAACAAATCCCCCCCACGAAATGTCCATCAAAAGCCAAAGGCGGAGACGGGAGTACCGCGCCCTATACAATTTTCTTGCTCCCCCAAGTCTTTTTGACATGACGAGATTTTGCACTTGCTTCAATTGATTTGTTGACATTTCTTGCTTGAATTTTCTGGCTTTCCCCTTTTGTTTTGTTTATGCCACAGACCTTTTGTCTTGGCTCGCTACGGCGAAGATAGAGGCTATGCCAAGAGAATAAAGATTAGAGGCTCTGAGGATCCTTATGTCAAGCGGACTGACAATCCTATCCCGCCGTTCTCTCCGTGCAAAATTACGAAGAATAACTTTGACTTAGTGGACCACGACCTATTCTGACTTGCAGAGGGGACGATTGAGGAGACGGACTCTGAGGAAGGCGTTGTTGATATATCAAGAATTTCCAAGAATAATGGCATGTACATGTACGACTGGTAATGGGGATACCCATCACACTATCTACTAGACCGACATCTTTTTATTCAGAGCTTTGTCCCTCCGCACATGAAGGCTGAGGATCCACTCCTGCTAGATGAGAGGTGTCATCTTGAGCAAGCCACATTACTGGGACGAGATATTATGCAAGATACTTGCACTCTCTCTTATCCGAGCTTTTCGGAAGATTTTGCTCGGCAAACACAATATCCAAATCAGAAGAACCTGAGTTTCTTCAGCAACTATGAAAACTTTGAGATCAATGTTGCACCTTTATCACCTTTAACCTCGCCCTTTTGAGCAAATGGATCTGGAGACTTGGCACTGAGGAAGGGGGGCTCTGGAGCATTGTCACCCATCAGAAGTATTACAATAGAACTAGAATCTGGGATTTGGGCATCCCACCTCAACACCACATGTCACATCTATGGTAGAGCATTCTAAAGAGCATTGACATTATCAGGACAAGGGTCAAAGTATTGCTAGGTAATGGTCACCAATGTTAGTTCTGGAGAGACAAATGATGCTCCGATTACCCATTGGGGGAGATTTATCCGCAACTATTTGCTATTGCAATGGGGCCCAAAGTAGTGATCAGCCATATGTATGAGGTATAGCAGGCAGGAGGCACTTGGAGCCTGGTTTTCAAGAGACACTTGAAGGAGGAGAAGATCAGCCAGCTCGGGGAGCTACTAGGTATGCTACACATCGTGCCAGGCAGCTAGGCCAGACATGTGGAGATGGGATAAAGAGGGGTGCTTTTCAGTCAAGTCCAAGGATGGCAATACCGGTTTCGGCTAGGACCAAAACCGAAACATATCGATTTCGGTTTCAATTTCGGTTTCTGCCAAAACCAGTTCAAAACATTAAAAAAGTTAAAAAATATAGTGAACCTGTCTGGGTGGCTGTAGTTAAAATGTTGCATGAGGATGATCCTAAAAAGGTCATTCTGGAAGAATTCAATAGCAAGGGATTCAGTATAAATGACTATGAGATTGCCAATAACGAAGTCTTGATTGTCATTTACAAGCGCCCTGAAAAAACTGTAGGCGGCATTGTCCTCCCTGCCTCAAATCTTAATGAGGATAAGTTCCAGGGTAAGGTGGGCTTGGTCGTAAAGATCGGCTCTGCCTGCCGATTCGAGCGCACTGACGAAAATGGCGTCAAATTTGGCCTTGATATCAAGCTCCATGACTGGATTGTGGTGCGCCCCAGCGATACTTGGGCACTCCAGGTCAATGGAATGGACTGTCGTCAGGTCTATGACGATCAAATCCGCTCGCGCATTAAACATCCTGAGCAGGTGTGGTAACTATGGCAACTGCAGCAGAGGAAATGGTAGTGGACTTGTTTCCTGAAACCCAGGAAGCCCGTCAGCCTTCAGTGGATGTCGATATTTCGGAGACGCCAGCCAAGCCTGAAAAGCCCGAGAAAGTTGCCAAGCCTGACAAAACCGAACGCCGCACTATCGAGCCCGAAGAAGGCATCGAAATCCTTAAGGCAAATCTCAAGAAGGCAAACGACGAACGCGAAGCCGCCGAAGCTCGCGCCCGAGAGGCAGAATCCCGCGCAACTGCGGCATCTCAGGGGGAGGCCGAGGCACGCGGCCAAGTCCAGAACAGCCAGCTTGAGCAGGTCAAGTCGGCAATTTCGCAGCTGACCCAGCATAGCGACCAGCTGGAAGGTCAGCTGGAAACTGCCTATGCCGCTGGTGATTTCAAGTCAGTTGCCAAAATCCAGCGCACTCTGGCCGACAACTCCGCGAAGTTGCAAACGCTAGAAAATGGCAAGGTCAGCCTCGAAAAGGCGCCGAAGCCGGTTCCTCGCGTCACCCGCAATAAGGTCGAGGAGTTCGCGGCCAATATGGCGCCTCAGTCTGCTGCCTGGATTCGTGCTCATCCCGATTTCGTTCTGGATGACAATAAGAATAAGCAAATGATTGCGGCGCATGAACTTGCGCTGGCTCGCAATCTGACGCCAGAAACGCCTCAGTATTTTGCGGATATCGAAAAGACGCTGGCCATCACTCCCGCCGTCACGCACACTGACGACGACGAAACGGACCTTGAAACCATGAGTTCAGCCTCAACTCCGACAACCAAGTCGCCGCCAGTTGCGCCGGTAACCAGGGCATCCAATGGGAGGGGAAATACCGTCCGCCTCACTGCCGAAGAAGTCGAAATGGCTCAGATGTGCGGCCAGACTCCCGAGGAATATGCACGAAACAAGATGGCTCTTAAGAAGGAAGGACGCTTGTCATGAGTGACAATAAGTTTGTTGTTGAGAATAAAACCGGAAATCTTGGCGGCAATCAGGCTAAGAATTCGGCCGCGCCCTCTGTTGACGACCCCCGCGCCCGTGCCGCTAAGCGCGCTGCCGAACTGCGCGACCACCTAGGCAGTCTTGACCAGGGTGAGGACAAGTTCTACATCAACCCCGCCAGCATCCCTGACGGCTGGTCATACGAGTGGAAGCGCCACACCACGCTTGGCAAGGAAGACCCCAGTTATCAGGTATCCATCGCTCAGCGAGGTTGGGAAGCTGTTCCCCGAAGTCGCCATCCTGAGATGATGCCCGACAACTACAAGGGCGACACCATCGAGCGCGAAGGCATGATCCTGATGGAGCGGCCGCTTGAGATTACTGACGAAGTGAAGCGCCAGGAATACCTCAAGGCAGTCGGCCAGATTTCCAACAAGGAACGCCAGTTGGGTATGGCGCAGACAGGCCAGTTTGAGCGCGATAATAAGGGATCCTCACTGGTGAAGGTTTCCAAGTCCTACCAGCACATTCCAGAGTGGGCACGGTCGATGTCCAAGGGCTCGACGCTAGCCCCCTTGGTTGATTGCCAGAAACATACTATAAATCATGGGGTATGATGAGCACTGGCATCACATTGCACCGGGAGTACTTTTTTTATAAATAGGTGAAATCCAAGAGACTCATCATGAAATTATTACATGCTTGTTACATGACTTTTTAGTGCATAGCCTTATGGTTATGCAAAGTGAAATGTGCGTTCTTGTTACATGAAAGGCCACCTTATATTCTTGCTTAATCATGCTCTTATTCTACATGAACATTCACATCTCTATGATCTACATCTCGCTACTTGTATTATTATTGTGATTTTATTCGTATGTTTTACCATATTCTCTTTATCTTACTTTCTAGAGCTAAAATGCTAATCACTTAAATCTTACCTTCATATTGATACGAAGAAATTTACTGGGAAAATGTACTCATTCCCTACTTTTCTAATCTTTTTAGGAAATACTAGCGGGTCAAATTCGGACTATGCAAGTGGCGGATCTGAGAGCGAGTAAAGAACGAGTGAAGCCTTAGTTTAGTCTAGAGTCATGAGTCAATTATGTAATTTTCTCTTTATTGAGCCTAGTTGTCTAAGGAGTCAAGTCATGTGTCCATGTAAACCTTTCATTATTATTCAATAAAGTTAGATTTTTGAGTATATACCCTGATGCATTCCTCTTTTATGTGAATGTATTATTGCGCTCTGATATATTGCTAGCTTGAGACATATTGCAGACTGTCCACGTCCCTGATTTTCTTCCGCTGCATATCTCGGGGCGTGACACATAGTGGTAAGTCTCTTATGAGCTTCTCAGATCACCATCCAACATCTTCTCTTTTCTAAGAATTGGTTCCATGTTCCTCTAACCTCCTATCCTTAGGACGAACCAGGGAGAGAGTAGGATGAGCTGTGTGGAGGGAAGGGCAGAAGGCTCAAAGTTTCTAACTTCTTTGAGGTAGGATTTCTAAGCACAAACCAGGCATAAACCTTACGCTTAGTTTGTTCAATTTGGGTTCTAAACCGTTCCCCCAAAGAGCATGAACCACCCATGTTCAGATCGAGTTGAGACTCATGTTCTAATGTCTTTAAGTTTTCTCCAAAGTGTTAATGAAGATTTTCAAGAACGATAAAATACGCAACAACTAGGATAAGTTAATAAGGCTCAAGATGCGTTTCTTGTAAGATGGAATGAAGCAAGAAAACACATTACAATATGTACCAATCTTGGCTAAGGTCATTTTTAAGGATAATAACCTTGCATTGCATGAGCATTGGGCGATCCAGACAGAAGGTCCACTACATGTCACGATTTAACCTAAACCTCAACTCTATTGTCCAATTGAGACATGTTTCTTCCTTGGAACCCTACTCGAATGTGTAAAGGAAAGACTACCCAGTGGGAAGGGCTACCAATGGAAAGGGCTACCAGAGGAAAGGGCTACCAGAGGAAAGGGCTACCTAGACTAGTGTTTTGGAGGGGAAATCTGATGTGGAGTCACCCGTAGGTGCAACCGCCCATAGGTAAAGCCGCCATTGTATGCTCTTTCTATGTTTAGCTTATGATTCATGCTTCATTTTTAAACTTTGATTACTCTGGTTAATATGTTGAAAATGTGTATGTAAGCTCCATGCTAAGATTATGTTTATGAATATGATATGTAAGCATGTGTGCACTATATGTATGTATATGTGAGTATGCTCACCCACAGATATTATATGTTAACTTTCTTGATAAGAGAAATATGTAAAGACAAGTTTCATTCAGACGTGAAAATGATAAGATGCCACATGATATGTTATGCTTTTCCGTGTGAAATTTATGTTTGTGGTGCTCATTTGCATGGGCTAATTCATGTTGCAAGTTTATGTTTCTACGACATCTTCACTGCCCTTGGGTCACATTGACGTTGTTGACTATGACTGAGTCAATCTTGACCTGGTCAACTTGAAGTTTGAGCTTGCTGGAGCCATTTTGACTAAAGTTGACTTTGACTATCATCATTTTTGACTGAGACTTCCTTCTCTGCAGTCAGCTCCAAGCTCTTTGCCTCATCTCTTCTTTTCTTCTGCTTCAGCGGGACCGGAGTTGACTCAAGCACCTTGCGGAGTCGACGTTTCTTCTAGGATTTCTTTGATTTCATCTAGCCCACCTATTTTTCAGCAATATGCATCTATTTGTCATCGACATGGGGCTATTTGTCACCGATATGGGACCATTTGGCTAGCGGGTGACTTCAGACTTTTCTATCTTGCGGACTGCTCTGGTGTCGACGCTGTGTACATCTGGCGTCGATTCCTTCAACGTGAAATCTTCTTCTTTGGCCATTCTTCACACCTGAAACTTCATTGATTTATCAATTATAGTCTGAATGTTATTGTAAAATGTGGGAATGTGAAGTACAAAATATACAAATTTTCTTTTTGAGCAACCAAATGACTTCATGTTGGGCTGACATCATCCAAATAACACTATACCCAACACCTTTCACCCCAAGGAAGGTGATAGGTAGTGCGGTATCCCATGCCAGAGGTATAGGATGGCTCGAGAAGGATTGATAGAGCATACCTCCTCATTCCACCTCATCCAGTTCCTCCCAAGCACCATGCAACCTCACTACTCGAGAGTGGGGGACTAGTGAGGAGGGTGACAACTACCAGGCCCATGCGCCCCATTAATTCCAGACCCAGTATGGCCCTCATTGGCATTCCTATGATCCAAGAATATTATAGCCCTTTAACGCCCACTCAGGACTAGCTGGCCCGTGGGATTGAGCCCCTCGCATGTGCACCCTAGACATAATGGAATCCACTAAAGGGTGAACATTGGGGCTAGAATCACGAGGAGTTACCTCAACCAACATCGGGTGTTACCCACACCACCGAGATACTAGCCACGATGCCCTTCCAATCCATAGGGAATGGGTGAGTAGGTAGCGGACGATCCCCATGATCAAGCAGCTCTTTGCTTCACTAATCACACCCCTACTACATCAGGAAATAGACGACCACAAGGTGAATCATATAAATAGGGTCCTAGACAGACCACAACACACACACACACACACACACACAGAGATACAAATAACACAGAGAGATATGAAGTACACACAGTGGCATCAGCCTCCGGAATGTCTCAATACTCCAGAGCAGTCTCCTGAACACTCAGTTCCTCTTTTGAGCACTCTCACCTTCATTTGATTACTCTGTTATCCCTCTTCTCTCTTCTGCTTTTACTCATTCATTTTATTGACTTAGGCATCAAAGGGTAGTCTCCTGAGATTACACCCAAGGCTTCATTTGATGTGCCACTCGTTGGTTGTAGGTTTCCTATCACGCTCTGAGCATGGAAGGAACCCAGTATGCGTGATGAGTTTATATCAATCATATCAATCAGAGCACAAAAAAAATTGAAACATAGACAGAGTGCGCAAATAGCAAGATAAATAACCAAATCTAATTTACTTATTAATACCATTAACCTAACTCATTAACCCATAATAATCATCCATTGACAATTAGACTCAATAAAGAGGAAAATACGATAATAGACTCAAGAAAAAGGTAAAAGACTCCATGTAGATAATCTTGGACGTCTTCTACTCTCTTCACTTGTGGTCATCCCCATCCGAATGATTCTCATCATCAAAATTACCTAAAAAATTTAGAAAAATACTAGGTGAGCGAACGCTCAGTAGGAATTATATCTCAAGAACAAGCTTTCTTTAAGTAAATTACATGTTACATGAAATGCAAGTGTATCTTTGCATGCGCGGGTTCCAAGTGGTATCAGGTGTATTCGATAGTCCTATCGGGTATATCTGGTATCTGGGATCTGGGTCGTCACAACAATTGTGCCTACGACACGCGACTGCTAGCTACTCCAGTCACATAGGGGCCCGCGATACTCGATCGCTCAACGACTCCAGTCACAACAGTACCCTCAGCACCCGACTGCCAGCTACTTCAGTCACATCGGGGCCTATAGTACCCGATCCCTCAATAACTCCAGTTACAACATTATCAGACACTGGGGACTGTGGCACCCGATCGCTCAGCAACTCATTTACAACAGTGCCCCTGGCACCTGACTGCCAGCTACTCCAGTCACATCGGGGCTCGCGGCACCAGATCGCTCAACAACTCCAACCACCATGGTGCCCCTAGCACCAAACTACCCAGCTACTCCTGTCACAACAGTGCCCTGCGGCACCCAATCGCCTAGCTACCCCAGTCACTAGGGTGCCTACAACACCTGAGCATCCAGCTACAATGGTGCCTAAAGCACCCAACTGCCCGGTCCCGATGATGCTTGGTTATTTCAACCCCAGTGTTGCCCATGCTCTCCAGTCTTAGCGATGTTCATGGTACCTAGTCGTTCTAGAGATGATGTCTAGGGCACCCGACTGCTCCAATCACCACCATGCCGACAGCACCCAACTACTCCAGCCAAGTTGATGCCTACGGTGCTCGACAACTTTAGTCCCAGTGGTGCTCACGGCATCCGGTAATTTCAAGCTGAACGGCTCTGGGCCACTCTAGTCTGAGCGATACTCACGCCATCCAACTACTCCAGTCTCAATAGCGCTCGGCCACCTCTGTCTCAACAGCGCCCAGTGGCTCCAGTCACAAGCGGTGCCTGTGTCGTTCGGTCACCTCGACCTTAGCGATCCCCGATGGCTCCAGCACAATGGTGCCCACGACACCCCTACTTCCCCAATCTTGACACTGTCTCACATCGAGAATCCATTGTGATGCCCCTCGAGTGGTAGCCTGCTAAGTCGCGGGTCCTTTTAATGAACAATATGTACTAATGTGAAACTACCCACATAATAATGCAATGACCTGGGGACCGTCACCAATGACGTAATTGTCCCATGGCTTGCGAGCATTTGTATTTGGGCTCTCATGCCCCCACATAGACGCCTTCCATGGCACATGTCTATGTAGGCCAGTCAAGGAACGGATCCCTATCCTTGCCATAACCTATCTCTCTGCCCTCAGTTATCCTTCCTGTGTTGCTGTTGCCCTGTTGATGTTGCACGGACTAAGCCTTCTTGACGTCGTGGCTTCCAGGGTCCTTGACTTTCTCTTCGACAGTAGAAATAAAGGTGTTCACACTCCGCCTGATGTAAAATAAACATCGATTGCTTGCGGTCGGTGGGGAAGATGTCCAATACACGAGTTCCCACAATCATCTACACTCGTACCAGTAGAACCTCCTTCTCTCCACGTGGTGTACAATAGTTTGCATCTACGTGTTGTGCACTGGTGGCACATCCCCAGTCGAACACTTAGTTCCACAGGTGATCATCGAGAAATCGACTGGCACGCCCGTATTCCATTCAGCCATCCCTGTCCCAATTTTCCAAAATGATATACCATATGTCATTCCTTCATGTGCATTCCTATCATTCTTTTCACCTTCCTTTCAACACCCCCAGAATTTTCGCATTCCAAGTCGACCAATCTCGGCCTTCCGAAAAAGGCGAGTGTGCATCCCCGCCATGAGGGAAAACATAAGGGATCCCCTGCGCACGTAAACAAGCATATAGGGTTTTTAATGTGAAAAATCAAACTGTGGAAGAAACTCCACATGTAGTGTTTGATGAAATATCGAATAAATCTAACAATAGTGCTAATGACAGTGAAATAAAGGATGATACTCCGGTGGAACTAACTGATCGCCATATATTATTTTTCGATGTTTCACTAGCCCTTAAATCTTGTAATGGTTGGGACTCTCTATCGGATACTCCTTCCGATGGACTAGGACCTCCATTATGAGACCTTCATAAGTCCCCGCGAGCCTGGGATTCCCACTAGGACGTCGGGCAGGTTGTACCATAAAATCCTGCATCTATTTGACTCGACCAAATCATGTGATTATCTCTGTTTGAATCACGGCCCACCTGCGACCGTCTGAGTTCATACACGGCTAGAATGGGACCGCGTTACTCACGAAGCGGCCCATGGGAGACCATGTTTCACTGGCCAAGTGCCAAGTCAAGATGGTCGATTTTCCTTGATTCTCCTTCGACCTAGTCATGATGTGTCGACCTAAAGTCCCCAGACTCAGCCTGTGAGCTGTGGCTGAACCTTGGTTCGGTTCCACTATGACCCGGGCGGCCTGGGAGCCCAATTGGGTTGATTGTTCTAGTCTAGTTGGGCCTTCTCTTACGCGGTTGTATCTGGACCATTCCATCCACTAAACGGACCATCGACGGACCATTTAGTGATAGAGCAGCCCAATCCAGCCCGTGTACCTCTCGTTGTGGGCTTCAATTCCCCCTTGTTCTAAACGGCCTAGCATGGACCGCCCAGGCCCGTTCAGCGGCCCAATCTAGGACTGTTCTATATTGGCATGGCCAATTATTGCACTATTCTGTGATAAGCGGCCATGTGGTGACTATGCAGCTTCTAGCATTGATTCTTCGTGTTTTCTTGTGAGCCTCTTGGATCGGGCCATGTATGGCTCGTACCATTTAAAACCCTAGATTAACCTTGTTTATTTTAGGTTATATGTTGAGAACTTATCTCTCCTGGCCAAGTCCAGTAAATGTCTAGACATAACTTGGGATCTTGGATCCACCAAGTCAATGCCAACGCATCATAAGGGCCCGATCTAGTCCTGGGAGGAGCGCCCAAAAAGTACTAGTGCCCCGGGGAGTTGTAATGACATGGTGAGACATTGCACCGAGTGCATGACTAGCGTGATGTCTACGGCATAATCTATTACTTGAATCTTTTTCGACTTGGTTAGTTCATATTTATTGGCCAATTTTCAATTACATTATGTTCTTGATCACGCACCTTCTTTATTATGTTCGTTTCCTTTCTTTTCGTGCATACAAAATGCAATTGGTTAATTACTTAAATTTACCTACTATTACCTACTGAGCATTCTCTCACCTAGTTGTTCCCCCTTTTTCAGGTAGCTCAGGTGAGGACTCGCAAGCTGATGGGGATGGGCAAGAGTGACAACCCTAGAGTGAGCCAGTTGGACGATCTTGAAGAGTCATTTTTAGATGTTTGGTGTCTAGTTATGGTTTAGAGTGTGTGACAAGTAAAGTTGTAATAAAGTCAGTGATTGTAACTATGTCAAGTGAATGATGTTTTTGGAACTTTTCTTAAGTTATTTTGAGGAGAATGATGTAAGCTTGGATTATTGATCAATTAGTAATTACTTAGATTAGTGGAGTTATTTCTATCTATGGTGTTGTGTTAGTTCTCTGGCTTAAGTATAGCATGTTTGAAAATCAACATATTATTGTTTACTTTTTCTACTGCCGGCCCTGATATTCCGCGTCGGGGCGTGACAGTTCGGTGGTATCGGAGCCTAGATTTCTAATATTCCTAAGTTTTCTAAGTTCTAGGACTCTAAGTGATGTCATAGGACCTATAACCTTGTTGTAAATCTAAGGATCCAATCTAGTGAGATTTGGGTAGAGACTTGGGTTGAGTTAATAATTTAATTCTAAGAGTATGCCTTCTAAATGATCCTAAATTAATCTATTCCACGTGTAAGATATTCCAATGGCAACGGAACATACGGAATGGAGAAACATGCAGCGTGCAGTTCAAGGACTAACTCGGGCCTTGCAACAAGTGGCCCAAGGAGGAGCGGCGCACCAAGGAGCAGGAGATCTTCACCGAAACTTTCGTGGCATGAATCCCCCATGATTTAGTGGCTCGACCGATCCTGACGAAGCCGAGCATTGGCTGAAAGAGATGGAGAGAATCTTTGAAGTGATGCAGTGCAGTGGTCGAGAACGTGTCCTTCTGACGACCTTCCAGCTCGAACGAGATGCAAGAACATGGTGGGATGCAGTAAAGGCTACTCTAGGAGATCAGCAAGTAACATGGAAGGAGTTCGAGAAACTCTTTAACAACAAATATTTCTCTGATAGAGTACAAGAGAAGAAGGCAGCAGAGTTTGCCGCTCTTAAGTAGCAAAATCTTCCTGTAGGTGAGTATGAAGCTCAGTTTTCTCAGTTATCTCGTTATGCAACTCACCTGGTATCCACTGAAAAGATGAAGGCCAAGTGCTTCCTTAATGGGTTGAAATTGCATTATATCAACTAGTTGGCCCCAATGGAAACCCAGACCTATGCGGAAATGGTGAGGAAAGCTCAAGTCTTGGAAGACACCTTAGAGATGACAGAGAGAATTCGTAGAAAGAATTCTAAGATGGAGCAAACTATTGGTTCCAGGAGTTTTAAACCCAGCAATAGCAAGAAAAGGCCCAATGGTAGGTCTAGTTCGTGGAAGGGCAAGGTGCCGAAGAATGAAGAAAAGAAGTCTAGACTGATAGTACCATTCAAAGGTCTATGCAAGTATTGTGACCGTCCAGGTCACAAGATGGAAGAGTGCTGGTGCAAGTTGGGCGCCTATCTGCGCTGCGGTAGTAGGGACCATCATCTTCCAGAGTGTCCCCTCTTGTCAGATCAAGCTGCATCGACTAAGCCACAAGGAAATAAGAAGCAGTAGGGCAAGCTTCAAGCCCTACAAGAAGATGATGCAGGAACCACCGAGGAGGGTGGACTCGTTGAAGGTACTCTTATTATACATGATAAGTCGGCATTTATTTTATTTGATACTGGAGCAACTCCTTCTTTCGTTTCTCAGAAATTTGCTAAATCTTTTGCCGTGAAACGAGTGTTTATGAATTCTCCATTTGAAATTTCAACCCCTATTGGTTCCGGCTCAGCAATTAAGTATTTCTATCCTTCTAGTAAGGTTGTGATTAATGAACAGAACATGCCAGCTGATTTAGTTTGTATGGATATGAAGGATTATGATGTAATCCTAGGAGCTGATTAGTTGGCCAAGCATGAGGTCAATGTCCATTGCAGTACTAGTTCTATGTCTTTTTCTAGACACCCCGAACCCTCTTTTATAGGGGTTAGGCACCATAAGTCTGTGTCACTTATTTCAGCTCTTCGAGCTGATAAGTTGTTGAGGAGAGGATGTCAGGTTTTTCTAGCCTTTGTTTCTGTAACTCTTGAGAGGAAGATTGAGTTAAAGGACATTCCTGTTGTCTAAGATTTTCAAGATGTCTTTCCAGAGGAATTGCTAGGACTACCGCCTGAGAGAGAGGTTGTCATTTCTATTGATTTAATTTTTGACGCGTCCCCTATTTCAAAGGCTCTGTATCGGATGTCTCCTACGGACCTGAGGGAATTAAAGCAATAGTTGATGGAATTACTTGAGAAGGGGTTCATTCATCCTAGTACATCCCCATGGGGAGCCCCTGTATTGTTAGTCCAGAAGAAGGATGGTTCGATGAGGTTGTGCATCGATTATCGGTAATTGAATCAGCTTACTATCAAGAACAAATACCCATTACCGAGGATTGACGAACTATTCGATCAGATAGCAGGAGCTCAGTATTTTTCTAAGATCAACCTTCGATCTGGATACCATCAGCTACGGATTAAGGATGGGGATATCTATAAAACGGCCTTTCGTAGTAGGTATGGGCATTTCAAATTTGTAGTAATACCTTTCAGACTAACAAATGCACCTGTAGCTTTCATGCAATTGATGAACAATGTGTTCCAGTCCTACCTTGATCAATGGGTTATGGTGTTTATTAATGACATCTTCATATATTCTAAGAGTGAGGAGGAGCATGCTGAACACTTGAGGATGGCGTTGTAAATATTGAGAGATCATTAGCTATACGCCAAGTTTAGCAAGTGTGATTTCTGGCTGCAAGAAGTATCTTTTCTGGAACATATTATCATAAAGGAAGGTATTTCTGTTGACCCTTCTAAGGTGGAGGCAGTAAAGAGTTGGGATAGGCCTACTAATGTAACTGAATTTAGAAGTTTTCTAGGTTTAGTAGGCTATTACCAAAGGTTTATTAAAGATTTCTCCAACATTGCGGTGCCTTTAACGAGACTAACCCGCAAGGAGAACCAATTTGACTGGTCAGAAGATTGCGAGTGAAGCTTTCAGACCTTGAAGGAGTGTTTAACTACTATCCCTGTTTTGGCCTTACCTTCTCGAGAAGGAGATTTTGTGGTATACATTGATGCTTCAGGTATTGGCCTAGGCTGTGTGCTCATGTAACACGGGAAAGTGATAGCCTATTCTTCTTTCGTTTAAGAATGACTTTTACACAAAAAACGTCAAACCTGGCAGGCCCATGGGCCGAACACCCACACCGGCCCATGTTGCGCGGAGTGTGTTGGGGGTGGGGGCGGCTATTCTTGGATCTCCACCCGCCCATGTACGATCAGACGGTGCTCCATGATGAGCCCCATCGACCAGAACCCAATGCGTGACGCCACAAGCAATACTTGGTGTACAGAAACGCACACGCAGCAGGTGACCCTGCCCCCGAGGGAGCACTATATTTAGCTCGGAAACCCTAGCTGCGTCCAGCCGCCTCCCTCCTCTCCATTTCTAGGGTTCTTGCGGAGCCAACCAGCAGAGGAGCCCTGCGCCGCCACTGTAAGCTCCCACCGGCTCCCTCCCCCCCTTCCTCCCCATTCCTTTTGCACGGGTGGCTCCTGTAATCAAGTCTGTTCATGTTTTCTTCTCCTTCGGTGGATCTAGTGTTGTGGTGGTAGGGCATTCTGGTTTCTCTTTCCTCATCCCTGGTGTTTGGATCGAGCAGTTCCTGGCGAAGGGATGTGCTTGGGGTGTGGGGAGGGGCTCCTGTTTGCCGATTTGGATTCTGCCTTTTGCTTTTTTGTTTGTTTGACATGCGTTGGTTTTGTTCGTGTTGGTGGTCAGGAAGGTGAGTAGAGATGGCCGTGCCACTGCTGACCAAGAAGATCGTGAAGAAGCGGACGAAGAAGTTCAAGAGGCCCCAGAGCGACCGCAAGATCTGTGTCAAGGTTGTGTGTTTTCCACATCTTTGTAACATCACCTCGTATAGTCCATATTGACGTAGAAAGTGTGGTTTTTTTGTTTTTCTTCACTTGGCTAAGTGTCTTGTTGGGAGATCTTGCGGTGTATTATTGACGCTTGTTTTCTATGGCCATTCTCCGCCCCTTTGCCGTGGGATTTGATCTTTTCTTCGTACTTGCTTTTCTTTAAAAATTGTTTCTTGCATATTTTTTTAACGTTATAACGGATTACGACGCCCGAGATGTTCTTGTTGTTCGCTTGAGGTTCTGGTAGGAATGTGCCTATTAAGAGCTGCATTTATGGTATTTGGAATCTCTGGCTATTTCGAACACTGCTTTACTGTCATCACCGCAGCAATTTGCGTTGTCTTTTTTGTTGACAGATTCTGCCTATTGTACTTTAGTGGCAAATTATGTAATTGATGGGGTTGGAGTCATTGAAATCCTGCCAGTGTTTGCCTAATGCATTTTTGGCTGGTGATACCAACAAATAATCTAACTTTATAGGATAGATAAGCTTGGTGAGCTTTGCCGTTGCAGAACTCATACAGATGCCTGCTTTAAGTTGACTGTGTGTTTAGAAGACTGGAGCATCCTGATGCTTTATCTTTCTTTGTATCTTAATGTTTATTTTGGTGGTGTTTGTTATTCTCTATTAGTTCTAGCTGTAGTGTCATAAATAATGTATCCCGCTTTATCCCGGAATCGACTTTACCAGCATTTCTGATGATATCACATCTATATTGGCTGGACATTTGATGAGCATTCATAAAACTCCTATTCTTAGTATATGATGGTTTGGGTAGGTCTGGTTGTTTGTTGTGTGTGTGATTGCTGATGCTAGCCTATTTTTGGCCACGGTATGGCACTCAGTTCTTTCTGTGAACTCTTTTAATTTAGGCTTATGTGAATGTTCAAACTGAGTTGTTTCCTATGAAAGAATCCTAGGTCAACTGTCCTATTTTGGGCTATGAATGGGTTTTAGTCAGAGTCACAGTCATAGTGTTTGTTTCCACTTTGGACTCATAAGAAGATAGACAACGAGATAGAAATCACTGCATGCATAGCAGTGATTTCTTAACTTTTATATGTAATTTACACTTTCATGTTTATTTGCTGACACACTGCGGTTGTCTGAATAGTTTCACGTTAATTATGCATGCATGCTTGAGCTGTGTATTTCTACAGTAACAATTAATTTTGAGTTAGACAATCTAATATGGAATCAAAATAAACTCATTTGTGTATTCTATCTCACATGTCAGGCTACTGCAAGCAGCTTCTATGTTGCCTTGGGTCTTAGTTTGCAAGCTATAATTATCTACTGAACTTGCTCCTTTTCCTTCTTTGAGCTTCTTTCAAAAGCTTCCCAAGAGGATACTATTCTCCCACAGATGCTGCCCTTTGCTTGCCATGCAAATTAAGCTACTGGTCTCCAAGTTCACCTTGTCATCCATGAGCTCATTTTCGCCTTTCCGAGTACAAAAGAATAACAATAATAATATATGTTCAGGCTGAGTCCTAGACCAACTATGTCAGATTTCAGATTACCAAAACAATATTGACAAGAATATATAAGGCTCTCCATTTCCTTCCTCACATCTTCACAGATCTGAATCGAAAGCGTGGCTACTAGCTAGCCAGCAAACCTTTCAGGCTCTCATGATAACAGCGTACGTAAAAGAGAATTAGAACAGTGGGGTCTTCTAGCTAGAGCCGTCCAAATTCGGGTTGGGCAGTAGGAGATCTACAGCTCAAACTGCTTAGAAAGAAACTATTAGGAATCACAGTACGTGTGCAAGGCTACGTAGAAAGCCAGTAGAACCGACGCATAGTTCCTTCATGTAAAGACCTTTACATGCCATACCTAGTCACAGGAGACGTGAAACCACCACTGGTTATGGTTATGGTTCACGTCATAATTTTCTCGGAACATGCAAGTGGAGGTCCTTCATGGAACAGAACACCGTTAATGGCATCCTTTCTTCCCATTTTCGCCGCCACAACTTTACGAGAGCACCGAGGGATTGTGACTACTTGGTGAAGGCGGATTGCATTAGCATATAATAATGCATGTGTTATGGCAACTGGGGGAACCCAATAGCTTTCGCAGGTGCCTTCTGGCACATACCGCGGCCAATGTTTGGCCATCTGTATGGCTCAAAACTGGGGCTGAACTCATGTTGCATTCTCATGGCGCTCTAAGCTGGTAAGATTTTTCATTAAATACATCATCAGTACAGATCGGACAATATTTAATAACACAAGAAACACATAAGATAGAGGTTTAGGATAGGGCCCTAACACATCTGTTGAGTTCATGGCTCGCATAAAGAGTGCAGTTAAATTGCCGGAGCATAGTGGGAAGTTTTATCGTGTTGTTGTTTCATCAGAGAATATTTTAGGTTTTTTTTCGTTCTTGCTCGATCTCCTCCATTTGAGGGACAAGTGGGTTATATATCTGAGATGTTCAAAGCTTCCTGTGATTGGGAAGGAATGGGAATTAACAGCCAGAAGTTATGCTTGGGCTATAATTTGGCCAAGTCATTGTTATCACCTTTGTTAAAAGGGGGAATATATATATAGCTTCCGAGGTGTCAGACGTCTTTCCCTCCGTAGAATTAGCCATTCTAGTGATCTATCTCAAGCCTGTTGCAGCCAAGATCTGTTGATTTAATGAAGCATGGTAAAAAAAAAAAAGGCACCACATAGGAACTGACAATAGGATGTTGTCAGATCATTCAATAAATCTCAGAAGAAAAACACTCTGATAACCAAGTTAAGATTTATTTCAGTGGGACATGTATTTAGGATTAGCCCTTTTTACTGCAAGAATCTCTTCTGATGTAAGTGAGTTAACACGGAATCTGCACTCTGTTATGATAAACAGAATCTGCATTCTTCCTTTATCTCACTGGGTTAATTAACCTACTGGCTGCCAAAGAATATATGGGTTAAATCCAGAATAATCCATTTCAGAGAATGAGAACAGACTAATTCCATTCCCCAGTCAAATAGGGCCCAAGGCTCCTCTGATGAAGCAGTAGCATCCCTGCTCCCCCCTTCACTCTATGTCGGAGAGGGGGAATCTATGGCATCCTCGTCTGAGTCATAACACTGCCCAAAAGGAAAATCGATCTCATCAAGCACCTGCTGCTGGGCTAGGGAGGTCACTCGATGGAAGCCTTGGGCGAACCCCTTTCGCAGCCCCCGTTGGTAGCCTGACTCATAATACGAGACGGCAGCCTTCTGGAGGGCTGCATGGTAGCCCTCTGAGCTCTGATATCGATCGATTGCCTCCACCCCAGCTTGCTCCACTCTCTCTTCGAGCTCGGTCACCCTCCGCTTGGCCCCGAGTAAGTTCATCTCGGCCTCGGCTAGCTTCACCTCGTCATCGGCCTGCGTGACCTTGGCTTCGCTCCGCCCGCACTTAGCCTCTCTAACCTGGCTATCGAGCACCTCTCGCTCGACCCTCAGCCAATCGAGATGCCTGACCTGAGCCTAGCGCTCCTCTTCTAGGAGCCTGCTCTTTAGGTCGACCATGTAACGAGCCTGGGCCAGCTACTCAGCCAGTGCTCGAGCCTCCTCTTGGCTCGACTGAGCCTGCACTTGCAACGAGGTAGCCTCCCGTCGAGAGACTTCGAGCTCCGAGGATAACTGCTCAACCCTCAGATCGGCTTCAGCGTGGGCCTGAAAGAGGGATCTCTCTTTACTCTCCAGTCGAGCATAGAAATCGGCTATCTCGGCCCCCAGCTGTGCCATAATCAGGCCACCCTCTATTACCCTCTAGAAAAGCAAGGAGGGAGGACCACGCCTAAACTCGTCCCGAACCAGTGAGGGTGTCAAAAATCGACATGTCTAGTACAGAGAAGTCTGGCCAGTCGGGACACTAGCCAGAGGAGGGAGAGTCCTCTCTGGGCGAGTCGTGACCGGAGTGCCCCCTCTGAGCATCCCCATTCCTGGGACGGCTTCACTTGGCTCGAGTAGGGTCGATGCCTCGTCCCGAGCCCCCTCAGTCTCGGTCGGGACTTCAGAACCGGCCACCTCTGCCTGCTGACTGGCAGGCTCGGTGATGACCTCCCTACCAACGGTAGCCCCCTCTGGTCCGGTGAGTGGGAGATCAGATTGGCAGACTTCCTCAGTCAAGGGCCCCTCAACCAAGCAGGCCTGCTCTTCGACAGGAGGGGTAGCCTCCGCCTTCTTTGATCGCTTCTTCTCCGCGAGCAAGGCCTTCATGGAAGACAACATCAATGGCTCTCCAAGTTCCTTGCGCTTGGACCCGCGGCGCTCGGGGACGTTGTCCCGAGCCTTCTGCTTGCCCCTATCCCCGGCACGGGAGGGACCCTCGAAAGTTCAGGGTTCACTCGGAGCAGGCGCCTCCCCCAAATTGGCGGTTCCCTGCTCCAGCGACTGCTCCCCTTTATCAGGCGACCACCTCGAATCTGAGCAACTGAAGCCAAATCTTCAGAAGGTGGCCCACTGGCCTGACACAGAAGCATAATGCGATGCACTAAAGATCTTACCACTGGATGACAACATCTGGGAAGGATATTCCTCGATGTTCACCACCGTCATCAGTTCAGTTGTTGATTGGCGATGCTCTTGGAGAATCCTTATCTCCTCTTCTAGCTCGAGGAAACCACCACCTGCTTCGGAGGAATAGACGGATGGAAGTTTGGCACCATCGGGAAACCCCAAGAGATGTTGCCCTTCGACGAGCCCACCCAGAAAAATTGGGTCTTCCATCCCTTGTGAGAAGAATCCTTGGCAGAAAGCGTCACACAACTCCTTCCCATCTTCACCTAAAAATAGAAGAAGCCTTTGGCCGTGTCACGTACCTAGTGCGAAAGGAACTCGATATGCGTGACGAGTTTATATCGATCATGTTAATCAGAGCACAAGAAAATTTGACATAAATGCTTGTGGGTCATATGCCTTGTACTGTTAACACTCTTGTTCTGGAGGATGGGCATGGGAACTTGTCTGTCTAAGTTCTTCCTAGTTTTAGAGTGTTGTTCAACATGGTTTGTTGAGTTACTCCTAGATTGCTAGACATTCTGAACATAACTGGAGCTGGATGGTGTGTCCAGTTTATCTTTTCCTTTTTCTGGATAGAATGTCATAGTTTTGAACTCAAAGGATTTTTTGTGTGTTGGGTTGAAGCCAAAACCCTCTTTGTTGAAATTAACCCTTGTACCTAACATGGTGTCTAAGCTCATCTTTTCTTGAATAAATTTTTCAAGAGTTCTTTGGTTATCTTCTAGTTCTTTTTATAATGTTTCACAACTTTCCTGAAGTTCAGAGTTCACCTTCCTAACAGCTTCATTCTTTTCAGTGATTAATCTGTTTTCACTTTCTTGATGTTTAGACTCAACTTCATCAAGTTGTTTTTGAACTTCCTAGTATTCAGACTTAACGTCTTCATTTTCTTTTCTAAGAGAGTTCATCTCTTCTAATTCTTCCTTGACTTTCTAATTATCTTTGTTAGTTTGGATCTGTCCTTTGGTAACAGCATTCAATTTTCTCTTTACCATCCTATGCTCTTTACTCAAAGCATTAAACTTAGCTAGAAGTTCGGCATAGGCATCTTCCCAGTCATCAATTGAAAATTTTTCAAAAATATTTTTTACCTCTTCGTCACTGTTGGCCATGAGGCATATTCCTTCTTCATCTTCTTTTGAAGGGTTGGCCTCTAGATCTTCCTCCTCATCACTCCACGTGATGGCCATAGCTTGAGATTTCTTCTTCTGCACGTTGCAGGCTTTCTTTTGGAGATCGGGGGATTCCCCTTTCATGTGCCCAGTCCTCCTACAATGATAGCATTTGATTTTCTTAGCATTCTTATTCCTATCATTGTTAAAATCAAACTGCTTACCAGACGTGTTCGAATTTTTCCTTCTAAACGTTTTTCCCTTGGATCTCAAGAACTTCCTAAACTGACGAGTTAGCATAGCTTGCTCTTCTTTGTCAAGGTCTGAGAGTCCATCTGACTCGCCACTACTGCTGCTATTGCTGCTTCCACTACTACTATGTGACACTTTGAGAGTAATATTCTTGCCCTTCTTGTCACTTCATTCCTCATTTCTTTTGAAATTCATTTCGTAAGTCATTAGGGATCCTATCAGCTCAGTTACTGTCAATTTTGACAGATCCCTAGACTCCTCTATCACAATGGTTTTAGTGTGCCATGCGGGGCTTAGTGATCTAAGAATTTTTCTGACTACATCCCCTTCTGCAATATGTTTCCCAAGTCCTCTAAGATTATTAGTGATCAGAGATAGCCTAGCATACATCTCTGTAATAGTTTCCTCTGATCAAATCTTAAATAGTTCATACTCAGAGGTTAGCATATTTACCTTGGTGGCCTTCACTTGGGATGTACCTTCGTAGATAAGCTCTAATTCATCCCACATTTTCTTGGTAGTCTGACATGCTGAGATCCTAGCGTACTCTTCTGGATGCACAGCGCACTGGATTATGTTCAGAGCTGACCAGTTGATTGCTGAGAGCCCGATGTGCTCCTTTGTTCATGCATCTTCATTTGGTGGAAGATTGTATGTTCCAGTGGTAATCACCCTCCAGAGCTCATGGCTATGTGCTCTCAGGAACACCTCCATCTTGTTTTTCCTGTAGAAATAATTATTACAAACGAAAATTGCAGGACGGCTAATAGACTGTCCCTCAGCCATGAAACTACGAGGAATGCTAGATCCAGAGCTATCCTGACCGTTGGATCACATGATGGGTAACCTGCTCTGATACCAATTGATAGTACACAGAACGTGAGCTAGAAGGGGGGGATGAATAGATCACCTGGGCCATTGTAAAAAGATGAGAGGGGCCAATATTGATAAGCCACCTCCTTGCTGCGGGATGTCGCCTCCTGAACAAGCCAGCAGACGTCACCAATTTTCTTACACTTTTTGGCCAGATCAGTCAAGTCTACATGGCTACGGGAAGCAAGACAATAATATAAGACAAGGTGGTCAATACCCCAGCCGTCAGCATAGCGAAAAGATATAAATAAGGGCTTGTCCATAATATGTGCTATAGGGTTGTCAAGAGTCAGCTCATGGATATTCATCAGAACAAATAACCAAGACGTATGCTGATAATATGTCAAGGTTCTGTCTTCCTTCCTGATAAACACCCAATAAGGGCAGAAGCAGTCGATCTCACATTTCCAAGTAACGACTTTGGGAAGTGGCTCCTCGATGGGATAAGGATATTGTTGAGACTCCAAGCGGGCATCACCGATCTAGCATAAATGTTCCAAATTCTTCATGAAAGTATCTTCATTTACGTCGACAAGCATGGGCGTCAACTATTTAGCTACATCTTCTTTCAAGGCTTTCCTGCTTGCTATATATGTGTCTGTCTCCCTTGGGTGCTAAGAAAATAGCCTCTTTAGATGGGCCTCATCAATATCAAATACTGGCTCGGACCGCTGACTTAAAAAAGTGCGTTCGGCCACATCCCAATCGGTTGCTCTAGCATAGCGGTAGAAGCTCATTCGGGCATTCCTTCATTTTATATACTCTGGAGTGACTCAAGGAACGTGGTTCAGCGCTGACACTCTAAGGTACTGGCCTCCCAGTGATCAAAGAAGTCCCACCAGATGTGGCCTTCGCCAGCAACAACCGATCTGTGTTTTGACCTACTGTCCAACAGAGACTGAGCAGTTGAAGGAGGAATGTGCTGATCATAGCCAAAATTCCATCCAAATCTGAACAGGTAATAAGGTTATAAATGAACCATACCACCCGTTCTGAACACCAAAACACTAGGGTGAATTGACAAAATCCAATCAACTACCTAATGCTCTAGGACTAGCCGGGTCACACTAGCACCCGAGATGGGATGAGTAAAGGTCTCCACTCCCTCCATTTTGCATTCACACTGGTGTTGACACCTGAAATATGAGCAAGAATAAAGATGAGATCAAAGAGAGGATTAAACCAGAAATGAAGATCCCATTGACTCTTACAAAGTCAGAATTGAAGAAGAGCCATAACTACCAACACCCTACCCAGCTGAAGCCCTTTTCGGCCTAGCTGATGTCCGGCATTGTTGTCTTCCTGACAACATTGCAGATTAAAACTGTATCAACCCCCGTGCAGTCAATTGATTGATGAGAAAGGCCTTCTAAATGTTCCGACAGATGTAAGAGATCAAACAAATACCCAGACAGATGCAATAATCAGCAAAGATGACAATGCAAGCTGATCAGCACCAAGAGGCCCCAAATATTAAAAAGCCCTCATTGGGCCTAAAGTGGTGGCACCAAGTGCCAGGCCATGAAGCTCACTTAATGCACTGTAGCGCATCGAGAAGGACTCTCTGTAGAAAGGTGCGCCGAGGTTGTCTGATCCGAGGAGGGGGAGGGGCTTTGACTATAAAGACCTCACTTACTTCTCTTCTAAAAAGGAGGATGAGAGAAAAAAAAGAGAAGAAAGGATAAGTAACAAGAGATGAAAGGGAGAACAGAGAATAGACACAGTCAGAGAGAGGACTGAAGAGAGCGAGAGCCCAATCTGAGAGCTCGAGTGTTGTGAGGGGAAGAAGAAGTGAGTGAAGGTGGGTGCATAGGGAGAGAGAGGAGTCAACGCTCCACCCTCCCCCCATTTCTTTTTCTCTGAATATGTTTTTCGTCTGATGTATTTTTCCCCCCTTTTCTTTGAGTTTCCTCGGGGATGAATAAAAATCGCTTAAAGTTTAAAATTATTACTTTAATGTATATTGCACTTGTAATTCCAATTCATTATACGTCTCCTCAACCAATCCTCCCAACCCTTATGGGGCCTCATCAGCCTCTTGGGTGGCGTCTATGAGTTTGTGGTATCGGTTTATCGGTATCCAGATCTCCGGGTCGTTACAGTTGGCATAAACACTTACTTTTAATTGAGTTTGTCTATAATAATAGTTACTAGTCTAGCATTCAGATGGCACTATTCGAGGCCTTATATGGAGGGGTTGCAGATCACCTCTATGCTAGGAAGAAATATGTGAGAAGCAGTGGCTCAAACTAGATCTCATCTCCGAGTCATCCAAGAATATTCAGATCATCGGAGATCGTCTACAAGTTGCTTAGTCCAGATAGAAAAGTTATGCCGATAATAGAAGGAGAGATCTGGAGTTTCAGGTTGGTGAGCATGTTTTCTTAAAGGTATCGCCAATGAGAGGAGTCTGAAGATTTGGAACCAGGGGTAAGTTGAGCCCGAGATTTGTTGGCCCATTTGAAATCTTAGAGAGGGTTGGCAAAGTTGTCTATCGACTGGCATTACTATGCGGATGGATTATTTTATTTATTTTATTGTGGGTTGTTTATTAGGGTTTTATTTAAGCATGGGGCATGCCAGTCACATTCGTGACAAGTTTCTTGAGCACTCCGTCTGACTGATCAGACAAAGGCGGGTGATCACGTTGAGACTCGAAGTCCGTCATACCATAAAGGCTATGACGTTAATTACATTCTTCTGAAAGAAAGAAAACCCTTGATTAATTACCAAGATAAAGAGCCACCGAGGCTAAGTGAATACAAATAGATGCACGAAGTAAGAAGTCTCTATTGTGCAATGCAAGATCTAAACATGCACTCAGGCACACGATATGGTTAAATCAACCTCCAGTACAGGGCGGAGAACTTAGATTTGAGGATCACCTCACGCTCAGTGAGAGCCTCCAATCAGACTTAATCTGACCTTCTGCAAATCACCATTTGATATACCAAAGGATCAGAACAGACAAGCATACAGTAAAATAGATATGTATCTATACGAGTTCATACGATTATATGATCAATTTTTATTTTAGCATGGCCATTATTTATATTGCCATAATCATATTCCCTTTTTATTTGTTCTCCATCCTTTCTATATCATCATCTATATTGTTTTCAATATTTTTGTTATTACTTATTTTATTTCACCCATGCATAATAGCCATACGTTGATTAGAACGGATGAACCGTCGAAGGGTGATGGGTGCGAATGAATCGGTGGAGGTTGAGTGATTCGGCGCGTAAAGGGAAGAGAAGAAGCAATTAAGTGAATCGGCGCAGGGAGATAGGAAGGAAAAAGGAGAAAATGAAGGATGGGGGTTGATCGGCGCCAGAGAGAGGAGTGGGGGAAGAGTTGAATCGGCGCGCAAAGGGGATGCGATGATGAATCAACGTGCAAGAGAGAGGAGGGTGGAGGGGTTGATCCGATGGGATTTTCCCCTCACGCCGGATCATCAGGTAAGAAGCAATGGGAAAGGGGAACGTTTGGTTCATGAAATATGAATCTCAAACTGGATTAAATTTGTGTAAAGGCCCAAATTTGACCACGGCTTGACCACGGCTCCCACTCTCATGGCATTATTAAGTTTATTAAGATTTATAAGGTTAGACCGTCCTATTACGCCAGCTGCCAAGTCGTGGTCCTTTACCTCCACCCTCTCCAGCCGGCCAGAAAGGATGGGCCTCATGCTGGATGATTGCTGACCTGCAAAACGAGGGTGTAGACAGAGAAAAACAGACCGAAATTAGAACTTTAGAGTGTAGCAAATGCTAAAGAAGACGGGACTAAACTCAAATAACATGAAAGAGGATTCACCTGGAAAGTACCCGATACTACAAAACAACCAATTTCTCCCGGATAAAAAATACAATTAGGTCTTCCGCATTGGTAGGATAAACCGGCGGGCAGATTGAGAATATTAGTTAAGAAACTACTGTCAATATCAACTACCATACCTTGCTTGTTGGTATATGTAAATGGTACTGAATAGGTAAATGTCTGATTGATGGTTAAATTATTTGTATCAACAGGAGGTAATGATTTTGGGAAAATACCGGGAGTTGCCAATGTAATAGATGTATCCGGTGAACAAGTCATTGGTGGAGGTGTTGTGTAGGTTACCTCATTACCGTACACTGTTCCATTGGCATTTGTTGCATAGCTACGCACGTAATAGGTTGTACCGTCAGATAAGCCGCTTATAGTATCAGTAAATGCGCCAATTCCGCCTGTATCAACTGTTTTGGTTGTAAGGGCTGTTGTTGGATTTGGGGATGTACTCCAAACAGTGCCTTTAGCTGTTACAGGAGATCCACCATCACTCGTTACGTTGCTTTTAACCTTGGCGTTGGCTGTATTAATAACATGAACTGTAGTTGTAGTAGCAACTGTAGCAGCTACAGCAATAGTAATGGTATTATCAGACGTAACTGTTGTAGTACTTGTACATGCTGCGTTAGAGGTAAGTACACATGTTACCGAATCTCCACTTGTAAAATTGGATGATGTATAGGTATTGCCGGTACCAACATTCGAACCGTTCACTTCCCACTGATAAGTAGGAGATGTTCCTCCATTTGTCGGATTAGCGCTAAATGTAATAGATTGCCCTGCCGACGTTGGATTTGCTCCTGAAGTGATAGTGATAGACACTGTAGGTGCTACTATAGGCGTAACAGTTACGGTGATAGTATTAGACGTAGCCGTTGTCGGGCTGATACAAGATAAACTGGAAATCATATTACAGCTTATTACCTGTCCATTTGTTAATGAAGAATTAGAATACATTGTACTATTAGTCCCCACGTTTGAACCATCTAAAGTCCACTGATAACTTGGGTTTGTTCCACCGTTGGTTGGCGTAGCTGTAAAAGTTGCATTAGCTCCTGCACAGATAGTGTTAGACCCGGAAATTGTTACGGAAGGAGCAGCTATGGCAGTTGTAGTCATAGTAATGCCGCTTGACGTTGCTGTTGCAGTATTTAAGCAATTGGCGTTGGATGTAAGCACACAGGTTATGACATCTCCGTTAGCTAAACTTGATGACACATACACATTAGTGGTTCCAACAGTTCCGCCATTCACACTCCAGACATAAGTCGGTGTTGTTCCCCCATTTGTCGGAGCAGCAGTAAAAGTTACCGTTTGACCTGCGCAAGTTGGATTGTTTCCGCCGGTAATACTTATTGAAACAGCAGGTGTTACCATAGCTGTAACATTCATTGTAATAGAATTGGAAGTAGAGGTTGAACTACCACAAGATAAAGTTGAAGTCATACTGCAGGTAACTATTTGCCCATTTGTTAATGAAGCATCAGAATAAGTTGTGCTATTACTTCCAACAGAATTACCATCTACCATCCATTGATAACTTTGTGCTGATCCGGCATTGGTTGGTGTCGCAGTAAATGTTACAGCAGTCCCTGCACAAATAGAGTTTGAACTACCTGCAATTGTTACGGAAGGTGTAACAGTATTAGTGATAATATTCATGGTGATGGTGTTGGAAGTTGCCGTTACAGTGGTTACGCAATTAGCATTTGAAGTAAGCACACATGCTATAGCATCTCCATTGGCTAAACTTGATGAGGTGTAAGTCGCGCTGTTAGTTCCTGCCAGTAGAAGCTTGAAAGATAGATGTAGATCTTGAACCTCGCACTCTTCAACCTCTCCCAGACACTGGCCGCACCTTTCCTTTCTTTTCCTGCAAGAAGTACTTTTGTAACTTTCAATTTCTTGTTCAAGAGGAAGTAATTTATCATGATCATCAGCAATCACACTTTTTTCTTTTTTAATTTTTTCAAGATTTATCAACCTACTCTCAAGCAAGGAGATCTGAATTAACAAAGCATTATTTTCGTTTTGGAGTTTTTCAAATGAGTTTCCATTCATGGAAGTATGTTCACGTTTGTTCTTTTGAAAACTCACTTCTTCATTAGGCATTGGATTCATTGTTTCACTGAAGTTCACAGACTTAGACAAATCACTCTTCAGATTTTTCAACTCCTCTTCCAATTCAACAGTTTTCTCATTCATGTTCTTGAAGCTTTCAATTTCATCTCTTAGCTCCTTTAGCCTTTCAGATTTTTCAACATTCAGATCAACTTTTTCTTTTTCAAGAAGGAGCAGTTTTTGAGATATAGCAGTATTCAACTCTTTCAGATTCTCATTATCTTTTTCAATTTGTTGAAGTTCTGAAATTTTTGCCAGTAAAGATTTATTTTCAATTTTCAGAATTGAAATAGTTTCTTTATGACGAACAACCTCAAGCATGGAAGACTTATTTAATTTCTCAAACTCAGCACATTTTTCACATGAAAAATTATCAACATGAGAGCTTTCAATTTTCTTGTTCAATTTTCTATTTTCAGATTTTAATATTTTATACCTATCAAGCAACGCATCATAAGTATTCATCAACTCATCATAACTAAGTTCATCTTCTTCGTCTGAGTCAGAATTTACCTTAGAACTCCCCTTGCTTTGACGTTCAACGCCGTTGTTTGCCGCGAGACACTCATCAACACTATCAGGCTTTCTTCTTGGGCTTCACTTAGCCCATCCAAGATATCTTTGGTAGATCTGCAATCAGAAACAAATGAAAATTTGTCAATGCATACTGCAGCTTTAAGAGCATTCAAAATAAAAAGATTATCAGAATTCTTTTTCTTGTGCTCATTGGTCCACCTTGATTTGTCTCTTGGAAGAGCATGAGGACCGTGAGTCACTAAGTTCATAAGCTTTGGATTAATACCAGAAATCCAAACACAGAGTCTTCCAAGCCATGATATAAAATCAAAACCATCAAAGATAGGAACAAAATTCACATCAGCCATCATAAAAAGATCTTTTCTACTAGACCGTGAGGTCTGCGAATAAAAATCAGAGATGAAGCTCTGATACCAATTGTTGGCCCAGAGTAGATGACGGACAAGAAGGGGGGTTGAATTGCCCCCCAGACGAGATGGCGGATTTAAAAAATAATCTAACCTAATTACAGTGGAAACAAAATAAACTATGTAAATTAGCCTAACAGACGTGAGATTAAAATGTTCTCTCAAGCTTTCCGATCTCACTCGAATAAGCTATGTAATGAAAGATAGAAATTAATCTTAACACAGATAACGGATGAAGCAAAGTGCGATGGTGCAATGAGTAAAAACCAATATAGTTGACCTGTGAAAGGGGAAAGAGGAAATGGACAATCACACATGCATCCACAAGCAACACGGAGATTTTTATGTGGTTCGGGACCACGACGGGCTCCCTACGTCCACCCCTCACCGAAACCCGGTGAGGCTTCACCACACGCTACGAGATGCAGCAACACGGGGACGAACCCCAACACTACACCCGCTGCTTCCGCAACAAGGCAAACGCACGAGGCCTTGCCCTAGACGGCTGCCACCGCAGCACACACAGATGCACACTCGGGGAACTCACCCCACACTTTAAACCTCACACGGAGACGCGGCTCCGTACACACAACCAAACTCGGGGAAACTTTTCCCATAATAAATCCACACACTCGGAGACGCAGCTCCGCCCACACACGATAATATTCAAGTTTGACAAAACAAAATGAGATAAGAACTGCAGATTGACGAATGAAGGGGTGCACATCATCATTGGGAGTAGGGAGTTAGATGTAAGGATGTCTAAGTTCCACTATGGCATTGGTCATTTGGTTGATATAAAATCTTATTGTTTGTGATGAGTGCTGGAAGTGCCCACACATAGTGCCTGTGGCGACACCGTGACCCATGGCATATAAGAACATCACCAATTGCTCACTAGCAGTCACACTCCTACTATCTTGAATCAACTCCCTCTCCAGAAGAACATGTCTTAGACGTATAAGCATAGTGGGATTGGGTCTGAATAAATTGTAGCATCGTCTTTCATGTCCATTTAGAATATCTAAGACCCACGCATGACCTATGTAGAGAGATGTATGCATGGCCTTGGCACACGCACAAGTTGGTCATCTTCATCATCACCCATGATTTCATCCCATATCAGATCGACCATGAATTGAAACACTGCAATCTCCTCGCATACGAACTCTCTCAAAAGTTCATTTGCATCCATTTGCCCGTGCCCTACACATGCATGGAGCATAACAAATTAAGAAATGGGAGCAAACATGTCCTCATGATACCAAGTTAACATTAGACAATGTCTTTGGATACCAGGAATTAGAGAAGCACATAAAGATATACCAAGTTCAATTAATACAACAAGGCCTTTGGATACTAGGACTATGAGAAGTACATAACGGTATGCATTCCCAAGTTGTCCATAAAAGTCATCCACGTACAATAATGACAAACATGCCTACCAATATAACGAAATGAAAAATAAGTACAATTAGAAGAATGACAATGATAGCTAAATTATGTAATATTATTGGGGTACAATTCCCCTGCACTTGGACCGCTCGTGTTGCATCTTCACTCCCTCTGATCATCAATCCTTTTGCATCAGACAAAGCCCTCGGATTTGAGATAGTAATACCTTGAAATGCAGCCTGCGCATGTTCAACATATGCAAATCCCTTGAGCCTTGCACCAGCATATCCATTTACTTGTGCATAGCATTTCTCCCAAGTGTAGTACACATCTGGACAATGGCCAACCCACCCCACGTAGCATGTATACTTCCTCATGTTCAATTTTTCGACCACCCTACAATGGACTTATTTAAATGCAAAAGGAGAATGAAAGCATGACATTGCATTACCAATTTCTACATGAAAGACAAATGATAAGGAAAGTCACAACCACATGCACGATAACACATGATAATGTCGTGCAAGGGATCATACAAAAGTTGTGGATGTAACCATGACACACATAAGACAAGGTGACAACTTTAAGCAAGTCATCGCTAACCATAAAAGACTCATCCTAGCTTGTCCTCATCATCCAAAGCCATGAAGATAGACCGGAAGTTGGGGTCTTGGAAGTGGGTTGCTGCAGTGTATAAAATATCAGGAGTATATCCCGGTAGACTCTTCAACTTCTGAATGCAGTCTTTTATTGTCACTTGCTGATCTGGGTAGGAATGCCTAGTACTTTATGGAACTCCACCCTCTCATTGTTTAAAGCACAAAACTCTTTTAACACATCGATCCCTTTCTCCAACCTTTTGTTGCGCTTTCGGTTTGTCCCTTATCAGGAGAGATTGCCTCATCTTCATTGGGTCGCTTTCCGGTTGGAGGAGTGTAATCACCTGTTGTGGACACCCAAATTGTCGCGACCGTCGGTCGAATTTCAAACTCCGATGATGGTGGGGCCGCGTCCTACACACGGCATCGTGCCATCATGAATTTGCATCTCAAGAGACGAATTGAATTTAAAATTGAACGAGGTCCTGATGTCCTCGAAGATATAGTCCGGAATGTGGAGGCACGGGTGTTAAAAGAAGGGAAAAGAAGAAAAGAAGAAAATAAAAATAAAAAGAGAAAAGAGAAAAGAGAAAAAAAATAAAATAAATATTGTAAAAGATGTACATGAAGTTGTGATTAAAAGACTTGGTTATCTCTACTTGTGCACGCTCTATCTATGTGTGTTGAATACACTTACGCTCTGATTATCATGATCGATTGATATAACTCATCACGTCTTTGGGTTCCTTCCGCGCTTGGGGCGTAACATCGGCTATTTGTCACCCTTAATAGCCATCTGTCTCCTTTGCTTCTTCAGGTGACCGAGTCTGTTGGCTAGCTCTGTGTAGACTCTTGTGACACTTTGTTGACTTTGACTAATCAATGTTGACTGGTCATCTTGACTAGCATTGATCTTCACTAAAGTTGATCTTGACTTGGTCAACTATGACTGGGTTGACTTGACTTCATGGAGATAGTGCATAGTCTGAGCTTGTTGGCATGTATCCGAGCTTGCTTCATCAGTTTCAAGCTTGCTTCAATAGGTCCGAGCTTGTCTTCCCTTCACTTGAAATAGCTACGAGTTATTTTTCAGCCTTACCAAGCCATTTTTCACCACTAACTAGCTATTTGTCACCCTTATTCTGTCACTGTAGATGCTTCTATTAGTGGGTGGCTCTGGAGTCAACTCTACTTTCATCTGGAGTTGACATTTCTTCTTGCGATTTCTTCTTCCTCCCGTGGCCACCTATTTGTCACCACTAAGGACCTATTTGTCACCCGTAGAGGCTTATTTGTCAACGATATGTCCTTTAGCTAGCGGGTGGCTCTTACGTTGATTCCATGAGCATTTCCTAACATTATTTGTTCTGATAGCTTCTTTTATTCCTTTTTCTTAAGCAACCAAAGCCTAGTAGCATTCTTTATTCTGGTGATAGCTTGTAATTCAATTGCACATTCCAAAGATGCACATAGCCGTTCTTCAAACAGACTATTTTGTAAACATCCATAGCTAATCCTTTATCTATCAGCCTATTCTTCAAAAGTTCATGTATAACATTAAAGCATAACAAGGCATGACATAACAAGGCATGACATTATCAAAACATTAACAAGCATATATCAAGAATTGTGATATCAAAATCATGACATCATAAATGAGTCATAGTGTTTGACATCATCAAAATCACAGGGCACAACATTCTCTCTTTTTGTGATGATAGCAAAACTGTGAGACATTATGATCAGATTTGATTAACACATTGTGATCATGACAACACTATGAACACTATGATCAACTCTCTCCCCATTTGATCAACTCCCTCCCCCTTAGAGAGTGACTTAATA
This sequence comes from Amorphophallus titanum, assembly GCA_024336825.1. NCBI lineage: Eukaryota > Viridiplantae > Streptophyta > Magnoliopsida > Alismatales > Araceae > Amorphophallus > Amorphophallus titanum. Next base: position 80,743 of record JANBPO010002302.1, on the reverse strand, counting down.
ACTCATCAAACTCTCTCTCCCTTTGACATCATCAAAAATAGTTTGATATCAAGAGTATAATCAGTAGAAAATGTTCTCCCCCTTATACAGTGAATTAACTCCTATCAATGAAATGTGCAATACTATTCTCCACCTTGATAGATGACCGCACACACATCTCCCAGACTGATCAAACTATCTCCCCCTTTGACAAAAGAGAGTGGTTTGAATAGAAGTGTAGAAGCAGGAGATGATTGAAATAATGGAATGCCATTGGCAAGAAGGGAGTTATGACAATGATAGGTTCAACATCAACTGTTGTCCCCTTTCAATGAAGATATCATCAAAAGCACAGCGTTGAGGTGATTGTAAGCATGGACAATGCAGGTCATGAACAATGGTGGTTAGGAAGTTGTAAACAATAAGCAGAATCTGACACCAATTGAAGAAATAGTGAAGCAGTAAGTGTTTTTCAGCAGACATGAGACATTGAACATAAAAATGCCAGCAGAGATTTCAGTAGGATCTGATGCCAATTGGTCTGAGCAATGATGCCAAAGATTTCAGAAAAGAACATTCAAGAAGATTTCCAATCAGATACCAATTTCATAAATCAAAAGGTAATAAATTTTCATATTCTTCCATTATAAAGAGCTTATGAAATGATCCTTATTTGACAGCCTGAATAGCTAGAATGTCTCGCTTCCCCATGAGATTGAAGAGGTCAAGAAAAGGCATTAAATGCTTATCTTTTGGGAAGTCCATCCTATAGCCCCGGCGTCGTTCGAATGAAAACTGACCTCTATCAGAAAGAGTTAGCCATTTGACTTCCATGGAGTCCGTCACCGAGTCAGAAGATTCTAATACCACCGCTATACGTCTCCGACATTAGTCGAGATCATTAACATTCTGCCATATGACGACTGGGCACACACCGGATGGAGCATCGGTCCCTTGCGCAACCGCGGAAGAAGTTGTTGAAGCCATTGCTCTAGCTAATATAAAAAAGGGGAAACAAAATTAGAAAGAAAAGAATATATTCAGAGAAGATTTCTGAAGAAAATTTGGCAGAGTCTCCCCTTAGTCGGGAGCATCCCAGAACAACAAGGGAGCCCGTCTGCACGCTTAGGTGGGACAGACCCTAAAAAAGAGCCATAGGTGATACACCTAGGCCGAATGGATAACAGGGAATGTCAGTTTCGAGGGCTAGCCTACTAGGAACCTCCCCGAAGCCATTAAGTGAAGAAGGGTGATTCCCTTTAACAGCCAATGACCAGGGCTTCGGTCCCCTGCTGCTTCACCATGGCGCTAATAACCCAAAGTCCACGGTGAAAAAGGTGGAAAAGCTTGCCAACTCTCGTTCCTGTCATTTGCGATGTGGAGGGTGGTGATGACCACCGTCTCGCATCCATCTGCAGCGAAGAAAAAGGTGAGAAGAAGAATGACCTGCCGCTCGCTTGTCAGCCTAGACCCTCGTCGGCCTCCACGATGAAAGGAAAGGGGGGGTGCACCCACTACCTCCATCATGCTCGGCGAAAAGAGAGAAGGGGGAAGGCTCGTCGACTAGAGGAGAGGCCCTCACCGTCAAAGGGAGGGACAGCCACCACCAAAGAATAAAATCCCGTCATGGGTGAAGGAACCCTTGCCGCTGCCTGATAGGAGATCGTCTAGAAGAGGGATAATGATGAGGAGATAAAAGGGTTGAGAAACCCTGCGAGGAGGTTTAAGAAGAAAAGAAGGGGGAGGGTTAGCCGGTGCCATCGCCATCGCTCCACCGCTCCACCCTTTCACCAGGTCGCCACTGAATCAAAGTGCCAGCTTCCCACCGAATCAGTGAGCAGACTCACCACTGAATCAGTGAGCAAGTCACCACTAATTCAAAGCCGTAAGTATCATCGAATCATAGCGTCACCAACTCAACCCATCCCGGCCATCACCGACTCAAGCCAAAATGGGCCCCACGTGTCAAAGCCAAGAAAATGTACGCACATCCGTGGACCTCGCTCTACTTCTCCCTCGCCCGCGACGTCCATAGTCTTCTTTCGAGCTGCCCGCCAACAGTCAAACGCTCTTTCGAACCAGAAAAGTGGGAACCTCCCCCCTACTACAGTCTGCATCTTCATCCTCTGAAATACCTTCCATGCCTCACCAAGACTAATAGTCCAACACTTTGCGGAGAGGAAAAAATGTAGAGGATGGCCTTAAGCGATGAAGAGAGGAGGAAATGCCCTTCGGGACCTTTTTATAGGCCGAAGGGCAGCTGTTGTCTGAAATGACTTTCCCCTCGAAGAAGCGTGGAAGGCAGAAACCCCTTCCCCAAGGCGATTACCTCATTTTCCACTAGCACCCCCTCAATGCAAACACGCGAAGTGGCAAGTCATTCAAAGCCTGGGAAGACGGATAGGCGCCAGTGCCACGCCAGTTGCCTGACCAATCGACACGCGAGATATCCACAGAAAAAATTGCCACCTTTTCAACAACTACGAGTAGAGTAGTCAAATTGTGCCAAAAGTGGGAAAGAACAGTCAATTCAGCATTTATTACTACCGCCATCATATACACAAGGAAAAGGAGTGTGGGTGTGTATGTGAGTGAATGGTATGAAAAAGACAAATGATGCAACAATCAATCACTCACATGCATGGACCTGTTGTGATCGCCACCAGGGTATGGAGTGTAAATGCAGGAGCACTACGTACCTTGGAAAGGGAGACGGATGAAGCCACTCGCCAATGGATGCAGCGCTGGTACGGGATGAAGACGGTCCTCTGGAGACCGCAGAAAGAGGTAGACGGCCAGACGATAGATCGTGTACAGCACTGAAGAGGAACATGGGAAGAAGACTTGGTTGGGGCCTAAACGGTCCGCAATCGGCCGCGAACAGAAGTTGGACGATCTGAGGAAGACTGTACACCTCTGTAAACGCTCTGAGGTGAACCGTATAGAGCCTCCTGATTCCAAGCCATGGAACTTAATCCTCCACCCCTTCCGACCGGCCAGGAGGGATGGGCCTCATGCTGAAGCTTCTGTTGACCTGCAAAACAACACAAATGACCAGAAAAAGCAACCCAAATAAGTTTATGAAGTGCAATATCTATGAACGGAAATGAAAGACTAAGTACATAAAAGGAATGGGGATACCTGGGGTGGGTTTTTAACCCCTATGGGTGTAAAAAAAAATCATAGGAAGGTGAAAAAAATGGTAGAATGCCAGTGAAACAACGTGGAGAAACGTGGGAGAAAATGATCATGCAATGATGAACAAACGATGTAAATGGCTAACTAAAACTGAAAAGCACACCAACACAACCACTAATCCCTGAACCGAAGGCTTAATGGATGTGGAAAGCCCTCCTCCCTAGCTGGAATTCGCTCAAGAATGCTGTAGCACATCGACGCGAACTCCCAATCTCCCCCCTCGCGAGCTTGGGCTAAGGGTGCTATTTATAGACCCTTGAAAGTCCCCTCGAAATTCAGAGATTTCCAGCGAGAATTAGCCCTAGATTCTTATGGATAAATCGTAGATAACATTCCCAACTTTTATCAGGATCAAACGGCACCAGATTTGGCCAAGAATTTGCGGAGAAAAAAGTGGAACAAGCCACGAGTTCCACCACAGATGGAGAGAGAAAAACCCACCACATCAAAAGATCTCGACACTAAACGCGGTCGATCGATGGACCACCCACCCATAAACATGGTCCATTCGGAGACCGTCTATAAGGTGTCGGTGGAAAATAAATAATGAGATAAATATGCCATTTATCCAAAGAACAGACCGAGTCAACCGGCGTATGACTCTGAAATGAAAAACGGTCGCTCGATAGACCACCCAATGAATTAGACGGCCCATCGCTAGACCGTCTACACGGTGTCGGTGATAAATCAAAAAAATGAGACAAATAGATATTTATCCAAAAATTGAACCATTTAGGACTCTGGCCTAATAAACGGTCGGTTGATGGACCGTCCAACCTATAAAAATGGGCTAACTTTAGACCGTGTACAAGAGTGGCGGTGAAAATTCAAAAATAATATAAATATCCATTTATCTAGAGGCAAAGCCGTTATAGGACTCTGAGCCATATAAACGGTCTAACAATAGACCACCGTCCATACTAAACAGTCTATCTCTAGGCCACGTTTAGGCTGGCAGTGGAAATTAATAAAATGGGATGAATAGGCCCATTCAACCCAAAGATCACGTGAAATCAAGGCCCATTAAGTCAGAATCCAAGGCGATTTAAGAGCAAGCCTGGCCAGGGAGGAAATACCCATAAAATAAGCCCAAAGAAATACCTAGAAATGACCCAATGAGTAATGGACAACTTGAGGCATCAAAATGAAGCTAAGAAGAATGACTCAACTCATAGGCAAAAAATGGGTGTCAACAGATGCCCCTCCTTAATGTCCTCTTTGCAGGGGAGCGAGCGGGGGTGAAGCAAAAGTGAAATGGAACATGGAATTTACAGAAACATGACATTGATTATCATGATATTTTTCTTGAATCTCGTGTTTTTGGTTGTTTCATGTGAAGAATGATGAGCATGTTACCCTCTAGAAGTCTCATTCTATTATTTGTGCAGTTATTTTGGGCAGTGCTCAAGGCCCAAAAATTGTAAGCCCAAACCGATGAACTGAAACAAACCGAATCGGTTTGGGTCAGTTTGGTTTGGTTCGGTTCATCATGTAAAATAGTTTAGTTTGGGTCGGTTTAAGACTCAAATCGGTTTAGTTTGGTTTGAGAAAATAAGGAGGTGAACCGGATCAAATCGGATCGTGCACACCCCTAGTAGCGAGCAATAGTGCCAGAGAGTAAGATCACAGAGGTGCCTCTTTGGGTGCCTCTCACGTTAAAGGCTCCATGAGATGGTGTATCCTCCTCATTCTGATGCCTCTGATTGAGCGATCGGTTGAGAGCCCAATCGCCACCACCAGTTCACTCAGCGGGAAAGGCAAAAGCTGCACCAACGGCCGTTCGATCCCGCTTCTTTAGATATGACAAGACGTTAGTCATGATAACAGTGACGTCACCTTGCACGCATGGGAACTGCCTTGCTCGTCAAGAAAGGTCATAGGTCGCATAGTTCTCCATGTCAAAGGTACGAGAAGGTTCGCAAAAAGATCACCAAACATTCCCCTCGCTTGACCTCGTGCAATTTCTCCCAAGCACCTAGCACCCTCGTTACTCGAGAGTGGGGGGCTACTGAGGAGGGGAAAATACCCAAACCCAGCACGGCTTAGTAACGCCAGGCCCAGCACAGCCTGATATCGCCAGGCCCTTAGCGATCATCTCCAGTAGATCCACAGTCCATGAATGTAGCCCAATGGGCTCACTCAGCACTGGTCAGCCCATAAGCATGATCCTCGCACAAGTGTTTCTCGAACCCCGTGAGATTCGCCAATGGGCTAACGTAGAGGTTATAGTTACGAGACTTATCCCGACGAACGTCAGATCACGCCCATGCCACAGTGAAGCTTGTCACGGTGCTCTTTCTCAGAGAACGGGCGAGTGAGTAACGGACAATCCCTCACGATCAGGTAGGGCATCACTCCACTAATCACGCCCTCGCTAACCTAGGAAAGTGACGATGCTATTACGACCAATATAAATAGGTCCTCGATGGACTTCGGGATATGGGGAGAGAGGACTACACTGACATTTATATAGACACATACATAGAGCCAGAGAAATACCCAGAGGGAGATCTACATGCACGACGGTGAGAAAACTCTATATCACTCCAGCTTCCTTGCCTCAAAGAGGGACAATGAGTTCTCCATTATTCTCCAAGCCCCCGCTGTGTCAAGTACTCACCACGTTGCCGAACACTTGTTTCTCTCTTAAGGTTCTCTTCTCCTTCTCTCTCTACTCTCCTCTTTGCACTTACGGTTGCATATGAGGGTTATCCGTTAGAATCACTCCCAAGACTTCTTCTGATGTACCGTTTAGTGATTACATATTTTCTCCAGATAATCGGACGTGCTTTCCCTCCAAATAAATCTTGATGATATAGTACTAGATTAAAATAACACTTTTTAATCTCTACAATGTTCTAAGGACGCTCTTTCTCTCCAAATAAATCTTGATGTTATAGTACTAGATTAAAATAACACTTTTTAATCTCTACAATGATCAAAACAACAATACATCTCACTCACCCTAATCGATCCACTTAAACCCCAGCACGTGTGAGGAGACGCCTCCCTCCCAAGCACATGCAAGAGACAGCTGCCAACACCAGTTGGACCCTCCACCTCGCACGTGCCACGTCGACACTGGAATGTTCTAGCGCTATTAAAAATAATTAACAATTCCCCAGCAGTTTAACTTGCAGAACGCAGAGTTAAGCACAACCACTTTACCTTATCTTACTTGATCTTGCTCTATTGTCTCTTCATATTCCTTATATCTCTTTCTTATGGTTACTATGGTTATTCGCGTGTTTCCTGTATCTTCCATTACTTCATCATCTAGAGCTAAAAATGTAATTACTTAAAGCATGCCTCCATGCTGATACGAAGAGACCTACTGGGCAAGTGTGCTCATTACCCTAATTTCTCAACCTTTTTAGGAAATTCAAGTGAGTTGGATTCGGATTATTCTAGCCACGGGTCCGAGAGTGATGAAGAATGATGTTTGAGAGAAGACCTAGTTATTCTTAGTCACTAGATGGGTCTAAAGTCTTGTCATGTAATTTTCTCCTTATTGAGTCATTATGTAATTTTCTTTTTCTTGAGTCCAGTTGTCATTTTATTCAAGGAAGGTCAACTATTTATGTACTTTGAAGATTATATCAATAAAGTTAAAATTTTTAATCTATATCCTTGTGCATTCCTTTTATGTGGATGTTATTGCGATCTGACTTTTATTACTAGCTTGAGGCATATGGCCAGTTGCTCACGTTTCCGAGTGTCTTCCGTTGTGTACATAGGGCTCGGGACGTGACAGTTAAGTTGGTATCAGAGCCTAGGTCTCAGAACTTACTTACTCCTAGGAAGATGTCACAGGCTAAGTCCAAGGTTAAGGACCCACATACCTATGAACCAGGAAGAAACTTCCAAACCCATGTGAGATTGGGTAGAGCTGGGATGAGATAGTTAAATTAGGAATTTTCTCTAGGTTAACCTTCATTAATTCCATAGGGAATTAACTATTGGTTATTTTCACAGGTACCTTATTTTTAAAATGGCTCACCGTGTTGACTGGGACGCGATGCGACAAATCGTTGTAGGACGTACCTAGGCACTACAGAATATGGCCCAAGTTGGTGCAAGGGTCAGTGCCGGTGATCCGCACCGTAATTTTTGAAGCTTAAATCCTCCATGATTTTCTGGCTCTGCTAATCCAAATGAAGCAGAGAACTGGATAGACGAGATGGAAAGAGTCTTCAATATCATGCAATGTGTGGATCAAGAAAAGGTCTGTCTGACCACCTTCCAATTGAATAAAGATGCACGTACATGGTGGAAGACCACCTCAGCACAACCCCAGAATGCTCAGCCTACATGGAATGAGTTTCTCACACTCTTCCAGGCAAAATACTTCTCTGAGCACATAAAGGAGAGGAAGGCTACAGAATTTACTTCTCTACACCAAGGCATGATGTCGGTGGCAGAGTATGAACTCCAATTCTCCCGTTTGGCCCCTTATGCCGAACATTTGGTGAGCACCGATATTTTAAAGGCCAACCATTTTGTGGATGGGTTAAGGCCCGTCTTTATTCAACAACTTGGCTCTCAAGATATTCAGACCTATGCGGATATGGTCCAGCGAGCGCATTTGTATGAATGGACCTTGGAAAAGGTCGAGAAACTCAAAGGCAAGGGAGAAGAGTCTAGCCGACGCATGGATTGGCATGGGAAGAAGGAAAAGTTCAGCATCACAAAACCTTACAAATCCCATAATAATAAGAAGAGATCCCAGAACGGGAGTGATAGTGGCTACCACAAGAATAAGAAGGCGAAGGAGGAAGATAAGCAAGTCATGGAGGCTTGCACATTTTGTGAGAAATTTGGTCATGCGGCAGAGAAATGCTGGAAGCATCTTGGCGCTTGTTTGAGATGTGGAAGCCAGGAAAATTGCATGCCCGATTGCCCCTTGATGAAGGAACAACCCTCAAAGAACGATGGCGGACGAAGGCGGCAAGCTCGTCTCAATGCTGTCCTGGACGAAGAAACTACTAAAGAAGGAGAACTGTTGGAAGGTAAGATTCAAATTTACTCGCATCTTGCATTTGTGTTATTTGATATGCTAGGGACAAGGGAACGAGCCCAAAATGGGGGAAAATAAAGGTTATACTTTCCTTAAGAGTCTGAAGCCGAAGAGAATGATCAGAGGTGTAGCACGGCTTTGCCCCGGCCATGCAAATGTGCCCCCTTCGCTGAGCATGCTGGGTTTCAGATTTGCAGAACAGAGTGGTGAAACCTAAAAAATTGGGGCATGAAAAATAGGGAAAAGATGAAGAAAATAACGCCCAAACATGATCAGTGCGAAGCTAATACTCCCCTTAACAGCCTTGGGTCGAAGGAAGACAATGAAGGTGCAGCAGGACTCCATCCCGCCTTGGGAAAGATGTCCCAGTTGCAAAATTGCAACAGAAAACTAGCAATCTATGATGATTTCCCAAAGGTAGGGGTGAGGAAATAAGGGTAAACATCGATGAAATGAAGCCCAAATAGGATCAACGTAAAGCTAACACTTCCCTCTATAGGCTAAGGTTGAAGAAACTCGATGGAGATGCAGCATGGTTCTGCCCTCGCCTCAGAAACACGCCCTCGTAGCGCAGGAAACAAGGCTCTGTTTATACAGAATTTATAGAAATCTAGAAAATTCCTCCACATTTTTAGGAGATAGAGTCCACAAAAATTCGAGTTTGATGGATCAAATTCGAGATAATAGTGCGGATAAGAGCCCTAAAGAGATAGAACGTGAATTGGAAGACTAATCTCAAAGTTATCAACCTCACAAGGGGCTCCCGGACGTACAAGAAACGGAGTCCAGTGAGAGCTAGACTCCTCAGCCCAGAAAATAGTCGATTTTAGAAAGTGGAGAATATCTCAAAAATGGTGCAGAACTAGCAAAAGGTGAAGAAGAAGAAGAAATTGTAGATAACGAAAAATCAAATGACTTTCATGAAAGGGGCAAGATGAGAAGGCGAGTAGAAGAGGGAAAAAATATGGAGAGAACAGAGAAAAATGCTGGGTTCACGGATGAATAGTGCAGTATGATGGAAAAATAGAAATAGCTTGAAATCAGGGGAGAACTAGTTGATGGCGAAGAAGAAGAAAATCTAGGGCTTTAAAAAATGAACAACTTTTACGAAAGGAACCTAATGAATAGAGGAACAGAAGGGGATGAAAAAAGGTTGTGTTCAGTACTGAGTAGCGAAAGGGGTCGAATACTTGATGGAAGTCGACCTAAATGGGCCCTAAGTTGACTTGGAAGGCCGAACGTTGACCTAAACAGGCCTTAGGTCGACTTGGGATCTTAGAAAAGGCCAAAAATGAAAGAAACAACCTCCAAGGCTCAACGGAATCATAATCTCTAAGGCTCAAAGGTTAGGGAATAATAAAATGGGCTCGAAATCCATCCAAGGAAGGTTCCAAAATAACGGGTAATCGGGACATCAAACATGATGAATAAGAGAAATAACACAACTTGTGGGCTAAAAATGGGTGTCAATAGATACCCCTCCTTGATGTCTGCTTTGCAAGGGAGCGAGCGAAACTAGCGCGGAGGTGAAATAGAAAGGAGATGGAGCGAAAGTGAAAATGACGTGAAATGGAGATGAAGTAGAGATGAAGTGGAGAGCACTGAAAAGCAGGCATCAAGGCAAAAGACACCTGTCACAATGAACAAGTGATAGGAATTCTCTCGAAAACGTCAAACTAACCACCCGGAATGGATGACAAGGATGAGACATGTATGGAGAACTAACTAAGGGAGAAGAGGGAAACACGACCAACCTCATTAGGGGACACAATCCACGGATAATGAGGGGATCAAAAAGGGACACAGCATAAAAGCTGGAAAAGGAAAGCTAAAATTGAGATAAAAATTCAGACAAGAATCACGCTGGCCAACCAGACCAAGCGGGCAGATCAGAGAAAATAATCAAATTCAGAGTGAAATGAGGATCTCTTATCCAAGAGAAAATTGAAGCGTAATAAACCATTGTTGAGGAGAAATCCTGAGAGGATTCAAGGCACGAATGCTCAAAATGACATGATGCATGCTGGGCTAAGATAAAGAAATCTTCAAAATGAATGTGAAGAAAAAATAAAATAGAACGTACTCAAGGATAATATTGCTAGACCAAGTCAGACAAGATCAAGAGTCTTCTTGCAATCACAGCGTGCGAGATAGAGTCCATCGTCCCCCACCCGACTCAACCGAGCGGCCTATCCAACGATTAACCATATGCTCCTAGATCATCATCGTTTTTGTTAAAGGGGAACATCAGATCCCAAAACACACAGAGAACCAGCTGATCTTTGAGAGACCATAATAAGTAGATACCATATAGTAATGCCACAATGAGCAGGGATAGAGAGTCATACCTAACTTACCTGCCAAACACAACAGTATTTTTATATTTTTTAATTTTTTCTATTTTTATGGGTTTTCATATAAGGCACAAACATGACAATATGAACATAACATAACAACATGCACGAATATGAACATAATATATTGAACGAAATATAACATGTCAAAGATTCACAAAACACAACATCATAACAAACATCACAAGAACAAATGACAAGCACGCATGAGATTGAAGACACGGTGGGACAAGACAACACCCACACGGTGGGGCAGGATACACGGCGGGACAAGGACATGGTGAGACAACATGACGGGGGACAAAAGACAACACATGCGATGACACTACGGAGAGGCAAAAGACAACATGTGTGACAATGACATAGTGGGACAAAAACACATGTGACAAGGACACGATAGGACATAGACATGGGGAACAAAAAGCATAGTGGGACAAGACACATGTGGGATAACATGGAGGGACAAAGACAATAAATGCATTCTTCAATCAAAGCCCAAAATCAAAAGAAGTAGAACCACTAGGTTCATAATCGTGAGGCATGTTGTGTTGGGTTCGTTGTGCTCCCTTTTGATCTTGGTTTTGATGATGACAAAATATTGTGTGTATGTGGAAGAACTTCATGCATGCTTGCATATCACCTTGTTGAAAGTGAGCAGACATAATCTTTGCTATACTATGCTTGCATGAGTTACTTTGAGCCATTGTGTTTTAATGGTCTCATATGGTTGAGCATATACATGTTGCATGGATAGATTGTAAAGTGCTTGCGATCTAGATCATGTCTTGATTGAACCTTGTGAAAGTAAATCAAAATGCTCATGTGATAAACATGCTTTTCTATCTTGTGTCTTGAGACTCATACATGTTATGATGCTAGCATATTGCATATACACTTGGTAGAAATGAGTTGAATGAGAATGTTTGTGGAAAGTGTAAAAATTAGTTCATTGAATGCATATCTTGTGTGTGGAGTCATGAATGTATTGGGTTACTTCACTTGATCTCAAAAATGAGTGAAGTCTTGAACGAGCTTTCAGAATGAAGATTTTCTAGTGCATTTGTGAATGAGCCTTCAAATTGAGCTTAATACATATCTTTGGTAACGACTCTGGAATTTGGCTTCATGATGTTCATTCAAAATGCATAAATCTATGGCTGCATGATCTTGATATTTGGAAAAGGAAAGTTGAGTTCTTAAATGGTTTTAAGGCTCAAACATGTTGTTTAGTTGCATGGGTTATGAAGTTGATTTTTGCTTGAGAAAAATTGGGGTTTCAAATGGTTCTAAAGCATTGAATGAGTCCCTTGCATAAACCTTGGTTGTAACGACCCAGAGCTCCGGATACTGATAACCCGGTGTAGTATCGGATTATCGCTACCAGAAACTAGGAAAGTCACTCAAGAGACTGATGAGGCCCCTAAAGGGTTGGGGGAGTTTGTTGAGGGAGCATATAATGAATTGGAGTCGCACCACGCACAATATAAATTAGAACAATATTTTAAACTGAAGTGCAGAAGCAATTGAAATATATCAGAGTGATAGTCAATATACATTAGTCCAGAATTGCCAAAGAACAAGTGCAAAACTATAAAAAGTCTGAATGTACAACTACACGGGGCATACCCTGGTCAAACGTACAAAGGAGACTCCACCGACACTAGCTGGCTGGCTAAACTCACTCCAAAAAAGCACGGGGCCCTCCGATCGAAGGCTGCAGTTGCTCACCTGAAAAGAAGAAGGGTGAGTCATAGCCAGACTCAGTAGGGGTCACGCGGAACCCTACCACACCACTAAGCAAGCAAGTATGCAAATATAAAGCAATTAGAGCATGCATTTATGCAATAAACAAGCATTGACATAATTTAAACACATGGATTGTAAAGCTATAAAACCTAACTAACTAGTCAAACAGTTATCTATATGCCAATTTAACATAATTTAATAGCGACAGAGGTTAAATCTACTAGTAGAATAAACCTCAACTATCCACGTGAAGTGAGAGACGGAGAACTCACCAGAAGGTAGAAACCAGAAGCGTCTACTGACGGCTTACACTGCGTTTCAGGCAACTCGCAAGTCAGACAAACACAACGAGCGAGAGGCGTAGAAAGTACCAGGCCATAGAAGAGAAATAGGTAGACTTAAGACTGCATAGATTACAATTACAGAATCAGGAATAACTTGGGAAGGTCGTTTTTTTTTAAAGAAAATAATTTTATTGATGATAGCTAAGGAGTACAAAATCAGCGGGGTCAAACCCCGAAAAGACACAGAGCTAGACCAATCTTATACCACCAAGGGAGACCTTGTCTAGAAACACATTTCCTCTGCAGGCTTGGGGGAGAGTTGAGGCCGAACATAAGGTGGTATTATCCGCGACTGAGCAGGCATGTGAGGCGAGGGAGTCGGCATGTGAGGCGAGGGAGTCGGCAACTCAGTTTGCCTCCCGATAGACATGAGCAACAGTGAGGTTGCTGACGGTGAGATCGCGTAGCACGATGCGCCACCACTTTAGGATTTGCCAAGACGGGCAAATAGAGCTGTTGACGGACTGCACGAGCACGGCAGAATCAGACTGTACTGAAGAAAGACTGAAGCCATATGCAGCGGCCAATCGTAATCCATCACATAACGCCCGGACCCCCGCAAGAAGGCTATTCCCAGTGCCGTAGGAGTGAGCAAATGCTACTCTGACATTCCCTGCAGGATCTCTAATACAACCTCCGCCTCCGCAATAGCCTGGGTTCCTTTTACAAGCACCGTCCACATTGAGGCAGTAGCCACAGTTGGGGGGAATCCATCGTACTAACGTGAAAGCCTTCTGTTTCCACCTCGGCTGATACGCAAAGTGAGTGAGAATAGCAGCCTGATACTGAGTGATCTCCGAACGAAAATTGGTTTTATTCGAAGCCCAGCTAACATTATTCACTATTGAAGAAATGATGTGCTGGCAGGAGGCCGACTTCGACACTTGGGAAGGTCTTTAATAATAGAAAACATGGTGGAACAGTAGTAGTAACTAGGTCGCGCCAGGACCACCTGCCGCATCCATCTGGACACGTCAAACACCCATGTCGCGTTTAGAAACATAATAACAAGATGCGTCAGCAGTGTGTATGCGTTCTTGTGAACGCGTCAGCCGTGCCACGCCACGTATGTTTACAGGTGCCGCGTATGTTAAAAGACTCGAGAAAACTGATCTGCACGGATCGTAGATGCGTCGGTCCGTCTGACGTGTTTAACTAAACGCATCAAAGAGACGTACCACGTCTAATAAAACAATGGTACACACTTCATACGAACGCATCGGTCCGAACTGACGCGTTAAACTAAACTCGTCAAGACAGACTCCTGTTCACCAAAATTTTCGAAAACACGATCCATATGCATCAACTGAGTCTGGCACGTACGAACAGAAGCATCACCCCTCCATGACGCTTTCAACTAAACGCATCAGGTATAATGGATGCGTCTCAATAATATTTTAATCCGACAAGAAAAATTCTCGACGAAAGATCCATCTAACTCCGAGAACATAGGGGTGTTTCTCAAGAAGAAAACTGGAACCATAACATGGCTACGTGATATATGGATCCCATAAATTTCCTTAGTACTGGAAAAGCACATGGAAAATATTGGGAAACATATTTAATTTAAATATGCAAGACACGTCAAAGGGTCTTGACACCAATTACAAGATATGTCAATGCTCCCAGACGTGTCATGATGTGAAACAGGTAAACATATTCTTATTAGACAGATAACTATGAGGTACGTCAATTCACTTCGACATCTGTAGCACAATACGCCAAGGTTTACCGACGTTTCTCCAACACGGTTTACAGCTTAAAAAATAACAAAAAGGAGACGTCAACTCGTTTTGACGCCAGCTACATGACACGTCGTAAGACAGTCAAAACCTAACATGAATACATGATAGCAAAAGAAGATACGTCAATTGGATTTAACGCCTGCTATTATTCTACACGTCAATTTTCTCTGATGTTTTTCTCACTTCGCAAATTGACTTCTATCAGTTCCTCAATTGTGGCTTGACCTCCATCTTCAATTTCTGGGGGCACCGACTGGAGGTCAATGAAGTCTGGAATATCCTCTTCGAGTTCAAGTACATCAACCCTTTCATTATGTTGTCCCTGGACCTCCTCGGGGACTTCTAATTCAGCTGATGGCAAAGGTATGAGCTGCTCAGCAAGCGGGTCTTCTGGAGCCTTGACTTCAGCTGATGTGTCAGCAGCTTCGAGGGACTGGCATTTGTTTATTGCCGACTCGGAGGTAAGGTACTTCAACCCGATAGTGCATAGGGTTGATCCTGCCACCACGTTGCCTTGAGCCGCTACATCTTTAATGGAGAGGGCTCGCTCCTTCTTAGCCACCACTTCAATGATGGGTGTTGTCCTATCGATTTCGCCAGAGACTTCTTCAGCTGGTTTGGGGTGTACTGGTATCACTGCCAAGGAAGGGCTGTAGGAGAGGCAAGCCTCTCCTTCTTCGGTGTCTTCGGCTTCACTATTGCTTGCCATGTCAAATTTGGCTTGTAAAGCGGTTTCTTCACAGTAAACTTGCTCCCAGCATCTGCAGGGGGTCATTGTTTCTGGTCCTCGATCTCCTGGTCAAGGTGACCGAGCATATTCAGCTTCTGCCGAATACTCATCATAAGTCACCCCCGGTGGACTCTCTTTTGTTGAGAAGAAAGTGGAGATGGCATCCACTTCATAGCGCCCACTATAATAGTATTCTTCAAGGGTGAAGCCCAATCTCAGGTGTTGGAAATGTGCCTTAATTCCTTGTCCAAGCTGGCAGGATACCATAGCTTATTGAATGCTACCTTTTCTTTGCGAGGTTGGCTGGAGGGGATGTGTTTCTTCCGAAACATTTTAGCTACCCTCTCTGATGTGAATGTTAGCCCTTGAATAGGGACTGTTAGATTTTCTAAGTCTTTAGGAAGGTGATAGTCATTATCCTCCTGCACAGGATGTTCTTTAGCTGCATAGAATAGGCTGCTGGGGCCTTCAGACTGTGCCACTTTTAGCATCTTGAGAGGCTCGACAGTGAGATGGTTGAGGCTGGGGATAGGCTTGACAAGACCCACTAAAATCTTGATATGGTCGTGATGCTTATCCACCTTGGCTTCATTTACTTCAAGGTAGGTGGCAGGAGGTGCAGCTCTGCCTACGTCCCCTGTACTAGCAATGTAAGTCATTGCCTTGGGGCTCACATAACCTGGCGGTGGTGGCGGGAACCAGTTGTCGCCAGAGGTTTTCTTTGCTGCCTTGGCGGGAGCCTTCGCTTTGGAGGTCTTCTGGGGCTGATGGAGGTTGACAAATGTTCTCTCCTCTTTTCCATCTTGATTGTATTTGAGACATTGGTGCAATGTAGATGGAACCACCAAATTTTCATGCAGCCAGGGGCGGCCGAGCAAAGCTTTATATGAGGTGTTGGAGTTAATAACATGAAACTACCCTCGTAATGAAATCTGTCATGGTGAGGGTGAATTTTGCCACTCCCAATGGCACCTCAAATTTTTGATTGAAGCTGGTGATATGCATATCTCTGACTTTATCGAGGCGTACATCAAAGTAATACCTCTGGTAAATCCTGCATAGAAGAATATTGATGGTCACTCCGGGGTCTACCAAGATTTTGTTCAACTATCGACCATTCAGCTATCCTTTCATATACAACAGTCTGTTGTGACTGATAGTGGGGAGTAGCATATCCTCCTCAGTGAAGGTTACATTTGCTCCTGGCAGTGTCTCAGCCAGGCAGGCTTCATACTGGGCAGGAGTCTGCAAGGTAGTAATAATCGCCTGCCGGGTTTCTTCACTCAGGGAGAGGATCTCCCAGATGGTGAACCTTGTCGGGAGTTTCTTCAGTAGCTTCATGACAAGGCCAAGACGGAGACAGTGCTCTCCTGCAACACCCTCTCCTCTCTCTTCAATCTGTCTAATGAAGAGGACGAGGAGGAAATATGCTTTACACCCACTATCGGGGCAAGCCAGGCCGAAGCCGCGACTACTACTCATGCAACATGGTCCAGCCGAAGATGGGGGTGCCAGTCGCCCACCAACCACAATATTATCTTCAGGGGAGAACAACCCTATAAGATACCTCCCCCAGAGGTCAAGGGAGTCTAGATCCCTCCTCCTTCAGGCTTATACAATCAGAGTGGGGGCAGCTCTGCCGCCCTTTCCTTCTTGGAATTTCGGAAGATGTCAAAAGGCAAGCAGCTAAGCCAAGATGCCAGCCCTGCAGTTGGGAGTGCTCACCTGCAACCTTAGCAGCCTTCTAGTGCTCCAGACAAAGATGAAGCCCGCCCGACGGCAGGTGACACGGGACAACAAGAGGATGACACCCAGCAGAAAGGTGCAGATTCGGAGTCTGATGAAGCAGGCCTGTCAAAGACTGCAGTTCAAGGCTTTTCCTAGTCCAAGTGGGCAGAGGAAATGAAGCTGTCTAATGTCCAAGCTGGAAGTAGGATAATGAAGCTACTCAAAAAGCTCCCGATGGGGTTCACCATCTGGGAAATTCTCTCCCTGAGTGAAGAAACCCGACAGGCGATTATCACTACTCTGCAGACGCCTGCCCAGTATGAGACATGTTTGGCTGAAGCATTGCCAGAGGCCAATGTGACCTTTACTCAGGAGGATATGTTACTCCCCACTATTAGCCATAACAGACCACTGTACATGAAGGGGCAGCTGAATGGTCGGGAGCAGAACAGAATTCTGGTGGATCCCAAAGCAGCTGTCAATATCCTGCCATACAGAATATATCATAAGTACTACTTTAATGTGTGCCTCGACAAAGTCAGAGATATGCGTATCGCCGGCTTCAATCAGAAGTTTAAAGTGCCACGTGGAGTGGCAGAATTCACCCTCACCATGGCAGATCTTACTATCAGGGTGCAGTTTCATGTCATCAACTCCAGTACCTCCTACAAGGCACTGCTTGGCCGTCCCTGGCTGCATGAAAATATGGTGGTACCTTCCACGCTACATCAATGCATCAAATACAACTAAGAAGGGAGGGAGGAAAGGATATTTGCTGACCTCCACCCATTCGAAGTGTTCGAGTGTCATCTACTCGACTCTTCTCTGTATGCGGAGCCGTCACCGAAGACCTCCAAAGCCAAGGGCCCTGCTAGGGCGTCAAAAAGTACCTCCGGCGATGATTGGTTTCCACTGTCGCCACCGGAATATGTCAACCCCAAGACAGTCTCGCACATCGCAAGCACGGGAGATGTGGGTAGAGCAGCACCTCCCGCCACCTATCCCGAAGCTAATGAAGCCAAGGTCGATCAGTACCATGACCTTATTGAAATCCCGGAGGGTTTCACAAGGCCAATACTCAGCCTCGATGCTGCCACTGTCGAGCCTTTCAAAGCATGGGAGGTGGTACAGTCTGAAGGACCTAGCAGCATGTTCTATACTGCTGAGGAGCACCCCACCCAGGAAGACGTTGACTGTCATGTCCCTAAAGATATTGAGAACCCGTCAGTCCCTATTCAAGGGTTGACATTCATTACAAGTCGAATGACGAAGATGTTCCGGAAGCAGTATGTCCCCTCCGGCCAGCCTTGCAAGGAGAAAGAAGCATTCCAAAGGCTCTAGTATTCTGCCAGCATGGACAAAGAGCTGAGACGTATCTCCCAACATCCGGGGTTGGGCTTCACCCTCGAAGAATACTATTACAGTGGGCGTTATGAAGTGGACACTATCTCCACTTTCTACCCAGCAAAAGATCGCTCACCGGGGGTAACCTTTGATGAATACCCGCTCTGGTCGAAGAAGAAGGCCCGAGTCCTTGATTTCTTGGTATATCTCATAGACAGGGGCAGATAAGGAGTGTACCGCTCAAACTTGCACAGGAGTTCCCTGCACTCACCTTCTCGATTCCTCCTCTTCCCCAACCCGGAGGCTTGCTCCGATGACTACTTTTTCTCTCCTTCTCACCCCAAGCTTGTCGGGTCTCGACAGGTGTTGAGGACTTCCTCACACTCTGCATGGCATAGAGCCAGGGTTACCAAGTCGGCGAGAGAGGAGGGAGGGTAAAGCACCAGTTCCCGCTGGAGGTTTTCATCATGGGTGCCTCCGGTCAGCGCGGTGATGGCAGAGGCTACATCTAGGTGGGGGATGCACAGGGCTCCCAACTTGAAGTGGTTGATGTAAGCTTGCAGCTTTTCCCCCTGTGCCTGCTTGAGTGCCAGCAATCCCGCGATCAGCCTCGGGGGGTCACTGCCGGCGAAGCTTTCTTTAAATAGTCACCCGAACTATCGGAAGCTAGTGATGCTCCGGGGGGTGAGTGCTTGGAACCATGCTTGAGCACACTCGTCCAAAGTTGGCATGAACGCTCAGCATTTAATGGTATCGGACTCCCCGTGCAGGGTCATCAGGGCATCGAAGCTATCATAGTGGTCGGTCGGGTCACTCTGGCCATCGTAAGATTTGAAGGTTGATGTGTAGTGATAGGCAAATCTAGAGGGGTGGGGTGAATAGATCAGCCCGTTCTTTGCATAAATAATAACTGGATTAAAAACTAAGGAATAGTAAAGCACGGACAACCACAAGTTGGTGAGCTACATGCACAAACGATGATCAAGAACGATCCTACACAAACATCTAACGCCAAAGCAAGATAGAAAGCAAACCACACAGATGCAAGGTTTTTAAGGTGGTTCGGTCTCTATCCAGAGACCTACGTCCACCCCTCACTTTAACCAAGTGAGGCTTCACTAGTGCAAAGGCACTACTGCTGATTCACAGCTTCTAACAGAGGGATAGACCACTCTCCAAACCGCTGTCACATAGCTTGAGGGTACACAACCCACTACCATGGACCAGTACACACACTGTCCGTCTTCCTACGCGCAGGTAGGGAGCAATGAGATGTTGTAGAGTTTGAAAACAAAACAAAGCTAAAAGATGGATGAAGTAGACAGAGTAAACAAGTAAGTGTTCTCTGAAATGAAGACTCCTATCTGCACGAGGGCTAGATGAAGCTGGGGCCTTGGTGCTCTGTTTCCTCTCTGGTTCGTCACTGCGAGCACTGGAACGGAAGACCACCGACTATATCATCTTCACCGGACCTGAGGATGAAGAATGATCAGCGCTCTCTTTTGTAGAGGTTCTTGGAGTATAGGAAGAAGACTCCTTCTCTACGAGAGCTACTTGGCTTCTTGCTTTGTTGCTCCCTTTTTTTTCCTACTCCACTCAGCACTGCCGTAACTCTTTATTGTTCTCTGCACACGCCTACTTCTTCGTCTCCAAGCATATATGTACTCTAGGCTTATCCTCTTCGACGACCCCTCAAACGTCGCTTTCCATTTCTTCTTTTGTTTCAGCATCTCCTTTTGTTTTCTTGCGCTGTGTTCACCTTGTACATAGAAGGTAGGGAACATGAACTGCCATATTACTTGGACTTCTGAGTGAATCTCCGACAGGGATCAGAGTCTCTAAAAAAGTAGGCTTCCAGATGATTTTTCATACACGAATGGATCGTCTGAGATCGGTTGCGGATCTTGAAATGCGGACGCATTTGATTCCCGATCTATTCTATGCGAGACAGATAGTGTCAACACGTTTAGAGGAGGTGTTGACACGTCCCTTCATGTGTCTTAGAGAAATCAGCCTCTCGCGTGTAGCTTGCACCGAAGTGTCGACTCTTGTGCTGAATTTCACCTCGGATAGCAAGCTGTGTTGCTCAGCGGCGAGGAGTGTTTCCTCGGATCAAGCTGTGAGGTAGCAGTGAGGAATTTCACCTCGGACAGTAAGTTGTGTTTCTCAATGGTGAGGATTGTGGATGCACTTTCGGGGGCATTATTTTGTTCATGCATTTGTTCGTCTGTTCATTCGTTTATTCAGTTTATTTGTGCGAGGACGTGTCAGTTACCTAGGTGACAATTTATTCGGGCCTCAAGGAAGCCCTAGGTGCGCTCAATCTGACTAGGCAGACGATTGTGTTTATCATGTCGGGACCGAGAACCCACCGTACCATAAAGGTTATGACATTAATTACATCCCCTCAGAGAGGGGAAGACCCTTGATTGATCGTCGAGAAAAAGGGCCCTACGGCCTGAAACTCATAATAATGAAAGCGAGAGTGAAATCTCAGATCGCATTTAAACAAATCTGCATTGGGGCATAAATGTTCATAGATACATATATGTCGGTCACTTGCGGACCATTCCTTGTTCGAACGGTAGTTCGCATTTGTAGCATCGAAGATGACGATAAAATCGTACAAATGTCTGCCACATACATGGCAAGTTTAATGTGGAGGCGAGATTTTATCCCGAGAGAGGCAGATCGAGTTAACAAACTATTGGCCCGAGATGAATTCAGATCATGGCCATCTTGGGGGCTCCCGAGTCCCGCGTCTGATCTATTGGGGCATCGTTGCTCTTCTCTTCCCACTCAGTCCGGAGGAGTGACTGTCCCGAGGTATGCATGGTTATAGCATTTTTTATTATCATTGTTCCAATTGTTAAACTCCGTTGTTTGTTCACACGTAGGTGGTTCATTTTATTCATTAGTTTCACATCTTTTCCTTTGTTTGGTTAGTTATTTTTTTAGAAGGCACACTAGTTTAGAGGCTAAGCAAAGGGGCACGCAGGCTTTGGGTCAAGGAGGGAGGGCGCGCCAGTTTAGCAATAAGGAGGGGCGCACCAGTTTAGCTACAAGGAGGGGTACGCCGGTTTAGAAGGGGCATAGCAGGGGCGCGCCGGTTCAGGCACAAGGAAGTTTGGCGCGTCGGCTTTGGTGACAATGAGGGGGTGCACATCGGTTTCAGGGCAAGGAATAGGAATGGGTTTTGAGTCTTGGGTTAAACCGGCGTGGCACCCTCTCGTGCCGGATTAGGCCGCGCCGCGCTATGGCTCACAAGTTTTGTTACATTCTACCCTTCTTTCATTCATCCTGTATATCAAGGCTCTTGTTCATTCAACCAGATGGGCTAAGGAGAGGGCTTAGATATTTGCTCTCTTGCTCATTAATTCAGTGAGAAGGTTTAAGTACCTTATTCATCTGTCAAGGTCAAGGTTTGAGCATTTTATCCGAATACTCATCGTGCAGAGCTCTGAAGTTCATGAATTCAATTTATGGCTTGTTCAAAAGGATTAAGCACACGCGGTTCTATCCCCACAGAGTTTAGTCTGTTCATTTACACCATATATGCATATGTTCTTTGCTCTTATTGCTTGCATCCCTAGCAAAAATCAGGCAGCATCTCCCCTGGACTGAGGGTTCACTAGAGGAAATTGGGGATCGTCAAACAGAATGTTTTAGGATGACCCCCAAAGTTTGGAGTAGCCATTAGGTGGTCTGATGACCCAAAGGTGAGTGCAAGGACCCGAGGACTAGCCTTCAAGGGTTCTAATGACTCACGGGCAGTAGCTCCACAAGAACCCCATGGAGATAGATATTCGCCATGAACGGCTATAACTATTCACCCTTCGGACGAGTTCCCTCAAAGGCCATGCCATAGAGAGGCATCCTCCCAAAGGGCCCTGGGTGATTAGAAGATAGGGAGAGAGGGGAAGAAAAGAGTGAAGTAGAATGCTATATGCATACCAAACAAGTTATGACTTGCCCCAAGTCTGTGAAGAAAACTAGTGCTTGTGTGCAAGTGTCCAGCAAGCAGCTAGAGTATACAAAAGCAACTTGGAGCTGAACGCATAAGATAGTGAAATCAAGGTGGTGCAAGTGCAAGTCTATAATGCTTGGCGTTCTGTGAATGGGGAAAGAGGAAATGGATCAATTACACAAGGCACACCCCATTGCTCAAGATATTTTTAAGATGGTTCAGTTTGCAAACCCACAGACCTACATCCACCCCTCACCAAATTGGTGAGACTTTTCTACACGCAGACGAAGTCCTCAATACGCACATGCACACACACACACACACACACGCATGCACGCGCGCACACACACACACACACGCACACACACACACACACACACACAAAGAAAACAAGCTGCAAGTGTAGCAAAAACACTTCTGGTCTCTAAACAGAGCACTGAGCACACACACTGAAATGTGGTTCAAAAATGAAAGATAAAACAAGGCAACAAAGAAATCCCGCTGTAACTTCAGATGAGAGTCTGAATATTGGTGGCTACAAATTTAGACGTGGATCCAATGGATCATCTCCTCAGGGTTTTTGTAGGGCTGATCTTTCTCCTTTCTTCTTCCCTCTTTTCTTTTCTCTCTTACAGCACTGGACTGGGTCGGCCTTAGTGCTGGGCTGCTCACCTTCCCTTCTATTTGCACTCACAGATTTTCTTGAATGCTCAAGGGCATGGCTCTCTTCAAGGGTAGCAACAGCTTCTCTACAAGCAGGAGCTTCTAATTTATAGAGGAGCTTGGATAAATTTCCCTCCAAGGGAACTGCATCTGATTGGCTGGAGTATAAAAGGAGTTCTTTGAATAATAGATCTACACCCTATTAGTTTTCTGTAGAAGGACATCCTTTCTATCTTGGAAGATCTTCTGGACAATACCACTGATTGGTTGGATGCAAACGACGGTTGCCTTGAAAGGTGACCTTTCCCATTTTTTATACTATCAGAACTGTTGACCAAAAAGATTGATATGGTAACCCAATGATGACAAGGACAATTGGCTTCTCAGGAGCCTTTTTCCAGACCTCAAACCTACTGGTGGAGCTTGTGGAGACGACTCCTGAGCATCATTGCCATAAGGTCGATTCCGAGCTTTATTTTTCATGGGATCCCGAGCATAGTCTGAGCTAGGTCTGAGCTTTATCAGGCTTGAGCAAGATGGAGTCTGAACTTTGGGCTTCAGGAAGTCTGAGCTTACTTGTATGAATGTTCCCCCACAAGGTCAAGCTTAATTGTAGTCCGAGCTTAAGACTTCATGAAATCCAAGCTTAGATATGAAGACCTAGCTTTGATATGAAGATCGAGCTTACTAGCATGAATCCGAGCTTGTCTGTACTTGACCTTGGTCCGAGCTTGTGAGAGCTTGTCTGAGCTTTGGGCTACAAGAATTTCAACCTTAGCTGCAAAGGGTCAACCTGCTTCATGGCGTCCGAGCTTATTTGGGCTCGACTCTGCTTTAGGAAGTCTAAGCTTAGGTATGACGATCGAGCTTAGTCTTGGAGAGGTCTGAGCTTCATGAGGTTTGAGCTTGAGCTAAGGAAGACCGTGCTTTGACATGTCGACCGAGCATAGTTCTGAAGACCGAGCTTTGTTACCCCAGTAGTCCGAACTTAAGCAGTGGAATCTGAGCTTAGTCATGAAGACCGAGGCAGTTGAATAAGGATTGGTCAGCCTTACTTGAATTTAACCGCCGCCATTGCTTCTTCTTTTAGCCTTGTGAGTGGGTTGGCCATGTTGACTTCTTGTGAAATGACTCTTCTTGAGGTTGACTAGAGTTGAATTGGTCAATCTTTGTCTGGGTCAATCTATGACTAAAAATATCTTGGCTTTTCTTATCATTGTTATCGCTCTTATTATGCATATGCACAAGGTTATAATGTTGGTTCCTCAACATGTTTGAATGGCTTTAGGAGTTCTAGTTTGTTCAGTCAAAATGAGTTCACTTCTACAGCACCCTTAGGATGGTGATAGCACCGTGCAGGGAGTTTGAGTTTCTTTCCCCGATCGTTGAGGTGATCCTCTAAGCATGGATTTTTCACACACTTCACGACAAGCCATAGCCGATCTTCTCTAGAGCACACCATTGCTACTTTGGCCATACCATGGGTATGCACAAAGGCCTTTTTTTTTCTCTGCTCGATCAAGTGTAAGGGCAAGAGATTGATGGGTGAGATGACCAACTTATGTGCTCCCCAATATGGGAGAGGTCTCAAATAGGGGCAGTCTGGACCCTCAAAAAAGTAAACTTTCTGCAATATCTAGCCAATAAGGGCTTTAATCAAAGTCAATAAGAATCAAAAGTAAAATTATGTGAAAATTAAAGGCATGGCAAGAGTAGCGAAGCCCCACAGGACGTCATGAGCCCGGTTGTATGCATGCCTAAGGGTCTAAAAATTAAAGACACAAAGTCCCGATGTAATAGACTATCACTTTGAGGGGTGGTGCCTTCGAAGGAAGTCAAATCTTGATGTCTCCCACCTTGCATGAAGCTTATCCTCAGTTTTATTATGTTTCTCTCTCTTAGACTGGGTTGTATCTCGAGTATGGCCTTAGTAGGGGCATCGTTCTTTAGAGGCGGTTGGTTGTGGTGAGCCACCCTCAAATGCATGCCCTGCTCAAGGGAAGCCCTTGGTGGGAGGGGAGGGGCAACGACCCCTAGCCAGTAGTTTGAGCCCATCTTTGGGTGCTACAGATTGTCATTGTCAAAATCTAAAAAAATCAAATATGTCAAAATCTAAAATATCAAAAAATATCAAAAATCTAAAAATATTTATCTTTTGTTCTTTGTTCATCTATTGAGAATAGGTATGTAATCTGTTTGCTAACTATGCATGTTGCATACTCGAGTTTCCTTGCTCTCTATCTTTCGCTCTGTCTCCTGTCCACATCATCCTTCCGATCTGTTCTTTCTTCAATCCTAACTCTTGATCCGTTATGAAGCTTATGTCCTTCCCAGCTTACCTGCTTGATCATATCTCCATGAGAGGACTTTGCCTCACGATTTTGAACCTGGCGGTTCTACTTCATCTGATCTTAGGGTTTGATTGAAGAGCACATTTGTCACCTGTTTATGTCTCGCCGTGTCCTTGTCACACATGTCTTTGTCCCATCGTGTCCTTGTCACATGTGTCTTTATCTCGTCGTGTCTTTGTCACATATATCTTCATCCCGCCGTATCATCACACGTGTCTTTGTCCCTCCATGTCGTTGCACGTATTGTCCCCCCACTGTGATTGTTGTCCCCCCGTGTCATTTCGCCATGTCGTGCTGTCCCACGGGTGTTGTGTTGTCCAACCATGTCCTTATCCCACCACATGTGCTGTCCCACTGTGTATGTGTTGTCTTGTCCTACCATGTCTTCAGTCACACGCTTGCTTGCCATTTGTTCTTATGTTTGGTTCATCTTTATGTTGTGTTTCGTCCATCTTCATTGCATTATATTATCTTTCATTCATGTTCATGTTATTGTCGTGTTTGGTTATCTTATTTAAAATCCATAAAAATTAAAAAATTAAAAAAATCTAAAAAATGTTGTTTCGCTTAACAAGTAAGTCAGGTATAGCTCTCCATCCTAGCTCTTTGTTGCATTACTATATGGTGTCTACATTATTATAGCCTCTCAAGGACCGGATGGTTCTCCGTGTGTCATGAGATCTGATATTCCCCTTTAACAAAAATGATGATGATCTAGGAACATATGGTTAATCATTGTATAAGCCACTCAATAATCGTCTGGTTGGTCAGACGGTACGCATAATAAACTTATCACTCAGTGATCGACACGCCTACGTAAATAAATCGATAAAATTAATTAATTAAATTAATCAAATAAGTAAATTAAATTCGTCCCACTAGCGGCTCCACTCGCAAGGCCAGAACGACGTGGTGGGACTGCAGGGGCGGCGGGGGCAGGACAGGAGAGACTCTCGCGGTGCCCGCCGGACGCCCCGCCAGGTAGGAGGCATGCGGCGAATGCTCTAGATCAGAAGCAGGGCAGCCTGTAGGCAAGCAACCAGTAGGAGCAACAGGGGATGTGGGGGACAGTGACGAAGGAGGCACTCCTAGCTTCGCACAGGTCGGGAAACATTTAACGGATGCCGTAATAGCAAGGCCAGGTGGAGCCAATATCCCCACCAAGAACCGAAGGGGAGGACCAAGCCGCGCCAGGTCCGCCGAAGGGCTAGCAGCCGGAGGAGCGATGGACTTGGGGGGAGCAGGAGGCACTCCATAAAACGCCAAAGAGCCAGGGGGGCAGAGACCGCAGGGGGGAGAGCAGCCCGGGCCTGTAGCAGTGCCGGTAGACACGGCCTTCCTCGAGGCACTCGCCAAGATGATAGAACCAGCCGGGGGGGAGCGACGCCAGCCGGAGGGATGACTGTAGCCGGAGGGACGACCTCCAAAGCAGGCTTCACGGGGCCCAGCCCGACGTGCTGAAGATCCCCGCCCTGGCAGGGGGCACCGAGCAACGCAGAGTAGGGGGGGGAGGCGACACTTGGACACGGTTCGACCCCGCCAGCCAGACAAACCGAGGAGGAGGAAGCTTGGGCGGCCGAAGCGGCGAGGGGGGAGGCCGCAGCGGACTCAGGTGCTGCAGGCAGGGGCACAGGGGCGGCGACGAACCCCGGAGGGGAAGGCGGCGGTCCATAGGAGGAGTCCATCGGCCCGGCTAGGGAGGCAGGAGAAGTGGCCAGATCGGACATGAGCAGCGGAGGCGCTGGCGGGGCATGAACAGAGCAGCCTGCCACCGAGGCATCACCACCAGAGAAACCAACAGCCACTGGGGAGCTGGGGGCAACTGCCGAGGAAGGAACATACTCCAGGCCAACCGCTCCAGCCGGCAGAGGAGCATTGGAGGAAGAAGACCCTGGGTGGCAGAGACCCTGGGCAATCGTGGGGCTGCAGCACGAAGCTCCCAGATCAGGAAGAGGACCTCCAGAGGCTGGCAGCTGACCGCAAGGTAGACCACCACCTGCCACCGCTACAGCCTCAGGTAGCAGAGACGCTCCACCAGCCGGAGAAGGGACAGGAGCCAAGGGAGGGTCTACCGCAGAAACCAGGGCAGGCGAAGGGGGGGCCTGGCCAGAGGCAGGAGCAGTAGCAGGCCGCCATGCACGAGGAGGCCCAAGCGGATCCAAGCAACGGTCAGGAGCACCATCAGTAGGTCATCCAACAGCAAACTTCTTGCAATTGGCATGTAAATGCCCAAGCCGCTTGCAGAGAGAATAGAATAGGGGAGGGTTCTGGTAGGCTAGATGCTGCCAAAACCCAGAAGCTCCAATGCCCACCCAGACACGGTGGGGCAGAGGCTTAGAGATATCCAGAAGAACGCAGACACGGGCTACGTTAGTGCGAGTGAGATAAGAGAGTATCCTTGGCAATCTGAAGAATCGGCCCTAGACTCCCTGCAATGGAGTGAATCATAGCTTCACAGTAAAAGTTTGGAGGGGGCCCTGGGAGATCAACCCAAATAGGAACGGTGGGAGAGTCCTCAACCGGAGAGAAATAGATGGACCATTTGGAGAAGAGGAACAATTTTCCTTTCACAAAAAGAGACTCCTTCAGTAAAACTTTTAGAAAATCATCCTTGTTGAGAAACCTGAGGAGGAGGTGGCGTGCATCTAAGGAGCTTATGACGAAATCATGGGCAAACTGAAATCGCTGCACAAGGAGAGCTCTTGTGTCTTGGAAGGAAGGCCTCCCCTGAGGGGTTCTGGCAGCAATGGCAAACTCCATGGGCTTGCGGGAGAGGTTGACCTCGTCCAAAGAAAAAAAGGTAGTCGGCTCACCCGCGTCGGTCAAGGCCGGGGCATGAGCTATCAAGGAGGATGGCGGCGGGGCGAAGGATCGCCAGACAGCTTGGGCGAAGGAAGGAGGCGGGGCTGTGCAAGCTCTAGGAGCAGCAGGGAGATGCTGGGTAGATGCGTTGGGGCCAGTAGCACCCGCGGCATGGGCGGGCGGGGTAGCACCGCCAACAGAAGCTGGGAGGCCTTGAGACGACGCAGGGTCTGATGGTGAAGTAGCAGCACTCCCTGCCGCAAGCAACAAGGCGGAGGGGACACCAGTCGAACAGCCCAGCAAAGAAGTAGGGTCAGATGCATCGAGCGCGCTAGCCTGGTCGCCATGCACCTCCGACAAAGGGCCATCGCCAGTGGTAGGGGGAAGTAGCTCATCCGCGGGAGGAGCGCCAAGGATGGAGGGTGCGAGGCGAGAGGCAGTAGCACTGACAGGGGGGGAGAGGCCGCAGGGGCGAGAGGCCCACCTGGAGGAACAACAGGGCTGATGGCAGGCACAGCTAGCACCGGCAGAGGAGCGTCGTTGAGATGGAAGTCAGGGACAGCCAAGAAAAGAGCACTGTTTTTGGGCGCCGTCCCAACAGGGTCAACGGTGGTCAACGGGAGGGAGCAGGCGGTGTTCGACGGGAGAGAGAACTCTGAGGGATCAGAGGGGAGAGGGGGGGCGGACGCAGAAGACGATGGATGGGGTGCAGAGGAGGGTGAGTAGCCAGGAGGGGAGATCTCCGCTGGAAGGGTTCCCGCCAACGGAGCTTGAACAATGCTCGCTTACGTGTGCGAGGCACCAAGGACGTGTCGAAGCGTAACTAGGTGGGGCACGGCCCGTAGGCTCCCTGGGGAGGAGAGGAGGGGAGGTGTGGCGAGACCAGGCAGAGCAGCCACACCGACCGTCGCTGGAGGAGGAGGGGAGGCTGAGGGAAGAACCAGGGGGCCATGAGCAGCAGCAGAGAGCGGAGCAGCTCTCTCATCCATACAATCAAGGTGGCCAACACAGACCACAGCCGGAGACGCCAGGGGACCACTGGCCATAGGCGCCAGCGGCAGAGAAGGGGTAGGAGGGTGGGAACCATGGAGAAGCCCTCCCAAACCGGCAGCGGTGGCTGCTCCCATCGCCGGCCAGGCTAAGCCCTCGTCCGCACGATCCCGGCAACCACCGGCAGTGGAGCGGCAGTAGGACGGCCCGCAGGAGGCCGACCAGCAGGCATCAGCCAGATGGGGAACGGCCGTAGGTGGTGCTCGATGCCCCTGCCCCAGGGAGGAGTCTTGCGCACGTGGTCCACCAGTAGGAGGAGGTCCCTTCGACAGGGTGCGGTTGGAGGGTTCCACAGAAACTCCCGAGAGCAGAGCGTTCGGCTCTCCGACCGGCCAAACAGCATTGGGGACCGCCGAGGGGGCCAAAGAGGGAAGCAGGTGTTCAGCCAGAGCAGGGGAGGGGACCTCTCTCACGGCGACGGCAGAAAACAGAGCACCGTTGGAGGTGCCTATCCCGTCGATGGAGGGTTCGGTCAACGCAGAGGGGACGTTTGACTGATTGGCTGTGTGTCCGGGAGGCTGAGGTAGCGTGGGCAGATGATGGGCGAACTGCAGTGCTGTGCACGACTGTTGAACCTCATCGTTGGAAAAGAAGGCGGCCGGTTCTCCAGAATCAGAGAACGCCGGGGCATGCACATCCATGTTGAGCTTTGGCAGACCAACCGATTGGCTGACCACTAGGCCGAAGGAGGGGGCCAGCGCAGAGGTGGAACCTCCAGCTATAGAACCACCTGGGACACGAGCCCAGGGGGAAGGTGTGGGCGCCGCTGAAACAGGAGGAGGTCGTGCTGGTGGGGCGGTGGACGACGGACCCGCCACTTTCTCGCCAAGCAAACCCTGTGCGGCACGAGGGCTAGCGGGGTCGGACGGTGGAGCGTTGCGCGGATATGAGCAGGCGAGGTCCACCGCCGCGCCATCGATGTCACCAAAGGGGCCAGTGCAGACGCCGGACGGGGGGGTACCTCAGTAGTAGGGATCGCGGGAACCACCCCTGCGCAGGCAGCAGAGGAAGGGGCCGGCCCTACGGTGACAGGGGAGCTAGCAGCGTGTTCCAAGGGAAGGGCCGCGGGCATGGAGTGGGCATCTGGTGCAGTGGAGGGTGACCCAACACGGTAGACGACATCCGGCACAATGGTGTGCCAGGTGGAGGGAGTGTGACGGTGGAACGGGGGAGTGTGCCGTGGGAGGCGTGTGAGAGCGGGGAGTGTGCCGGGGGAGGCGTGTGAGAGCGGGGAGTGTGCCGGGTGGCCATCCGAGTGAGGGAGAAAATGAGAGTGAGAAAGAATGAGAGAAAGAGGGTGAGAGAGAGAGAGAGGATCACCCCTTTTATTTTATTTTATAGTGCTGGACATCGACCCTATGTTCAAGGCTATCTTGGGTCGTCCGTGGCTCGATACTCTTGGTGCCGTGCCATCTACCGCCCATCAATGTCTTAAATTCCCGTTTCAGGGGAGGGT
Source organism: Amorphophallus titanum (assembly GCA_024336825.1). Taxonomy (NCBI): domain Eukaryota; kingdom Viridiplantae; phylum Streptophyta; class Magnoliopsida; order Alismatales; family Araceae; genus Amorphophallus; species Amorphophallus titanum. The sequence continues at coordinate 50,269 of JANBPO010002302.1, read as the reverse complement.
GGTAAAAGTTAAAAGCTTGTCTTCAACCCAGTCAGTGAAGGCCATTTCAGAGAAAATCTTGCCCACATTATGGCCCAGCAGTCAGCCCGTTATATCTGTATTGGATCTGGCTTCCCATGGGCTTACGCACCCCGCAAGCCTGTCACTATGCCTGTCAATGTCAAGGAAATGCCCAAGATCCGAGATTCCAAAGGATGGTCCATCATTCTGAAATTAGGCTATCAACCAGGGAGAGGCCTCGGAGTACAACTCCACGGACGTACTAAGCCAGTACCCAAGGGTAGGAAAATGAACAGACAGAGTCTCAGTTATCGGGAGTCTGCACTATCCATGATGGGTGATTCTGGCCCGCTTACATGGGATTACCATCAACATTTTGTCAGAGGTCCTCTTCAGCCAGGCACGATAAAGTCACAGTCAGCTCATAAGAATGCGGCATATGCACTGGCCGATCTGCCCCAGGTGCTAAAGGGGCCAGTTGATGACATGGCAGAGTTTAGCCAAGCATTTTTCAGGCTATTCAAGGGACCTATGGTTGATCTGAAAAGAAATCAGGAGGTTCAGCTCATGAGGTGGCGACCCAAGAGGCTAGTTTACAGTTCCCAGGGGCAGGAGATCTCGCCTGATCTTTCTATTTTATCTCCTTCTTGGATCAAAATCATCCTTCAACAGCTCAGCTTTATTCCTCGGTCGCCACCTCGGTTGGTTGATCTTTCCATATTCTAGTCTCCCCTTCTCCAAAAGCAGTCAACTGAGTTCTTGATCGTTGATTGTCCATGCGGGCGCTGCCCGCCCATTGATCTTACATCTAAATGGTCCCCTGATGACCCCACCAATCTCTCAGGTATGTGGTTCCGATCCACTGACCCGTTCTTTGATGCAATCTTCCATTCTCTCTGTCCTAAGGCACTACCTCCTCCTCCTTCCTCTCTTTCAAATCAAGCCGAGCGTCACGAAGACCAGTGGTCTCGTTGCAACCGTCACGACCGTGAACGGCAGCATCACCACGACGGACTTCAGTGGCCGAGTGTTGGGCCTGAGCAGCAACCTGATTGCGCGACAGCCGTCTCCGACGACGCAGCTTACTGTCGGTGTGGGCCGAGAGGTCCGCGAGTGCAGTTACAAGCTGGCATCGAAGGACTGGCTGCCGATGACGATCACGGCAATCGAGTGGACTGGACAATACTTCAACCGCGTACGGAGGGTCGGCTGATGGGTAGCGTAAACACGATCCTGCAAGCCAACAACATTACTCGTGTCAAGATGGCCGAGTACAATGCTGCCGTCACGGTACAGGTTGCAGGAAACAAGAAAGAAGCGGCGATGGCGTCGCTTTCGGATTTCTCCCGCTCGCTAGGTAACACGCTCCGAATGGAGGCAGCGGGTAAGCAGTTCAATGAAGCGACGAGTCAGCTTGCAGAAGCTCTCGAAGCTCGTGGCACTGGAAAGATCAACACGTCTCTCGCTGCGGCTGAACGCATGGGGCAACTCACTGCGCAGGCGAGCGCGATGGGCGTGGGCGGGTCGAGCATGGACTTGCTCAACGACACTGTGAAGCTACAGCGCAACATCACGCAGGACTTGCAGGACGAAGCGACTGGCCGACTGGCTGCTCGCGCGTTCCGGCCTGGAGGCGGTGACGCCGGGCGACAAGGCGACGATCAAGATGCTCGCGCGCGGGCTGAAGGAACAGCTCTCCGCCGAGGAGGCGCTGGACGTGGAGGTGCGCGTCGGCGGCCGCGCGGCCAGCGTGCACGTCACGCGCGCCGATTTCGAGTGGTACGTTTCCATGTCTATTTACCCCCCCTTTTGTTCATACTTTCATGTCGGTTCATGCTTGTTCATGTTCAGGCTTCATGCATATACTAGCATAGTTTGTTTGGGGCGGGGATAAGGAGGGTGAAATAAACTATCAACAACCTATAGCTGCTGCAGGCGCTGCGACTGCTGTCGTTGGGGCTTTAGTGGGCGTAGACGACTGTGCCTTCAAACAATCTTTAATCTTGTGATTAGGGCTTACACATCTCAGACACCTGCCAGTCACCATCCAGCACTCTTTACCTCCATGCCATTTCCCGCAATGCATGCATTCTGCCTTGTCTCTTGACAAGCCTCTGTGGACATCAAAAAAATGGTGATCATACAGCATGTGCGTCCAGGCACCCAAAAGTGAGTTAAGGACAGAAAGGCCGAACGAACCCAATACCTCGCCCGATCGGGACGAGAACATACCTGAGGGTCTGCTACTTGATAAGGAAGCCCCTCAGGCAGAAGATACGGCCACGGCTCCCCAACTGGCAGTGACGAAGACCGAATCAGGAAAAACCTGAGAATTTAGACGCGGGTTTGGCATGCGTCGAAAATCATTAAAAGTCCTGAACCGGGACTCAGAGGCTTCGAACCAAACGCCCCAGAGGCGGTGCATTACAACTAAAGCATTACGGGAGGGCAAGCGCTTGTCTGAATCACCGTGAAGTCGGGATGGAATCTCTTGACACTGAAACCGGTGCACCCCTCCAAGGGGTTTTAAACCGGCGCGCCCCTCCAAGGGATCTTCAATCGGCACGCCCCTCCTTCCCTTGCGGAACCGGCGCGCCCTCTTGTGTAGCTAAACCAATGCACTAATTGTATATGGCCTAAATCGGTGCGGCCCCTGGCCGCGCCGGTTTAACCTAATGCCACCCCCCACGCCATTTAACCAAGGCTGCCATCCCATCCTGAGTCTGATGCCCTGTTTTCCTGTGAATAGACTGGCGATGGAGACTGTTTGCCTGAAATGGAGTGGACGCCAACATTTAACTGGTGGGCAACCACCTACACGCCAAGAATGGAAGCCTTTGAGCACCCCACTAAATGACGCATCTCCACTGGTCGCCGTCAACCAATCTCGGGCAAACATCTCCCCTACTCTACCGCTGCCCTATCCGCAGGCCACTCAGGGTCTTTGAGCAGGAAAAGGTAAAAGACAGAAGAGAGAGGATTTTAGCTTCGGTGGCCTCCCCCATCTCCACTCCTATAAAAGGGAGGCAGACTCTACTGGTTCGTGGTTGGTGAGTGGAGGAGGTGTTGGCTGGCTAACAGAAGAAAAGAAGAGGCAAGAAGAAGAGAAGCTCCGTCCCCCCCTGCGCCTGCGAGGTGAAGAAAAGAGAGTGAGTGTGAGAGAAGAGAGGTGAGCCTAGAGGGGAAGGAGCTTGTGCTCTCTTCCCCTTCCCCCCACTGGTGTATCCACTTCTTCCTCCTCTGCTGTGTTTTCCTTTGCTTTGGGGTATATCCCCTTCTGTATTTAGCTTTCCCCCCTCTTGCGGATGAATAAAAGATAATCTTTGGCAAGCATAATCTTCTACTTCATTAGCCTCTACCTTCCCTTTCTCTCTGTCTTCTACTCATCCAGGGCCCCTCGAGGCCTGCCTCTCCATGGCATGATCTTTGAAGGAACCCATCTGAAGGGGTGAACATTTATATCCTTCCATGGCAAACATCTGTTTCATTGGAATTCCCACAAAACTGCTATCCGTGAGTTGTTAGAACCCTTGAAGGCTAGTCCTCGGGTCCTTGCACTCACCTGTGGGTTATCGGATGGCCGTATGGCTACTCTGAGTTTTGGGGGTCATCCCAGAGTACTCCGTTTGATGATCCCCCATTTCCCCTGGCAAACCTCAGTCCGGGGGAGGCAACCGCCTTCTTGCCTTTGTCTTTCTGTTGCTCGAACGCCTTGATATCAAGGGCGTTGGCTTCTTTAGTCGCTTGATGCCGTTCAGCTGCTTTGCCTTTTTGTGCTGCGGCAATAGTTGATGCAGGAGCAAGTCTGGCCAGGAAGGTTTCTACCTCGGCCACAATATTGTTTAATCGGTCAAACAACCAGATTTTCATTCCTATCATCTTTTCCAGGACCTCTCTCCTGAGATTCTGCTTACATATCTGTACAGCATCCTCCTGGTGCGGGGGCCGCTTGCATCTCATTCTGAGATTCCTCCACCTCTTAATGTAATAAAGGGCTATCTCATCTGCCCTCTATCTTGTTGAATAGAGTTCGGCCACTGTGACCTCCTTCTCTGTAACATGAAATCTTTCACTAAAGCTCCTCTGCATGTTCGACCAGTCACTGATCGACCTAGTTAGGAGGCTGGAGTACCATTCAAAAGCGAGCCCCGTCAGTGAGGACCCAAAAAATTTCAGCAAATATGAGTCGTCAGTGGCTAGATCACCCATGACGGTCATATAGTAAGTGACATGTTCTTTCGGGGATCCCTTCCCGTTGAACTTGTTGAATTTTGGCGACTTGCTAATCTGGGGAGGGAACCGCTTGGCAGTATGATGTGGTGGGTACGGCACCCTATACGCATCAAACGCGATGTAGTCGCCTTCACTTCTTTCAGTGAGCTTCATCTCGATCATCCTTTCCACTATCATCTTGTTCATGATGGTTGGATCAACTGGTTCTGGGTACAAATGTGCCGGCTATAGGTAGGGGGTGGCCAGGGTGGTCGCTTGTGGAGGAGGACGTAGTAGTGGAGGTGTTTGGTGCACCTGTCGCAGCACTGGCGGCATCAGCGGCTGTGGTGCATGTTGCTATGTTGTTGCCAAGTTGGGCTCTGCCAGCTGGGGCAAGGTGTAGAGTGGTGGGAAGTCACTCGGGTTGGCCGCTCCCCGCGACAATTCGCCCTGCATCTCAGGCTTCTTGGAAGCCGAAGACTGTTCTGTCTTCTCCATCAGTTGTTTCTTCAGCAGCTCTATCTCCTGCTGGTACCTTTGAAGCATCATCAACACTGTCAGGTCCATAGCCGCTGTGCTGGGGATGGCTTCTGTTGTTTCCCTTGATGCGCCTTCTGGCAGGATGTCGAGCATCACATCCTCTTCTTCTGGCGTCACCACATTGGCAGTTAGAATGATGGCTTCATCAAGTTGCAGGTGGTGAGCTACGTCTTGCTTTCCCCTAGCTACTGCCATCATCTCCCTTGTGGCTTCTGCCCTTCGGGTATTCGACCCTGGCCTTCCGACCAACCGAGCCAGCTCCTGAGGCTCCTTAGGTAGTCTTCCATATCAGCTGGGCACCCCAGCCATATTGCAAGTGAAGACTTGCCTTCTTCTCCTCTGTCGATGGACCTTCCTTTTCACATGCTCCGGGAAGGTCAACCTCTCGAATACGGAGATTCTTTTTCTCTCTTCCCGTCGAGGGGCGGTTTCATCGGCTTCAACCTCCAAGCCATTCTCATACTCATTGTCATCAACTGACGATGCCATTCTTCTTTCTTCTTCTTCTTCTTCTTCTTCGACAGCAGTTGGTGGGCGGTCTTCCTCTTCTACCATGGCTACTTGTAGTAGTCGTTGTTGGCCTACTGAGGGGTTGCCTAGACCCCTGAAATAGTTCCTGACCAGGCTGATCATCTCTTCTTGCCCCCGCTCCCGATGTAGGACGAGGGATAACTATCGACCTCCTGTCAGGGGGATGTATGCTAGTCGGGCTCTTCCGATTGGTTGCTCGAATCTTCTCCCTAGTGTGGGGACAACAGCTTTTCGGGCGTATGCCCTGAAGCTTGGACGGCGCGGAGGATCCACGACCAGTATACATATAGCACCTCAAAAAGTTCACCTCGGGGGATCACGCCCCTGAACCCCCGACCTTATGGGCAAGGGGGCGTTGCCCCCCTGCAACCCCCCGCCAACTTACCGCGAAGTTGGATCCGCGAAGGGACAAGGTGGAGCCTACCTAAACAAGGATGAGGCCCCACGCACTCAATCAACCAAGGAAAGGAGTCACCTTCATGATGGCTAGACAAGGTCCGCGGGATGTCCAAAATTAGGCGTCTACAACACTCCCACCCAATGATTTCATCTAGAAAGCACACTTTGAAGATCCAGGTGTCAGATGCTGATGAAGAGTTGATCCACGTGATAGATCTTGAAGACGAAGTGAAACCACATGCCTGATCATTCTTGAAGACTGTAAGCCTTGGAGCCTTGGATCACATGCCTGATTACTCAATTCTGGGATATGTAATAACTTGAAATCTACCTCTTAAGTGATTGATTTAATTCTTGTCAATAAGATATAAGACATTTCATCAAATACATTTTCATTATGTTGGTTTAGGAAACTGCACACTTAATCAATTTCAGAGAAATCATATACTTAGATCAAGGGCCTCTAAGATAATGCAGATGCATTAAAGTATACGCCCCAATTCAGACTTGATGACCTGGATTCTAAATGTGCATCGACCTTGGACTTTATATGTGCATAGACTTAAGACTCTGCATGTGCACAGACTCTAAACTCTGCATGTGCACCGACCTTGTAGAGCATGATAAAGAATGTGCATCGACCTTGCAGAGTATGCTACAGTGCGTGCACCGACCTGTAGAACATGCTACACTACATGCATTGACCTTGCTTTACACAAGGTGCAACATGCATCGACCTTGCTTCAACTGCTAGGTTGCTAGCATCAGCCTATGTACAAAGTGCACTGACGTTATACCACAAGGTGCATGTAGTGCATTGACCTGATGGTGTACTATGTTCAATGTGCACCAACTTGACAGTGCGATTCTTCTACATGTGCATCGACCTTCTAGTGCAATTCTTCTACATGTGCATCAACTTTTCTAGGTGATAACTCTGCACATGTGTAGACCTTCAGAGTCTAAATGGACATATCCACTGACCTTTATATGCATCAGATTAAAATGTGCATTGACCTTACCTGACAAAGAAAGTATATGCACTGACCTAGTAGTTTGATGAAGTGGAGGATGCATCGACCTTTATGCAAGAATTCTACATGTGCACTGACCTTTACTGTAGTTGCTATCTTACTAGCATCAACCTTCATGCAAGTCTTCTACATGTGCATCGACTTTTACTATAGTCGCTATCTCACTAGCATTGACCTTCATGCACTATAGAATGAACATGCATCGACCTTCATGTACAATATGCATCAACCTTGATGTGCAGTAGTATGAGCATGCATCAACCTTAATATGCAATACACATTGACCTTTATGCAACAGTTATGAACATGCATTGACCTTCATTGACTCAAAGTGAATATGTGCACTAACCTTATACGCATCTTTGCTTATCTTAGCTTAATTTGTTGTCTTCCTTCTTACCTCATGCTGATTTCTTATAGTCAACAGTTCTCCACAGTCTGATTGTCCTACCAATGTCCTGTTCCATACTTTCATGCACATGAAAATGCATATAAAAATGCATATGAAGAGTCAAGACATATATCATCATCAATCATACACAAACATCATGACATCATCAAAATCACAACCTTATGCTCATAACCAATGAGTCACAGTGTTTGACATCATCAAAACCACAAGGGTACAACAGAATAAACCCATATGCATTCTAAATTTGCAAATACACTTTGATTTGAGTGGGACATATGGGTAAAGTGGTGCTTTATGAACAAAAGCTCAATGGAAAGGTAGCCAAACCTATCGGTACCCTGAGCTCTAGGTCGTTACAGTTGGTATCAGAGCGGTGTTGGGGAATTGTATCAGGAATTGAAATCCATATTGGTACAGGGCAAGTCCCTTTGAGTCGTTCGTTGTTGGCTTAGGGTGTTTCTTGCGAGTGCTGACGTGTTTTCCGTTGTTGTGCTTCCCTAGATTCAAGATGCCGCCTCGTAGGCGAAGAGCCCCAGTTCCTCGGAATGAGACTAGTGTTTCACCTGCTCCTGTTGTACTGGTTCCTGCCCAGGCTGCACCTGTTCCTATTCTGCCTGCGGAGTTACCCGGCAGTCGTGGACGAGCGCTGAAAGAATTTCTGCTGTTTCATCCACCGACATTCGAGGGTCAATCAGACCCGGAGGCAGCAAGGGAGTGGTTGGATGCCACTGAATGTGTCTTGTAATGCATGGAGTGTGCCGAGGACAAAAGGGTTATGTTGGCTTCTTATCATCTTCAAGGTACTGCACGCACGTGGTGGACTACGGAGTGGGAGGTTGCCTTCCATTCTCGTCCGCTTTGACAGATCACATGGGTGGAGTTCGTTGCTGCATTCGAATGTGTCTATACTCCAGCCTGCCTAAAGTTAGCTAAGATGTACCAATTTTTGGAGCTGACACAGGACGAGATGTCAGTGCTGTAATATCGAGATAAGTTCATTGAGCTGGGCCGGTATGCACCCCACATTTTTACCGATGAGACCATGAGGACTCAGCAGTTTCTGCGCAGACTGAAAGTAGAATTGAGCCTGTCGCTGTTCGCTACCTATGTAACTGAGTTGAATTCTGCATATTAAGCCGTCGTCACGCTAAAGTTAGAGTTGGTGAGGACTCGAGGACTTTCTCAGACTGGGATGGTTCTGTCGGGCGTGCAACATTAGCCGCCCCACCAGTCGTCTGTCTCAGGAGCTTCTCCTGCTTTCTCTCCTGCCGATGGTGCTTCCTTCTAGCAATCTCAGGGCAGGGGTTTTCGATTTAAGAAAAAGAAAAAGAGGTTCGATCAGTCGGCATTTTCTGATCCGAGTCAGTAGTCTGTTTCCTCTATTTGACTGCGTCAGGATGTTGTTACTTTTCAGTCGAGGTTGTGTTCCAGGTGTGGTGGCAGTCATCTGAGTGTGCCGTGCTCTTTGCCGGTTGTCTGTTATCGCTATGATCAGTCAGGGCACATTTCCTGAAACTATCCGTTGAGGCCGCAGACGGTGCAGTTCTTGTAGACTTCTCAGTCACAGCAGCTACAATTCTCTCTTCCTCCACCGCCTCAACCTCAACTGTGTCAATTGTTAGTTCCTACTCCTTCTCAGCAGTCATCCGCAGCTAGCTGTCCGCTGAGAGCCAGAGTTACTCACGTCACTCATGCGGATGCGTTGGCATCTAATCTAATCGAAGGTACGGTTTTAATTTATGATCGCTCAGCGCGTGTTCTTTTTGATTCAGGTGCGACCCATTCTTTTATCTCCGAGGATTTTATTGCGCGTATCGAAAAGTTGGTGAATGAAGTTTCCTGTGAGATGCTCGTGGAGTTGCCGTCTGACGATTACATGTCCACTCCTCTTTGCCTGAAAAATTCTCCAGTTATGGTCAATGGTCGGAAACTGCCAGCGAGGCTTTATGCATTACAGTTGACCGACTACGACATGATTCTTGGTATAGATTGGCTAGAACTTTATGGCGCCGTGGTTGACTGCCGTCTCAAGCGAGTCTACTTAATGTCACGCGAAAAGTCAGCCTTCTATTTTCAAGGTATCTATTTCTGTCTCGTTCAGTTGTCTTTTCTGTCAGTAAGGCGTGTCGTGTTGTCAGTTTCCTCCTTATCCTTTCGTCAAATTTTCAAGATGAAATTTCTTTTAGGGGGGAGAGATTGTAACACCCGTAAATTAGCAGATGAGATCTTGACAGACTGAACACAACTAAAATGTCGTGCACACAACATAACACTGACCTCAGGCAAAGCCACAAGGAGGCTGGCCCAGAAAGGTCACGACGCCCGAGAAGCACGAGAGTCACGTGGAAGTCACGTGTCACGTGACTGGAGTGCCCCTCAGTAGAAGAATAGCCAGCTGCATCCCTTGACGTCTTACGCTACGCCTATAAGTGGCTCGTCTGCCTATCATCCTAAAGCACGACCGAGACCAAGACACTGTCAGAACCAAAATAGTACTACCGTCGCAAGTAACTAGATAGGGAAACGCCCATCGGCGTCAGACCAAGCCCATGACTGCGTGTGCACACACTGGCTCATTGCCCTGAGCTAGGACTCTAGCTAGTTTTCTCCCCCAGCAGACGCTACTACAAAGCAACGGAGCCCACAGAAACTAGCTTATAAACTGTGTATCGGGAACTACCTCGCCACCACTCCCAGGTGGGCAGACACGTCAACACGAGTCATCAGGCTACAACTAGTGGAGGTTCACGAGGCACAGACTCTAAAACACGAGTGCCAGAGTACAGACAGGCAAGAAGCACTGTCACACGTACTACGAAGCACCAATGGCAGTACATAAAACTGCCAATTGACTCAGGACAAGGCAACTAGACCTGAAACTACAGTGATCATTGAGTCTTACAACTCAGAGTCAAGATCATCGTATGAAGTAGAATAAGCCGCCAATCAGTTTAATCCTAAGCTAGAGAAAATGACACTCCATAGGAAACGACTAACGGAGACCTGAGGGAACACTAGGAACCCTCAGCACACTTGGATACATAAAGCGAGGTAAGGCGATACCTCACGGCATCCATAACCGTGTCTCAAACTAGACAGAACTGTCGAGACACACACAAGGTCACCTGTCAACCACTGGGTCACACCGGGTTGACTGGAACCATACAATGACATTAAAAAGTAGTACAAAAGACTGCCCATGGCAAGAACACTCCTGGACACCTTATATCATGGTTATAGCCCCCATAGGACATTAAGAGACATCCACGAGACAATGGGCAAACCACAAGGTCAAGCCAAGATTTCGAAAAACCAAACCACCGGCAAACCACCCTCTGGAGGATAAGCAATCTATCACTCGGCTGCCTAATGACATAAGCAGTCAAGGAAAGAATCACTACCCCCACGGAGTTAAGGACTCTGGCGATCAAGGGTTGGGCTACTAGGGCACGGTGATGGTCAAGGAATAAGCCGCTAGACACAGTTGACCCCGAACAGACTTACCCTATCAAACCACCATAGCGGTCTAATATTGACGCGCTACATAGACCTGGCGGTTTAAGAATAAACCACCACGCTAACCGCCCTAGATAATAACCTAAGACGGACAGATCTATAGCGGCCTAATAGAGGCATACTACACGGCTCTAACGCATGAAGATTGGGCCGTTAGAGCCAACTGACTTAAACTATTGACTCAGTCAAACGATATGTAGTGGCCTAATGTAGGCGCACTACAAAGCTCTAGCGGTCAAAGTTAGAACCGTCAGACTCAGAAATCGAGGAACCATGGGTCTGTGACGCACCAACGGAGGGGTGCAAGAGGAAGGTGGCGGTCCAAGAGTGGGCCATCATGCTCACCAGACCTCGAGCTGACCAACACGCCAAGGGAACGTGGCGGTCTATCATAGGGCTGCCAGAGACTGTGGCGATCTCTGGAACGGTCGCTAAAACGTCATGACGGGAAAAATAGGGGAAAGGCCTAATCGGCCCGTTCCCCTCCCCATTCGCGTCGAAATGTAGGGGAATCAGTACAGGATGATGAAATACAACCTTCCACAGGCGAAAGGGTCACATGCATCCATTAAAATGGGAGATCGGGGCGATTTTGATGGGACGTGTCCTCTGGGTGGTGAGCAATGGGGTGTTGTTCACTGGTTTTCCTCTTGAGGATTCTGGAGAAGGGAGATTCATATCCGATTTCTCTCTGGTTTGGAGGAAGGGAGGATTAGTCCTCCGGTTCTAGTTCTGTGGTGCAGCAGAGCTAAGGTGCTGGTCTTGTAGAAGCAAGATCAGGTCGAGGGATTTGTTTCCCTCAGCCTCAAGCTATTAGGCAGCCATTGTTTGCAGACTGAGTCTGCATCTTGCTTTGGCAAGGGTAGACTCACTCTGATTTAGAGTGAGGGGTGGATGTAGACAGACTGGTGTCTGGTCAAACCACCTAACAAATTCTTGCGCGCCGTGGTTTGCCTTGTGGGTTTGCTCCCTGTCATCCACCTCCATTCATAGGTTCGCACACGAGAGTTGTCTGCTTCATGATTCCATTGAGTGCATGGTGTTTGTTTATCGTTTATAGTCACAAGGTTATCCTCTTCGCAGTACAGCTCTGGCACACTTGTAGTGTTCACCGTATTGTCTGGACGCTTACCTCTACAGCTTGATTCTGTCTGAATGTTGAAGTGTTGATCTGAATTCTGAATGAGCAGATTTCTGAAGGCCATAACTTGTGTGAGTTTATTTCAGTTTGAGAAATCCCACACTCACTATATTCTGGTTTTATCTTGGTTTGCTTGTTGTGGTTTAGCATAATAGTCTTGTTGTCTGAAATATTGCAGTGAATGTTATGTTGCTTAGCTAATTGGGTTGTTATTGCCATTGAGCTTAAGTTTTTTTTTAATGGGATTCATTCACCCCCCCCTCTAAACCTCAGCCTTGCACCCATATAGTCCAACAGTGGGATGTATGGGGTTGCTCTCGCCTCACTCCACGGTGGTCACTCGATATATGGAAAGTTGGAACGGGAACTCACTCGTCGTCCAATGGGCAACCAAAAATAATGCTAAGCTAAGCAATGATAAAACCAGTAGAGGATGGGGCCCGAATCTCACCTGATCGTCATGAAGACGCCGACCCCGGCTGGAGACGAGGGCGAGCGGGGAAGCGTGGGCTGTCCACACACCGCGCCGATGAAGCTTCAACCTGAAATTGATGTATTACATGCACTATGCCTCTCGCAAGAGGGGGATCTCGGGGTGGGGGTTAATAGATTACAACCAAAACTACCTCCACGCAGGGAGGGGTGATCAGCTGCCCAGGCGAGGGGGTGGGGAATTGGACGATGAAGATCGATCTCCGGGGACTAAATTCTGGCCCGATGTTGGTTCTACAGGGACAGCGAGTCAGTTGTGGGGTCGCTGCGATCACCTCCGACCATTGATGAAGGTGAGACTGACGTAGAAACGTCCAGAAATGGTCCATGGATGTGCCAACCGAGTGAACTGATCAGAGTCTGGCTGTGGTCGTGGCAGGCTCGGGACCAAGGCAGGTCCGATTCGGCCCTGTCTGACCCAGAACCGCAAGGGCCTGAGAAAACGGTTGCCATGAGCTCTCCTGGCATCCGATGAAGGAGAGGCCAAAGTCGATGTGACTGTGGAGAAGTCCTATTCAAGCAGGAACTGATAGGGAATCCAGAAGAGGTTGGAGTAGAGGATGGCAGGCCAAATAATAGGATAGGGTCCAACCTGGTTCAGGCAAGACTGCCTGTGCACGCCCACAGGGAAGGCTGGAACATGGTGCTCTAGTGCTCAAATGGCCTCCTCTATCTTGGAACTGGTAGAGGACTGGTAGGGGCTCCTCTCAGCCAAGGGTCACTCCAAGAATCATAGAGGGCTGGTCGTGGGAGCTTCTGTAATTTCGACCGATCCTGTGCAGCACTGTCTGATCAGAATCAAAGTCACCTGAGAAAAAGGGCGCCCCGGGCTCTTCTGAACTCTGATGAGGGCGAGGCTGGTGTCGACACGATCATGGGAGAGCCTGCTTCGGACAGAAAGCAACGGGGCTCCAAAAAAATGTCGAAGTAGGGCGATGGAAGCAGAAAGGTGATAGGGGGTATGACCTAGTACCAGTGAAGTCGATCTGCGCTATTCAGGGAGAACTGCTGGAACGTGGTGCTCCAAAGCCTGAACGACCTCCTTCTTCTTCGAATTGAAAGAGGACTGGTGGGAGCTCGCCTCAGCCAAGAGCCACTCTAGGAATCACATAGGGCTAGTCATGGGAGCTTCTGCACTCAGCCTCAGGTTGTCTGTCAGAGCTAGGATGCACAGTCTGGCGAGAACTACTCATCCAAATAGCACGGACGTCGGATGGAGGCAGGACTACCTTGTTGCATCCCTGCTATTTTGATGATGTCATACACTATTTTTCAACATCTTGTTTGATCTGCCATTTAATTACATTCATTTGATGTGCTTAACTTTAGAGTCATTTACATTAAAATTCAATGCATGGTTCATCAGTATGCTTTTCATCTCTGTGCATTTGGTCTTTGTATTTCCAAGTCTGTGCATATAGATACACTCTGTATTAACTCCATGCATGTGTTAGACTTAGTAGAAAAACTGAGTCCGTGCACATTCCATAATCCAACTCTGTGCATACTCTTGTTCTATGCTTACAAAGTCCGTGCACTTTCAAGTCAGTGCACCTTGTCCAACTGAGGGTCCTTGCATGTTTTGGTGTGATCACAAGTCTGTGCAGGTTGTTAGTCATTCATGGTTTAGTCGCATAAGTTCGTGCAGACTGTAAGTCCATGCATACATCTAAGTCCATGCACATTGTTCGACCAAGTTAGTGAACATTCCCTTAATCAAAGTCCATGCATGTTTTCTTTAAAACCCAAGTCCGTGCAAGTGCACATTTATATGAAGTCCATGGACCTTTTCAAACTGAAGTCCGTGCACATTGATTCTTTTGTTGTAAAGTTCGTGGACATTCGTTCTCTTATGCACACGTTGTGTCCATGCATACACTAAGTCCGTGCATACTAAGTCAGTGCACGTAGTCTCTTCAGAGCCCATCGACATTGTCCAATGTCCATGCAGGTTTGGGCCTGAGCATCGCATGACAAGTCCGTGCATGTATTAGCATACACTTGTAGCCAGTGCATATACTCGATGCAAGTCCGAGCATGTTGCACGCCATCTAGGCTAAGTCCGTGCATGGCCTATGCATCTCCTGTAGCAAGTCCTTGCATACACAGTCTTTAGGCTTAATCCAAGTCAGAGCATGCACTGTAGCAAGGTCAGAGCACATCTGCCTTAGTTACATAAAGTCTGAGCTACACTTCAGCAAGTCCGTACATGGTCTGTGCATTTGATGTACGACCTACACTTAAAGTCTGTGCATGGTCTGTCCATTTGATGCACGACCTACACTCCAAGTCTGTGCACATTACTTGTCTTAAGTCCGTGCACACTCTTCCAAGTCCGTGGACGCCTTAAACAGGTCCGTGCACATTACTTGTGTTAAGTCCATGCACACTCTTCCAAGTCCATGCACACCCTTGTTAAGTCCGTGCACGTTACTCTTTCAAGTCCGTGCACACCCTTGTTAAGTCCGTGCACATTACACTTGTTAAGTCCGTGCATGTTTTGACTCTGTTTCTCAAAGCTCGTGCACTTCTTCATCAACCAAGTCTGTGCACGTTCACTTATATCCGTGCATGTTTCTGTAAAGTCCGTGCACATGGCTTTTTAGCTAAAGTTCGAGCATCTCAATGTCCGTGCACTTTCTCTTGTTTGGACCAAAACGAAGTTCGTGCACAACTAACTCATGTCCGTGCACTTTGTGTTGAGCTAAAGTCTGAGCATCTCAATGTCCATGCACTTTCTCTTCGTTGGACCAAAACGAAGTCTGTGCACGTCTAAGTCATGTCCGTGCACACCAAACCACGTGCATGTTTCTTTATGACTAACCTGAGTCCTTGCACGTCTTCACAAATCCCGTGCATGTCAAACCCCGTGCAGGTTTCTCATTGAAAACAAAGTCCTTGCACATCTTCACAAACCCCGTGCATGTCTAACCCAGTGCATGGTTCTTATTAGAACTAAGTCCTTACATATTCCTATAATCAAGTCCGTGCACGTCAGTGCACGTCTTCTAACTAAGTCCGTGCATGTTGTGCACATTCCAATATGATAACTCCGTGCATGTTTCTCTTCTCTGCATACGAACCTCATACTAATTGAGTGTTGGTTAAAATAATAGGGATTTGATTGTTTCGTGGAACGTCGATCTGAAAAGGAGTTAGGGCACATGATCCGAGAGCCATGTCCCTAACACGTGGCACAGAGACCTGATTGGTTCTGGAAGACTCCCAGGGCAAGAAGTGTGGTCTCCACACTCCATCCTCTCAGCAAGCTCATATATATACTGCTGGAGCTCATACTAAAAGAGAGGAGGACTGAAGAAAAGAATTGAGCCGATTGTCCTTCGTCCCTACCGAAGAAAAACTCCACATCTGTGAAAGAGAGAAGAGAAGAAGAGAGCAGCAGATCGCTTCCACAGCGCTGGAGCCTCGTCGTACGACGTGCTCTCCGACATGCAGACCATCGCGACACGGCGCTGCGTGCACCACTGCATCGCCACCCACGCCGCCGGGCTGGCCCATCCGGGCACGACGACGACGGCGGGATCAAAGCGCTCAAGGCTGGCGCGAAGGCGGCAACCGATTTCACCGCGCGAGAGGCCGGCGCTCGTGCCGGACTCGATGAGCGTCTCGCGCCGAAACGGTTCCGCGCCGCGCGTGGCGTCCCATGCGTAGGTCGCGCTGCGGCCTGCGACTTCGATGGCGAGGAGGTCGCACGTGCCCGCGGCGGCACGCAGCCGCGCGAGATGGTAAGGCCCGAAATTATCGAAGATGATCGCGACGGGATTCATGCTCAGAGGATGCCGGCCCCGCGAAAGGCCGCGATGAGGCGCTCGCCGTAGTTCTCCAGCGTGAACGCGGAACTTCGCGTGCGCGCCTGCCGGGACATTTCCGCGAGCAAGTCTGGCTTGTCCGCAAGGAGCGCGATTTTTTCCGCGATGACCGCGCCGTCGCGTGCAGGGACGATGAAGCCGTCAACGCCGTCGCGCACCACGCTGCCAGTTTGCGGCGTGCAGATTACGGGCAGGCCCTGGAACAGGGCTTCGTACGTCGAGGTCGCGGAGCCTTCGCAGAGCGATGGGAGCAGGAAAATGTCGGCCCACGCGAATTGCGCCGCGACTTCCGTGCGCGGCACCACGCCGGTGAGCTGCACGTGCGAGCGCAATTGCCGCTCCGCTTCCGGAAGCACCTGCACCGCGCCGACCATGCGAAATTCCGCGCGCTTTCCGAGTTGCCGTGCGGCCTCGAGCACATACGGCGCGCCCTTGCGCAGGCCGACCGCGCCGACGGTGAGCACTCGCAGCGGGCCGGCGCGGCGCGGCGGTTTTGGCGAAGTCTCGCCGCTGTGCTCGAGGCCGTAGGGCACGACGGCGCACTTGGCGGGATCACCGCCGCAAATGATGATTCCTTCGCGCACGAAGTCGGAGCCGCAGACAACCAGATCGGCCGCGGCCCACTCTGCCGACTCGCGCGCGCAGTAGTCTTCCATCATCGAGTCCTTCGCGGCGGGCGTTTCCCAGCCGGGAAAACGCTGCGCTTCGTCCCTGAGCAGCGCCCACTCCATCGAGCGCGGCGCGATGGTCTGCTCGACGATGCCCTTGAGCCCGTGCTGCCGCGCGGCGTGCAAAATTTCCAAGGCCGCCGAGTTGAAAACGTAAACCGCCTTCGCCGCGCCGAAGCCGCGCTCAATCACGAGCCGCCCGAATTCACGCCCGGACCAGAGGAACGCGGCGTTGCGCTCGTCGGTTGTGCGGGCGCGGGCCAGGCGGCGCGCGTAGTCGAAACCGAAGCTGGTGAAGGCGGTGATGCGCCGCGCGGGAATGTCCTTCGGATTGCGGCCGAGCAGCCGTTGCACGCCACCGGGGCGCAGCGAGGGCGGGATCAGGTGCAAAAGACGCGGCCAATCCTTCGCCGCGCAGATGTCGGTGTAAAGGCGCTCAAGCAGCCCGGCGCGCTGGAGCAATCGCGGCACGGCGTAATGCATGCGGGCGCCAAGCTGTGCGACGACCACGCTCATGTCGCCGTCTCCACAACGGCGGATGCGACGCGCGCGCCGGCATCGGGCTGCGAGCTGCCGACGTCGGCCAGTTGCAGCCAGCGCCGGTAGTCGGCCCAGCGAACAGGCTTGCGCGCACGCAGGCAACGCGGGATGCCGGCCAGCGCCTGCAACCACCAAGCGGGTTCACGGATCATCCAGTCCGGGCCGCGCGAGCAGGCGTAGAGAAACTGCGAGAACGCGCGCCATGCCGCGACCGGCACGAGATAGGGGAACGGCACGCGCAGGAGCGTGCTCCAAAATTCATTGCGCGCGTGGCGGTGATGCGTGCGCCGCTCATTGCGCGCCGTGCCCGAGTAGTGATGGCGCACGGTCACGGCCGGATCGAAGACGATGTCCCAGCCGGCGGCGACGCATTGCAGCGCGTAGTCGGGCTCCTCGTAGGCGTGGAAAAAGACGGTCTCGAAGCCGTGCAGTTCGAGATAAGTCGAGCGGCGCAGGGCCGCACCGGCACAGGAGAACGAGCGCGTCAGCCGGGCCGGTCCGAAGTTGGATCGACCGAGCGAGAGCGGATATTCGTCGGAGCGCTGCGGGAAATGGAGCACGGCCATGCGCGGCTGCCGGGCGAAGAGCGGCGAGATGCGCGCGAGGCAGTCGCGCTGCTCGGGGTAGCTATCGTCGTCGAGGCTGAGGATGATTTCACCACGGGACTCGCGGATCATGTGGTCGCGCGAGGCGACGGATCCGCGCCCTTCCGCGTTAACGATGAGCCGCGCCTGCGGAATTTCCGCCTTCACGAAATCGACCGTGTCGTCGATGCAGCCGTCCGCGGTGATGATGATCTCGCGCGGCTGCGGAGAGAGTTCGCGCAGGACCGCCAGCGTGCGGCGCAATTCCTCCCGGCGGTTCTTTGTCGTGATGATGATGGAGATGTCGAGCTGGGCGGGACGCGCTTCCTTTTCAGCGAGGGCTCGGCTTACCGGAGGCAGTTGACCGACGACCTGAGCATAAGGCATCACTTGTTGCCGCACGAGAGTGCGGTAGAGCCGGAAGACCGTGCTTGAAACCGGCGAGCGCTCGCGCCATTGCGACCAGATGGCGCTATAGCCGAGCGCGAGCCCCTCGATCATCGTCCAGAAACGGCGCACGCGCAGGCCGTGGGTCAAACCGTGCCACGAGGTCGCCACGAGATAGACGGGCAGGATGTGGCGCGGCACGTTGTACCAACCGAAGAGGACATTGTTGCGGCGGCCGTAAAGATCAACGCGCCGGAAGTCGCGCCGCGGTGACTCGAAATGATGGATGGGCGCGCTGCGGGCGAGCCGCACGAGATAACCCGCGGAAAGCATGCGCAGGCAGTAGTCGCTTTCCTCGCCCTGATGAAAATAATTTTCGCGATAACCGCCGAGCGCGAGGAATAGCTCGCGACGCAAAGCGTGCGCGGTGCCGATGTAAGACGGGCTCACATAAACGCCGTTATCGTCGGGCGCCTGCTGCATGGTCAGGCTCGCGTCCTGCCGGACGTTGATGAATGGAATCGCCACGACACCGATGCGCGGCTGGTCGAAATGACGGAGCACGTCGGCGACGATGGTCGGCGCGGTGAACACGGCATCGTCGTCGATGGAGAAAACAATGGGCGCGGTGGCGACGCGGGCGCCGAAGTTGCGCTGCACGATCAAGCCCCGCGACTGCTCGAAGCGATGCAGCTTCACGGCGGAAAATTTCGCCGCAATCATCTCCGAGGTGTCGTCGGTCGAGCCGTCGTCGATCACGATCACTTCCACGCCGCCCTCGACCTGCTGCGCGAGCGCGGAAGCGACGGCGTTCTCGAGCTCCTCGCGGCGATTCTTCGTCGTGATGACAATGGCGGCGGCTGGCGGCTTCCTTGAGCCGCCGGCTTCCGGGAAATGGGGCGGCCGAGCCTCCAGTGAATCCAAAGCGTTCATAACCGCCTTAGATTGCCGATCCCGTTTCCGGAGGATGGGCGCAAAGTTCGGGTTCGGCACTCTCCACGGAGATGAGCTCGATGTAGCGGCGCAGCGTCCGCTCCCGGTCGAACCTGGCTTCATAGGCAGCGACCGTGTCGCGGGGCGAAACCTCGCCAGCGGCCTGGCGGGCCAGCATTTTCTTCACCGTGGCGATGAAGGCTTGCGTGTCTTCGACCGGCACAACCTCTCCCAGGGCGGGCGTGTGCAGCATGTCGGGAAATGCGCCCACCGCCGTCGCGATGATGGGCCGTCCCTCGGCCAGGATTTCCAATGAGGCGATGGGTTGTCCCTCCGAGTGCGAAGTGAAGAGGAACAACTGGCAGCTTTGAATCGCCTCACGTATGCGGCTGCGCGGAATGGAACCGTGAAAATCGACGGATGCCGCAATGCCGAGTTCCCGGGCACGGGCTTCCAGTTCCGCACGCAGGCTCCCGTCGCCAAACAGGCTCAAGCGAAGCGGACGCGGCGCGCCGGGAAGTTGCCGGGCCTCGGCCAGGAGAAGGGAGAAGACCTTGAGCATTTCCGGCAAATTTTTTTGCTGCTCGAGGCGGCCCAGAAAGCCGAGGGTGAGTGGTCCCTCACTTGGATAGGGGACCGGATCCTGCGCACGGCCGGGGGGAAGATTGGGCAGCATCTCCAACGATCCACGATAACCCAGCTCGCGCAGGTCTCGTGCAAAAATCTCATTCTGGCAGACAATCAGATCGAAGCCTGACAGCAGTTCCTCGACCTCTTTCCGGTAAGCCGGGTCGCGAACGTGCTCCGGAGGCCAGACTTCCGCCGGGCGATAAGGGGTGACGTAAACGAAGCGCTGTCCGTTGCTTCTTCCGAAGCGTTGGAAGAGGCGGTGCATGCGGTGCGACACCAACTTGGTAAACACCACCACCGAGGCCTTGCGGGATTTCCAGAGGCCAAGCGGAAACAATATCCAATCAGGCAGAAACCATTGGCAACCCCAGCGCCACGGCGAGCAGAAAACATTCACCCCTGCCCGTCGCATGCAGGGCAAGAGCTCCGAACGGTGATCCCAAGCCAGGACATCGACCTCCCTTCCCGCCTTGACCGCGGCGACGGACAAGTCCGTCGTAAAGGTTTCGATGCCGCCGATCGGCGCGAAACCGCCGATCCAGATCAGGATGGGAGGGGAACGATCCACGCCGGTGTTTGACTGGGATGGGTTCATGTCGTGGCGGCGGGTTGGGAAATGAGTTGCCGGGAAGATCGCGGCCCCATCCTGGGCACCGGCCGTTTATAGCGGGCGTAAAGTTTGAGAGCCACCATGAGGCCCACGGGAACGACCAGGAAGTACATCAAGGGCACAAACTGCGCGGTGAAGCTCTGGCTGATGAGCCAGTGTGACGAGCTGAGAAAGCTCACGTAGCAAAACATCCACCAGGGAGCGGCCGAGCGGATCGCCTTGAGATAGACCACGCCGATGCCAAAACTGATGACGAACCAGAATAGGGGACAGAGAACGCCGTACTGGAGGAAGGTATCGGCAACTCCCGCGGCTGAAGCCCCGTAGCCGAGCAGACGCACGCCCGTCGCGCGCTCGAGGTCGTCGAACAGCTCGTTGTTGGAGTAGTAGCCGACACCAAGCTCCGGCTTGGCCGGCCAAAGCGCGCGTGGAATCCAGTGGACCAGCAGCTCGAGGTGGCCCGTGCCGTATTCATATTTGCCGTTTTGGAAAACGGTGCCGATGACCTGGCAATTGTTGACGTACTCGTTGTCGTAGGCGTCGTCGCCCCGGTCGACCACGGCATCGCTGACATTGAGCTTCTGGAAGGCCTCGCTCCAGGTGCCACCGTTGTAGATGGTCACACGGATCTGAAGGAAGAGAAGCATGGTCAGGGCGACAGCGGCAAGACCGCCGCAGTAGAGAAGGCGATTGGGAGGACGCCGCAGGGTCAGCGGCGGAACAAGCAGCAGAATGATGATCGCGGGGTAGAGCGGGCCACGCCGGGCGTTGGCGAGATACGGCGCAAGGAAGACCACCATGCCAGCGAGGGTCACACCAAGAAGGACCCACTTGAGCGGCGACTTGGATTTCAGCGCGGCCCAAAGTGCGATGGCAATGCCGGGATAGCCAACGTAGTAGAAGAGGTACCAGTAGGCGCTGGCCGTATGAAAGTTCAGGTCGCCTTCCTCGCCGGCCCGGGCCACGGAATAACTGCCGACCGCCCCGACGAGGATGAGCGCGATGCCGGCGAGCCAGCAAAACAGGTGCGGGTGGTTTTGCGGCGTCGTGCGTGCGCCACGGACTGGTATTCGCGTGCCGATGGTCCAACCCGCGAGGATGCCGACGAGACAGAGAAAATCCATCAACTGCCCGATCTCTGAGATGTTGTTCCCGAGGTAGGCGGAGAGGGTCGTCTTGGCCTTATAAGCCATGTAGCCGAAGAAATAGAGCCACATGGCACAGGCGACGAACGGCCACTCGACCAGGCGTGCGGGGCGGAACACTACGGCCTCGATCAGTTTCCAGAGGCAAAGCACCACGGTGCCGCCCCACCAGAGCCACATCCAGTCGAAGTTGTTGTTCTCGATGCTTACATGCATGGGCGAAAGCGCGGCTCAGTTTCTTTTCTGGAGAACGGACAAGGAGTAGTCGATGCGCGGCGCGTAGCGCAGGGCGTAGCGCAAGCCGAGTCGGCGCGCGTGCTTGATGCCGCGCAGGCGCCGGCGCAGCGGGACTTCGTCGCCGGTTTCGTGGAGCTCAAGGCCGCAATGCTCGACGAGGTAAGCGAGCGCGAGTGAAGTGGGAGTGATGAAGCTGTCGTGAAAACATACGATGGCGCCGGGAGAGAGCACGCCGCTGGTGAGACAGGCGTCGGTCAATTTCTGGCCGACGTTGTGGGCGCCGTCGATGAAGACGAAGTCGAAGGTCTCGCCACGCAGGCGGGCTTGGACGAGGTACTCCTCGCTCGTGACGGGCTGGAAGTCGACGCAATCGAGCGCGCCGTTTTCCTCGATGCATTCCAAGCCGCGATTGGCGAAGTGGCTCTGCAGCGGATCGAGTGCGACGTGCCTTCCGGGCAGGCCGAGGTCGCGCCGGGCCTTGCCGAGCGCGACGGCGCTGATTCCGGTGCCGAGGCCCCACTCGATGCTGCGGCGCGGCTTGACCGCCTTGTAGACGCTGACAAGGACGTCAAGTTCGTGGCGGCTGATGGCGCTGCCGAGCATGTTTTCGCGGGCGACCGGTCCAGTGTAAAGCTGATCGTGAAGGTTGAGCTGATCGGGACTGAGAGTGGCGCGTTCGAATTTCATATGAGTTAAAACGGTGGGTTGCGAAAAGGGTTCAGGACCGGGCCAGGCGCACGCGGGCGGCGATGCGGCCGCGGTGGTTGGGCTCGAGGACGAAGCACCAGAAGAAGCCGGCGAGGACGAGTCCCGCGAGGCAACTGCTACCGAGGACGGCCTGCCATTCGGCGGTGAAGACCTTGGCGGAAAGCGTTGCACCCACGGCGAGTGCCACGAGGGCGAAGAGAAGCGCGACGGGCAGCAGGACGTCGGTGCAGTAGCTGCGCAGTCCGACGCGCAGGCGGCGCAGGCCGCGGTAGACCATGTACCAGTGGTTGGTGGCGAGTTGGGCGAGGAGCGTGGAGCCGGCGATGCCGATGAGGCCGAATCGCGCACCGAGGATGGCGGCGAGCGTGAGCTTGAGCGCGGCGCCGCCGAGGGACCAGAAGGCGAAGGCCTCGTCCTCGGTCGCGCGCGAGCAGAGGGTGACGCCGTAGCTTTGCACCTCCAGGAAAAGGAGCACGAAGAAGATGACGAGGATCGGGTAGCCGATGAAGTTGTTGGGGCCGAGCCAGACGTCGAAGAGACGCGGCCCGAGCAGGAGGATGCATGCGCCACCCGCGGCCATGAGGCCAAGGCCGAGGCGCATGTTGCGCACGATGATGCGGCGGATCTCGGCCAGTTCGCCGGCCTGCCAGAGATGGCTGATGAAGACGGTCGATGCACCGGAGGCGACGACGGCAAGGACATTGAGGTTGTAGAGAACGAGATACGCGGCGCGATAGGCGGGCAGATTCGTCATGCCGCCGAAGCCCGCGATGAAAAACTGGTCGGTGTTGAGGATGATGATGCTGCCGAGTCCGGTGGCCCAGGCGCGCAGCGAGGGGGAGACCATTTCCAGCGCCAGCGCACGGTCGAAGCGGCCGCGCAGTTGGAAGAGTTCCGGCCGGCGCACGCGGGCGAAGGTGCGCAGGATCATGCGCTGCAGGAACCAGCCCGTCGCGGCGATGACCGCGAGCGTGACCAGTCCGCCGCCGAGAAAGAGCGCGGCGATCTGCGCAAGGAGTATGAGGGCCTGCATCGTCGAACTGAGCAGGGCGTCCCAGCCGACGTAGCCGACGCCGTCGAGCAGGCAGTTCCACGTCAGGGCCCAGACACCGAGAGCCTGGCTGAGGCAGAGCACGCTCCACGAAATCCAGACCACGGGCAGGCTGATCGTGAGCAGGTGGAGATTGCGCAGGTAGACAAAGCCGGAAAGCGAGGAGAAGAGGAAGGTGAGGACGGCGAGGCCGAGGAAGAGGCGGCGGCCGATCTCGACGAGGTCGGCGATTTCGCGGCGGGTTTCGTCGGTGAGCGGAGCGTTGGGGTCGCTGCCGCTTTTGCCCTTGGCCATGGCGATGCGCCGCGTGAGCACGAAGCTGAACCCGAAATCGAGGATGAAAAGCAGCGCGGAGCTTTGCGCGAGCAGAAGCCAGACGCCGAGCTCTTCCTTGCCCAAGTGATGAAAGAGCACCGGCATGAGCACCAGGGCCAGGACAATAGTCGTCGCCCGGCTGAAGCCGTTCGCCGCCGCGCCAAAGGCAATTCGTTTGGTTACGCTCATGTACTGGCCGACGGGATCCGGGCAAGGCACCGGTTCCCGAGGGATAGCCTTTATATACGAAGCAGGTGACCGCCGGAACGGGTTGAATGTCACAATCGTGTAACAACTACCTTTTTCGCTCCTGAGTCCGGGCGCGTCTTCTATACTGGCGCTCTTCGTATGCGACTTTTGCTCCTTAATCAGTACGGGCCCGGTTCCGGCGCTCCGACGGGGCGGATTCTCGGCGAATTAGCCGAAGGGCTGCAACAACTTGGGCATGTCGTCACTCTTTTGGATGTGGACTCGGCTTACGGCAAATCGCGGCGGGGTTTGCGGCGGATTCTCCACGAAATCCATGCCCACTTGCTTTTGACCTGCCGCAGCGTGGGCCAGCGGCAGATCGATGCGGTGCTGACGCTTACGTCGCCGGCCTGCCTGGCCGTGACGGGGGCTTTCATCGCACGGGTGCTGGGCGCGAAGCATTTTCACTGGGCGATGGATCTTTACCCAGAGGCGGGCATTCGGCTGGGCGAATTGCGGGAAGGCGCGCTGACGCGGTTCCTGGCCGACAAGATGCGCCGCGCGTACCAGGACGCGGAGCGGGTCGTCGTGCTGGATGAGGATATGCGCGAGCATCTTCGGCGCGGATACGGCGTGGAGTCGGCGATTTTGGAGCCGTTTCCACCGGAGGTCTCGTGGGTCGAGACCGCACGCGCGCCCGGCGAGCCGAAGCGCTGGCTTTATTCGGGGAACCTCGGCCGCGCGCATGAGATTGACGTTTTGCTGCAAGTGCAGAAGCGGCTGGAGGCAAGCGGCGCCGGGGCGGAACTGGTCCTGCAGGGGCGCGGCGCGCAATTCGGCGCGAGTCAGGACGCGGCGCGGGAGCTGGGCCTGCGGCAGGTGCGGTGGCGGCCACCGGCGCCGGATGAAATGCTGGGGCAATCGCTGCTCGAGGCCGACGTGCTCGTCGTCACGCGCAAGCCGGCGATGAAGGGGCTTCTGTTGCCGAGCAAGCTGATGCTGGCCGAGCTTTCCGGCCGGCCCATTCTGTGGATCGGCGATACCGACGGCTTCACCGCGGCCCGGCTGAAGAAAGCCGGCCACGGCGTCTTCGCCAGCGACGAAATCGAACCGATCGCGGCGTGGCTGCGGCGGACGCTGGATCCTGCCGCCGAACCGCCGGGACGACCACGGGCCAGCGGCCTGATGCGACAGGAAGTCGTGGCGGCGTGGAACGCGTTGCTTCGGACATCGTGATGACTGCGCGCCTGCTACTTTTATGCGGGGCGTTGGTGATGACGTCCGTGGTCCGCGCCGATACGCCCGCTTCAAAGCCGCCGACTGCCGCGGATCTGCTGGAGAAGGCCACGACCGATCTCGCCGACGGCAAGCTCGACCGCGCCCGCACGGAGGTGATGGGCGCTCTGACGCTGGAGCCCAACAACACGACGGCGCTGGACTTGCGCGCCTCCATCTACGTCGAGCAAAAATTCTGGGACCTCGCCGAGCGCGACTACACGCGGCTCAACCAGATCAGCCCCGACCCGGCCTACCAGTACAAGCTCGCGCAGATCAAATTCCTCCAGAAATTCTACGACGACGCCCGGCCCAAGTTCGCCGCGCTCAAGGACGATCCGCGGCTGGGCGACCTCGCGCGGTACAAGGTTTTCATCTGCGATCTTTTCGGCGCGCACGAGGCCATCGCCGCGCGCGACTTGGAATTGGTCGACACCACGGGCAAAAAGCCCTCCTATTATTTTGCGCGGGCGCTGTGGCTCGGCATGCACGGCCAGAATTCCGCCGCCGGGCATTACCTTGCGCAGGCCACGGGAAAATTCAGCGACTCCATCTGCGCGCTCTACAAAGAGGCCTACGCCAACGTGCGCCCCTTCCACCCGATGGTCGCGAGCTTCACCACGCACGACGGGAGGAAATTCAACGAGGCCCGGGTGTCCCTTGAGGAAGACGGCCTGCGCACCTCGACGGAGAAAGGCTGGATCACGCTCCCGCTCGACCAGTTGCCCGACGACCTCTCGCCGTTTCCGGAGGACCTGCGCGAAAAGATCGACCTGCGCCGCCACAGCGCGGTCCAGTCCGCGAGCGGGACGCCGCTCACCTTCACCACGCGTTCAGGCAAGACCTACCGGCAGGTGCGCTGGTCGGCGCAGGACACGGGACTGACCATCCTCACCCCGGACGGCTGGACGTCGATCCCGTACAGCGAACTGCCCGACGACCTAAGCTCGCTCCCCGACGCGGCGCGGCAGCAGATCGCGGACAAGCGCGCAGCCGCCGCATCACAGGCGACGATCACGAGCACAGTGAGCTTCACCACGCAGCAGGGCAAAAGGTACGATGACACGCGAGCATGGCTCGCCGACGATGGCGTCGACGTGATGACCGAGCACGGCCCGGTGATTGTGCCGTTCACCGATTTGCCCGCGGACCTGTCGCCCTTCCCCGCCGCGTGGCGCACGAAGATCAAGGCGCAGATCGAGTCGGACGCCGAGGCCGCGAAGAAAGCGGTCGCAGTCAGCTTCACCACGCAGGAAGGCCGCGCCTACGTCAACGCGCATGCCGAGCTGGGCGGCGACGGCGTGATGATCCTCTCCCCCGATGGCTGGACCACCGTGCGCTTCATCGATTTGCCGGACGATCTCTCGCCTTTCCCGGAAGCATGGCGGCCCCTGATCCGGAAATGGATCCTGGCAAACATCGGCGACACATCGGGTATCCGGGTCGTGAGCTTCACCACGCAACGCGGGAAGCATTACGACAACGTCCGTGCCGTGCTGGACGACAAGGGCGTCGACGTGCTGGGACCGAACGGCTGGGTCCTCGTCTCGTTCGACCAAATGCCCGACGATCTCTCGCCTTTCCCGTCCAGATGGCGCGAGGCGATCACTTCGAATCGGAAATCGGCTGCGGTCGAACCGCCGGACGACAAGCCGATACTTAATCCTTAAGTCTATATGCGTATAGATTTCGAACGTAATTCATAGAACGGCCACACGTTTGTCATAGAATTGTCACAAAGCCGCATAGACACCAATTAGTAACAGTAAAACTCTTGAAGATGCAGGGGCATGGCCTAATTTTTCCCGGTGTTAAACACCGAAGGGACCAACTTGCACCGCTGGTGGCTGCCGCTTGCCGCCATCTCCACGCTGCTCGGCGTCCTGTTCTTCCTTTTTCCGTTTAACTCAGGCGATTCCTCGGTCAACGCGCCGCTCGGCCTCGCGCTCTGGGCGATCTGGACCGGGACCGGCCTCGACACCGACCAGGACCACAGCTACTGCCTGCTCGTGCCGCTGATGGTCGGCTACGTGCTCTGGGAAAACCGCGCCGAGCTGGCCCGCTCCGTGCGCGCCGGTTCGCACCTTGGCCTGCTCGCCATGGTCCTCGGCCTGTTCGCCTTCTGGCTCGGCGCCCGCGCGGGCAAGCAGTACATGGGTTTCATCGGCATTCAGCTTCTGATCTACGGACTCATCACGTGGTTCTGGGGTGGGACGATGTTTCGCAAGCTGCTTTTCACCTGGGCCATCCTGATTTTCGCGTGGCCGATGCCGTTCCTCGACACGGCCGTGGCGTTTCCGTTACGCATGATCGTCAGCACCGCCGCGCACCATGTGCTCAATGTCATCGGCATCGCCAACCTGCAAAGCGGCACCGCCCTGGTTTCCGCGCCGGCTGCCTCTCTCGCCTCGGGCGCGAAATTCCAGATCGACGTGGCCGACCCGTGCAGCGGCCTGCATTCGCTGCTGCCGTTCCTGATGTTCTCCTCATTCTACTGCTACTTTTTCCTCCCGCGCACGTGGCAGAAATGGGTCGTTTTTCTCAGCACATTCATCTTCGCCATCACCGGCAACATCTTCCGTATCGTCATGCTGGTGATCGGCTGCCTCCTTTGGGGAACAAGCTTCGCGCTCGGCACCAATGATGTGCCATCCCCTTACCACGAAGGCTGCGGCTTCGCCGTTTTCGTCGTCGGGCTCGGCCTCGAGTGTCTGTTCGGCTCACTGCTGATCCGCTTCAGCGGTGACATTCCGAAAAAAGCGCCGATCGAGCCGGAGACCACCGTGATGCCGGTCATCCCCGCATGGCGCGACGCGACGGTCTTCGCCTTCGCCGCTGTGATGCTCGTGCTCTTTCTGGTCTCGCCCCCCATCATCCTCCCCAAGGACCCGGGCGTGGTCATGGAACTGCCGGACGAGGTGAAGCTGGCCAATATCGATGGCGGCCACTTTTATGGCAGTCCGGCCGCGGTCAGTGACGCGGAGCATCGCATGCTGCCTAAGGACACCGAGTACGCGCGCAAGAACTACGACGATTTCCACCGGCACCAAATCTACTTCTCCATCGTGCTCAGCGGCCTGCAGCAGTACACGATTCATCCGCCGGAAGTCTGCCTCGTCGCGCAGGGCTGGACCATCGTCAGCCATGAGGACATCCCGATCAAGCTCGACTCCGGCAACGAACTCATGGTCCGTAACCTGAGCCTTCAGCGCAACGAAACCGACCGCCTTGGCGGAATCCACAAGCGCAAGTCCTACTACATGTACTGGTACGTGGCCGACGGCATCACCACCGCCTCGCACCTCGAGCGCAACCTGCGCAGCAGTTGGGACCGCATCGTGCACGGGCGCGACCACCGCTGGGCTTATGTTATTGCGCAGTCCTACATCACCGACTCGATCTACCCCAACGGGCTCAACGCCGCCCAGACGCGCGAGATGTTGACTGCCTTTATTCGGCAAATTGTGCCAACCTTCGAGAAGAGTGAGATCCCCAGCTACACCGCCAACCGCTGAATCGCCCGACGCCGCACCGGCTCCGGCCTCGCGGCTTCGCCTGGACCAGTACGACAACTCCGGGTTTGATCGCGGCGCGGGACGGATCAAGGAGGGCCTGTGGATCCTCTGCAAATGCGCGTTTTTCCTTAGCCCGTTCCCGTGGCCCTCGGTCCTGCGCACGATGCTGCTGCGACTCTTCGGCGCGCGGCTCGGGCGCGATGTGGTCGTGCGCTCGGGAGTGAACATCACCTTCCCGTGGCGGTTCACGGCGGGCGATCACGTCTGGATCGGCGAGGACGTGCTGGTGCTCAGCCTCGCGCCGGTCACGCTCGGCTCGCACGTTTGCCTCTCACAGCGGGCGTTTCTCTGCAGCGGCTCGCATGCCTGGCGGCGCGAAACGTTTGACCTGCGCACGCGGCCGATCGTCGTCGGCGACAGCGTCTGGATCGCCGCGCAAGCCTTCGTTGGCGCGGGCGTGACCATTGGCTCCGGCTCCGTGGTGAGCGTGGGTGCCGTGGTGATGACCGATGTGCCCGGGAATTCACTGGTCCGGGGAAACCCGGCCACGATTGTTCCCAAGGATCTTGTGTAACAAATTCGCGGACGGCTGCGACGATCCTGCCGAAGTACCCCGGCGGCCTTGGGTAACAATTTCCGATTCGCCATCCCACCGACACACGGAAGTAATCCCGTTGTCAGCCATTTGATATAGAATTGCGGAATTGTGGCTGTTTTGTGGCAATTCGATGACAATATGAAGGCAAATGCGTACACGGCATGTCTCTTGCGATGAACATGTTACGATTCAATTGCCTTGACCGGCTGAACTATAATTCTATATGGTTTCGCGTCGTATAACTCTCTCTATAACCCACGTTCGTACTTCTATGTTTGTATCCCGTCCTTTCTTCAAAATCGGAATGAGCTGCGCATCAGCCCTTCTCCTCGTCACTGCAAATGCCAGCGCCCACGATTCCCACGACAGCGACTCGCAGTCGTTCCGGATCGCGCAAGCCGAGCTCGACCTCGCTCTCGATGTCAAGTTCCTCAAAAGTCACGGCGTCGACAACTTCGGCGATCTCTTCAACTCCAACCGGGGCGATTTCGGCGGCGACAATTCCTTCGGTTGGGAAGACTCCGACCACTCCGGCAAGTCGTCGAAGGGCGACCGCGATGACCGGTTCTTCCTTGGAAAGCACGACGGCTGGCATTTCGAGTTCGTTGATTCCCGGCACGACGACCACGGCCGGGGCAACGACTGGGGCGGCAACGGTCCGTTCGGCGGTGGCGACTGCAATGGAGGCGGCAATCCCGTCTGCGGCGGTGGAGACCCCGGTTGCGGCGGCGATCCCGGAAACTCGGCGACTCCCGAACCCCGCGCCTCGGTGCTCTCGATCATCGCGGCCAGCGCGATGGCCCTGCTGCTCGTCGGACGCAATGTCCGGCGGCGCATCGGCGCAAGCCGCGGCTAAATCGCTGCGGCGGCCTTCGAGCCCTCGAAAGGGGGTTCGTTTAAATGGCGAGTGCATCTTGATCCTGGCGGCGGAAGGTGACGAGCGTCCAAATCACAACGGGAACGGTGAAGCTGACCCCGAGCTGATTCATCAAGGCGTAGTTCAACGCATCGGCGGCCTGCTGCCAAAAGCTGGAAAGCGTCAGTAGCGAAACGCTGGGCGCGTTGTTCCAGATCCACGACTGGAGACTCAAAAAAATGAAGAGATGGATCAGCACCAATCCGCCGGCCAGCGCGGTGAAACGCCGCGTCCATGGAATCGGCGTGGCCAGCACCAGCGCGACGGTGAGCGCGGTGGGCACCCAGCCGATTGAGCGCGAATCGATTTCCTCGGCACGGAGCATTTTCCTGCCGTCACTGGCCGTGAGCTCGGTGTTTTGCAGGATGATGCGCGTGTCGAGCCCGGTCCGCTTGCCCGAGGAAGGTTCGACCGTCACCTTGCGCGGTCCTTCTCCGGAAGAGCCAAGGACCATCTGCCCAAACGACTGGAAGTACCAGGAATAGGCCTGGTTCAAGCCCGGCCACGGCGCGATGAGCAATCCAAAGATCACCACGAAACGGAGCAGGAACTTCATCACCGTACCTCTCGTGAATTTACGGGTCATGGGCCCATCCTTTCCATCCGACGAAAAGCGTGATGGCCACGACGATGAAAAGCGCCGGCCAAATCTCGAGATGCATGGAGGAAAACATCGACGGGAACCGGCTGCCGATGAGGTAAAGCGTGACGATGCGGACGAGGTTCAGCGCCTGCAGGATCACAATGCCCGCGAGCATGCCGACGAATTTCCGCTTCCACGGCCCGGGAAACGCAAGGATGGCGGCGCAGAGCAGCCAGGTCGGCTCGACCGCATCGCAGCCGCGGCGGATGGCGATGGCGAAGGGCGTCGTGGACGAGGCGATGGTCACATCGGAAACATGCGTCCCCTGCCCGAGGAGATTGAGGATACCATTGGAGAGCCAGGCATTGGCGCGCAGGTAGCCGTAGAGCGTCTGGTCAGCGGCGGGCAACGCGAGGAGCGCGTAGAGCAGGACAATCAGCGCACCGAACTTGGCCCCGAAGAAAAGCACGGGAGCCTTGGCCCGCCACCAGACGCGCCACTCGTTGGTGAACGCCGCCCAGGAAAGGCCTGCCGGTTGTTTATGACCCCGCTTCATTTCATTCCACGCTCTTTACATGTGGTAACGAGCCATCCCGTTTCATGCGATTTGCGAACGTAGTCAGCGTTCATCACAATTAGATGACAATCCATGTAACATTGTCGTGACAGCGTTGCTTTTCCCCTTGCGCGCTCGATACGCTTGTTCGCTGATGCTGCGACTGATTTTCTTGCTGCTGGTGCTTTCGGCAATTGGTGCGCACGCGGCGCTGACGCTCATCGCGCGCGAGCCCTTCGTCGGCCCGGGCGCGCTGACGAGCGCTTCGCCCGGAAGCCATTTCAGCTCGGTCAGCGGCACGCTCACCATGGTCCGCGTGGGCCCGCGCACCTCGGCCATCGCGGCGCCAGGCTGGTCGGCGGACATGCGCACGAGCGGGCCGTCCAACTTCCGCGGAACGATCAACCTTACTGGCGCGGCCAGCACGTGCGGCATGTGGGGCGCGTGGGTGAGGGTCAAGACGTTGCCGCCGAGCGGTGACTACCTGTCGGTTCTGCAGCTCGTGAACATGACCAACAACGTGGTGATGGATTTCATCATCAACCCCCAGGGCGTCATCGTCACCCAACCGTACGTCAACGGTAGCGCGGCTCCGACTTTCACCAGTCCCGCAATTCCGCTCAACACCTGGGTCTGGCTCGCCGTGGCGTGGAAGATGGAGACGGGGCAGAACTACGGCATCCGTTGCATGGAAATGCCGCTGGTCGGGACAACGCCGGTGATCTGGGGCAGCGCGGATAATATGAACTCAGGCGCGTATGCGTTCACGGCGGTGAACGTCGGCCTGCAGACCGGCGGCACCGGCCCCATGGCGCGCGTCGGCTGCCCGAGCCTCTACTCAATGAGCGACTTCACCGACATCGCCTATCCGGGCGACATCATCCGGCCGGTCGAGCAATCGTATAACTGGTATGTCAACGCGGCCACGGGCAACGATGCGAACGACGGATCGACGCCCTCGACGGCGTGGAAGACCGCGGCGAAGATCACGACGGAGTCTCAGTATTGCGGCATGCTCGACAGCAACGCGACGGGGCCCGGCAACGGCGATGTGCTGACCATCGACACCAGCGGGAGCACGCTTCCCCTCGGTGCGAACACGCTGACGTTCGCCACGCAGGGACTGAAGGTGCAGCCCGCCTCCGGGCAGACCTATATCAAATTCCAAGCGGAGGATTTTCTTGCGAAATCTGCCTTCACGCTGGTCCCGGGCCTTTCGCACACCTACAAAACGAGCGACACGCAGAGCAACATCGTCGCGTGGCAAAACGACATGTGGATGTGGCATGTGCAGGCCGCATCGTTCACGTCATCGGGCACGGTGACCGATCCAAGAACCGGCGTGGCCACGAGCTACGCCTCGGCCGGGGCCGCGCTCGACTCGACGCCGGGCAGCTTCTACACCGACGGCGCAGCCCTCTACATCCATCCGTTCAACAACACCAATCCCGTCAGCGACGGCAACGTCTACACGCGCTCCTACAATCGCAGCACGAACTCGGCAATCATGTTCCTGGCGGGCAACTACCTCGCCAACGGGTTCTACGTCCGCAAGACCACGCTGGTCGATTCCGGGAACAACGATTTCCTCGCCTACTGCCTCCAGGACCAGGTGATCGGGGTCAACGGGACGACTTCCGAGGTGGAAAACGGCTATTTTGCCTACGGGGACAAGCATTGCTTCGGCACGACCGGAGCCGCGCCGGGATCGACTCTGCTGGTGTTGAACACGGAGTGCGAGCAAGGCAACCCTTACTGCGGCTACGGCGGACAGTCGCCGTTCGTGTCCTACTCCGGCGCGATAACTGGCGACATCGTCCACACCTACAAGGGCTGCACGTGCCTGGCCCGGAGCGGCCTTATCGGCTCGGCCGCGGGCGATCCCGTCGGCACCGGCGGCGACATCATTCTCAGCCACAATAACGGCACGGGCCTTTCGTTCGCCTCGATCACGATCGACGATTGCAATTTCGGAAGCGGCAACATCGACCTCGGCGGCGCCGGCACCTGCATCATCTCCGATGGTTCGCAGACCAACGGCATTTCCACCTCGTGCCCGACTACCACTATCCAGCAAACGAAATTCACCGGCCAGGTTGTGCAGATGGTCAGCCCGGCCAGTTCGCTCACCATCAAGAACAGCCTGGTCGAGCCGGTCGTTGCGCTCAGCAGTACGCACCCCGTTTACTACGGCTTGCTCGTCGACGGCAATGTTTCCATCGAGGGCTGCACGTTCGACCTCTCCGGAATCACGGGCGATCCCGTCGCCTACTTTCAGCAGGCGATCTTGCAGCGCATCGGCGCGCTCAACCTCACGTTCCGCAACAACGCCTACGTCGTGCCGTCGGGCGAGAATTTCCCACTGCTCTACAACATCACCAACTTGGACACACTGGCCTTCGACCACAACGCCTACAACCTGGGCTCCGGCACGACGCTGGTGCGTCAGTACAATGGCGCCTCCACCGGATCGCTGACCTTCGCGCAGTGGCAGGCGCTCGGGCAGGACTGCACCAACAGCACACTCAACGCGAATCTCCTCCTCCAAAACGATGTGCCGCAATCCGGCTCACCGCTTTTCAACGCCGGCATCGATCTCGGCGCCGGGGCCGACTTCACCGGCACGACCTACACGCATCGCAACACCATCGGCGCCTACGAAGGCAGCGCCACCTACCTCGCGCCGCAATCGATCACCGGATTTCCACCCCTGAGCACAGCCATTCCAGGCACGAGCGTGAACCTGCCGGCCACGACCAGCGCGGGCCTCGCCGTGACCTACAGCGTGGTATCCGGACCGGCGCAGATTGTCGGCACGATGCTGACCTTCACGGACGCCGGCACGGTGACGCTGAGGGCCTCGCAGATGGGCAACGGCAGCAACGCGCCGCTTTCGCAAATCGAAACCGTTACCGTGGCGATTCCTCCCACCGACACACCCACGCTCCCGCCGCTGGCGCTGCTCCTGCTCGGCGGACTGCTCGCCTTCTCCGCGACACGCGGACTCCGGGCGGCCTAAAGCCTACTTGGAGCGATTGACGACGAAGTGGCTGATGATGTTCGTGACCAGCACGATCAGGATCAGGATGAACGACGCGCTCCACGCCAGCGCGATCAGGTTGTCGTCCGAGGCCGTTGAGTTGCGGTAAATCAGCACCGCCATGCTGGCCGCGGGCTCGTTGATGCTGCGCAGCCAGAAGCTGGAGAACATGGCCGTGAAAACAATCGGCGCGGTCTCGCCCGCGGCGCGCGCGATGGCCAGCATCACGCCGGTGAGAATCGCCGGGCCGGCGGTCGGCAGCGTGATGTGCAGCACGGTCTGCGTCGGGTTCGCGCCGAGGGCCAGCGAGCCCTCGCGCAGGAACCGCGGCACCCGCAGCAGCGCCTCTTCCGTCGCCAGGATGACAATCGGCACCATGAGAATGCTCAGCGCCAGGCCGCCCGCGATCGCGGAAGGATTCTTGAAGGTCAGCACCACCACGCCGTAGATGAACACGCCGGCCAGGATCGAAGGCAAGCCGCTGAGGATCTTCGCGGCGAAGCGGATCAGGCGCGCGCTGCGCGAGCCCCGCGAGTACTCAGTCAGGAAGATCGCCGTCATCACGCCCACCGGCACCGCCACCAGCGTGCCGATGCCCACCATGATCAGCGTGCCGACCAGCGCATTGCCGAAGCCGCCGCCGGTCATGCCCATCGCGGGAGGCAGGCTCCAGAGCATGTTCAGGTTGAAATGGACTGCCCCGCGCGCGACAACCATGTAGAGCACTGAAATCAGCGGCACGATCGCCGCGCAAGTCATAATCGCCACGAGCGCGTCGAGGCTGTTGCTGAACACCGAGCGCCAGCGCAGCTTGCGCGACAGGTCCATCGTCGGCCCGGCAGCGGGAAGGGTCTCGGTTGTCTCGGGCATATCAATGATGGCGCTTGGTCGCGCCGGTGAGATCGAGCACCCACTCGGCAATCGCGTTGACCGCGAGCGTCAGCACCATGAGGATGAAGGAGAGATACATCAGCGCGGAAATCTGCAGGCCGTCGGCCTCGCCGAAGCTGTTGGCCAGCAGCGAAGCGATGGTATTGGCCGGCGCGAAAATCGAGGCGCTGATCTGGTTCTTGTTGCCGATGAGCATGGCCAGCGCCATCGTTTCACCCATCGCGCGGCCAAGGGCCAGCACGGCCGCGCCGACAATGCCGGTGGAAGCCATCGGCAGCGTGATCTGGCGGATCACTTCCCAGCGCGTCGCACCGAGAGCCAGCGCGCCTTCCTTGGTCGCACCCGGCGTCGACTTCAACGCCGTGCGCGAAAGCGCGGCGATGGTCGGCAGCACCATGATGGCCAGCACGAACGACGCGGGCAGGAAGCACGGTCCGCTCGCCGGGGTCGAGAAAAGCGGGCACCAGCCAAAGTGGGCGTTAAGCCAATTGCCAATCGGGTTCGTGATCGGAATGACCACGGCAATACCCCACAGGCCATAAATCACGCTCGGGATCGCCGCCAGCAACTCGACGGTGAACTTGAAAAAATCCTGCGCCCACGGCGGCAGGTAATCCTCCGTCAGGAAGATCGCGATGGCCACGCCCAGCGGCGTCGCGATCATCAGGGCCAGGGCCGAGCTGACCAGCGTGCCGTAGATGAACGGCAACGCGCCGTAGATATCATTGTCGGTGTCCCAGTCCTGCGAAAAGACGAAACCGAGATGGAATTTCACCATCGCCGGCCACGCCTCGTAGGCGATCTGGAACGTGATCCACGCCAGCAGCGCCACGGTCCCCCAACCCGCGAGGACCGTCGCCTTGGTGAAGAACAGATCAAACCGCCGCGCACCGCGCGCCTGCGCGCTGGCCCCCGCCGAAGGAATTTTCGTGTGGGACTCGGGAAGTATCGCGGCGGTCGGATCCATGGAACTTATTTGATCGTGGCAACCGCGGCCTGCACCTTCGTCACCACCTCGGGCGGCAGCGCCAGGTAGCCGAGATCGACGCTGAGCTTCTGGCCGTCGGTCAGGCACCAGTTGGCCAGCGCCTTGATCGTGTCAGCCTCGCCCGCCTTGTCATACTTGGCATGCACCAGCCACCACGTATAGGTCACGATCGGGTACGAGGCATCGCCATCGGGATCGGTGATGAACGCGCGCAGGTTGGCCGGCAGTTCCACCTTGGCCAGGGTGGCCGCACCGGATTCCGGCGTGGGCGCGATGAACTTGCCGGCCTTATTCTGCAGCGAGGCCATGGGCAGGCCGGCGCTCTTGGCGTAGCCGTACTCGAGGTAGCCAATGGTGCCCGGCGTCTGCTTGATCAACGCCGCAACTCCGTCGTTGCGGGGACCGGCCACGCCTGGGAATTTCACCTGCTTGCCGCCCTTGCCGACCTTGGTCACGAACTCGGGGCTGATGCTCGCGAGGTGCGAGCTGAAGACAAACGTCGTGCCGCTGCCATCGGCGCGCGAGGCCACCGTGATCGGCAGGTCCGGGATGGTCACGCCGGGATTCGCCTTGGCAATCGCCGGGTCGCTCCACTTCATGATCGTGCCGTCAAAGATCGAGGGATACACCTCGCGCGGCAGCTTGATCGCCTCAGTCACTCCCGGCAGGTTGTACGAAATCACGATGCTGCCCGCGGTCATCGGCAAAAGGAGCACGCCGCCGTTGGTCACCTTCGCCATCTCCGCGTCCGTCATCGCTGCATCGCTTGCGCCGAAATCGGTCAGGCCCTTGGTGAAATCCTTGATGCCCTGCCCGCTGCCGACGCCATTGTAATTCACCTGAACATCGGTGTGGATCTTGTTGTATTCGGCGAACCAGCGGCCATAGAGCGGCGCCGGGAACGTCGCGCCCGAAGCGTTAAGGACCGTCTGGGCACTCGCGTCCTGCATGGAGACGGCGCCGAGGATCGCGGCGACCCCGACCGCGATAAGGGGGCTAAGCAAACGAAGAGATTTCATGATGCTACGATTTTGCCTGCTCGCTCCGAGTCAGGGCAAGCGCCAGCCCGTTCCGTCACCGAAACGTAACATTACGCCGATGAAGTATTCCAAGAAGGAACAGGCAAAAATGCCCCTGTCACGCCATCCGTAACTGCAACAGCGAGAAGTCATCGTCAAACTCCGCCGCGCCGTGCAGCTCCCGCATCCGATTCTCGATTTGCTCGAGCTTCGGCCGCTCCGTCTGCACGTACTCGGCGAACTCCTCCCAAAGCTGGTAACTGCCGTCCTCCCGCGCGATCTCAAACACGCCGTCGCTGAAAAGATAAAGCTCCGCGCCGGGCGAAAGCTCGACGCTCTCCGAGGCGTACGTCATTTCCGGCGTCACGCCGATGACCGAGCCGTCCGTCTGCAGCCGGATGCCCTTCCCCTCGCCTGTGACCAGCAGCGCCGGATGCTGCCCCGCGCTCGCGTAGCGCAGCATCCGCGTCGGCACGTGATAAACGCCGTACCAGATCGTGAAGTACTTGTCGTTATTGCGGTCCATCGGGAACGCGCGGTTCAGGCCCTGCAGCACGGCCGAGGGATCGCGAAAATCCGTGGCCACGAGCAACTGCTGCCGCAGCACGTTGAGCACGGAAATGGAAAGCAGCGCCGAGCCCACGCCGTGGCCGGAAACATCGAGCAGGTAAAACGCCAGCGTCCCCGTGTCCAGCCAGTGATAGCCGAAGCCGTCGCCGCCCAGGTGCGAACACGGGAGGTAACTGTAGTGCGTCTCCACCGGCCCGATGAGCGGCGCGGGCAGCAGGCTCCGCACGTAGTTCGCCGCCTCGCCAAGCTCGTCCTCCAGCCGGCTTTGCGTCTGCTCCAGCTTCGCGTAGGTGCGCTGCAGCTTCTCGTGCGCGAGCTTCACCTCCGTGATGTCGTCCACCGTGCCCTCATAATAGAGGAACTCGCCCGTCGCCTCATCGACGATCGACCGCACGTTTTCCGAGATCCACATCGTCGAGCCGTCGCGGCGCCGGACCTCCGACTCGAAGTGCAACACCTGCCCGCGCTCCTGCATCAGCCGGACGAATTCCGCGCGCCGGTTCGGGTCGACGTAAAGCTGCGTCCCAATGTTGTTGATGCTGGCCTCGAGTTCCTCCAGCGACGCGTAGCCGTACATCTTTACCAGCGCCGGGTTGGCCGCGATGTACTTGCCCTCGCGCGAGGTCTGGAAAATGCCCTCCAGCGCATGCTCGAAAATGCTCTGGTACCGATGCTCGCTGCGCCGCAGGGCCTGGTCCGCGCTCTGCCGCTTCTGGATCTCATGTTGCAGGACCCGGTGCAGCCGGCTCGGCGGGTGACTGGGACTCCACGCCGGGGTCTTCTTGCGGCCCAGCTCGATGCGATATTGGAGTGCTCCCATAAACCAAGCTTCCAGAGCTAGTACCGTGCCCGGCACTTGCTAAATTAACAGAAATAAAATTACATTTTTAATTAAACAAATTAAACTACAGAGCTATAATAGCTACCAATCGAGTCCAGTCCAACTAAAGTACAGTCTAATAGAAAGAGGAACGTACCCTGAAGTCGGGGGAAGCCCGACACTGGCAAAGCTGACACTAAGAACTACTGCACCGCACCTCGAACCAGAAGGAACAAGAGCAGTTACACCTGAAAAGTCAAGGGTGAGTCTCGTGTCACTGTCTCAGTAGGGATCCCGCAGATCCCTACCTCGAAACCAAAAAGGTAACAACAGTAACAACAACAAGAGTAACAGCAGGAGTAGAAACAATAGTAAAAGTAAAGAGAAAAGCCGTACTGAACAAAAACACGACAGCTGATGAAACCTCAGCCTTCTAAACTACTCCTAATCGGCAGAAACACAATTTCCCATAGACATGGTAGGGAGTTGCACTAATTACAAGAAACTCTGATTACATTGTCAAAACATGTCATGCTACAATAGACGTGTTGGCTTCATATCACGACCTCTCGAACATGGGAAACTCATCACGACCTCTTGGATGTGGGGATTCATACAATGATCTCTCAGACATGAGGGCTCATCCTCAAAGACGGGCCCAACACAAGATTACACGGTCTAAAACACCAATGCACACACGACCTCATCGCCGTGTATGCTATACTGACTCACCAAAAAATCACGCGAGTCAGGAGTCGCGTGTCGTGTGACAGAAGTACCTCCTCACTAGAAGAAAGGCCAGATGCATCCACTGGCGTCTTACACTCTGTCTCGGGTATCTCCCACTCACCTCGAATGCGGTAACTGAGATATCTTACCAAGTGACCAAGGAACAACAGTAACAAGTGACTAGTCAGGGTCACGCCCGTCGGCGTTGGTCCAACGTCCCTGACCACGTGTGCACACACAAACTCAATGTCTTGAGCCAGGCCTCTAGCTGATTTTTTCCTCCCGTTAGACTCTAACGGTAAGACAAAGGGGCCCACGGTAACCAGCCTACGAACTGTCTCTACTGGGAACTACCCCGCCACCACTCCCAGGTGGGCCGACACAAAGTGTCGTCAAGCTACGACTAGTGGAGGCCCACTAGACACTGAGACTCAAAACACCGAAGTACAGACATGCTAATGCGTACCTGACACAAGTACTCAAACAGAAGGTAGCACCACGCCACTAGACTCAGGATAGTCAACTAGACCTACTAAAACAACGATCCTTGAGTCACACGACTCGGGTCGAGATCGTTGCACAACACGACAACATGTCGTTCAACTAGCCTAGTCCTTAGGTCAAAACCACGGTAAAATGCTAGTCCTCGGCCCCTAGGTCGCACATCGGACTCTCGATTCCGTATAACAAAGAAACATGAAACACGCGGGATCACCAAAGCCCTCGAGCCACATGGACATGCAAATAGAGATAACACAATACCTCTGAACGTCCAAAACATAGTCTCGATCCTCACGGGATAACCAAGACATTCATGAGGTCACGTGTCAACCACTGGGTCACAACCGGGTTGACCAGAGACCAATCAATCCTTAAATCAAATCTTGAAATAACACGACACACACTTCAGAATTACGGCACTTCCGAGCACCCAATGGCATGGTCACAACCCTCATAAGACGTCCACGACATCCACGAAACAATGGACTAACCAATGGGTCGAAGCCAAGCCAACCGAAAGCCAAACCAACCCGAAAGAGACACTCTGGGCAGGTGGTGGTCATCTCCTGGCCGCTAACAGACATCCCGGGATTATGGCAGTCTCATTGGGGCCGCTACCCGGCTCTCTCCCTCCACTGTCAAATGTTTCTCTCTCTCTCTCTCTCCGTAAAATGTATTCTTCTCCCCTTTTTTTTGTAAGAAGAGGGAGAGTTGGAGGATGCTGGCGGTGAGTGTAGATGCATTTTGCCTTTCTCACCTGACCCCTTCTTACAAAAGTTTGTTTGGCTCATATGGTTCGTTATTGACCAGGAGTTGACCTGGCCGTCTCAATGGAAGAGTTCTCACAACTTATGGAGTCCGACTCATTCATGGATCTCCTGAATGGCAGCGATGCTGCCAAAGTTGCAAAGGCTGTGGAGGTGGCAGGTGTTGAAACTGTAGCACCGAGGGATTTCACCATCGTACCGCCATCACTTCCGCTGGGGCCTCCTCCTCATGCTGGCATTGGTGAGGATAGCATGGTTGATCCTTCAGGTAAGAAATCTACAGAATTGTGTTGCCTCTTCTTATTGCTTCATCACTGAGTTGACTAACACATGTCGCATTGGCTATGTAAACAGCGGCAGGCTGGGCTACAGAGGATGGCGTATCGCCACCCGATGGGGCTGCCCTGGGAGGAGGAGTTTCCCAGGGTTCACCAGAGGGCCAACGCATTTCTAGGCGTAACGCCCCACCTGTGGGCACCCAGCTTATAGGTATTTCCTGCATCCGCCAATGAATAGCCCAACTTATGTCCGTATTTCCTTTATGGTATTAACTATCTCTTCATATCTGCCTTACAGATGCTCCTTCCATAGGGCCGACAGCTGAGGTCCCTATGACGGGGGAGCTTCCAAGTGAGGCAAGGTCAATCTCTGTGGGTGAGCAATCTTGCTCCCGAGAGGTCCCCGATATGGAGTCCGCCCCTCCTAGCATAGCTAAAGGAGGGGATGGCGATACCTCTATAGCGGTTGCCATACAGGAGACAGCTTCAGGTATATCACCATACAGTGCCTTTCATGGCTTTCCGTGCATGTCCTTTTGATTGCGAACAAACACTTATTCCACTTTCTTTTGATTACAGCTCCTGAGGGAGAGGCTCCAGAGGTGCCCGTGGACTTCCCTATTCTTGGGGTTGAGTGGCCTAACACCCCTGCACTTGGGATGGCATTGAATGCCACCACGGTTGACCAGCTTCTCCAAGGTCTTGATCAGTTGATCCAAGCTGACCCCTTACTGGCTATAGAGGCTTTGAGGGGTAACCTGGAAGCCTTCACTAGGAGTTACCACATGTTAGGTCTCCCCAGAGATGCATGGGCGGCGAGGCTGACAGCGTTGTGGAGCCAGTTCGCCTGCCTTCATATCGCGCAGGAGCAAAGACGGAGGACCCAACTGCAGATCCAGCAGGAGGAGGAGGAGGAGGAGGAGGAGCTCCGCGGACTTCGAGCAACCCAGGCTGAGCTCGATGTCGAGATCGAGGCTGCTCGCGAGCGTAGCAGGAGAGCCACTCTCCGCGTAGAGGAGCTACAGAGGGAGCTTCAAGAGACTAAGTTGGCATTCAGCAGTACGCAGGCCGAGGCAGAGGTTCTCTGCCGCAGACTAGAGGGACTCCAGGAGGAGGCTCTTCAGAGGGAGGCTCGCCTTGCTGACCTGAGGCGGAGCGAGTCCGAGGCTAGACGAGTTTTAGCACTTTCTTATACATAGGGCCCTCGCGCCCCATCTTTGTCTGAGTTACCCCCGAAGGCTTGTCTCGGGCTCCATTGATGATAGTGATGAATAAAGGACAGAGCTCCATAGCTTTTGCTTCTATCCTCTTGCATGTATGCTTTTTTTTTACTTTATCAGCCCTACCGCCCTTTTAGGTTTTCGCCAGGACTGGCCCCCTTTAACTTTTTCCAATGCACCCTTGCGGGTTTTCACATTGAGAGGTACTCATTTTTGCCTAAGACACATTTTCGGGTTTTCACCTTAGCCGGGTTAAAGTCTTTTTGCCTTTGATTGCTCCCCTAATGAAAACAACCAAGTCCATTGGGGCACTAGTATTTTTAGCCCTACACATCAATGCGGGCCTTATTATCT
The DNA here is from genome assembly GCA_024336825.1 of Amorphophallus titanum. NCBI lineage: Eukaryota > Viridiplantae > Streptophyta > Magnoliopsida > Alismatales > Araceae > Amorphophallus > Amorphophallus titanum. The sequence continues at coordinate 7,545 of JANBPO010002302.1, read as the reverse complement.
TTCAATTTTTCTTTCAATTTTTTTTCTACAACTTCAGTTTTAGGATTTACTTGCATATTGTTGAGGTGAGACTCGGTTATGATGTCAGAAGTTTTTGGGGATTCCACTAAATGACTAGTGTCAAGGATACAAGAAATATCAGGAATGAAATAAATGTGTTCCTCAACACAAGGATACTCATAAGGTTCAGGTGGATCTGACTAATCAGCTAATTGCAGTGTGTCCAAGATGAGTTTAAATTCATCATGGTCAGGAATACGTAAAAGATCTATACCCTCCCCTAAATCAAGACATGTCTAGTCAAAGTGAATTTCAAGCAGGATATCTGGCTCCTCCTTTACCCAAGAAGAATAGTTTATGAAGACACTCAATTCTCTCTCCACATTCACATTTTCTTCATCTCTCACTTAAAACAAGCTTGTATCAAATTTAAGAAGAGTAAACAATCTGATTTGATTATTAATTGGGGAAAGCCCGCGACGCGAGGAGCGTGGTGACGTCAACTTCTAGACGAACCACGGAGCGTGGAGACGGGACCAGGCAAGGAGAGTCGTGGCGACCCTCAGCTTGCATGGTGGCATAGTGCGGTTTTCATCATGATCGAGGTAGGGGGATGGCTTCCTAACATCGCTAGGATCATTTTTCCTACCATGCCCATCATCTTTATGTCTTCCACAAGCCTGAACATCGTCATTTGGGTTTTCATGCCATGAACATCGTATTTATATTTTAATCCTCCATGGCCATCATTGCTGGGTTTTTAGATGATAAACTGTGGTTATGTGATGGTTGAATGGCAGGGACATGTTTAAAAATGAGTTTCCCATCGATTTGGGTCTATCGGGAGGGGATCCGGTTATGATCCCTGTGGATTCAGCTCTTTGGTAGGGTGGCGATCCTACCACAGACTATTTCTGTGAAACAGTGAGGTGGTGGACCTTGGCGGTCCACAGCCCATGCGTTTCAGGCCTTGTAGCGGCCCATCATTGGACCGTCTACTGACCCTTAGTGGCTGAACCTTCGACCGCTAGAGACCTTCGACCAGGTCAGAAGACCTTTGACCCGATAGGGCGGTTATGGATGAAGTTGGCGAGAAACAACTATTAGGCCCAGACATGGTAAGGGATACCACCAAAAAGATTCAGTTGATTAGAGAAAGACTTCAAGTGGCTCAGTCCAGACAGAAGACTTATGCTGATACAAGAAGAAGATACCTCGAATTCCAAGTCGGAGATCACATATTTCTCAAGATATCACCTGGACGTGGAATTAGGAGATTTGGTGTTAAGGGCAAGCTTACAGTAAGGTTTATCAGACCTTTTAAGATACTAGAAAGAGTTGGTGAGATGACTTACCACGTCGCTTTGCCTCCTCAATTGTCCAAAGTCCATAACGTATTCCACATAACTATGTTGAAGAAATATGTGCACGATCCATCACATATCATCGATCATGGAGACTTGGTGATTCAAAAGGATCTCACATATGAGCAAAAACCCATGAAGATCCTCGATCGCGAGGTACGTACGCTAAGGAACAAAAACCATTCCCATGGTTAAGGTGTAATGGAGTAAATGCTCAGAACACGAAGCCACATGGGAGACCGAGGAGTCTATGAAGAAACGATTCCCAGACTTATTCTAAATGGTATGTACTCTACACTCTCCACATTTATATGTGATGGAATTTGGGGACCAAATTCTTTTAAGTGGGGAGGGTGTAGCAACCCTAGTAAATTAGAGGACTAGAAAGTCTAAATAAATTAAAACCAATAAATAAACGAGGTCCAAACCATGTATACAACCCCGTGATTCCCTAATAGACCTTACAAAAAAGGATCTCATAGACCCTACCCTTGTACTATACAAAGGACCCAAATAACATGATGCTCGAACTCAATCCAATCTCGGGTGTGTGGATGACCCGAGCCAAAGGGAAGTAGCGGTGATGCCTCCATCAAAGACCCTAGAGCTCCACTCATCTCATGTGATATAGGTTGTGTAACCTTTGACCGTGCCCTCCCTGACTTAGGAGCTAGTGTCAGCCTTTTACCCACATCTATTTATGAGCAATTTGACATAGGGTAACTCAAGCCAACCCCTGTCACTCTCCAACTAGTGGATCACTCAGTCAAGACCCCACGAGATTTGATAGAAGATGTGATTGTCAAAGTCCATGACTACTACTTCCCTGTTGATTTTCTCATTCTTGACATAGCCTCCCCCTCGGAGCTAAGTCACATGCCAATCATCCTAGGCCGTCCATTCCTTGCCACTGTCAAAGCCAACATCAACTGTGCTACGGGGACTATAGATATCTCAATTGGATGTCAAAAAGTGATGTGGGACGGGATGCGACTAGCTACCGATTAGATGTGAACCTGGGACTCTAGGTGATGACACGACCAATTTGATAATGCGACCAGTAATGACGCAACCAACTCGACACCAACAGAGTTCCAAAGAGGAGGATATGTCCTCAACAAGAGACACGAGCTCGTGGACATCCCTAAGAGAGGGAAACGTGTGGATCCACGTGGTTGAGAAATCGGCGTATAGTTAAGGGCAGTCAACACTCCTTCATTCCCGAATTGGGTCACGGGATGGGTCATGTATGCTCTTTCATAGCGATGATGTTATTTGAACAGGCTAGAATTCCTAAATCATGCAAGAACGACGTTCAAATATATACGGAATGAGCAAAGCTAAGAGAGGGGAGCGAAAATGTACCTTCATGCTTGGGATGTGGGGAAGACCTTCCCGGCCAAGAACCGTAACTCCCGCTACAATAAATGTGAATAATTACAGCAATAAAACTACAGCCCACTCCACATAGGGAGGTAAAAGGCTACAATAGTGATCTGGGAGCGCCGATCTTAGGTTGACGGGTAGCACGTCCATGAAGCACTCGGGACGGCGGTGGATTGCTAGTTCGGTTCGGTTCTGCCTGGGCCCGCAAAATAGCAAGGGGGTGCGGATGCTGGGATGGTGACGTCCGGATGTCTCCTGGCTGTAGCGGCTGACTTGGACATTTTTGGAGTGTCCCTGGTCGATCCCCGAGAGCGGCGGTCGCTGGATCAGAGCTGGGTTATTTATTGGGATTCAACTCCCAACACTATCCCACACTCCTGTCTCGGGATAGACCTGCGTGACCTAACAAAATCGGCTCCTGCACCCTGATCCGATGTCGAATCGGAGTGAGGCTGGCACCGTTGCGAAGAGGACTCGAAGAGCTATGACATATGTGAAATCCAAGACCATCCAACGGCTTGATCTTACATGAAAAACTTTGCAATAGGGTGTCATGTTTTGGCAGGGGTGCAGGGCAGACTGGGATTTGCTTGAAGAAGGGGGTTTGACCAGGGGTCAAATGGTAGATCTCGGTGAAGGGATTAATTTGGGTGAGAGAGGGGGACGTGGTGATCAAGCACAGTAAATTTGGTGACGATCAGAGATGGTTTGATGGGTGGGAAAATTAGTGGATCAGGTGGCTATCTCATAGATCCGCACACAGGAAGATTGTGAAGGGCGGAGAGATGGCGGTGGACGGAGGGGCAAACAGTGGCGGATCGGCGTGAAATTTGATCTGGGGATGGGGGAGGACGTGGGGAAGAGGTCCTAAAAATTTGAGGTCGATCAGATTACTGGATGAGGCGAACCAACCCGATCTTAAACCTTCTGCTCTGAAATTTGTGACTCAAGACAGTAGGTTGGAGAATGGGTTGTAGCGGCTCGTTGGCAATGTTGTGTCCCCTAGGGCAAATTCATAGCTAGTGTTGTGATTTCTAATGCATTATGGATCAAGGCCTGCGGAGTTGCAAGAGGATTGTTAGATCAGGAGAGAGAGCTTGTGCTTTGGGTTCGAGATATTTAAGCTTTTGTCAGCCTGGCTTTTGGAGTTAGCCAATTGTGTTGGGAAATGTTTGGAAGGAAGATGTTGAGTTGCTTGTGATGATTGTGCGTAATGTGCAGAGTGCGCAGCAAAAGCATGGTGGGCCCATGACATATAGGTCTAGGATCATGCTGATGGCAGGAATTGGAAGGATTCCAGAGAATTAGTAGAGTGCTAGAAGTTTTGACTAATGGAGAGGGTTGCTTCCTCAATAAAAGATTGTTTCTGACTATGTGAGTCATGTTGATTGTCATGCCATTACTCGAGGCATTATGGTCTGTGGCACTGGTGGAATAGAGAGTTGGGAAAATATGATGACAAGTTTGCCGGATAAGTACCCTATCCACCTAATGGAAGTGATGTTAGGTGTTTGGTGGTGAACCTAGTTGGGGGTTGCTAGGGAAAAGCCTAACAGAGGATGAGGACAGGATGGTCGGAGTCAGTAAGCGAGGTGCTCGACTTGTGTTGGAAGCTGTGTCCTCAGGATGGAATCATGGTCCTAGAGATGTAATTTTCGAGAGAAGGATTTGTGGGTCCTAATTGGTAACTGTAAGTAGTTGTTGAGGTGGCCGTGGTATCACCTTGAAAGAGGCCCAGTTGAGTTCGAGAGTCCAGTTGTGGCAAGGATCTACGATATCTGAAGATCCATGTAGATCGGTGCGTCGTCGACCAGGTTGCTATGGCAGAAAGACGCCACTCATTTGTCTTGGAGATATGTGCCATGAATTGCTAAGGTTGTGTCCCTTTGCTCTGTGGTGAGAGCGGAGCCAAGATCGGCAGGTGTCCATTTAGAATAATTGACATGAAAGTTCGATGAGACTGTATAATGGATGATGCCTAAGTATGGAGGTCCCAGGGGGGATGTCATCAAATGGAAGCCTTGGTCTTGTGGCCAACTTGGGATGAATTCCCTATGAGTCTGAGTCTAGAGATGATGTGGACCGAGGATTGTGGAATCTTGTCGGTTGGTTTTGCCATGCTCCCCTGAGAGGGTAGAGTTGACGTGAGGATCAGAATTGAATGCGGTGTCCGAGTGAGGATCAACTTGAGAAGCGGTAATGGTTGGTGTAAGAGTCAAAGGATGGCCTTCGAGATAGAGAATGAGCTTATTGGACTTGATGAAGGAACAAGAAGAGGATATATAGTTGAGTAAGTAAGAGTTTCCTTGTTGACAAGTAACTGGTGGCTGGTGGATGAGTTTTCATAGCCAAATGATGTCTGTTGAGGCATGTCGAGAGAATAGGAAGGGCCGTGTATAGGAGAGGCCTTGGGTGGCCAATCATAATATACCTTTTCCTCAGATTGGATCTGGGTTCATGGAAGGCTTATGTTCGAACCCAAATTGGTCCAACAGTGGTATTGATGTTCAGCTTGATGGATATGAGAGTGATCATGGTGTGGAGTTGAGGAAATTGTGGAAGTCAATCGAGGTGGCTATGTGAGCTGGTTGAGGCCCAGAGATGGTATCCATTGTGGAGGGCGTAAGGTCAATCAGCAGGTAGAGAAGCTAATGTTTGATTGACCGCCGAATGTGAGATTGGTGGCAGGAATTCATGGCGCGAGTCACGTCCTCGGTGTGCGAGATGGTGGCAGTGATGCCATGTTTAAAGTTTCGTTGTAGCTAAGGTGGTGCCAGACTCTCATTCTTTTGTGTATAATGCTCGCTCTGAGAATCGATGTGTATTGGGATATAGAGCGGGATGCTTTTGTCCGAGATCATAGTCTAGTTGTGTCCCTCGAGAGAAGTGGTTTCACGAGAATAAGCCCCGAAGTTGAGCTAGTGAAGCAACCGTCGTAGTGCATGAGGCCAGAACTCATTACTCAAATATGCAAAGAAGTTGACAAGCTCATTGATGTGGGTTTTGCCGAAGAAAATCAATACACCACGTGGCTGGCTAACATCATACCCATGAAGAAGAAGAATGGGCAGATCTGGATATGTGTAGACTTCCGAGATCTAAATAAAGCTTGTCCTAAAGATGACTTTTCGGTACCAATAACGGAGGTCATGATTGATGCCACAACAGGCCACGAAGCTCTGTCATTTATGGATGGATCGTATGGCTACAACTAAATATGGATCACGGAGCACGATTGGGTCCATACTACTTTTCAGACTCCCAAGGGCATTTATCACTACAAGAGGATGTTGTTCGGACTAAAGAATGCCGGTGCAACCTACCAGCGGGCGATGACCAGAATATTTGATGAGCTACTCTATCATAACGTCGAGTGCTACATATATGACCTGGTAGTCAAGACCATAAGGAAAGAAAACCATCTGCAGGACCTCCGAGTTATTTTTCAGAGACTAAGGCAGTATGAACTAAAGATGAACCCTATGAAATGAGCGTTTGGAGTGTCGAGTGGAAAGTTCTTGGGATTCATTGTCAGATATCGGGGAATTGAAATAGACCCCACAAAGATCAAGATAATTCAGGAGTTATCCCCACCAAGGAATCTCTCTGAGCTGAGATCTCTACAAGGTCGCCTGGCGTACATCCGGTGGTTCATATCTAATTTGTCAGGGCGATGCCAGCCGTTTCACAAGTTAATGATGAAAGATGTCCCCTTTTACTGAGATGAAGGCTGCCAGACAGCCTTCGACAAGTTGAAGGATTATCTGAAGACTCCTCCAGTGCTTAGTGCACCAGTGAAAGGACGGCCACTGGTCTTATACATAGTAGCCACATACAACTCTCTAGGGGCAATGCTAGCCCAGAACAATGAAGAAGGGAAGGAACAAGCCCTCTACTACCTCAGTCGAAGATTAGTCAGAACTGAGGAAAAATACACCTACGTTGAGAAGATCTGCTTGACGCTGGCCTTCGTAGTCAAGAAGCTCCGACACTAAATGTTGTCGCATGAAATCAAGCTGATCTTTAAGGCGGATCCACTAAAATATATCATGTCACAACTGGCACTCAAAGGCCGTCTGGGCAAATGGGTGGTGATCCTTATGGAGTTTGATATCTCCTATGTGTTGCAAAGGCCTGTCAAAGGTCAGGCCATCGTAGACTTCTTTGCTGAGCACCCAGTGCCAGAGGATTGTCCGCTGGAACCAGAGCTCCCTGAAGATGAAACCCTAGAAGTCAGTCAAGTGCAGCCCTCAGTGTGGTAGCTATACTTTGATGGCGCATCCAGAATTGATACCCTAGCTACTAGATTAGCCAGAGTTAGAGCAGGGGTAGGCATAGTCCTAAAATCCCCGAAAGGAGAAGTCATATGTACGTCTTGTTCAATAAACAAGCCATGTACAAACAATGAAGTGGAGTATGAAGCCCTGATAATTGGGTTGAAGATTGCCCTATCCATGGAGATCCAGATGTTGGAAGCATTAGGGGATTCCATGCTAGTAATAAAACAGTTGGAAGGAGAGTTCGATATGCAGAAGTAAGAGCTCCTCCCCTACTACCAGCTGGCACTTTGCTTGATGGCAAGATTCTACTTCATCAAAGTCAAGCATATCAATTGGGGACAGAATGCTCAGGCAGATGCCCTCGCAAAGTTGGCTAGCTCTTTGGCGATTCCGTCGAACACAAGCCTGAATGTAACAGCAATTAACCGACGACAGGTCCCCAGCATGACAGAGGGGGAGAGCTAGGAAGAAGTTTAGTGAAGAATGCAAAGATAGAAAATAAGAGGAGGAAGGTG